>OX422223.1:300308332-300918332 GCA_949130495.1 Sambucus nigra
ATTTTATCAAGTTTATCATTAATCTTTTTAGGGAGGATTGAGGTTTGCATGTTATAAACCGGGATGGTGGCGGTGACCGATTGTATGAGGGTAGTCCGTCCAGCTAGGGAAAGAAGTTTGGATTTCCATCCAGCAAGTCGCTTTTGGACTTTCTCTATGATATGGTTGAAGTGATTAGTTGTGACTTTCCCATGGATGAGGTTATTCCCGAGGTACATACCCAGGTCATCGGTAATATTAATGCCGCATCTTCTTCCAATCTCGCATGCACTCAGTTTAGGGATGTTGGGAGATGTGAAGATTTTAGATTTTTGGAAGTTGATGGTCTGACCAGAGATACTGCAAAAGTGTTTGATAGTCTTCATGGCAACATTACAACTATTTTGAGAGGCTTCAGTAAAGAGGATGAGGTCGTCAGCAAAGAAAAGGTGGGAGATGGTGGGCCCATTGGGGGAGGCTTTAATACCTTTCCAGTGACCCTGGTTCACCTGATGGTTGATGGCTGCTCCTAAGTACTCCATACACATGACGAATAGGTAGGGGGATAGGGGGTCACCCTGTCTAAGACCCCTCGAGGGTTTAAAGGGCGGTAGCGGTGATCCGTTCCACAGAACAGAGGTGGACGCACTGGTAACACAACTAAGGATAAGTTGTCTTAATTTAGGGCTGATGTTGAACCAGACGAGAACATGGTCCAAGAACTCCCAGCTAATTTTGTTGTAGGCTTTCTCGAGGTCGATTTTAAAGATAGCTCCCCCCTTCTTTCCTTTTCTCTTGTACAGGGAATGAATTATCTCCTGTGTAATAATAATATTATCCGTAGTCTGGCGACCCGGGAGGAAACTTGCTTGGTTGGGGCTAACGATTTTACATAGGACTGGTCGGAGTCTATTAACTATGATCTTGGCAAGGATTTTGTAGGGTACATTACAGAGAGTGATGGGTCTAAACTGGGTAATATTCTCCGGATTGTCAATTTTTGGGATAAGAGTGATATGGCTAGAGTTAGCCGTTTCCGGGAAGGAAAGCGAGGAAAAGCATTCCTCCATGAATTTGAAAAGGGATAGTTTGGTAGTATCCCAAAAAGTCTGATAGAACATAGGTTGGATACCATCCGAGCCCGGGGCTTTGAGCCCATTCATGCTGAACACCGCACGCCTGACCTCATCCATAGACAAGGGCAGGTCCAGAAGGTTATTGTCAATATCCTCAACTTGGGGGTGATTGAAGTTAATGAACATGTTACTATTAACAGGGGAGTGGTCGGTAGTGAAAAGAGATGTAAAGTAGTTATTCATATGACGCGAAATCTTTTCACAATTATCCACCCAATCCCCATCAATTTTTAGTCTATCGATCTTATTACGGCGCCTTCTAATGATGGTAGAGGTGTGAAAAAATTTCGTGTTTTTGTCCCCTTCACTAAGCCATTTTATGCGTGATTTTTGTTTCCAAAGAAATTCTTCATGCCGAAGGATGTTGTTGTATTCGTTTTTCAGTTGGTTTTCAAGAAGATTGAGGTTTTGAGAAAAGTGTGCTTCCTGTGCAATTTGGATACCTTTGAGTCTACTAAGAATACGTTTTTTATTTAAATTGATGTGCCCATAGACAGCATGGTTCCATTGCTTAATTAAAGGGATACAGTTTTCGAGGTTATGCTGGAATCTGCGATTATTAGCCCAATTATTAAGTATAATGTTCTGGAAATCAACCCGTTCAAACCAGCAAGCAAGCAGTCTAAAGGGACGGGGGGTGGAGAGGTTATGATTTTTACCTTCGAGGCGAATGAGCATAGGGCAGTGGTCCGAGGCGGTGCGTGGAAGATTTTCGACGACAGCGTCCGGAAATTGTAACCGCCAATCAGGGTTGGCCAGAGATCGATCCAATCTCACGAGAGTGTTTGCAAAGCCATCTCTATTGTTAGTCCAGGTGAGGCGTGGACCCGTGCTGCCAAGGTCCGTGAGATTGCAGTTATTGACGTTTGCCATGAATTTGTTGCACTTATAGTCCTTACCATGTTTGGAATAACTTCTCTTTTCCGAGGAGTCAAAGTGGTCGTTAAAGTCACCCGTGGCAAGCCAAGGGGTCTCAAGGTCTTGGGCTAGGTTTTTGAGGTTGTTCCAGAGGGTTTGGCGAAGGGTGTATACAGGGCTAGCATATGTAGCGGATAGTAGCCAATCATCGTAGCCCTTGATTGTAACGAGGAGGTGGATGGCCTGGTCGGATACATTGATAGGTCGGAGTTGAATGTTGCCCTGGTTCTAAAGGACCCAGATGCCGCCGGATCGTCCTTTAGCCTCCGAGATCTCCCAGTTGGTGAATCCCAGGCCCTCAAAGAAGCTAGAGAAGCTGGAAAAAGCGATTTGGGCTTCGATGATGATGAAAACACTGGGCTTAAAGTTATTGCAGAGCTCATTGAAAGTGGGTTTAAGTAGGGGTTTCCCTGCCCCTCTACAGTTCCAAGTGATAACTGACATAGATAAAAGGTTGGGTGTAATGGGGAGATCCACATTTAGTGGCCATGGGAGGATATTTTTGACCCTATGGATGGAGTCCTTGGCTAACTCTTCTCGTTTTCTATCATTTTCAACGGCTTTCTTGCCTAAAAGATTCTTTTTGATGGGGAATTTAATTTCCAATCATTCCCTAACTGTCTTTGGAAAATCTTCTGAGTCGTCTTTTGTAGTTCAGGATTCCAAGTATGCCTTTCTCCCCATTTTAATTTTCTAAGGTTTTCTTCTAGTAACTTCTTCAATTTCTTTGTAATTTCTTGATTTTATTTTCGTTTGATTGTTGATTAGTGATTAACTATTTAATTACCTTTCATAGCAGGGTTTCCTTGAGTTTAGGGTAGTTGAATTTTTGGGTTTTTCTGACTAATTCTATTTTGTCTAGGAGTAAACAACACCTAATCCTTCCCTTATTACCCAAAACCTACCCTTTATCAGTGTATATTCCTGGGTCGATAGATGGTTACACACATTAGAGAGTTGGACAGGGCTTTCATGGTGTTCTCGCGAAAAGGTTCCCAACCCCTCTTCAAACACTTCAGCTTGAGGATGATCCGTCTCACCCTAATTTCATCCCTAAAATTTAATCTTCTGGGTCGACTCCATAATCCCTAACTGTGGAATATAGAAAAATTTGAGTTTTTAAGGTTTACTAGCTCAGATAGTGTCAACCGCCTATCCGGAGGTGAAAACTATACATGCACGACCTCTTAAACATATTTAGTCAACCTTGTGACATTCGATTAAGAGGTCATACCTAAGGATCCTATGCATTCTCCTAATTATCCAATCGTGGTACCTTAAGATGAGAAGGATGAGAATACCTCCAGTAATTTGTATGATGTTTCCAACACTAAAGCCCGATATTATGGATTTAATATAATCGAAGATGAACCAGGCGACTTCGAAGAATTGTATGCTATCCTTATTATCATATCTTCCAAGTCAACAGATCGTGATGTGAAAGATTATGATTGTCTTAATGTTGACTAGATCTTCTTCCGCATTTTTGCATTACAGTTTGGAGTTATTCTCCCTATCCATCCATAATTAGATCAATCCTGGGAGGATATGGAGTCACTTCCACCACACGCTTATTGAATAATTCAGGGATCGATTGTGTATTGGATGATGCATAAAATATTTAATATTACTGGGAATATATTTAGGATAATTTATGGTATCAAGTATAATACCAAATCCCTTGGCTACTATTAATTTTCTCCCAAAAAATAATGCTTGAAGCTCATAAAGGTGGCTCAGAGGAGAAATAAAAATTATAAAAATAAATTCATTTTTACGGGTGATTAGGAGTTCGACCCAAACGAGAGGGTTAACATTGATATTATTCCTCGCGCATGGTGCGTTCTGCACAACATTTGTACATATTATTTTTCTGTTTGTTCTTCTATTTATTTTATTTGAATTGTTCTCAGGTTTTTCTCTAACCTTTTTAAGTGAAGTAAGCCTCTGAGTTACCCAACATTCATCATGGTTTGGTGGAGAGGATTTGCACAAAAAACTCCCTAACTTTGGGGTCCTTCTTTAACTTGATAAAGTTTATTAAGCTTTGATATTACACTCCTATACAGATGTTGAATTAGATGAGGCGCGCGCCCAACACTACTTGTATCCGAACAAGAGGTCAAAAGAGGTAAGAAAAATTCACAAGTGTTAGATTTTTGTTAAATTCAAGCCGTAAATTTACTATGTGGTGGATTTTTATGAAGCTTTTACCCATTTTTCTTTAAATTTTTGAATTGAACCCTCAACTGGAATATCCCCAAGTGAACATACCATTACACGCTCGAACTCCTTTGTAAGAATAAGGTTAAGGTGAACAAGAAGAAAACTAAAGTTGTGGTAAAAAGAAACGCCGATGCTGGGGCTAAGAGGTCCGCAGAAGCTGAGGTAAAAAGATACACTGATGACCAAGACCAAAGCAAAGGCAAGAATATTACTAATACTCTCCTACTAGTGGGAACAAAAGGTCGACTAAAGTTCCCATATCCTAGGGTGATCCTAAGCATTAAAGGAGCTCGAGGCCGAACTTGCTCAATGTCTTGATTAAAGGATTTACTTGGCACTTTGTAAGAGAATCTGGGTTATTCTCCCACTATTCTCTGGTGGAGGAATTCAAGTATGACCTAAAAATATTTTAACTTCTGACCAACTAAAATAAGGAAAAGATTGCATCTTCCACCAAATGACCAACTTATTGGAATTTATCCGCTATTATAGGCATCATACAAAATTTGAGTTCTTTATGTCGCTGGATTTGGATACACTGAGGAAGGTTGCTAAACAGAGCGCTATTATAGTAATATATTTGTAAATTATATCAGTTTGTTCTTTCTAGATATCATTTTTAGTGTAATATGATCTCTTTCACTTCTTTTTAGGGTATGTTGGTCTCTAGCATCCTCCATGAGAAGGATTTAATAAGTATCTATACCATTCAAATGGAGAAGGAAGCAAATTAAGAGATATGTACTCAGTGGAGTAAAGAAGTGGCTAAGATTCAGTAAGAGCTGGCGGGGACATATGACAAGTTGAAGGAGATAGATGAACAATTCATTGGCAAGGTTATTGCTCTTAGTTCGACTGAGGAGGAGAATTGGAAATTGAAGAAGCAGGTAACCACTGATGTTATAAGGATCAAAAGTCTAAAGGAAGATTTAGTCAAAGACAATGAGGCACTTACAAAGGATGAGGATATAGTGAATGAGAAGAACAAATATTTTGATTACTGTACTTTAGATATTATGAACTTTTTCGTGAACGAATATGATGAACTGAAGAAAAGTCTAATGAAGCATTACCTTGAAATAACCAAGTTCATTGATAAGTGGGAGGGTGATGAGGAGGAGGCTAGACTTTTGGTAACCAAAAAATATAAAATGGATGATGATGAGCAACATATTGAAGACCAAGATGCTAGTGAGTCCGAGCAGGATGCTCAGGTTACTACAGACGAAATCCTCAAGACATTATTATGAATAAAGTTATTACTAACAATACCATTCAAGTTCCTCTCTCTAACCAAGAAGCTCCTAGTGGTAACCAAGAAGCTCCTACTAGTTGAACCTTTTTTATTTTTTTGAAGTCTTGACTTGTACTTTCTCATTGCTCTTTTTCAACAACGCTTGTAATGTTTTTAACAATTATGACAATTTGTAATGAATGGATATTTTATTTAAAGTCAGATGTTTTCCATTTTTGTTTTGATTATCTCTTTGTATGCAATGTTCATTTTTCTTTATTAACTAATGTTAGAGTTACTTTATTAGGCTAGGTTATCATCTGAAACCTACAGTCATGGATTTTTAGTAATGCACAAAATATGTTTCGCAAAGTTAAATTGGTCGGATCTTGTTGATCATCCCGTATTTGGAGTTTTAAGGTCTTCTTGTTATATCTTATCAACTTAGCCCTACTCACTGCTTTTTTAAATTAGAATAGGCCTCTTAGTATTTTTAGTCTTATGGTTATGTGGTCGGATCATATCGACCTAACCTGACTTACTAGCTACTGCTTGGAGGAACCTAAGTTGTTCTGAGAGGGTCGTTATAAGTGAAAACATAAAGTTACCCGATCAAATTCTGTTGGGATTTCCCATTGCTTTAAAAACCTTAGTGGTCATATGGATAGATCTTATCGTCATGACCATGTGATGAGATTAGTTTCCCAGGTTAGACAACTTCTTGATTATGACCTATCTAAGTCGATGTCTTTTAAGAAGTGCGACCTGGTCGTAGTCAATCTAATATTTCTACGACCTAAGCTTCGTGCACGTATTTTGCATTGATGAATTTATGAGTAGATAACGAAAATCTTGATATAACAATATAATGGAGGTGAAACTGTTGACTTCTCATTGATAATTTGAAACTGGTTAAAAGGAATTAAATTTTTTTATATAAATATTATTCTCTGAAATTGCAATCCACCAATCTCTTCTGGTAGTAACTTCCTAAGTGGTTGGTGTTCCAAGGGTTTTTGAACTGCTCTCCTTCCAAAGTCTCAATTTGATAAGTCGCAAGCCTGACAATTATTGAAACCCTATAGGGGCTGTGCCAATTAGTTCCATCTTGTTTCCTTTTTTAATCATCTTTTTAAAGTTGTACTCTTCTTCCTTCACGGTGTTTGGCTTAACTCTTTTATTGTAAAACTATGTTATTATTTATTGGTAAACTGACACCCACAGAGCTCCATGTTCCCTAACCACCTCGACCAAATTTAGAATAAGTCTACGAATGAAATCTCATCGAGGTGAGTCAAAGTTTAGAACCCTATGACTTGGTAAACTGGCATCCGTGGTAACTATCGCTTGAGTGCCAAATGCTTCCATGAAAGGATTTTCTCCCATGGCTGACCTTAGAGTAGTTTTATTAGTCAAAAGCAAACTCTACAGCTCGTTAATCTAATTTCCTTTAGCATCGTCTATCTTCTTATTCATTAAATCAAGCGGGGTCTTATTAGTAATCTCAATCTTGCAATTTCACTGAAGATGTGCAGGGGTAGAATGTAACTTTTTAGTCTTTGATCTGCTGTAGTAATCAAGGAATGAATTATTATTGAATTGCGTTCCATGATCAGTGATAAAGGCATACGACATTCCATATCGACCAATTATCTTTTTCCATATTACATTGAAGACTTTGGCCTATGTCATCGTAACAAGTGGCTTTTCCGTGACTCATTTCATGATATATTCCACAACAATAACTAAATAATAGAACCTACTCTTTACCTTCGACAATAAGCTGACTAGGTCCATGACCCACAAATATTATCCTAGTTTCTTGTGAAAGGTTGAATATTACTGACATTTGTCATATTTTATAGCATTATCAATGAAATCCTCGTTCATAGTCAACTAGTAATATCCCTGAGTAAAGATATTTTCCTAGGGACTTGCCTACCGAGTATTCTTCACAATAACCTTAGTGGAACTCCTTGATTAGGTCGGGAACATCCTTGGGATGAACATACCACCTTCTAGAACATGTCTTGTTATGTCCATCAGGGAAAATCGGGTGTGCCCTGTAGGAAGTCTTTACATGAAATGGAGTCGAGTAGGAGAACTCCCTTTTCACCACTCACGTAATACTCGCAAAAAACCACAGACATAAATTGGCCATTGTCAAGCAATGAACATATAGAAAATGGAGTTGTCTACCTATCTTTCTCAAAATAGGAAAAATATATAGTCGTCCCTAGAGAAGCGACATCAAAAGACTAATTGATGCATACAAAATCGAATAGATCACGACCCCAGGGATTAATTACGGAATGAAAATGTGTTAGGCACCAATTCTCCCCTTTTGGCCTCTCATAGACTATACACAAAATTCTCATTTCTCTTCCAAAAAGTGTATAATGTATGTGGGGTGAAAAGTGTACATATCCGTGAACGATGCGTGAGGAGTGAAATCATCATGTTCGCTTCACGAGACAATGAGAACGAATTATACAAATGTGTGGAACTATGAGAGAAGGAATATATGTATATAAACTAAAATGTGAGCATATCTTGAACCTTTCACATATCATGTCAACAATATTCAGCAATTTGGTCATATACATATCACCAAGATACCTAAAAGGAATTATCCAAATAGGATTTCATTAGCATTCAAATAGGATTAGCATTCATATCTTGATATGTATATGACAAATGTATTGAATGCTATTGCTAATGCACTAATTTTAAAGGGATGTCTTGAATGATAATGCACTAATTTTGAGAAAAAGTCTATGATTAGTGAGGTCAGTGTTTCCTTAAATAGGATACCTAAAAGGAACAAATGACTAAGGAACCCCTAGGGGTTGCGCCCATCATCAAAGCCCTTGGCCTCCCTATGAAAGGTCATCCAAACTTATTGGAAAAGTAAAGTATCCTCTACCTATAAGCAGAGGACCCGGGATGCCCATATGCTGTCCAAAAGGGGATTTTTAGCAAAATGTCGATAAAATACAAATTATAAGTCTGTTTCACGCATGTCTAAGATTATTGGAAATAGAACCCAGAGCTATACCAAAGGTTGTTGAGAAATTATAGGGTTCGAGAGTTCACTAAAGTCAAATGAAGCTTGGAACTGTTCGGTGACCTCCAATTTAGGATTTTAAAGTAAAAAGGCTACTAAATATGAACTTTAAGTTTGATTCCTTTATAGTACGGGCCATTGTAAAGGCAACATACAGGCCTTCGAAATTCTGTTGATAAACTATCAAATACGAGAGTTGAATAGATTCAAACAGACCACCTGGAGTGTCTCGTGACCTTTCACGTAAAATGATGTTAAATGTGAGTCGTAAGTCAGATTCGCACACAGTGTGGATCGTTGAAAGGGGATTTATATTTGTAAGAAAATGCGTTGATGTATTGTCAAGTTTGAGAGTTGACCAAGGTAAAATGGGGCTCGAGAAGCATCTGTTGGCCTTCAGTTTGGATTTTAAAGGAGTACTAAGGGTCCGAGGGTTAAAGGGATAGTCCTTTCACCAATGGAAATGTATGGGGGTACTATAATATGGTGCATACAAAGATCATTGATAGGAGAGATTAGAATAAGCGAAGGTCATTAAAAGATAGACACCCTGGATATATTTGTGAGTGATGGGGTGAAGGCCTAATTTTGAGGACCTAAGGAGTGCAAGTAAATAATTTAGAGGGTCAAGGATAATTCTAAAGGTCGGGGTCAATTTTGAGGACCTAAAGAGTGGTTGCTACATATTTAAAGGATTAATGACTATATTGAAGGCTAAGGCGAGTTCTGAGGACCTAAAGAGGGGGTAAGGTTGATTCAGAGGATCGCAGCTAATACTGAGTGTGAAGGTTAATTCTGCAGACCTAAAGGTTGTATGCAATCGATTCAAAGGATTGCAGCCAATTCTAAGGGACAACGTCAATTCTACATAACTAAGGAGTGTAGAATTTTGCATACCAAAAGAGTGTACGCGACCGATTCAAAGGATTGTAGCTAATTTTAAGGGACAAGGTCAATTCTACGGACCTAAGGGAGCATATATGATTGATTTAGAGGACCACAACTAATTATTAGTTCGAAGGTCAATTATGCAAAACTTCAGAGTGCGTACTACCAATTTAGAGGATCGCTTCTAATTTTTGTGGCCAAAGTCTATTTATTAGACCTAAAAAGTGTATGTGATCGATTTAAAGGATCAGAGTTAATTCTGAGGGTCAAGGTAAATTATGCAGACCTAAAGAGGGTAAAGGTAAATATTTCTGACCTAAACAGTGAGGAGGTCAATTCTATGGACCTAAGGAGTTAAACGGTCAATTGTGAGGACCTAAAGGGTGAAAAAGGTCGATTCTACATACCTAAAGAGTGAAGAGGTAAATTCTACAGACCTAAGAGAGGAAGATGTCAATTCTGCTGACCTAAAGAGTTAAGGGATGAATGTGTGATGTATTGAGAACTTTATGGAAGGTTTGAGATTTTTTGAGAAATGTTTGTAGTCTTAGTTGATTTTCAGATACTTGTATATTTTTTAGATTTTAAATGTAATTGAGGGAAATATCAATTTAGGAATGTTTTTTACTACATTTGTAGACGTTTTGGAAATTTGGCGATTTTGTTTTAATTTTTCAAAATCCATTTGAATTTTTATGAGGATTTATTTTGGTTATTATTCATTGAGAAAAAGGTTATTTTCAAAAAATTTGAGATTTTGGATTGTTTGGCAATATTTGGTATTTTTTGATTTTTTTGTGATTTTGTAACAAAATTGGAAAGGACGTGCCGGTTGGCATATCTTGGGAGGTGCCTATAGGTAGAGGGAAAAAATTATGATGGTCTTTGGAGATTCCCAAGGGACACTACCAATTGTCATACCAAGGTGCTGAGCGACATACCCATTAGCTCCTTCTAAAATGGGGCCAAAGGTACTCACTTCTCACGACTCCAAATGAATCCCCCCCCTCTCTCTCTCTAAAGTAGTTTTAAGATAATTTTAAAAAAATTATATGGGAGTAATGGCCAACAAACCTTTCTTTAAGACCGATGATTGGGCTGACATTGAGTGGTGACGTGCCGAAGTAATGGTGGTGGGGTTAGAGAATGCATAATGTGGTGCTAAGTGGGTGTATGATGAAAGGATTCTGCAACGAAAGCCTGAGATCCACCGATCTATCAGTGTGAGGAAACCATACGATTATGTGAATATCTATTTTACTTTTTTTTTACTTTTGATTTTTTTCAATTTATTTTTCACTAAGTGTTGATGTAAAAAACTAGATTCGATCAAATTAATTAATCACGGATAAAAAGGAATAAATAAATGAGACAAAAGATTTTTAAAGTGGTTCAGCCTTATGAAAATGGCCTACGTCCACTATTTTGTATTGCTAATGTTTTCCCTAATCTCGATGATGATTACAAGAGATAAAAAATTATCCCGTTATGGAGGGTGTTACGATGTATTTATAGCCTTGGGGCTATCAGTATGAATAAATGATATGCCGTTTGTTTAATTGACATCTATACAATAAGAATGTTCATTAAATCCAATGTTCATTGAATGTGCAGTCTTCGCTTGATCTTCCTGTCCAGATGCTCTGCACGTTGAGTAGCTTGGCAGGATATGTAGCTCGGCATGCCGTGCAGCTCGGGGTAATGAGTAGCTCGGTGCTACGAGTTATTTGGTGAGCATTTATCACGTCAGATGACACATGTCTTGATATAATTGGTACCAATCAGCTGACTAATTTTCGCATCAACAGAAGACCCAATGTTTCACAGTTGAGCTTTGGCGTGAGAGTGTGGAACATTTTATCCAAAAGTTGTTCGGGTATCTTTTTGTGCCTTAATTAATTATAAATCTCCAGCACTTAGGAATTTTATCTTTAGCCTCGTCATTTGAGCGCGAAATGGCCAACTTGCAAATCTTTTGAATCTGCGACAAATGCGTGGGTATTTGCATCTTTTTTATCATTTAACCGCCGGAAATGCAATCGTCCTTTCTAGTAATCATTTCTTTTCCTATTTCCCGATGCAAGGCTTTTAAAAGAGATAGAAAAATATCGTCATCTAATTTTTATCTCCAGATTTCTAAACTTTGTGTTTTCTCACTCTGTTTTTATACTATCGTTCTTTCCATCGTCCGCCTTAGCAGATTTCTCAATTTTTTGTAAGAATTTCTTCCTTCTTCTTTCTTTGCTTTAGTCATAATAGTTTATCTTGTCGAATCTTTGGATAAATTCTGAGTTGATTTTGCGATTCCCTCTTGGGTTATTCTAGAAGATCCTCCTTCTCCATCGGATCTATTTTCTCTGGCTGAGGGACACTGGTTTCCCTCACTTTTCGTAGCAGAGTGTGGCTTTTCTTTTCCGCCTAATCCCCTGTGTTTGGAGTTTTGCCAATATTTCGATATTGTTCCTGCAAGGGTAGCTCCAAATACATGGAGGGTAGTTAATGGTGTGCATAGGTTAAACCAAACTCATGGGACTCACTTAGGGATCTCTGAGATTGTATTTTGTTATAAATGGGTTACTAGTGATACCACATTTTATTTAAAAACTAGGTTTTCCAACAGAGCTTTAGTAGTCAATCTTTCCGATGCTAATAAGGACTATTTTGATCATGGGGTTGTGATGAAAAATTGGCAACACCCTCCATTAAAAGGAAATGATGTGTAACAAGGTTCCAGATGTCCACTTTACGGCAATGGGATAGGTTATTTTTAATTATTCAGTTTAGCTCTGTTTAAGTTTGATGAAATGCATCACTGATATTTATTTCACTTTTTGCAGTTGATAACAAAAGAAAGCCCCCAAAAGAGAGCGACATTAATATAAAAGATCTGAAACTTATCTGGAGTTTGCACCAATCAATTATTGGGGAGCACATTAGAGCTGATTCTTATTTGTTGAGATACAAGAACACCACCTCATCTTTCATTACTTGTCCTCTTACCCCTCCTGCAGTAATTGATCTTGATCAAGTACCAATATTTTAAGCAAATACCGAAGAGTCTTCTTCTGATTTGAATATATCTATTATTGATTTAATGACAAAGAAGAGGAAAATGCCTACGTTCTTTATTAAAGATGCTCCTGGCACGAATGGAGAAAAGAAGAGCAAAAGGGGATGTCCCAGTTGAGGGGACGAAGAAAGTGGATAATGTTCCATCTAAAGGATCAGCTTCGATTGCCAAGGAGGTAGGCAAGAAACCTCCCGTTGTCCCCAAATAGGAAGCACCTTTGATTGAAGATGTTTCTATTACATAAGAAGAGGCAGCACCTTTGATTCAAGGTGCTCCTTTAAGCAGATTGAGGAGAGGTCTCATAGAAATACCTATAGAAAGTTCTGCCCAACCTTCTGTTGTTGAGGATCCTTCTTTAGTAACCAAGGACTCCAACTCTCTTTGCTCCAAACTCGGCCAAAGGTTTGATCAAGTCTTGGACTATTCTCGAATACCGAGTTGCTGAGGGTTCCTTTTCTCGGGAGAAGATTATTGACTTAGTGGCCCAATATATCGCGTCAGTAAGTATTATCATCCCTACTACTTTATCTCCATATACTGTATTCATATTCTGATTTGAGTTTCTTTTCTTTCCAAGTTCATGACATGTTTTAATAGTATCCTGGAGAAATATGAGGCTATCAAGGCTTCAACTTCTTCTAGTGGGATTGAAGAAGATTTTGTTGGGTCGTACTAGTCCTCGAAGGACTCTCAGAAGAAGTATGACAAAGATAAAGCTACCTAGGAGAGGAGATTTATTTCTACAGAGTCAGATCAAGACCAAGTTATAACTGCCTCCAAGGAGTTGGAGGAAAAATTAAAGGTCGTTGTTGCGAGCAAGAAAGAGATTGATGACAAGCTTGAAGAGGCTGAACATCGTAAGAAAGATCTTAAGGAGAAGGTAAGACTTGCTGAGGAATATACGCCTTCTGAGAAGGTGAAGAGAAAGACTGCTGTGAAGAAGTCTTTCAGCTCTAGTTGGGAAAAAGGATGGAATAGAGCCTTAACTTCCATTACTTTCCAAATGGAGTATGCAATTTTGAAATACTTCAGAGACGAATGGGTCGCAACATTTAAAGAGTTGAGTGTTGTGAACGATTCTGAATTGTTTCAGAAACACCCTCCTCCTACTATTGACAAAGAAGAAGAGGATGAAACTGCATTTGATGAGTCTTCCATGATGATAGTAGAACCAGTCCCTATTGCTACTGCTCCTCAGCCCTCAAGCAAGTTCAGTAGGCATCAGCTTTTACCGAGCAACATCAAATGCCTTTCGAGAAACCAACTCCTTCGTCCAAACCTATTGACGATGTTATAGGAAATAACGAGAAGGTGTAGAGTTGTTTGTCTCTTTCTATATGTTGTTCTTCTGCTTTTCTCTTTTTTGTTGTAACTTTGGTTGTACCCTCTTTTCTTATGATCAATAAAAATGGATTTCGTTGTCTACTTCTGAATTTCTCCTTAACTTTCTCTGTCTGTATCGTTGGTGATGTGTTTTTATTTTTCCTTGCTAGTTTGTTTCCAGGATGGAACTCTTATCAACTCATGAAACAGAGGTGATGAAAAAAATGTAATGATTACTTTAAAGCAGGTCATACAGATTTTACTGAGGCGCAAATAACTGATATCCTTGGACCCGATTCTTTCGAGCGAGTAGTTAATGTATACCAATACTTGAAGTGTTCGCTTGATCGTCTGGTGGCCAACGATGTGGCTTATTATGAAATCATTGAAGACCTTCAAGGGATGATTGAGGAACTCCAACTTCAGCACAAAAAAACCACTTCACTCTTACACGAAGGTTATGAGAACAAATACCAATAATTGAGTGTTGATAGGGGCTATGACAAGTACATATCGGCCCATGAGAAAAAGGAAAGTGTGCTGGAACTTGATATTGAAGAGCACAGGAATATTGCCAAGCTGTTAGAGCAAGAGAATATTATGTTACAAGAGGATGTGAAGTAACTCAGATCTGCTGCGTCCTCTTATTCGGGAGCCTTGGTTCCAGTTAATGATGAAGGTTTTTCCTTTTTAGAAACTGAAAATGCTTCCTTGAAAGAAGAATTGGAGACTTTGAAACGAATCAGACCTACCCCGTTTGCTCGTGGCCAAGCAAAGCCTTCTACCCATGGTCGAGCAAGGGCTAGTCAGATTAATATTAAAGAGATGAGGACCCAACTAGCTTTAGAAAATCAAACCGTTCAATTGACGACAAAGAATCAAATCCTGGTAGGAATGTCTAGAAAAGTTCAGAGTCTTACCGACCAACTCTCCAACCAGAGCTCTGCAATGGAAAGTAAAGAAATTTTGGTGAAGAATCTCCACGAGCAGCTTGAGAGATTGACTTATCAATTTCACAAATAGCCTAGAGAATTTTAGATAGCGGAATACAACGAAGCTCTATGCCATCTCAATGCTTGGGTGCAACAATAGAATAACGAGGGATACAAACATGGATGGTTGAATGCCTTATGTGTGATGAAAGTTGATCGAGGACTATCCTTATGGGATTGGTGTGAGCCTGGGTTACTTGATTTACTTTTCCTCCTTTTAAACTCGATGTCAGCTGGATTCCACATCGTGCCATTCCTCAGTGTTTGATCTCCAAGTATCTTGGTGATTACCAGCTTCATTCAGAGTCTTATTCGTTACTTCAGTTTGCCCATTGCTCTGGGGGTCGCCTAGTACATAATGGATCTTTTGGACATTGTATTGATGACAATATGCAGAGAACTCCTCATTATCAAATTGGATACCATGGTCAGTGATAAAGGCATGTGGTAGACATACCTGTAAGTAATATCCTTCCAGATGAACTGGTAAACCCTCTCGTACGACATGCCAATGAGAGGTCCAGCCTCAACCCACTTGGTGAAATAATTGACATCGACTACCAGATATTTGAACCTCCCTTTGGTGGTCGGTAGGGGATCGACCAAGTCTATACCCCTCATAGCAAATGGCCAGGGGGAAGTAATGGGTGTAAACAATGACTGGGGATTTTTTTCTAATGGGAGAGAAATGTTGGCATCTATCGCATTTCTTCGCATAGGCTATGTAAAAAACTAGATTTGATATAATTAATTAATCACAGATAAAAAAGAATAAATAAATGAGACAAAAGATTTTTAAAGTGGTTCAGCCTTATGAAAATGGCCTATGTCCACTGTTTTGTATTGCTGATGTTTGCCCTAATCTCGATGATGATTACAAGAGATAAAAGATTACCCCGTTATGGAGGGTGTTACGATGTATTTATAACCTTGGGGATATCAGTATGAATAGACGATATGCCGTTTGTTTAATTGACATATACAACTGTACAATAAGAATGTTCATTAAATCCAATGTTCATTGAATGTGCAGTCGTTGCTTGATCTTCCTGTCCAGATGCTTTGCATGCTGAGTAGCTCGGCACGCCGTGCAGCCGCGGTGATGAGTAGCTAGGTGTTGCGAGTTTTTTGGTGAGCATTTGCCACGTAAGATGACACATTTCTTGATATAATTGGTCCACGTCAGCTGACTAATTTTTGTATCAACACTAGGAATTGATGTTTTTAACTTTTTTAATTTTATTTTTGCAGACTAACATTGCCCAATCGAGCATCTGTTCCTGTCGATTTTGTATATATTTGTTCTTTTTATTCTTTTGTGTATTTTTTTGGTAATTTTTCATTATTTTTTTATTTCTATATTGATGACTTGAATTTTATTTGGTGGCTTGTGTTGTTCTACCCTTGGGGTCAGTCCTCAGGGATGCTGGGGTCTAATGGCATTCACGCCCAGATGCGGAGATTACTGGTGCATGAAGTTTGGGTGGGTTTGGCACCTAGGTGAGAGGGTGATCAGGAAAGTGTTGGAGAGTGAGACAGAGGTCCCACTGTCGATCCCTCCTAAGAATATGAGCAGTGTGGGGTAGATTTTCAATGAGTCTAGGATGCCAACAATGAAGGGGGAGTACTACGCACTCTATACGAATGCGATGGAAGGGTACTAATACCAAGACTTCTCATCTAGTTGGTTGATGCCACCATTAATATACGACATGTAGGGTGTGCCTCCACCATTTGTAAGGACTAAGGGTAATGATAATGAACCTAGCACTTCGACGCGGGCATCTGAGAGTGGGGTGACAGTGGTGGCAGTGGAAGTTCATGTTCCTCAGCATTACTACACTCCTTTTTACTACATTCAATTGAGTGGGGGGGGGGGGGGGGGGGTGCATTGCATTAATTCTGCATCGTCCTCAGGTGATTCTTGATGGATTCCCTTCTTTTTTCCAGGGAGGATATTCAAAGGGAGGTATAACCTTTTTCTTGCACTTTAACCTCTAATGACTGCTGATGATCTTATGTTGCAGGTTAGCTCAGGAAGTTGGGGTTTATTATATTCCATCACGAGAAGCGTGTTCACCAGGATCCTTGAGATGATGGTTGGAGCTAGGTTTAAGTTTGAGAAAGTATGAGTTCGACCTGACAATTTTGATATTTCTCTTTCTGCTTTTTCATTTCTTGAAAATGTAAAAGAAATTGAAAATATAATAGAATGATTCAATTTTCTTTCTGGTTAATCCTGAATTAATGACTTAATCTAGATGAAATTTTTAATTTTCGACCAGGGTTGTTATTTTAATAAACTTTAAAAAAATGCATGTAAAATTTTGAATATTGTATCTTTTTTAGAAAAATATTTTAAATGTTTGCCCCAAATATTTTCTATAAAACATTAGTTTTAGAAAGGATTTATTTGAAAGTGAGGTGGATAAAATAGTAAACTAAGGATTTTCCCAATATGAGGGGTGCGCCGATTGACATACCCCTTGGCATGTCTATCAGCATACCAGTACAATATTATTGCATTTCATCCACGGTTTTCCTCTTTCTGCATATTTTGTACTTAGGACTTATTATTGCTACAAAAAATCGATTATTTCATCCTCTTATCGGGAGTTTTAAGTATGAAAGGGGGCCTTTAGGTGGAGTTCTATAACACACTTTAAACTATTCTTCTTCTTTATTTTGTAGAGTTTCTTCTATTCTTCTCAAATAGTTACTACCATGACTGAATCTCTTGCTACTTATCTTCAATGTTTGGAGGATTTGTACGTGTCCAATGTCAGGTATGAGGCATTCAGTTTGTGCATAACCAACTTGTGGTATAATCTCTCAATTGACTAGAAGTTTTTGAAGGAATCTTTTCTGTTCTGTTACCCTAAATACCATATATTTATCTTAGGCTTGGATGAAATGTTTCCAACCTGTGAATAATTTTCTTCCATTGTGGGTGTAAACCCTCAAGTTTCTACAACTATACCAGACCTTTCTCATTCTCCTTGGATATCTTTAGCTGAATTCCTACACATGTATCCTCAAGATGCTTGAGCATTAGTGCACGGAGGAGGTATTAATCTCACCACGATGATGAATTCCATACATTAAAGGGATTATAGGGATAATGTATTTGTTGGTGCTATGGCATTGGGCTTGACTGTCAAAATTGTCTTAGTGATATATGATTTGAGTACGAACCCAAAAGTAGCTACTATAGTCACGTGGATGAATTAGCAATGCAACCATACTATGAGTATATTTGTAGAGACACTGAACGATCTTGATTACTAGAAGGAAGGTTGATTCTCTATCTCAGGTGCTATCCCTATGATGTTATTCATGTGGTTAGAAGAGAAGCTTCATCTAATGGATCCTCCTGAGTATCCTCTGACTGGTGTCCCAAATTTCTTGGAACAACATTTCGAGAGTTTAGACCCTTTTGTGGAAACCTGTATACATTGCCTCGTGGTTCATAGATCTAGACATCTTGGATGGTTGGTACCATGGTGGGAGGAGCTATGATATATCCTTTAGTTAGCTGACTACCTTTACATTCGGTTAGTAGGACTCTACCAAACTTCTTTCTACTTCCTTTGGTGGCTTCAATGTCAAATGGGATGGGAGAAAATCGTTCTTCTGGGAAAAATCAATGTATTTCCTATATAGGACTTGATTGAATCCTTGACGATGATTTTGGGACATTTGTGGATGCGTCATAAGTTGTCTAACTATGTGTCCTAATATAATGGGGAGGCTTCTATAACACCCATGGATTATTTAAAATCGATGTGGAAGAATGTGATCCCGAAGATCAGTTCTGAGAAAACTGGGAAGATGTGTGTTGTGATGTTTGAGGCAGTGGAGAGAGATGGGGTTGTGTCGTCTAACCTTTTCAAGGTACACTTCCTCATAGAGAACATAAGGAAGTGTCGTGAAGATTGGGATTTTTGACAACCCTTGAGAGATTAAGGTATTGGTAATGACGGTGATGAGGTAGGGCCTTCTTATATTTGATATGCATTGGTGAGACTTTTATTGGTGTAGGTTGGGCAATAGGCGTGTTTGTATTTTGGCTTATGTTTGGGACATGTATTTAGGGTAGTCTATGTTATGGTAGGCAGGTGGGTGGTTTATGCAAGTTTTCGGGGACTTTTCTCGTCACTTGATTGGGCATAAATATTGTATATTTATCCCCCTAATTTCAGTACTTTTGTGAACCCGAGTGATGTAACAGATATGGATTTGATTCAAATTTATGATACTAACCTTCGTTGGCGAGTATTTCGTGTTTCGTGCTTCTCTTATTGGTTTTACAGGTTAATTATGCAAGCAGTGCAAAAGAGGAAGCAAGACAGTGCAAGAAAAGCTAAGAAGGCAAGTTCAAGGGCATTTTCATAATTTTTCAGCCTTAGTCTGGAAGTGGGTCCAACTAGAAAGTTGAAGATCTTTCAATTACAAGAACACCAGAAAAAATGTCACCTCAATCCGAGCTACGATGAAAGAGTTATGACCCCTTGAAGTTGCGGAAAAATCATAGAAGAAAGGCTAGGAAGGCAAGTTCAAGGGCATTTTCGTAATTTTACAGCCCGATTCTGGAGGTAGGGCCTTCTGGGAAGTTGAAGATCTCGGAACAACGAGAACACTGGAAGAAACGGAACCCAAATTCGAGCTACGGTTGAAAAGTTATGCTCAGTTGAAGTTGAAGAAAAATCCAAGAAAAGAAGAGAAAAACTAGAAAAAAATCTAAGTGTTGAAGGCAAGACCAGCCTGGTACACGCGAACCCCAGCCAGGTACATGCGAACCGTTTCGCATGTACCTGACACGCGAATTTTTCCTTTTGTGCTGATTTGTCCCAAAGACTCCTAATAGGTTTTAAACACTCCAAACTTGTGGGGAACGAAGGCACTAACCTAGGGGCAGCCTTTAGGGTTATTTTTAGAGAGTTTTTGATAGAAAGAAAGGGGAGGAACATCTAGGAACATCAAGGGCATAAATTACTTCAAGAATTCATTGTTTCGGGTTTGTTTTCGCATTCATAATACGTATTTACATGTTTAGATTTAGTTTTATCATGAATTCATACACATGCAACGTTATTATTTCATGCATTAGTCAAAGTAACATGTCCGGCTAGGTTTTTCAAGGTTGGGATGCATGAACCCAACCTGATGTGTTAGTGCATGTGTATAACGTCGATCCGCTGAATTTAATGATTAATTTTGATCGTATCGCGTAATTTCATAATAATTGTAGATCTTTATATCTCGTTCGCCTATGGGTACTCGTGATGATTTAGAGTACAATTTGAGTGTAATTACCGCGATACCGATTTACTCATCCTCAGATTAGGTATGGCGCGGGCTTGAACCTCATATACATAATGCTTGGGAGTACTAAATTCCGGGTTTGAATTAATCGGATAAATTTATGATCAACGTTGTCACTGCATTACACTAGGGTTAGGGGATTGTATTCCCATCCTATTTTCTCATCATTTAAGTTTAGCAATTTCAATTTAATTCTTCATTCTTCATTTAGATAATTTAGTTAGTTGCATATTTTATCATAGTTTCATAATTGCATTTAGTGTAATCAATCACAAAAACCAAAACCAAATCTTTTCCTTTCTTTTTAGAGTCATCGTTAGGACTCCTCCGTCTTATCCCGTCGTCACAACCCAGTTGTCCTTTTTCCCTGAGGATCGATACCCGACTTGTCGTATTATTACTTGAACGACAGGCTTGCACTTGAGCCTAGAGAGTACACACTTTAGAGACACATTCTGAGTCGTGCCAAGTTTTTGGCGCCGTTGCCGGGGAATTAGGTAGACTTAGGATTAGATCGAGTTAATCCAAAACTTTGACCAAAAATTCAAAAAATAAAAAATAAAAAATAAAAAAAAAAAATCCAAAAAGATTCACAATCATCATCTCTCCTGAGCTTAATGCAAAATTCTGAAACCACTTCCACACCTCATAATACTCCCACCCATATTCACGAAAATCCTATAGTGGAGTATAACCCAGATAGTCCCCACACTCCAAACGCCCCACAGTTCTGGATCCCACCTCCCACACCGTCACACTCAATCTCTAGTAACACTCCCTTCTCCTTCATAGGACACACTTCGCGCACACCTAGTGAGAGCACCGAATCGTCAAGTGAGAGAGAGATGTCGCAGCATAGTAATGCGCCTACCGGTGAGGAAGAGCCTACGTACCGCCCGTTGAGAGAATTCTTATATCCTGAGCGCACTGTCACTCCGGGATGCATTATACTCCCGTATAATGCCGGGCAGTTCCGATTCAAAAATGGAATGATCCAGATGCTACCACACTATCACGGTATGGATTTTGAAAAGCCATACTTGCATATAAGGGAATTTGAGGACGTGTGTGATACTCTCAACGATCAAAATTGCACACAAGAGGTGATTCGCCTCAAACTCTTCCCATTCTCGCTAAAAGATAAAGCTGAGACCTGGCTATGGTCTTTACCTCCGAGCTCGATTCCATCTTGGAACGAGTTACAATCCCGATTTCTCAAGAAGTTCTTTCCACCACATCGAACAATCTCCATAAAGGCTCAGATTCAATCGTTCAGGCAGTTGGATAATGAGCTATTCCATCGATGTTATGAGCGTTTCAATGAGTTAGTTGCTTCGTGCCCCCATCATGGATTTGATACAGCTCAAATCATTTCCTTCCTCTATAATGGGTTGAGCCTTAACTCCAAGCAACTCATTGAAACCATGGGTAGTGGTCCATTTATCGAACTAGACTGCCACGATGCTGAGCTTCACCTGAGGTATGTCGCCGAGACTACCCAATCATGGGATATTTCTGATCCTAATGCTCAGAATCAAAATCGTCAAGCGACCACCACTCCATCGGCGTCCGGCCTATACCATGTAGATAAGACCTCTATGTCGGACAGTCGATTGGACACCCTTGAGAAAAGATTTCGAGATTTATGTGAGGTAGTTGGATCTATCAAAAATCCGGTCGAGAAGGTGTGTGCGATTTGTGAGGCGGGACATTCAACTGAGGAATGCCCGACGATACCCGTCTACAAAGGAATGCTTCAAGAGCAAGTTAGTAGTATTGGAGGTTTTAAGGGTAATTTCGGTGCCGCGCACGGGAATTCATACAATCCTTCATGGAAAAACCATCCCGATTTTAGCTACGGGCAACAACATGCCGCAATGAACCCTCCTTCGCATGTTGCCCCTCCTCCTCCACAATAATTTCAACAAGCTCCACACATGCAAGGACATGTCCAAGCACCACCACCTCACGGAAATTATATCCCGCCACAGCGGAGAACTCTCGAGGATACTGTGAATCAATTCATCGCAAGCCAGACCGCAAACAATGCCAAATATGATCGTCTAATTGGCAACATAAATGCGACTCTGTCATAAATACAATCCACATTGAGTGTTCAAGAGAAGGGAAAGTTTCCTGCCCAGGGCCAAAGACCTCTCCAAGGTCAAACTAGTGTTAGCTCGACACCCCACGACCATCCTGAGAAATGTAGCTCAATCACCACTCTACGTAGTGGGAGGGTAGTTGACTTGTCACCTTCCCCACGAGACGTACTTAAAGACAAGGAGATTTCACCCGGCACGAAAGAGGCCGAAGATGTCCCCTTGAACGAGAGTGACAAAGAAGACGCTAGTGAGCCCGAGGTAGTAGTGAAACCACCCTCCACGGCACCGTTTCCTCAAAGGCTAATTCCTCCTCATAAAGGAAATCCACGTGATGACGTGCTAGACGTGCTAAAACAAGTTAAGCTGAATTTACCTTTCCTGGATGCCATTAAACAAATTCCAGCTTATGAAAAAGTCATTAAAGACTTGTTGACGGTAAAGAGAAAGATGAAGGTAAAGAAAAATGTCTTTCTAGCACAGAATGTGAGCTCCATTCTACTCAATGATCTCCCACCTAAATTCAAAGATCCCGGTGCACCCACCATTTCCTGCATCATTGGAGAAAACAGAATCGAAAAATCCTTACTTGATTTGGGAGCAAGTGTCAATATCCTCCCTTACTCCATCTATAGGCAACTTGACTTGGGCGACCTCAAGCCCACAAAGGTCACTCTCCAATTAGCGGATCGAACCGTGAAGATCCCAAGAGGCATAGTCGAGGACGTGATCGTCCAAGTTGACACTTTCTACTTCCAGGTAGACTTTGTCATTTGGGACACGGAGCCCTCATTTACCTCAAGCAACTATGTTCCTATCATCCTTGGGCGCCCGTTCTTAGCTACGGCTAACGCAATCATCAACACTAGGAATGGGCGAATGCAACTCACTTTTGGGAACATGACTCTAGAGACCAACATCTTCCATGTCGCCCAACATACGGGAGAAGAAGATGACCTTCACGCAGTGAGCTTCATAGAGGAGATCGTAGAGGAATACAACGAGGAGAATTATTGTGGAGACACCTTAGGATCATCTTTAATGATAAATCACGATAATAAAGGGTCCCACAAGAGAGAGTCGTTAGGAGTGTGCCCTATTTCATCAAGTAACGGTGGTAGTTGTGACGCGGAGAGAAAAGTGGAAGAGAGGTATGTAGTGACCGCAATAGAGCGAGAGAGAGAGGGGTTAGAAGAGAGAAAAATAGTGGAGTTAGAAAGCGAGCAAGTTAGAGAGGACGTTGGCACCGCGAGAGAGAGAGATCTAGGGGACATGAGCATGGAAGAATTTGAAAAAGAATTCGGTCCGGTGGATGAGAGCCTAGATGAGAGCCTTAACGACCAAGTCCAAACTCTAATGGATTCATTTAGACACCTAGAAGAAAGTGAATGGGAAGATAAAATCAATGAATTTCTTCTTTGTGACCATCCACCCATACCACTAGAGGTCCCGAAGGCGAGTGAGGAGAAAAGTTGTGGTTCATCCGACTTAGAGCCCGACCCATGCGTCTTAAAAATTGAAAGAAACCTAGGTGTCCCCTCCGAGTCAGTGCACGTTGACCATGCTTTGAGTCAGAATCACGAGGATCCCTTTCCAATTAGTCACGACGAGTCTCCCGGTCTATCCTTTATCTATGGGCGAGGTCCCAACTTGTTTCGATTATTGGAATATGATCCTAGGACGGGAGTGACAAGGAGAGCATCAACCCCCATAAGTGGGGTCGGGTGAGTTTATGGAGAGATGAGAGGTCGTCGCACCCCCGACGCGTATGGGATGATTGTTGTCGTATTTTTGAGTCGTGCATGAGTGTCATATAGTGTCTTGTTGCATTTTTCATATTTGTTTGTTTTATTTTTCCGCACTTTTCATTCGCCTTGAGTTAGATTTTCGTCCTTTTTGCTTGAGGACAATGCAAAAGTCTAAGTTAGGGGGGGGGTCACAAGTGCGTATTTCTAAAACTTCACAAATTTTCAAAAATGCCCAAAAATTTCGAAAAAAATCATAAAATTTTGAAAAATTCAAAAATATTTTTGTTCAAAATAAATAAAAATTGGAATTCAAATTTTTCAAAAATATCATTAAAAGTCAAATTGGAGTCTCAAACTGTAAACATCCAACATACACAAGCCGAAATTGACCAAAGATGGAAATTGAGCGAAAATTGACGACTTAACGAATAAATGTGGAGATTAACAAACCCGGTGAGATTCTAGCCTATCACGTTTTGTGAGTTTTTAAATCAATCCGAGTTAAATGTTAACTCAAAGTTCTTTTCAGCATTTAAAATAAGTTGTCAAGGATCTCAATCCTTTCATTTTGACCGGTTTTGAAAAATGTGTGCAATGTTGCCTTGAAAATCGTGCCAAATTAGTCTCTAAACTTAAATTCACCTCGAAACGCATATGGTAACGCAATTGAGATTTTGGACAATGAAGTAGGCCCTCGTTTATCACCCCAAAAATATTGGCCAGAAAAAGTAGCGAAAAATTACCCTTTGCAACCCAAATTGAGCCAAATAATTTTCCCTTTCGTTTGACAACCCGAAAAACCCAAAATAGCCCGGAATCGCGAAAAATGAAAAAAATTCAGAATTTAAGTCTGAAAAGTGCAACAAAAAGGGGCAAGAAAAAAAAATAGAAGAATGCTCAACAAAAATAGCAACAAAGAAAAAAGAAAAGAAAAAAAATAGAAAAAGAAGAAAAAAAAATGAGCAATAGCCCGAAAAATGCACAAATGGACATCACGAATGACTTTTCCAATTCCAACCTTCCATACCTCCTCCACTTTACCCAATGAAACATTCAACCCGAAAAAGTCCTAACCGAGTCCAAATTGCGAAGATTGATTACCGCGTGGAGAGCTAAGACACCAAAAGATAATATGAGAGATGAAATATGCGCGAAATAGAGGCAATGTTCCCGTTTTTAAAATCGTAATCCGTTGAAGAGATCCTTTCGCCATAAAATTTCCGTCTTTCGAATTGCATGCGTGAATTTGCTTCAATTACATTTACTCTTTATATCACGCATGCCGAGAGAATAGCCATAATCCGAGAGGTTCGTTTGAGAGAGTATTCCGTGAGAAATTGAAATCAAAACGAATTTTCGAATAAGTAACGTAATGATCAATCGATGGAAATTGGCGGTTATATTTCCGGCTTTGCACACACACACTACGGTTTGAGACTTGTAAATATGACTTGATGATGACTATTTTATGGAAAAGTTTGAATTGTACAATTTTTGCATATTTTGAATTTTCTTTGAGTCGAATTTTGTGGGTATATTCACTGCAAACCCTCACGAGACACAACTCGTCCTACTAGGGTAACCTAGAGGTTTAAAGGCTTGTTGTATACGCTAAATGCAATCGCTTGCCCGCGAAAGTGGTACTCTATCCCAATAAAGTCCTTGAAGTGTCCTTAACTCTTACTTTCATTCTTTTACATTGCTCGGGACGCGCAAAGTTCTAAGTTAGGGGGGTTTGATTGGGCATAAATATTGTATATTTATCCCCCTAATTTCAGTACTTTTGTGAACCCGAGTGATGTAACAGATATGGATTTGATTCACATTTATGATACTAACCTTTGTTGGCTAGTATTTCGTGTTTCGTGCTTCTCTTATTGGTTTTACAGGTTAATTATGCAAGCAGTGCAAAAGAGGAAGCAAGACAGTGCAAGAAAAGCTAAGAAGGCAAGTTCAAGGGCATTTTCGTAATTTTTCAGCCTTAGACTGGAAGTGGGTCCAACTAGAAAGTTGAAGATCTTTCAATTACAAGAACACCAGAAAAAACGGCACCTCAATCCGAGCTACGATGAAAGAGTTATGACCCCTTGAAGTTGCGGAAAAATCATAGAAGAAAGGCTAGGAAGGCAAGTTCAAGGGCATTTTCGTAATTTTACAGCCCGATTCTGGAGGTGGGGCCTTCTGGGAAGTTGAAGAGCTCAGAACAACGAGAACACTGGAAGAAACGACACCCAAATCCGAGCTACGGTTGAAAAGTTATGTTCAGTTGAAGTTGAAGAAAAATCCAAGAAAAGAAGAGAAAAACCAGAAAAAAATCTAAGTGTTGAAGGCAAGACCAGCCTGGTACACGCGAACCCCAGCCAGGTACATGCGAACCGGTTCGCATGTACCTGACACGCGAATTTTTCCTTTTGTGCTGATTTGTCCCAAAGACTCCTAATAGGTTTTAAACACTCCAAACTTGTGGGGAACGAAGGCACTAACCTAGGGGCAGCCTTTAGGGTTATTTTTAGAGAGTTTTTGATAGAAAGAAAGGGGAGGAACATCTAGGAACATCAAGGGCATAAATTACTTCAAGAATTCATTGTTTCGGGTTTGTTTTTGCAAGTTTTAATTCAAGATTCTTGTTTCTTATTATTGTTCTTGCATGCTTTGTTTTCCCATTAGATTCAACTTGTTTTCGCATTCATAATACGTATTTACATGTTTAGATTTAGTTTTATCATGAATTCATACACATGCAACGTTATTATTTCATGCATTAGTCAAAGTAACATGTCCGGCTAGGTTTTTCAAGGTTGGGATGCATGAACCCAACCTGATGTGTTAGTGCATGTGTATAACGTCGATCCGCTGAATTTAATGATTAATTTTGATCGTATCGCGTAATTTCATAATAATTGTAGATCTTTATATCTCGTTTGACTATGGGTACTCGTGATGATTTAGAGTACAATTTGAGTGTAATTACCGTGATACCGATTTACTCATCCTCAGATTAGGTATGAAGCGGGCTTGAACCTCGTATACATAATGCTTGGGAGTACTAAATTCCGGGTTTGAATTAATCGGATAAATTTATGATCAACGTTGTCACTGCATTACACTAGGGTTGGGGGATTGTATTCCCATCCTATTTTCTCATCATTTAAGTTTAGCAATTTCAATTTAATTCTTCATTCTTCATTTAGATAATTTAGTTAGTTGCATATTTTATCATAGTTTCATAATTGCATTTAGTGTAATCAATCACAAAAACCAAAATCAAATCTTTTCCTTTCTTTTTAGAGTCATCGTTAGGATTCCTCCGTCTTATCCCGTCGTCACAACTCAGTTGTCCTCTTTCCCTGAGGATCGATACCCGACTTGTCGGATTATTACTTGAACGACAGGCTTGCACTTGAGCCTAGAGAGTACACACGTTAGAGACACATTCTGAGTCGTGTCATCACTGATACTTCATGTTACTACCATGTGTTGAAATAAAAGAATAAAATAAGAAATTATTTTGATATATCTTGTTGTGTCTTTAGAATAATTTCTTTTTATTTGAACTATATATATTGACCCCTAAGGCATACATAATCATTTTGTTCATTATGAATGATGAGAGTGGCAAATTTTTCTCTGTGGGATAAAATAGTAGCAATTTGTGAAAGAAAAAGGGCCATGCCCAAGGTGACTTTATAGATTGCCTACGTACCTCTATAGGGAGAAATTATTTCTCGTTAATTTTTGAAAAAAATGAGTTGAGAGTATCATGTCCTACGTAGTTCTTGTAGAGGGAGATGGGAAGAATTTTTATATTTATTCATTATTTTTTTAGTATTGAACGAAGATGATAACATCATTGTGCAACAAGAGTCCGACCAGGGATAATTTTTTTTTTAGACAATTCATATTGACTGGATGTGCCACTTCTTCTCCATCAAGGTCCATGAGTATGGTGACCCCGCCAGGCAGGATCTTATTTACTATGTATGGCCCGCTCCAGTTACAGTTGAACTTTCCTATCGAGTCCTAGTTGGGTTCTATAATTTCTTTGAGGGTGGGTTCTCCTTCTGACATGCTGCGGTATTTGACGTTCTTATTGAATGATCATATAATTCGACAGTGGTACCCTTGTATATGTTACAGAGCTTTCATTTTATCATTAAAGAGTGAGAGTTCGTTGTAACAAATTTTTTTCCAATAAACTTCTCCAATTAGAATTTCAAGCATAACTCGCGAGGAGGGTATCTCAAGATCAATAGGCAAAGCTACTTCCTTGTTATATACTAAAGAGTAAGGGTTATTCCTAGTGGGCATTCTAATATATGTGTGGTAGGACCATTGGGCATAAGGGATCTGATCAACCTAATCCCTCTAACTTTTGGTGATCTTACTAATTATGGGTTTAAGGCTCTTGTTAGTAGTATCCATAGTTTCGTTGGTTTGAGGTCAGTATGGAGAAGACTTGTTTCTCTTCATTTCGTATTTCTCGACCACTTCAATTACTTATTCTCTAAAATGGAGCCCATTGTTTGACACCATCTCACGAGGGAATCCATAATGGCAAATGATATTCTTTATGATGAACTTGGCTACTTTCTTATCATTTAATACTGCATATGACTCCCCCTCAACCAATTTGGTATATTAATCAATGGAGATTAGGAAGAATTCATACATTTTAGATGCTTTAAGAGTGCCTTTACCAATAATGTCAATGCCCAAAGTTGAGAAGGTCGAGGGAGACGTAATGTTGTACAACTCATGGGGAGGTAGGTGTTGAAGATTGGAAAATTACTGACAATTGATGCATTTTCTAGCATAATCAGCATAGTATTCAACCATTATGGTCCAATAGTACCATTTTTGGACATAGTTCTTAGCCAGTAAATGACCATTCGCGTGGGGTACACATTCCCCCCTCTGTATCTTCAACATTATTTCTTCAACATCACCCCATGTTATGCATTACAAGTGGGTTATGTCGAAGTTTCTCTTGAAAAGTTCTTTATCACAAATTATGTATTGAGATGCAAGCATAATACGGGTCATTTGATATTTCTTATGAGCCCTTTGAGGTATCAATCGTGCTTGAGGAGGGAACAAATGTCGTAAATCTAAGATCCCATCTTATTTAGATCTTCTTTCATAGTGAGCTCAATGTGATAGCAATGGATTGACATAGGTTGCTTGTGAACTTGAAATGGAGACATTGTTATTCCCTCAAGCTGTCGACCATGGAAGATAAGGTCACTAATCCATCTGAGAAACTATTTCTCACATGGGAAATGAAGTGGAAGGTGATGTCTTTAAATTCTGAGGCGAGCTATTCAAGGTGAGCGTAAAAGAATCGGAGTGTATCCTCTTTGACTTTCTATTTCTAGAGGACTTGTCCTTTCATGAGGGCTTAGTCTCCATCGACATAGAGGCATCAGATTCTTTTTTCAAGGGAAATATTAAGGCTAACACTTCATATGTTGTACTTGATCACGTTATTAGTGCAAGGGAATTCTAACTTGGTGGTGATGGCAGTGTGGGACTCATTAGGCGCGATCTGGAGTATCCGAGTATTATATCCCTTCTTGTTAGCATTTCCGTCAAAGAACATATTCTATCGGAGCTCTTCATGAGAAGTATAGTGAATATCCTCATCCGATAATTCAATAATCCAAACATTATTTTTTCCCATGGGGTTGTCGACAAGTTAATCAGAGAAGGGTCTCCCTTTCATGGCTTTATGTGTGACATAAGTGATATCAAACTTGTCTAATAACAGGAACCAACGAGACACGAGACTTTACAAAGAAGGATTTTCTAGTAGGTACTTCATGGGATCTATTCGAGTCACTAACTTGATGGGAAAATCAAGCTCACAGTGCCATAGCTTTTGAATGGCCAAAACTAGAGCGACACACACCTTTTTTAACGTGATGAACTTTAATTCATATCCTATAAGTTTGCAACAAGCATAGTAGATAAATTTCTTTTTTGACAAGGCCTCAATGTACTAGGCTAGCATAGCCCCAATAGGAGCATCTATGATAGTAAGGTATAGGCCCAATCGGGTTGTGATGACATAAGAAATGAAGGTTGGGTAAGATATTGTATGATTTTATCAAAGGCATATTGACATGTCTCATTACAGACTTTAGTTGAATCCTTTCAATCGGGGATAAAGATATGTTCACATATAGAAGTGAGTTAGCTAATGAACCTAATAATGTAATGTTTCTTGCCAAAGAAACCATGAACTTCTTTTTATGTCCGAGGAGGTGGCATTTTGATGATTTCTTTGAGTTAGGCGGCTCCGCTTCGCTCCTTTTCACTAACCATAAAGTGAAGGAGATTGCCCTTCGTGATGCCAAAAATGCATTTCTACGATTTGAGATGCATCTCGTATTTCTCCAATCGTTAAAAGAATTTCATCAAAGCTGAAATGTGACCTTTTTGAGATTTAGATTTGATGATCATATCGTCAACATACACCCCAACTTATTTATATATAAGATCATGTACAATAATTATATTTTATTTTTGGTATGTTTCCCTAAACTTCATAAGATCGAAATTCATGACAGTATAGCAAAACGTACCCCAAGAGGTGGTGACATGAGTTTTCTCTTGGTGGTTAGGATGCACCTTGATCTGGTTATACGCTGTAAAGTCGTCAACAACTAACCTGATGGCATGATTGGAAGTATTGTCGATGATCATATCGATGTTGGGAAAAGGGTAATCATCATTTGGAGAATCTTTATTCATGATCTCGATAGTCAACGCAAATGCAGACTTTCCCTCCTAATTTTGGCATCGGGATGATGATGGCAAGCCAAGTTGGGTATTCAATCTTCGTTTATTTCATTAGCGATGTTTTTTTAAAAATACATATTTGAGAACCTCAATAAAATAGGTCTCATTTACATTCATCTCAGTAAGAAAAACTATACAAATAAGCCCAGTTTCATTCTCTATAAGGTAAACGATAAGGTTTTAGATGGGAAAATTGGGATAACTGGAATGCTTCCCCAGTTAAGGAGGGGTTATCAGTTGGGATGATCTTTATAGCTGGGTTGAACGACTTAGCCTTGGTGTGGACCATACAGAGATCCATGTCTAGTGTAGGTAAGCCAAACGATTAATCTCTATCAAGGATTTAATTGATTCACATGCTATCAGTGCTTGAAAAATATGCGCTACAAGACTTGATAATACAGGTTTCACCTCATGCTCTGATCTCTTAGCTCAAGTAATTTTATCGTCAAATAAGATCTCAAATCCTACTTTTTCAATGCTGAAATCACCATCAGAGTCATTTAAAGGATCAAAATCAACTCCCCATTTTGTAGCAATAATATTTTATTTGTATAAAAATTTGATGCATTGTATAACTTCAATCGCTTCATCGTATAAGTCTTACTATCCAGTAAATAAGTGTTGAAAAAGGGACAAATACCCTTTGAGTCTCAGCTTTATAAGTATCTTGGAGACTTCGTACATCTTCTCCTTTTTGGCATATTCCTCAGACAAAAATTGGATAATGATGTCCAAGCTAAACTCTTCTAAAGGCATAAACCAATCGTCTGCCTAATGGCATATACACATTATTGATCTTCTTGCAACTAATTTCTTCAAGAGACATTTCAGATGGGAATTTCGTATTCTAAAACTTTAGGTAACTTCATATTCATTATTTTTGAATGGTTTCAGACTATAATGTAGACTCTTATTATGAGGGAAATAGATTGGTTAGGAAAATATTTAGGGTACAGTAGGAAATCTACGCAAACTTGGAGAGATTTTGATAGCTTGCTTATACATCTAGAAGGGGTAAGTTTATTGATGGTCTTGATTATGGTAGATGGGTGTTCATCGCTGAGAATGGCATTGGTGACTTCATACTGAATTGGTAAAGTATTTTGGGTGTGGTATGACTTAAGATTTGCTAGAGGAGCAATAACACCCTTTTCTGTGAGGCCTTCTATAACATTTTTAGTGGAAGTAGTTATCGGTGGTGTGCCCGATAATTTAGTGAAAGTCGCAATGGGCATCATGTTTGAAATTCTTAGGGTCAATTTGGTGATGGATGAGGGTCCAAAGGCTTGATGACATTTTAGGATAAGAGAGATTGATAGAATTTTGAGAGGAGACATGGAGCTCGGTGTATTTCTTCCGTGTTGCAATAGGAGGGCTTTTGGTGCCCATGAAGTGGTAGGTCGATAGATGTTGTTGATGGGTGAGGCAATGGTAGAAGTTATCTTATCATACTTACGTTGGGTGAACTGCCTGCTAGCTTCTTCGATTCAGACTCCATCTTTTTATTGTCAACATTTTCTTGTATATCGATACACCTCAAGGTGATGGTATATATGAGAGATAATCCAATACAATAAGCGTATGTGAATGAGTTCCATACTATACAACTCCCTTGATGATTTTTGGTCAAATGGTACGATACAGGGGGAATTGTTCGATATACATCGAAGGTACTTGGGCAATGGAAGGTCGGAGTTATATTGCTTAGGTTAACCGTGCCCCGCAATACTGATAACCCATCACTAAGTGGCCCCTAGTATGGGAAAAAATTCTGGTCAAAATGTAATGCCCATGTGATTTAGTATGTAAAATAAAATGCATGAGTTTTAATTGTATTTTTATTCAAAGTTTTATATATGCTAATAGGAATATGTAAAACTACTAAGCATAAAGGAGAGCATAGGAATATACATGGGTGGTCATGAAAAAGAGTTAAATACACAAAGGTGGGGTAGATTGTAAAAAGTATGTCCTAGGGTTAAGAAGCATGAAGCATATACAAAGGATAGTGATAAGTACAAGGTACGAGACATGTGTATATACACAAGTTAGAAAGATAAAGTGGGGAAAATCATGGTAATATATACAAGTAAAAATAATGTGGGAGTGTGTGTTAGTGAGAGTAATGTGGGAATGTGTGCAAGTGACATGGGATATATATAAGTGGGAAGAAATATGGGTATCCGCGAGTGACATGTGGTACGTGAATCATGCCAATAAGTGGAGTTACATGTACAAGATATATACATGTGAATAAGGCATGAAGCATGTGATAAAAGTTATGGTATATACATAAGATAAGAAAATGACCATGACGGAGAAAATAATATATATGGATCAAGAGCATGGTATGTATACAACATGTGAGAGTAAGAGTAAAAGGAATATACAAGAGAAAATATATACACATATAAGGAAATATGGAGAAACTAATAGAAAGGAAAATAAAGACCGTGTAAAAATATATTCTAGTTCTCTAAAAATAAAATGGTCCCAGTGGAGTTTGGTGCGGTGCGAAAGAAGACTTTGCATGAAAATGGGGTTGGGGATGAGAATGTCATTTTTGTCACTCATTAAATACGTGCTAGATCCCATGGATATAAAGCGAATGTTGTCAAGGGGTGAAAATATTGAAAATGGTGTCGCCATCCAATTTTTCTCAAAACAGGAAAAAGATATTTTCCTCCTAAAAAAAAGTCATCAAAAGACTAACTGATGCATATGAAACCAAATAGATCACTACTCCGTGGACTAAGTTAAGAAATAGGAAGGTGTTAAGAATCCATTCCACTCTTTCGGTTTGTCATGGGCTATTAACAATATTCTTCTTTTCTCTCCTAAAAATTGAATAGTGTATGTGGGGTGAAAAGTGTATATACGCGTGAAAAATGTACGAGGAGTGGAATCATCGTGTCTGCATCGTGGGAAAGACATGAATGAATCATCCAAATAAGTGGAACAACATAAGGAGGAGAATATATATATATATATATATATATAAGGAGTAAGGGTGTTTTTACTCTTCATAAGATGAGAAGACATTTGACGGTCCAGATAGAAGCCAACAAGACTATAAATGGAGGGCTGAGATTGAAAACTCTCTCTCGAATGTCCGATGTATCAAAACAATCTCTACTAAAGATTTTTTTTGTCATAAAAGGATGGGACAAACTCTTTTTAAAAGCACAACGCTCAATAAAATGGGTTGTACCTTTCATCAAAAGTAGAAGGCCTCCATAAAAGGACGGTGTGCTCAATAAAAGGACGGTCCTTTAACTGGTGGCTTATACATCTATCCATCCTCCCTTAATTTTCATTTCCTCCCCATTACACGCTCCATCTCTCTCTACAATAACTTTCCACAGAAAACAAGTAAGCGACGATGAATTTGATTTTGAAACGGTATACATCTTTCTTTCTCTCTCTAAATATTTTTGTGATTTTGAAATCATTTTTGGTGGTTATCACTCTAAATCTAAACTGTTCAAGTATCTGTTCTCACTGTTAGTTAGGGGGCGGAGCTTCCGGTGTCGGGTATTCCTTACTCTCCCTATCTCACATATGATCCATTCTCTCTCTCTCTCTCTCTCTGTGTTGAAACCCATTGAAGCACTTTGAGCAGGTAATATCTTTCTCCCTCTTCCTCCCTTTCTCTGTGTAGTTTTAAATTTAGTTTTTCCCTTCCTCCGTTAGGTTTCAAACCCATATTTCTTCTACTGACATGTGTTTTTTCCATTTGGGTGTCAAATCCCTATTTTTACAATTTATGTATATGTGTGTGTGTGTGTATATATATATAAATCTTGGTTTTAGGTGCGATAAGAAGATTTTTTTCAGGTATCGGTTTTCATCTTATGTTATGTTTGATGAAATTAAAATTTTAACAATAAAGTAAGATAGAGATGAAGGTAGTTTTAGACTCTCACTCCAAACAAAAACCTTATTTCTCAGATCTATCACTTTTTATCTTCATCTTAAATTTTTATTATTTCGGAGCTAAAAAAAATTTGTTTTCATATTGCAGATCTAAGAAGATCTAAGCACATTAATGGTTATCTCTTTTGGGTACATTATATGATGTATACACACTCTCTCTCTCTCTCTCTCTCTCTCTCTCTCTCTCTCTCTCTCTCCTTATAGATATATATATTTTAAGTTTTTTGTTTTGAAATTTTTTCTTTTTTGTGTCTCGATCTTAAATTTGCTCACTTTTGTGTTTTTAATTTTGGTGCTCGCATCTATCAGGTATGGTCCCTTATTCTTAGTGCTTTAACACATGTCCAAAAACAAAGAATCAACTAGGAAATATTATCAGCAAACCCAACTTGAGTTGGGTTGCTAGACATTTCGGGTCTCAACCACAATTATCAAGACACCCCCACCATAAAAGTTCAATCACGGGGAATGTTTTTGTGGTTACGAGTGTCATGTATACATGTACATATATGAAGAAATTGGCAATGGATGTTTTTCTTTGTGCTTGACAACAGTTTTTTTTGTTCATGACATCTTTTTTTTAAGTTTTCAACTGATATAAGATTACTTTTTATGCTCGCAAAACTATCTAAAGTCGAGGATTCTTTTTGGATTTCAAAAAATTGATGTTAGTTTTAGTATGAGTTTCTCAAGTTATTATCTTTTTATGCTGGCAGAACTACCTAAACTTAAGGATTCTCTTTGAATTTCAGAAAATTGATGTTAGTTTAGTACGAGTTTCTTGAGTTATTAGTTTAAGGTTGTCTAACTATCTTAATTTATCAAATTTTGGGAAAAATTGCGTCACTGGGTGAGGGAGAGTTTGTAACATGTATAATATCCGTTTTGTGTTTGTATTGCATTTTCATGTTTATTGTCTTGTACACGCCTGCAAGTACAAGCCTGTAAAACTAAAGTTAAATGTTTCTTTTCATTTGATTTGAAAGTACACGCCTTTAAATCTACTGTAAAAAATCAAGTTTAATTTGAAAGTTTTTGTACTATCTCCCTTTTCACTGTTGGATTCTTAGGTACATGCTAAGGAGTGGTCCCAATTCAAGATATTTATTCACCTTTTCAAATATCCATGTGTATTGATATGGGCAGGCAGGTTGTATGAATTTAGTTTTCTTTTTTTGTTTCTTTGAAATTTGTACCTAATGTTGCGGTAATGATATGGATTTGGATAATATTTTCTATATAAAGTTAGTTTATAGTTTTTTTTGTTGTAATTCTTTATATTTATTGTATTATTTAGTTGTTCCTTATTAAATGGTGTTAATGTAGCTATTTCTCAAAATATTATTGTGATAGACCCCATTGTTGTTTAACATAAATTGAAATATATCATGCATATAATATGATCCCAGATCAGATAGCACAGCCTTACAAATGTAAGTGTAACAAAAGGTTAAATAATAACTTCTCTTCTTAATGGTTAAGTGAAACTTAACACAATTATAATACTAATTTGAACAAACTATTTTCGGTTCTTCTAATGCGTGTTTTTGGGTTAATAGTTAGGTGTAACTTAAGATAATTATAGTACTAATGTGAAAAAACTATTTGGAGTCATTTTTTAGATTTAAAAAAAAAGAGACATGTTACAATATTTCGACGCAAACTTAATGGGAATACCTTTAATGATTTCAAGCCATATTAGTAGTTAATGGGCCTAGTTTAATGTTGATCCCTTCACCGGTTCAAACGCATTGAGATCCATTGATACAAGTAAACATCAAATATTTTTTGTTCTTCTCATGTGTGTTTTGGGGTTAATGTTTACACACAGTTGAAGCGCCACAAGTCCAATCAACGACGTACACTTTCAAAAATTTGTGTCGTGGCTTCAGGCATGGGTATACCCTAGTGTGTGTGTGTGTGTGTGTATATATATATATATATATATATATATATATATATATATATATATATATATATATATAAAAGAGAGAGAGAGAGAGAGAGAATAAAGTGTGAGGGGTACATCAGATCACGATTCACTATACAGGGTGAATATGCGTGTTCGACGGGACCACTAAGGAATAAAATATATTTATAGGTAGTATGTCGGATCGTGACTCATTATGGACAAATGATTACATATGTCTAACGGGACAACTAAAATTAAGAAAAAGTATATATGAAAATAATAATGGAAATATAATGTGAAAAATGTGAACAATGAGGACAACGAGGACTTGAATACTAAGGAAAACCCAGGATGCCTATGTAGCAAAAATCGATATCAAAGTCTACATAGTTCGAAACACAAGGGCGGAGTTTAACCCATAATCTCAAAACAAAAGTTTTATATTTTTTGTGAAGAAAATGGTACAAGTGGTGAAAATATGAAGAAATATGAGAAAACAATAATTTAGGATTCATGGATTAACCCTCTTTTTAGGTTTAATGAAAACAAGTTTTGTGAAAATATGTAAATAAAAAGGTAATTAGAGGTGATAAAGTACAAACTAAAAGGAGAAATATTATGAAACTAGTGAAGTTTAAGAAATAACAATAAATTGGTAAATTTGGATTGATAGAACGTAGACCTGAGTAGCTTCAAATTTAATTTTGAGAAATATAGGCTGGTTTTGATAGGTGATGTAAGGGTAGAAAGGTGATGGTGAAAGATGAGGTGAATGTGAGGTAAGGGAGTGTTAGAGAGAATGCTTTTTAAAAGCGATGTTTTGAAAGGTTCTGCACTGATTTTGATAAAAGGTCCTCGATTAATGAGGTTAGGGTTTCCTTAAAAATGAAACCTTAAAATGGACAAAGGACTAAGATTCCCCTGTGGGGTTCGAGTCCCATGACTATGTGGTCGATTCCTATGAGTTACATTGGCCCCGTGCAAGGTGTTCATGACAGTTTAGATGTTGTTTTGGGTTTTCACCCCTAGGGGTATGTTTTCAAGCCGAAGTCTGTTTATTTTCAAATTTTAGTCCTATTCTTAAACTGGGAGTCCCATGACTACGTAATCAATTACCATGATTTACATTGGTCCCATGAAAGGTGTTTGTTTCCCTTACGGGGCCGTTGGGGTGCTGTTATGGGTTTTCCCCTTAAGGACTATTTTTAAGCCTAAGTCATCTTATTTGAAAATTTTAGTCCTATTCTCAAAATGGGAGTCCCATGACTACGCGGTTATTTTTTACGAGTTAGATTGGTCCCGTGTGAGGTGTTCGTGCCCCTTGTGGGTCTATTTGGGATTTTCCCTTAGGACCACAATTCCAAGCCTAAGTTTGCTTATTCACAAATTTTAGTCATATGATCAAACCGGGAGTCCCATGAATACGCGATCAATTGCTACGAGTTATATTGGTCCCGTGCGAGGTGTTCGTGACCTTGCGAGGCTTTTTTGTGGGTTGTTTGGGTTTGCCCCCCGATACATGTTTTTAAGCGTAAGTCTACTTATTTGCAAATTTTAGTCATATTCTCAAATTGAGATTCTTGTGACTACAATGTTGGTTCCCACAAGTTACATTAGTCTCGTGTGAACCTTGTGGGGGCATTTAGGGGTTGTTTTGGATTTTCCCATTAGGGGAACATTTTCAAGCCTAAGTCTGCTTATTTATATTTTTTTGTCATATTATCAAACTAGAAGTTTTGTGACTACGCAATCTATTTTTATGAGTTACATTGGTGGTTATATTATAACAAATGAGAATTTAATTAACCATTATATAGGAATCAAACATTTAAAAAATTACGCATATTAAGTATATAAAAATATTAGTTAAAGTAAAGAATTATTGTTTCCTACAATCTAACAAGGCAGTGAAATAGAGTCTCCTAAGTTTGTGGTTCCACCAAATTGGTCATGGAACTCCTCGCGTTTAATGTCTTTGACTATGCACTGGTCAATGTATACACATCTCATTCCAAGTGTGAAACGCGAGGTGCCAAATCTTTGAATTTGTTCTTCGAGGCTTTAGCTTCATCCTCAAACTTAGTCCTAGCATGCTTCAACGGAACAACATTGTCTTTATCTCGTAGCCTATTGTATTTATCTTGAGATGTATTTTCTTGTACGAGGCACAATTTGTTGTCCTCGTTAACGCGAGTGAGTATTTTCTCATGTTTTTGACCTATAACTTGCATATTTTGAAATCAACACACATCTCGATCTTTTCCAGCATAATGTCTATGTATTCATTTTCTATGGCGCCGTATTTGGTTTTCATGATTTATTCTCATTCATCCGAATTTTTTTGATATGGTTGAACTCAGACACGCGAAAGGATGATTGAATCAGATAAATGAGCTCCAAGATTGTGCTCATTGAAGTGGCTATTCGATCAGCCTTTCGCATGTCTGAGTTTGACAATGTTGGATTAGGGCTTAAGTTTTAGGGCTTAGTAAATAGGGTTTTGGGTATTTTCCATTAGTTTTAAACTTGGGCAAATTTTCCACTAACTAGGGTTTAATAATTTTAAACACACACACACATATATACATATACATTCACATATATATACACACACATTCACATACATGTACAGATACATTCACAGACATATATACACATACACATACACATATATAGTACACACGCATGCACAGTTTATATATAGAGAGAGGTAGGTTGTTGGACCAGATTGTAGAGAGAGGGAGGCCGCCAGAGAGAGATAATGAGAGTGATAATTCTGCAGTGAGGGATAAAGTGATACTTTGAGTGAGGGAGAGAATGAGAGTGAATGATAATGGGGCTTTGGGGGTTTTTAATTAATTAAAGTGGTCACGACCCTAGACTCTGACCCCATCCTATGACGAATTAATTTTCTAATGTCATCATTATGGTCACAACTTGGTCACGGACCCAAATTGTGGCCATGATGATGATGTCAAATTTTTTTTTGGCACGGTTAGTAGTTATGGCCCTGGATTGTGATCGTCTACCGTGACCAATTCAAAATGGTAACGGCCTAAATTCATGACCCCTATCAATTAAAAACCATTAATTGTTCAGCTATATAGTCACGATCATGGGTCTGGACTGCTGTAGGAGAGAATTTTGGCATAATTTTTTAGCAATAATGGTCGCGACCTTCTCATGGAACACAATTGTGACCAGTTTAGTCATGGCCCTAGGTAGCGACCATCACCAGTTTATGTCACGATAATGATTAATGATGGACCTGGTCATAGGTTCTTTAACCCTAGTTACGATTTTCGGTCCAGACCACCTTATCAGGAACCTGAATCATGACCAGTTTGCTATGAACATTTTTTATTTGTGATGTAGTGTTTTTTGTTTGGCATAGCCCTTTTTTTCTTACTGGGAGGCTTGCCATACTTTGTATCCAGTTAAGTACCCTCTACCTATAGGCATAGAAGAGGGAATGCCTATAAGTAGTCTAAATATGAATTTTCTAAAAAATGGCCATAAAATACAAATCATAAGTCAGTTTTATGGACGTTCAAGAACACTGGAAATAGTATTCAAAGATCTACAAAATTATGCTAAGAAAATCTCGGGTTCGAGAGTTAACCAAAGTCAAATGGATCTCGAAAGCATTCGGTGACCTCCAGTTTAGAGTTTTAGAGTAAAATGCCAACTAAATACGAACCGTATGTATGATTTTCATTTGGTATGGAGCATCATAAAGGGGATTTAAAGACCTATTAAAGTTAATTAATAAACTCCCAGGACTAAGACTGACCAGAGTTAAATGGAGCTGGGGGAGCATCCGGTGACCTTTTAAGGAAAATGGGTGTTACAAGTTAAACATAAGTCAGATTCATGCATGGTATGTACCGATGGAAAGGGTATTTAAATACCTATGAAAGACTCTTGTGCTCATCTCCAATCCCAGAGTTAACCATGGTCAAATGGAGATTGATAAGTGACCTTTGGTTTGGGGTTTGAAGGGGAACCAGTGGTATGAGGGTTAAAAGGATAATGCTTGGACCTATAGAAGTTTATAGGGGGTACTGAAATGGGGTTTCTACACATACTACTTTGTAGTTAAGTCTTCTTACCTCTTTAGGGTCTTTTGGTATTTCTTCAGTCTCTAGATACGACTTAATGGCATTTATCTAAGATGGTTCCAAACTCAACTCCATTATTTGCACACACTCCTCATCGATGTTGAATTGTAGGTGAACTCTTAATAAGGAAAGTTCTTCTGAGTTCATCTCTTATTTACGATTCTAGATGAGCCAACACATTTACTCAGGCATTTATTGTTCTCACCATTAATATGTCTTTAAACTTTGGGATTAGTAGTCTCGCTTTTGCAAAATATTTTCACATTGAATCCTCCCTCGCCTCATAGATTCCTAACATTTAGTTCACTACTAAGTGAGAACTCCTATGGGCCAATAATTGTTCATTGACCAATGATGATGCCAGTCACAAACATGAAATGAGGGCCTCATATTCCACCTCGTTACTGGGTACCTCAAAGTTAAACTTGAGGGCATACTGCACATCTTCCATGTTAGGAGTTTCCATGATCAGTCCATCCCCATTGCCATTTGCATAGGATGATCCATCCAGAAATAACTGTCATACCAGAGGTTTTTTCTCAAAGATTCCTTTAGCTAAACAACCATTTTTTTTAATAATAATTTCATTTTCTCTAAGTCCTAAACACTTTCCTCTTGTTTGGAAAATGACTCTGGTCTCCCACTATTCTTATCGGATGGCTTTTATATTGATTGCTCGATTGGCTTCTCCACATCGTAGGTGAAATCATCCATAATTTGGCCCTTGATTTATGTTCTTGGTTCACAAATAATATAGTATTCTCTCAACTCCATTGCCCAAGCTATTATCTTGCCCAAGTATGGATACACCACAATTATATGTACATGAAGGTAAGGCTTTATCCTTTTAGAAATCTCGAATGTAGATAAGACCATTATTTTTAACCCCTGGGCATCGGATTTCAGCTCCATGATAAACTTTGCTAGTATAATACACCAACTTTTGAATACCATCTTCTAATCATACCAGTATCGAGATTACTGTAGATTCAAACACTGTCGGGTATAAATATAGCTTGTTACCAAGGATTATCCTCGACAAAAATGGTGAAGATACAAGGTACTTCTTCAACTCTAAAATAATTTATAGAATTCATCATTCCACTCGAAGGTATTCTGAGGACCTTGAAGAATCATGGACACCGATCTAGTGCCCTTGAGGCAAAGTTGTTCAGAGAAGTTACTCGTCAAATTAGGCTTTGAAACTCTTTATTGCTTTTGAAAGGCTGCATATTGATTAATGTTTGGGTCTTGCCAAGATTGTCTTTTATGTTGCTCTTATTAATAATAAAGCTGAGAAATTTCCTAACTCTTACTCTAAAAATAGACTTTGGCGGGTTCATCTTTAATTATTATTTTGATGGCTAATTAAGTGTTTGGCCAAGGTTATTAATGTCACCGTCTACCTTTCTTCTCTACATTAGCATGTTATCTGCATAAACCTCTACGGTCTTCCTAATCTTCTCTTCAAACACCTTGTTGACCATACTTTGGTATGTTGCTCTAATGTTTTTTATTCCAAAGATCATAATGTAGTAGAAAAATGTACCTTAACTATTGATGAATGAGGTCTGATCATGATTTACAGCTTCCATCTTTCTCTGATTGTATCCCGAATATGAATCAACTCATGCCCAGTGGTGGTGTCGACTATTTGGTCAATTCAGGGAAATCTATAATGATCTTTTGGGTAGGATACGTTTTAATTAATGAAGTCAACACACATGTTCCATTTATCATTATTCTTTGGATCCATCACTATAATAGATAGCCAACTAAGATACTTCACATCATTAATAAAGTTGGTTTTCTTCAACTTAACTATTTCCTCTTCAATTGCCATATTCTTCTCTTTTGAAAACACTAGACATTTTTTCTTGATTGGCTTCGCACCCTCTACTATGTCGAGTTCATAACAGGGGACAATTGGATCAATTTTGAGCATCTCCTCATGGATATAGGTGAACACATTTTTCCTATGATTGATAAAATCTTCCAATTCTTTCTTCAGAGATGGATCCAACAATGATTTAATATGGGATATCTTTTTTGGATGCTCGTTGTCTTATATCACTAGTTCAATCTTCTCTACCACTTCTCTTATGACCAGGTTATCTTCATCCTGAGGATCTAATATCTCGATCTTATAAGTTTGGCCATTTTATTTTATTCCTCCTACTACACATATGTGTGGTGACACTCTCATGTTTTTATACGATTTCTTTTTACTCCTCTCATGTCATAGCTTATTGGCAACTTTAAACACTAATGGACGGTGGAGAAAACTACTTCAAACATTTTCAAGCCAACCCTACCGAAGGTAATGTTATAAGTATATGTTATGTTGTTTTAAAGGATGAAGAAACACATCATCTCGGTCCAGTAGGTCGATAACATCCCATTAATAACTTCCAACACAATCATTCCCAATGAGTATAGCTTCTCCCCCCAAAAAACGATAAGTGACATGTGGTATGATTTAATCTTTTAAGATCAATTTCAGTCTATTAAAACAGTTATAAAATTGTACATCTGCAAAACTACCTTTATTAACTAAAATTCTCTCTACTCTCCCCTCATGAACCATGACAGTAACAACCATGTAGACACAATAAGCCAGGCAAAATCATCTTTAGATAAAAACCTAGTATTAAGAGATCTTTGTTTACCTTTTAATGGTGTGTCTGTATGATCTCGGTCATGCTCACTTCACTGACATGCACATAAGATTTTGCCTCATTAGGTATGCATTTACTTTTACCGGTTTATCATCGCTACCATCATCTCATTCGATAATGAAATAACATCCCAAGGAAAACATTCCAAAATCGTACACTAGTCCCTTGGGCTTCTTAGGGATAACTGAATCACTTCTATCATCAGATTTGTCATCCCAGCCACATTTTTTCGCATAAATATCCTTGCAAAGAGACTTATATTATCTCTTGGACCTCAAATAGACCTTGTGTCGATCTAATCGACCAGACTTCTCCACATACTTTGTTATCTTTCCTTATCAGATAAAGTCTTTAATTTCATTTCTTAAGGACAAACACCTATTAGTAGTATGTACATGTTCTTTATTAAGCATACAATATTTTATTTTTTCGCTTCTTCCATGAGGTGACTTCAACTTTACCAGCCACTTGAGGTTTTTATTTCCTCGGATCTATTCGAAGATGTATTGAAATACCATGGTGAGCAGGGTATATTCATCAAATCTCTTTTTCTTCTCTCATGCCGACTTCATGGAGTCCTTAGATATTCCGTTATTTTCTAAGCATTTACCACCATGACTGGATTTCTTTGCTATCATTACCTATTTGGCATTCATAATCTTCCATGCTTTGTCCAGGAGCTCGACCATTGTGCTCGATGGAGCTTTTGACAGCACCCAGTACAACTTTCCAGATAATAAATCACTCATGATAATAATGATGTAAATATGCTCATCACAATCAACCACCTCCAATTACTCTATATTGAACCGGGTGATGTATTCCTTGTCATTTTATCCTCCTACTAGTGAATGCTTAATAAGCGAGACACTTATAAACAGATCGATTAGTTGCTTTTCCTCTAGGGAACCCATTGTAGAAAATTTTAGACGACCTAGTGAGGTTACTAGAGATATCTTTGCATTGCATGCCATCGAGAATTGAATATGTATCAGGGGACATTTGACACTGCTAAATGTGCATCCTTAAGATAAATTTTCTATCATATTTTTGAGTGAAAGTTGGAGGCTTAAACTTTTTAGGTGTTGGGTAACTCACTATAGAAGTTGTGAAGTGAGATCTTTGAACATAAATCCTCTGCAATGGATTCTCTTTCTTTATGAGGTCGCTCAGTCGATCTTCCCACCATTGAATTAATCCTTTATGAGGTTTGTCTTCTTGGTCAGGTTTAATAGTCTTGTCGCCTCGACCATGACTCTTAATTGAGATTTCTTCATTTTTGCTTGGACATGGATGACCCTCTCACTTCTGCCTAGACTTGGATGATCATTCAGTCCTCCTTTTTCTAGATATCCTTAATTCTTCTATTCGATCCCTATCTCTCTTTTTGGTTGTGCATATATAACCATGGGCCCCAATCGATCAAAGGCGGAGTCTCTGCTCAGCCTCTTTAACACACTTAGGTTCTCTATCAACTATGTTTGATCATCATCGTACCTCATTGATCGAATAGTGGACGTTGCTCTCGACCTATAGGATTGATCATTTTAATCGAATCTTGAGAATTTGGATCTACTTCCTTTACCTTGAGAACCTAACTCCAATCTCCTAGTGTTTTCAAATTCCCATTCATGATGCTCAAGCATCCTATCCCTATATGGGGTCGAAGGTGGCATATCACATATCTTATCCAAAATTTTACCAACTGTAGGGCTGATTGGTTTCATCTTCAATATGTTTTGTCCAATCGGAATGCTTTGAGTTAATTATTTCATTCTTCCCTACATAGCTTCCATGCTTCTGCCCAAGCTGTGTAGGAATCCCTGCAAGTTTCCCATATCTACAGGTGTAGAGGGTTGAATCCCCTCTCCAATCTTGTTTCTTTCTGGGTTCTCAACCATTTTGATAGAATATGCATAAAAAATATAGCATCGTACCATCAAGAACAGAGTATGCAACGATAAATAAATTGAATTACAAGAAAATAAATTTATAACATAATAGCATAGATCTAAAGAAAGATTCAAATAAATAGATATAATCATATGAAAGTTGATTATAAGATATCTCTAACCTGATGAAGTTCAGCCGAATTAGATTGCAATTTTCTAGTTTGTAAAATTAGGCATCTGTGAGCTCTAATAAAATGAAGATGGTGGAAACCAACAATGGCTAGCCGTTTTTGACATACGGTACCATTTATTATCGCCTAAAACTAGTATACTATCTATCTGTCCTAGAATGTACTAATTATAAGAAGATAACAAATGATAGATCTTAATTACTGAAATACTAAATTACATAAAACATTATGAAGATGATTCACATCAAAGACAATAATAACCGAGTTAATACGATATTAAATTTTGTGCCGAGTTTTATCTCTAACCATGGGATCTCAAAAAAATATGGATGATTAATTTATACTTGATCCCTAGATTTTATCATTGGGTGTCTATTTTCAGATGAGGAAATTTAAAAAAAAATATTTTTTAAAGAAATATAATTTTGTTTTTAAGTTCATTCGAACGAGTTACATGTGTCATTCAAATGATTATTTTATTTCATTCAAAGGAGTTCATGTTTCGTTCAAATGAGTTCAGTGGTTTCGTTATGATGAACTTTAATTTACCTTTAAAACAAATGTTTCTACTTGGCATAAAGTTCTCATATGATGCTCTCACCGATCCTTCTTCAAACGTGATTCATGGCATCATTTGAACGACATTTTTATCCATGGAAATGACGTTTCTATGGGCATTCGGGGTGACAAATTTGCCTCGAGGTGAAAAATTTATGGGGTCAAGGAAGAAATTTCAATTTTTGCCACTTTCATGGCATTCGCAGGTTCCCACAGATATAAAAGGGTGGATGGAAATGTAAAAATTGGAGTGCTAACCTATTTTTCTCAAAACAGGCAAAAGATTTGGCCATCTTCCAAGGAGGTGGCATAAAGACTAACTGATGCACATGAAACTACATAGATCACAATACGAAGATTAGTTTAGGAAATAGGAAGGTGATAAGCACACATTCATCCCTTTTGGTCTCTCATGGGCTATAATGATATTATCCTGTTTCTCAAATGTGTATTTCGTGCATACAATGTGTGTAGAAGTGAAACTTATGTATATATGTGAAAAATTCATGAGAAATGAAATTGTCGTGTCTACATCATAGTGAGGACGAGAACACGCGATTCTAAGGAGTACACCTAAAAGGAAGAGAAAATTTGAAAATAAATAAATTATGAGCGATACATCGGATTGTAAATCACTATGAGATTGTGAATATGCGTGTCTAATGGGACCTATAAAAATGAGAAATGAAAAAAAAGGTTATACTATGAACGATGAACCAAATCATAACTCACTATAAACAAGTGAGTACATATGTCAACAAGATCACTTAAAAGGCAAATATAGATACAAATCGATTATAGTAGATAGACTATGAGTGATGCATCAGATCCCGACTCACAATAAACTTATGAGTATTCATGTTAAGAATACCACAAAAGAGTAAAATATGTAGGCTAATGTATGCATGCAAATATTAACAAAAATGGGTAAGAAAAGTAAAAAATGGGAAATGAGGACTTGAATCCCTTGATAAATCTGGGACGCCTAAGTAGCCAAAAATCGACATCAAAGTTCATATAGATTGAAAATAAATTTGAGGTGGGGTCTAACACATAAATCCTAAACAAGAGTTTTCTATATTAATTTGGGAAAGAATACGCAAGTGGTGACAATGTCAAAAAATTGAAAAAACTACTAATTTGGGGTTTATGGACTAAACCCACTTTTGGGGTTTTTGAGTTTATGGAAATAATTTTATGAGTGTGCAAATGATAAAAAAAGGTGATAAGTGGTGAGAAAGTGAAAATTACTTTAAGAAATATGTTAAAATTAATATGATGTAAGAAATAATACTAAGCTAATGAAGTTGAATGACTAGAATTTAGACATTTTAAATCATTTGAATTAAGTTTTTTTTAGAGTTGTAGGTTGATTTTGATTGGTGGTGAGGTAGCGATGAAGTCATGGCCATACGTGATGTGATGGTGAGGTAGTGAGATGTTGGGAGAATGTTTAAAAGGTGATATGATGAAAGGTTATTGCACTAATTTTGAGGAAAAGGTCCTGAACAATGAGGTCAAGTTGCTCGAGGCCACGAAGCCAGGTTAAAGGGCTTCAAGGACCTTGAACTTCCAATAGGAAAGTCTTCTAAATTTGATAGCCATGTAAAGTATCCCCTATATGCAGGTAGGTAGTGCCTATAGGCAGTTTGAGAATAATTGTTTTGGGAAAATGGTTGTAAAATACTAATATTAAGCCTGATTCATGCATGACTATGACCGTTAGAAATATAATTCAAGTATATATAAAATATGTTAAGATACTCACGAGTTTGAGAGTTGACCAAAGTTAAATAGAGCTTCTAAACGTTTAGTGGCCTCTAGTTTTAGGGTTTTAGGGTAAAAAGGTTGCTACACGTGAAGTGTAAGTCCATTTCGTCCATTTCTGGGAATGGTGGAAAGGAGATTCAGAGCTATGAAATTGTGTGAAGATAATCTTGGGTCTGAGAGTTGGCCAAAGTTAAACGGAGCTCAAGAAGCATCCGCTGATGTTTTGGGTAAAGGTTTTTCTAAGCGAACCATAAGTCGAATGCATGAATGGTTGGGACTATTAGAAATGGGATTCAGAGACCTATGAAAGTTTTTTGAGATACTCTCGGGTCTGAGAGTTTAATTAATGTCAAATGGGGATTGCGAAGAATCAACTGGCCTCCTTTAAGGTTTCTAGGAGGTCCAGGGGTTCGAGGGTTAAAAGGACTTCGCTTGGACCCTCTGGTGGTGTTCAAGGAGTATTAGAATAGGGTGTCTATGGAAACCCTCACAGGGTGAGATTAGTATATGTGAAGGTCATCGTAAGACAAACACCATGACCGATTCATAGGGTGAGGCCAATATTATAGTACAAGATCAATCCTGAGGAACTAAAGAGTATACACAACCGGTTTAAAGGGTCGAGGCCAATTCTGCGGGCCTAGGTCGATTCGGCGGACCTAAGGATCCATGCTACGAATTTAGAGGTCTTGGGATAATTATGAGGTTCTAGATCAATTTTGCATACCTAAAGGGTGTATGAAACAAATTCAAAGATTTAAGGCTAATTCTAAGGGTTTAGGTAGGTTATGGTGACCTAAAGGGTGCATGCGACCAATTTAGAGGAACGAGGTGGATTCTGAGGATCTAGGTTGATTTTACAGACCTAAAGGGTTTATGCGGCCAATTTAGAGGGTGAAGGTCTAGTCTGGGGGCCTAAGTCAATTTTACAGGCATAAAATGTGTATGCGACCGATTCAGAGGGTCAAGTTCAATCTGGGGGACTAGGTCAATTATGCAGACCTAAATGGTATATGCGACTGATTTAGAGGTCACGGCCTAATTTTGTGGGACTAGGTCCATTCTACAGACCTAAAGGGAGAATGCGACTGATTCAGAGGGTCGAGGCTAGTTCTTGAGACTTGGGTTAATTATGTGGATCTAAAGGGAGCATTCGACCAGTAATAGGGTTCAGACGTAATTCTGAAGGTGTAGGTCAATTTTGCATTTTTTTCTCTTTTTCACTTGGGATCGAAAATTGAATTTATTTGGGGGTTGTGATGGTCTAGCCTTAGAGAATAGTGGGACCACATTTATTCATGACCAATAATGAAGGTTTTTTGACACACGAGTTTAGGTACGCCTGGTACCTAGGCGAGAGGGTGCTCATAGAGGTAATGGACAGTGAGGTGGAGGTTTAGTCAGCGGTCTCTCCTGTTCATATGAGGAGTGTGGGAAAGCTGTTAGATGCATATTGGGTGACATCTATGGAAGAGTATTATTTTTCACTCCATACTGTCCTAATGGGAAGGTATGATTATCTTGGCTTCATGACTAGTTGTTTAATGTTGCCATCAATCTATGACATGGAGGGATAACCGTCTCCATTGACAGAGACCAAGGGTAACCGTAGTGTGCCGGGTTCTTCGGCTCAGGCACTAAGGAGCGGTGTGGATGTTGCAAAGGCTCCACCACTTCAGCATTACTTCACTGCTTCTTATTACATTCATCTGGGGGGGGGGGGGGGGGGGGGCTATTTGTGTCAGTGCCTCATTATCCTATGGAGACAATAGACAACTTCCCTTCTATTCCAGATAAGTACATCCAGTGGCTGGTATAATCTTTGCCCTTTTAATTGATTTCTTTATTTTGGTTAGTAAAATCTTGATGTCTACTTTTGTTATTTACTTGATTCTTTGTTTGAGCTTTTTTTCTTGTAGGCTATGACATCTTGGTTGTGGGAAGTCTTGGATTGGATGGCCTCCATGGTCAAGTACATGCATATGATGAATCATTCTTGCATTAAACCACTGGTGTTTATTGATGATCCTGTACCGGAGGTGAGTTTTAGAAGTTATGGGTCTATTACTTATCTTCACAGGAAACACGTTTGATGGAACCCTTCGGGTGATTTTTTAGGTTAGGGTTTAAAAAGTTTGGGGTGTGCCCCAAGAATTTGGATCTTTTTATTTCTTTTCCTTTTCTTGAAAATGTAAAAGGGATGAGAAATCTATACAAAATGACGCATTTTTTTATGTGTTGCTTCATCTTGAATTAATGACATATTCTATATGTTCCTTAAATCTTCCACTAGGGTTTTATTTTAGTGAAAAGTAAGAACATGTATTTAAAATTTTAAACATGTTCCTTCTGGATATTTAGAGAAATAAATCCCTCGGAAACCCTTTTTGAAAAAGTTATATTTAAAAGGGGCTTATTTAAAATTGAGATAAACAAAAAAGGAAAGGGGAATCTTCCTAAAAATGGGGTTGCGCTGGCTAGCATGCCATTTTGCTGCTTATCGCCGCAGTTCGGGTACAAATATTTTGCAGCCTTTATTGCACTTATGTTGTATCCTTAGTACTTAGGTGCCCACACTGCTATTGTAGATTCATTAATTTCGTCTTTTGTGGAGATTTTCAAGTACGAAAAGAAGCTTACGGGAGGTTTTAAGTCTCACTACAACTCTTTCTCTCCTTTCTTCTATAAAGTTTCGTCTCTTCTCAAGTGATCGTTCTTGTGAATGAAACGTTTGCTACCTACCATGAAGGTATATATTCCATGTTCTTGTATAGAGTCAACTACGAGGCATTCAACCTGTGCTTGAACACCATGTGGAGAAATCATTAAGTCAATTGGAACCTACCATAAAGACCATATTGTTCTCTTTGGTTCGGATAAAGTGTGATCCACTTATGAGGAATTATCCCCCATGTTGGGGGTCAATCACCGAATTTTTGCAACCATGTCTGGCCATTCTCATTCTCCCTAAGTGCGTTGGGCTGAATTGTTTCATATTTCCCCTTCTGCTGCCCAACCATTGGCATGCGAGGGAGGTATCATTCTTCCTGTAGTGTTTAATTACTGGAAATAGATGGATTATAGTGACAATGGATTTGTTGGTGCAATGTCCTTAGGATTTACTGCTAAAAGGATTATGATGGCATGATTAGAAGGAAGGTCAGTAAACTTTTCTTCAAGAAAGCACTTTGATTTTGTACATGTGGTTGTTAGAGAGGATTCATCTAATGGTTCACCTTGAAAACCCTCTGACAGGTGTTCTAAATTTCTTTTCACGAAATTTCGAGGATTTTGGTCCTTTTATAAGTTAATTGAAATGACTAGATCTTGAAAAATCGGGTCAGATTTATTCGATGGTCTACACCGTGGTGGGGTAAGTTGCAACCTATTTTTCAGTTGGATAATTTTCATTATGCTTGACTTGTGGGTTTCCGTCAGACTTATTTCTATATTCCTTGGAGACTTCTACATCAAGTGGGATATGAGACAATAGTCATTTCATGCATAACCAATCTTTCACGTGGAGGATCTAATTGGGTTCTTGAGGATGATCTTTGGGCCTTTATGGCAGCATCGTAGGCCATCTAGCCCATCTATCCAAGTTTACAGGGAAAACTACGGTGTTATCAAAGTATTATCTAAGGTAGTTTTATAGGGATGTGATTATGAAGATTAGTGTTGAGGAGATGGGGCAGAGATGGCCCATGATGGTTGAGGATGTCGAAAGGGACATGGTGATTCATGACCAAACTATTCCAGGCGTATCATCATATTAAATGCATGAGGATAAGTAATTAAAATTAGGATTTTTGGGGACCCCTGGAGAATGGCAGCGGTTTTGATAATAATGGAGCTGGGCCTTTTGATAGCTGAGGGAATTGTGAACATTCATTGGTGAATTTTTTTGTTTGGACATGGATTTGGGTAGGATATGTTATGTAGATGGGGTAAGGGTTTATGCAAGTATTTAGGACTTTTTTTGTCACCAATACTTCGTGTAATTGTTTATTCTTTGAATTAAATAAATGTTATAAATGATCATTTTGAATAATTTGGTTGTGCTTCTGATAAAATTTCCTATTGGTTTAAATTATCTAAACTTATCACTAAGGCATATGTAATCCTCTCATTCATTTAGGAATAATGGGAGGGACTAGTGTTACTTTTTGTGAGAAAAGAACAACATTTTATGAAACGAAAAGGATCGTACCTAAAGTGACTTTATGGGTTGTCAACGTATCTCCGTGCGGATGAAAAATGTTTATAATTTTTAAACGTTTATTCAGAGCATAAAACCATATATTTCTTGTCAAGGGAGGGAAGAATACTATTTTAGAATATAATGGACGTGAGAAGTTCGTAACGTGACAAAAGTAAGGTCAAGGGTAAAATTTCTTAAGACGGTCTAAGTTGATTATACACACCATTTCTTTTCCATCAAGGCATGTGAGCATTGTTGCACCGCCTTGTAGTATTTGCTTCACCAGATGTGGACCACTCTAATTAGGCTATAATTTCCCTCTCGGGTCCCAGATGGGTTCAAAAATTTATTTGAGAGTGAGGTTGCCTTCTTGCACATTGATGTATTCGACTTTTTGTTGAATGGATAGAGTAATGCGATGATGATATCCTTGTATGTGATATACAGATTTCAATATTTTTTCATCCAGGAGTGCAAGTTAATTATATCGAGTTTATTTCCAATTATCTTCCACTACACCATATACTATAGATGGTCACGAACCTTGACCATGAACAGGGCCAGGGGTCATCGACCTCGGTCGTGACCATTTTTGTTGTGACCAAAAATAGTGGCCAAGAACCTCATCTATGACCCTAAATGAGGGTCAAGGTCTCTCTCTTGACATAATATTGGCCTTATGGTCAGGGACTTAATCTGTGACCATATCATTGGTAAATTATATGTTCACCCCCTAATGACCTATTTTCAAGCTCAAGCCTTGATATTTTGCATTTTCCACCAAATTCTCAACTTGTGAAGTACACAACTTCGCCGATTGTTTCTACAAATTATTTTAGTATCATGCGGCATGATCGTTCCTCTTTTCAAATAGTTTCCATACTGAATCAAGTTTTCACCCCCTAACGCCCTCTTTTTAAGCTCAAGCCTTGATTTTTTACATTTACTACTAAATCCTCAACCAGTAAAGTACACGACCGCACCGATTATTTCTATAAGTTTTTATAATGCCTTGTGATGTCATCATGCAGTTTTTGGGCAGTTCACTATTTGATTATGTTTTCACCTCCTAATGCCCTATTTCAAGTTAAAGCAATGACTTTTTGAATATCTATCAAATTCTCGACCCGTGAAGTACATGGTTGTACTGATTGTGTCTATGAGTTATTTTTGTGTATGGGGCATGATCGTACCTCTTTTTGAGTAATTTCATTATTAAGTTACATTTTTACCCCTAACTCTCCCTTGAATAAGTCAGTTAATTATGGAGCTTCTTACTCTCCCAAATCTTCAACTACATCTTACTATTGAAAGGCATAACGATCTAATTTCCTATATCATACATTACTGAGTCTCACCTCTTTAGGGTTCCTAAAAAGAAATTAATCCTCAAAGTAATCAAGTTCCTCAGTCGTTCGTTCTCCATGAGGATTGAACCTCCTCATATCTTATTCTGGCATATGTTCACGAGCGTATAACGATGATTCCATAGTTAAACATTCTTCAACAAGTGATCCTCCATTTCTTAGTAAACTTTGAAGGTCTTCATCAAGCATTCAAAAGGATACATCACGTAAGACCTAACGCCACCACATAATAAAGCCTCATCATAATAATGCACTAGTAGGTAGATGATGATATTGATGAATGACGAAGGAAATTATTTCTCTAACACAAAAATTTCCTTGGCTAAAGTTTATTTCATAGTTTTAGTGTGCTTTATGTTTACCATGTTTGTATAAAGTAGGGTAAGGCCCAAACTTATTTTCATTATTTCTCGAGGGAGATCTTTGTGCTCAGAGAAGAAATACCTAAACAACAAAGGGATTAGTCGAATGATGACATGACGATTGTGAGACTTGCACTGTTTTAGGTCATTTGTTTAGTAGCCTACTACCCTACAAAAATTACCAAAATAACCAGTTCAAGACTTCAAGTTAAACAACATGTGTAGGACGATCTTTTTCTTATTAGTAGTGAAAGTGAAGGCAGTTGGGGGGTATATATTATTCATGTTGTAGAATCATTTTTTAACCATAATGTCTTCTTTATTTTCACCTTCTATAGATCGCGACACACTCTCTCCAGTTTTGTAATGAGATCCACCCAGACATGTTCCTATCATTCCATAACATTCTTATCTGTGTGCATCACATTAGTTACATGCCTTACATGATGATCTTTCCAATATGACAAGTCAATAAATATTAATCATCTGGAGAATGCCTTCATTTTACTAGGGCCATTCAAATCCTCCTTAGCTTTATGCTTTAGGTTTGTAAAATGAAATTTTCTTCCTGCATACGTATTCCTCGCCGTCACATCCTTCACGTTCTCCTCGAACTATTAACCAGAAAGCCAATAAGGTCCCGTCCTATAATCATAATCGACAGGATAGAAGTTAGATTTTTTATTCTAAAAGGGTGACTAGTGGGAAGAAATATACGATGAACCATATAATTTATCATACCACTATGATATAACCAAGTGGCTTCAGTTTCCTCCCCATATATAGGACATACATACTAACCCTCAACATTGGAATCCGACAAGGTCCCATAGGCAGGAAGGTCATGGATATCGCACATCACCATTGTTTTAAATGTGGACTCTTCTATTTTTGAGCTTCAATAACCCTCATGCATTTATCCCATAACTCTTTAAGTTCTTCGATTAATGGGGATAATAAAATATCAATATCATCATCGAGAGCCTTCAGCCCGTGTATTAATAACGAAAATATTGTGAACTCATTTCTCATGCAAAGTGTTGGAGAGAGACTTAAAGGTGCCATGAGAATTGTCTAATAACTTTGATTAGTGCTTAAATTAACGAATGGGTTAAACCCATTGGTTGATAATGCAAGACGGAAATTATGCGGTTCCCTTGAAACTTCACAGTGTCTTGTATTTAAAAGATTCCAAATGAGTGAATCAATTGGATGATGCATGAGATTCCCACCCACCTCACATCGAGCATTCCATGTCATGGCCTATGCTATTAATGATATATTGAAAAATCATTTTAACTATGTCCCAAAGGGTAAATACTTTAAAACCTTATGTGTAACTTGTGAGCACTTACCATATTTTTCAGTCTTATCTTTTTCACTCTCACAAGCCACATATCTTGGCTCACTGCATACATAACACTAATCCTTCCCTTAGTTCTCGTTGCTATACAATAGGCAATCATATTTTCATATATTAATAGATTTTTACTTCAAACCCAAACCCTTTAAGCTCTTCTTCATGCTAGGATAATTGTCTGAAAACGTGTTCTCTTTTGGGAGATTTATTAACCCACTTAAGAATTTCGGTTACCCTATTGCCCAAAAAATTAAATCGACACTTCAAATTATGCAAATCAATCATTTCATATAATACCTAGTGATCTTCATCACAATCTTTATACAATAGTCTAACCACGTCGTCTTTCAATCTTATATATTCCCAATCTTCTGGTAATTCAACATCAACTTATTTATTGACTTGGTTATAATGTACATTATTTGTATCCATAGGTTGGTGGTTTTCATAGTGGTCGACTCCGTAATCATAATCAATTAGGTTGTACAAAGGATGATGTGTTGGGGAATCATGTACCACTGCCACTTGGTGGGGTTCCATTATGCGGTCGGGTACTAGTAATTCTTCTTGAATATAAGGTACATTCTTTTCACCATGGTAGGTCCATATCTTACAGTCTTGTAAAATTCCCCACTTTAGTAAATACAACTCAATGTCTTCTAAAGATTTATATTTTTCATTCGTACAACGGGTGGATGAACATAGAATCTTATCACTTTTAAGATTTCTATTTGCATATTTAACAAATTCTTGGATGACCCTTACATGATTATCAGATATTCGATTACTCTCCCCCATCCACTATTTGTATTTTGGGAAAATCCATTAAGTAATCTTCAGAAATGAATTTCAACTACATTAAAAGGTTGAAACAAAGATCATGATGCATACAAGAATGCATAATTCATAATTCATTGAAATTATTCAACACAAATGTGACAAATATAAAATAACACCAATTAAAAAAAGTAGATTTTAATTCATGTTGCATACATTAAAATGGTCAAAAAATGACCAACAAACTTAAGATAACTTAAATAAACAAAATATTACAACTTGTTATCAAATTAAACATTGTTCAGTCCTTAATCTTGATAACAAATGGACTGAACAAGTAATAAAACTATATTAATAGTATCTCATCAAGGGCCATTCTCTGCTATCAATGTAAAGATAAACCCAATGAGCACAAATACTATTCCAATATTTCCAAAACCTTACTCAAGTCATGTACCAAACCATTTGGCTAAAAGACCACTATTTTAAGTCCAAAATGGATATTTTAAATGCCACGAACGTCCCATGGAAATACGTGACACCACAAACTATTATTTTATCCGATAAGAATTCAAAATTATTATTAAATTATATATTAATTTATAGCGACACGACATTATAGGAAACTCCTTCACGGCCAATGAAATCCGAAACTGATAGGATAATGCAAACAAGGAAACCCTCGATACCACTCCCTGACTATTTCATGGTCTTCCATAATACAAAGTCATTTCAAATATTTCATCAGTGACATACCGTGAATTAAGTTCGACTTTAATTTCGTATTATATAACACATATAACGCATAACAAATATAAATGATGACGTCATGTCATCGCATACAAATATAACAATTTATAATTGAATTGAATGCATTAAAACACACAGTATTATTGATCTCCTCACTTAGAGAATTATTTTACATGTTTAGCAGACCAACTATGTTCTTGACTTCCCCAAGCTCAGCCTGATGAGTGATGACCACAACTGTAACAGACTGGCGCCATGTCTTATTTGGTAGTCATATTGTTACATTCACATCATCTGGGTGAAGAAAAGCAATGGTTCATATATGTAGATTTTCACTCTTTTAGCAGCAAAGCTTTTTTAGCTCCACTCGTAAGGCATGTGGTTTATGACGCCACATATCAGAGGTTAAAACCCCATTGGCCCCAATTTATGGAACTATGCTATGATAAAACCACATATACTGCTTTGAGCGGTGGCTAAATTAGGGACATTATCTATGGTGGTAGAATGGGGTATTATAAAATGGTATCATAGCCAGTACCCATCTGAAATAAGTGTGCTAACATGTTTTGTGATGGTTGATTTCATCCCAACAAGGACGTTGGGCACCCTAAGGGGGTGGAACATAACATACTGGTGACATGGTTATTTTGGTAATAAGAAAGTTACATCTCACATCTCCTGGGTGAGGTAAAGTAATTATTCATATATGTAGATTTTCACTCTTCTGACATCGACGCCTTTTTAGCTCCACTGGTAAGGCATGTGTTTTATAACACCATAGATCAGGGGTTCGAACCCCATTAGCATAAGTTTATATATTTCATCTATAATAAAACTACATACAGATGTGATTAGTGGTTAAATTGAGGATAATATCAATGGTGGTAGAGCCGGATATTACAACACATGTATGGTCATCATAAGAAGTTATCATTTTCTGGAGCGCTTATTGAATGGTGGAAAAGGCTGATCGATCTCTATCAAATGCATCTTCACCAAGAATGGAGTTAAAATGTTCAATCTCTAGGGATATTGGCACCATTGCCAAGGCGGTATTAGAATACAAAAGTAAAATAAAGGCATTCAGATGTCAAAAATAAGCAAACAAATGCGAATAAGTAATTAATAGTAGCCGAACAAAGCACGAGGTGAAAATGGATATTTCACTATAAGATAATATATTTACAAAAGGGATTGAAATATAATAACATGATAAACTATAAACTCTCCTTCTATGTTATCACCTTATCGTGATCGACGACAATGTTGTCTTGATGCCTCTTTTTATTATTCGAAACCTTATTTTTTATCGTCTTCCTCCAGATTTGGGGGAAATTTAGACGTATGATCGATGAACAGTTCTTACTTAGGGGGATCCTTATCTTTGGAAAAATCTTTAATCTAGCATTTCTTAAATAAAGACTTAAAAATTAAGTCAAGTTATGTTTTAGAAAGTTCAAAGTTTTTCCCCCATCACTTGTTGTAAGCAATGTCCTTGGCCTCCAATACCAGTGACAATGATTGATTAGACTCTTTAGTAGCCTTCTCCATATACTCAACCTTCGATCTCAAAGGGGAGAGCTCCAAGTCTTTGTCCCTTCTGGAACCCTCGGTCTCCTTCCCCTTCTTTTGTGCAACATTCAAATCTTATTGAGCTTCATCTAAGGCCTTGCCTAGATCAACACTCCTTTGAAACTATAAGAGGTTGAAAAAATCCACCATAAACTACAGGTTAAAAGTAAAGAAAAATAGTTTGTGTAAGAAAAATTTATGATATAAAGATCCAGGCAAACGATATTAAGACTTACCAGTGAAAGAGTTCGGGAATTATGAGAGACAATATTGTTGGTGGACAATCTCCCAATAATTGCTTGGTTGTCTTGGAGGCAATCTCCACATAGCAGGCTTGGGTCCAAATCAACATTCTTGACCACTAAGACTTTAGCAGATCCCTTACCCTTATTGGGGGAATCCCCCTTCTTATGGGTGGATAGATTTTCTATAAGACTAGAGTTAGTTTTGCATTTCTTCATAGGCGGGACCTTCATCTTATTGGGGGATCCCCTAAGTTGACTAGGTCAGATGGACCCTCAATTCTCTTCCTATTTGGAGGTTGTACAATTGAATAACTGGGGGCAAAGGCCTCCTCCATCAAGTTTGGAATACTTTTTTGTCGGAGACATTACTTATTCATATATGGAAGGGTGACGGTAGGGATGATCGTGATATCAAGGAATTCAAACAAGCCTGAAGTGCTCATTGAAGAAGACTCTTACTTGCCAAGAAGTTCATGCATGTCTGGCTCCTTTTTAACTGATCGGATAACAAAAGACGTAATAGTGGATGAATAAGATAGCAAAAGATAAATTGACCTAGGGTGTTCAACAGAAGTAGTCTAAGGTTGCCTAAGTCTCCAAGCCTTCTTGAACCCAAGAAACTTGATGCATCTCTGGTCGAGCTATTTCTTTTTCTTACTTTCGATATAAATAAAGATCAAAATGTTAGATTGATCAAAATGGACATACATTGAGTATACGTGCAAATAAATCTCTATGATGACTTAAAAATGAAATAAGAATTAAGAGACTTAAAAAAACTGATAGAAATAAATATATTAGTGGGAGGGTTCAACACCTAAGGGAATTCCTACCATTCAAATCACACCCCCAAATCGTGGAAGACACATACTACTGCCTTTTTGGTTAATTTAGGCACAACTTCCAATGTGCCCGTTAAATCATAGGGTAAAATTATGGATATACCCAACCATTCTAATGTCCAAAACGAAAAAAAGTTTACGTCTTTAGAACACAAGTGCCATCATCTTCCAATTGTAGCACCTATTGATGACCAGATCATGCGATCACAAGAAGTACTCAATTTCCAAATCAAGAAGACCTCATCACCCTAATGAGGTGAAAAGATTTTTGGGAAATGATGGGCGAATAATTTAACCATATGTATGAAGGTGGCATGTGTCCATTAAACTTATCAGCGACCATTGTTCAAGAGCATAAGTGCAGTTGAGGTCAATCAACTGATATCTCAGAATTAGATATGTCCAATCAAACTCTGATTTCTATCTAAGGTCATGGAGTCCCACATGGACCAGTCTCTTTATTTTCTTTATAAATGTCACCCTCGTCTGGGGAAGAGATGCATGTAATCTTTGTTATCAAGATATGATCAATAAAGAAGAGAGTAAAACTCATGGACATTGACACTTTATCGAACCACGTACATCATCATCTTGAGTTGTATTGTGCATGCTTTGTTTTGTTAAGCTTTTCTTGTGTTACCTTTATGCTAATATGATTTTACCACTTACAATCTAGTGTTGTAGTATGATTTACTAATCTGCATGATTTATATCTCAATTGCTAAACTTAATATGAATATTTGTTTTGTAGATTAAATCATTTCTGAATCTTGCTATATAGATCTTTAGGATGAACTCGTTATCTTAGATATCAGTTAAAACTTGAACTAAATTTTAATTTGGTCTATCTTCCATTTCGAGTAGTACTTTTCTAGTATAACACTTTTAGTTATTTACTTCTTAAAAAACCCTTGTGGACTGTAAATGGGACAAGCCACCCAATGTATTGAAAATCTGGGGCATCACACTTCGAATTTTAAATATAAATGTAATAGTCTCTCAAAGTACAATTTTATTATTTATTATTCTTTATTTAATTTTTGTATCATACACTTCTGACGAGTGTTATGTATCACCTTAACATAATAAATTATCATATCTATATATTTTTTTTATGTAAAATTCATTGTATAAGACCCTCATTGTGGAGGTTATAGTTGTTTATGTTCTCACTATTAAAGAATTATTTAATAAAACAACTGGAAAATATATAAAGATTTACACTATTGAGAGATTACTGCGAGCCTAATGGGATTTCTATCACGATGTGTAGACAATGTGATCGATTGTAAAACTGAGCATCCATGTAATACGCTAATCGTTGTTATCGACTTTCGACAAAAATACAAAAAAAAAACTAAACTTTAACTACACTCTTATGCAGTATAGTGGTGAGTCTGGGTCTCGAATCCACATGGAATGTTTGATAAATTTTAATTGATTTATTACTTCTAAAATAAAGTGCAAAAGATAATGATGGGGTGAGAAAGGAAAAAGGAGAAAAATAAAGAAGTTAACTAAACTAGTTGGAAAATTAAGGTAAGGACACAATACCCCAAATCCTAGTATGTTTACCGGCTATAAAACTAGTTGTAAATTAAATAATTGATTAATCTCAGACTTTATTAATCTCAAGTATTACATATATGAAGGTACGAGCCCGCATCATACATAATCAAAAGTAAGAATAAAGAAGTGTCGCGATAGCTAACACGCACGTCGCACTCTTAAGCACCACGGTTACCTAGGGCAAACGAGGTCAAAAGTCCTACGACGGTTGTGATAGTTACACAACACGATTTGATCATTTATTTAATTCAGAGAACTAATTTTTCACGCATGCAAACCACATCGGGTTGGGTTCATGCATCCCAACCCTTATAAATCTAGCCTAGCATGGTGCAATTAACTAAACTACACACAAATCCATTAACAAGCATGTGACAATAAGGAAAGAATGATAAAAGTTTTGTAATTTAAGGTTACCAATATTAAAGAACACAAACATGCAAGAAGAAATCAAAGATGGAAGAAAAATCGAAAAAGCTCTTGAATTAAAGGTGCAAAATATGTAAATTCTTCTCCTAGATGTTCCTACTTATTATGGAGCTTTTACATGAATGAAATTTGAATAAAAAGAGACCTAATGACTAAATATATAAGCTAGAGATTGTTTAGAAGAGTACCCGAAATATAAAACTCTTTTGGCTAAAAGATAAGGAAAAAATAAAAATTCTGTATCTAGCAATTTTGTCACACTTAAAAAGCGTGACTAATTTGGTAACGAATCTGGAGCGTGACAAAAGGCGAACCGGTCCGGATTACCCTTGTTTTTCATTCACAGATTTTGGGATTTCTTTCTCAATCTTCAAGCTTGCATAACTTCTTCACCGTAGCTCGAATTTGGGTGCCGTTTTTCCAGTGTTCTTATAATTTCGAGCTCTTCAACTTTATAGTTTTCCCCTCCTTCGGAATATGGCTGCAAAATTATGAAAATGCCCTTGAACTTCCCATTTATTGGTTTTTTTCACTATTTTGAGATCTCTTTTCAATCTTTCTTGCATGAGATACCTGTAAAACACATAAGAGATACACAAAATACGAAGTACTTGCCAAAAGGGGTTACTAGCATAAATACGAGACAAATCCAAGCTATTTACACTCCACAGGATCATGAAAATATCGAAATTTAGGGGATAAATGTGAAGAATTTATGCCTAATCACAATGATAATAATTTTGCATTGAATTATAATTCAAACTAGAAGGTGTGTAATTAATGTCAGTCTCGCGCAAAATGAATGTAGTTAATTAATAATTAAAATGTAATAAAAAAATCAAACATTATCTAACATGGTTGAGTTGAGAGTTCACTTTTGTTCAAACAAAGAAATTATTTAATTAAACTCATTTTTTCAATTAGATCCTAAAACATGCATCTAGGTGTGATTGAAGACAATATGATCATGCAAGAACAATCAATCACAAACAAACACACAAGTGAGGAAACATCTCCCAAACGGGGATTTTTTTTTTATTTTCACTACAATTTGTACATAATGGTTTACACGGATTATACTGAAAACAAGAGTGACATACGAAATACCCTTAGGTGTCGGTTCTGATGTCGTCGACTGAAATCTATCGCAAGAACTCCAGATGGGAAGCAATGGAAAAGAGTCGGCTTCTCTACAAGTTACTCCAAATGAGTAAAAACGATCCTTTAAAGGTTTAAAGATTCACACATATATTGAGGAATGGTTTTGTGAATCAAAAGGCATTAAACCTTAAAAACTTGAAGTCTATTTTTTGAGCTGTAAATCGCAAAAACGTGTACAAAAAAGACTTGGAAAAAAGTGCAGAATGGGTACAGATATTTATACGAAAATCGAGGTGGTGCCGTTGTTCGAACGACATAGGCATGTCGCTCGAATGAGACGCACGTGTCGCTTGAACGAGATCACGCGACATGCTCATGTCGTTTGAACGACAGAGCGATGTCGTTCGAACGAGCTCGACGACCGAAAAATTCCACTTCTACATTTAGAAAATTTTCTGCTTTTGTGTTAAAAATAAATCAGACTTCGAAAAATATTTTTTAAAACATTCCCAAATATTTATGCAATTATTAAAAACTCCAATAGACCATTTTACCAATAAAGTGGAGTGGAGTAATGGGAACGGTTGAGCAGCACGTCGCATGTAGCATGATGCACGTGTGAAGATGGTGGATGCATGAATTCAGATCAAGGCCGTCGTGGATGATCGTGTTGACGTGCCGAATGTAGCGGTATCAGACATACATATTGTGATCTAGGTCAAATAGAAAATTCCTAGATTCTACCCCGGACATTTATAAAATTATGTCCTTATAAATCTCCCCATATATCTATGCCGGTACATACATAAAAAATCCGAATTATGCTAGCTCCATAAAGAAAAATGACATATAAGATAATATCCCCATTAAACCCTCAAACTGAGAATACTAGCTGACATGTCGTCAATAAAACTTCAACATCTTCAGCTTTAAGAAACTCTCAAAGCTTTTCTCATCAGGGTGTGCAATCTAATAATCATCAATTTTGTACCTACACACATGAGATAAAATAGATACCCGTGACACGCAATAGTTTGAAATATAATGACATGCAAAAATCAAAGATCAATTCAGCTTTAGAAAATCATTGATAAATCAACCAAACAATACCAAATAATTCTCCCCCATAATTCATTCTCCCCTTTTTATGATGTCCCCAAATAGACAGATATGAGAAGCACAAATAAATGCAAATGGAGAATGTCACAAGGTAATAAACTTTATATTTTTTTGAATTTTTCAAAAATTTTCACACAAGATATACAACAAAGAATCACACCATGAAAGAACACACAAACAACCAAGTCGATGATTGCGAAAATATAGGGGTGTGAGGAAATTCGTTAGGAAAATCAATGCATACAAACATAATATATGTGCACGATGAATATCGAATATTTCTACCGAATGAACTCAATGTCTTCCTTCGGTGTAAAAAATGGAATAATGAGAAATTGACTCAATCAAATCAGCAAATCAAAGCTCAAAGTGATTTTCACACCAATAACGTCCAAAACTATTTAATGCTTTTTCAGGACTTTCAAGAAAGTGCAAACCCGTTTAAATTCTCTAGCCAAACTCCCTCAGATTTATAGTTTGTGTAGAGGTGATCTAAATTCTCAAACATTGGAGAATTGATGGTGAAACTTAATGGCCCATATTCGGCATGTATTATTTTTTATTGCCTTTAAATTTTTTCGGGGCTCTTTTAACCTTTGTGGGCCCCAGATAATAAAATTCCTCAATTTTTTAGGTCCGATATAACGGTGGCTTAGCATTCGCAAAGGCCAAATGAGAACCTTTCGCAGCCCTTACCCGTTTTAAAATACCACACAATCGTACCAAACAGTTTTTTCACGCATTCCAATCTTGTCATGTTTTATCGCATATGGTTCGTTGTATAGACAGAATTGAGATGGAAACACTCAAGCCAACATGGGATAGACAAGTACAATAATTAAATAAAGTCGCGCACGTGTGCAATAAAGGAGATAAGAAGACAAACATGTAGAAAGATATCACTAATCACATCTCAAAGACTCCAAACAATGTAAAGCACATGGATGCAATGAAGTAGAGTCTTAAATCACTATCAAATAGTCACGTGAAAAATGGAAATGGAAGTTGTGACTCGGCTATCTTAAATTTTCATCCATAAGAGGTGTAAACAAAATACAAAAATCTTTTTGTACTTTTCTAAAAAAAAATTATAAAATGAAAGTCATTTTTGTATTTTTTTTGAAAATGAATTATAATACAAATGATACAAACTAGTAATAGGAATCATATGATATGAACATGACAATGCATCATATCCTAGACACGGACCATCCCCTCAATTAACTATGCAAATCCTTAAAGACTTCCTAAGACTCTCGAATCTAAGGGCATCTAAAGGTTTCATGAAAATATCGGCTAACTGAAGGTCGATGGGTACAAAACTCAGGGATACGAATTTCTCCTCAACTAAATAATGTAAAAAGTACTTGCATATCCAGATGTGCTTTGTGCGTGAATATTGGACCGAATTGTGAGATATTTGTATCGCGCTCGTGTTATCACAGGAGATGGTCATGGTGTCCTATGAAATCCCATAATCCTCTAACATATGCTTCATCCATAAGAGTTGCGTGCAACAACTCCCGACGGCGATGTACTCAGTCTCTGCAGTGGACAAAGAGATGGAGTTTTTCTTCTTGCTCAGCCAGGAGACAAGAGCAAAACCAAAGTAGAAACACCCACCATAAGTTCTCCTACAACCATTTACATCCCCAGCCCAATCGGCATCTGAATAGTTGGACAGACGGTCATCAGTACCAAAGGAATACCAAATACTATAGGAGAGAGTCCCACTAACGTATTTGATAATACTTTTTAGAGCGAGTAAGTGTGACTCTTTCGGGGACGCCTGATATCGTGAACAGACTCCAACACTAAAGACTATGTCAGGGCGACTGGAAGTCAAGTAGAGAAGACTAGCTATCATACTCCGATGCAAGGTTTGCTCTACATCCTTACCTGAAGTGTCCTTATTAAGCTTTATAGAGGTACTCATAGGTGTATGTGCATGCTTAGCGGAGTCTAAACCAAATTTCTTCACTAGGTCTCTAGTACACTTGGATTGGGAGATGAACATCCTATCCTCTAGCTGATGAACTCGGAGACCAAGCAAGAAAGTAAGCTCACCTACCATGCTCATCTCAAACTCACTTTTCATCTCTTCCTCAAAGTGGTGAGCACATTGGGAGTACATGGATCCAAAGACTATGTCGTCCACATAGACCTGGGAAACCAAAATATCACCGCTATCTCTCCTAACGAAAAACATCATATCAACTCCCCCTCTTTTGAAGTCACGAGCTAAGAGATAGGAAGTAAGCCTCTCGTACCAATCACGGGGTGCTTGCTTAAAACCATACAAGGCTTTCCTCAGATAGTAAACGTGCTCCGGGTGCTTAGGGTCTTTGAACCCTTTTGGTTGTTCTACCTAAACCTCCCCCTTAGAATGCCGTTTAGAAAGGCACTCTTGACATCCATCTAATATAGATTGAAGTGCTGATAACATGCGATGGCAAAAAGTAAGCGGACGGACTCAAGCCTCGTAACAGGATCAAATGTCTCCCCAAAGTATACACCCTCTATATGTGTGTAGCCTTGAGCGACCAACCTGGCCTTATTTCTGATTATGGTACCATTTTCATCCATTTTATTCTTGAACATTCACCTAGTACCTATCAAATTTATCTAACTAGGTTGGGGATAAGTTCCTAGACATTGTTCTTTTTAAACTAAAGCAACTCATCCTGCATAGAAGATATCCAATGTTCATCCTTGAGTGCTTCTTTATAGTTCTTAGGCTCGACTTTAGATGTGAAGCAGATGTGGCTAACAACATTCTCTAGCTGAGCACGAGTCTTGACCCCTATGGTGGGATCTCCTAGGATAGAAGTAAGATCATGAATCTTGCAAACCCAAGCAGGTGTGTCCCCTAGAACAGGAGTAGGGTCCACCCTGGATGTGGGAGACACAGTGGGATCATCAAAAAGGAGAGTGTCATCCTCACTAAAATGGGTGGATTTAATAGACGTCGATGGTTCGTCATCTTGTATAGTAACGTTTATCGACTCCATCACTTTAGATCTCTTCAGGTTAAAAACTCGGTATACTTTACTATTTGATGAATATCCTAGCAATATTCCATCGTCGCTTCGGGAGTCAAACTTTTTTAATTGCTCTCTATCTCGTAAGATGTATCATTTACTCCCCAAAGCACTTAAATATTCAAGGTTGGGATTCTTTCCAGTCCATAATTCATTGGACGTTTTAACCGTGTGTGGACGAAGGTAAACCCTATTCACCGTATGGCATGCAGTAGACACTGCCTCTACCCAAAATCTCCTAGCAACTTTACGACCTAGAAGCATAGATCTAGCCATTTCCTTAATCGTCCTGTTCTTTCTCTCAATAATCCCATTTTTTTGAGGGGTCCTCACAGCAGAAAACTCATGTCTGATTCCTAGGCTATCACAGTAAAGATCTACTATTTCCTTCGTAAATTAAGTGCCATTGTCACTACGCATTCTGTTGATAGAGACACTGTGTTGGTTTTGTAGGACACGACACTTGGTCATCAAAAATTCAATAGCATCGGATTTCTCTCTCAGAAAACCTACAATCGAATCTGGAGAAATCATCTACCACCACTAGGATGTACCTCTTACCACCTAGACTCTCTGTACGGGTAGGACCCATGAGATCCATGTGTATCAACTCAAGTACTCGTGAAGTGGTAATGGAATTCAACTTCTTGCGGGGGCTAAATATTTTCTTTCTCAACTGACAGGGTCCACAAACTGTGGAAGTTGGCTTTCCAAGTGTTTGTAAGCCATGTAATAGGTCCTTTTTAGCTAATCGCGTCAAATATCTAAAGCTCACATGACCTAGATGTTGGTGCCACAAATCCATAGGAGTGATCGTGGCGCTGTTGCAGACAAGTGAGGACTTGGGCACAGTGCCATAACAATTATCCTCTATCCTCACCCCTTGCACTAAAAGTCTATCGGCTTGATTATAGACATTACACGTGTCCCAATCAAACTTTTTGGCAAAGTCAGCGTCGCACAACTGGCTAATGCTGATAAGGTCTGCTTTCAAACCTTTGACGTACAAAACATTCTCTAGATTAGGAAATTCTGATAACTCTATTGTCCCTCGTCCTACGATGCTAGACTTACTCCCATCTCCAAAGGTGACTCTACCTTCCTTATAATCCTCTAGGTAGGTAAAACATAAGACTTCACCGGTCATATGTCTGGAGCACCCACTATCAAAATACCATTGTGAGGTATTATGGGCTTTGAGAGAGACATGAACAACAAGGGACTTTTCATCTTTCTTAGGTACCCAAGAAGTGGTAACCTTTTGTTTACCTTTTTTGTTATTGGTTTTAGCCGGGATGCGGGAAGCATTCACTGACAACAAAGACATCCATCGAAATTCCTCCATCAAACTCTGTGATGTGGTGGCTAAAAACTCAACACGTTCTCTCAGACTGGTAAAATAATTAGTACGATGTGGTGCAGCATATGTACGTGAAGTCCGACCCAAACTATTGCAAAATTCTCTCAGGTGCCTTTTTCTTTTGCAGTACCTACAAAAGAGCACTGTCTTAGACTGACCTTAGTTTGCTTTTCTTGGTCGAACTCTCCTTCGTGGTTTTTGACGATGGCCATATGGAGTTGTAGTAAACTCAGGAACTGGTCCAGGTGCTGTTTGGGACGTGAAGGCACCATCAAAACCTATTACTTTCCTATCACCAAAACTTAAAGCGGGACCGAGGAGCATCTTTCCCATCTTTCTAGATCTGTCCTCGATTTGAACCTTGACTTCCCGTGCTCTCTCAAGATCATGAGTAAGCGGGCTACAAGGGCTTCAAGTTTCTTCTGAGTCTCCAGGGAGGAATGGAGCTCACTCGTAAGACTAGCCACTTGATTAGTCAAGTCTCCTTTTGCTTTCTCAAAACAACTCTCTCTCTCTCCAAATAGTCTCTCTATTTATCTAAACTGACTTTCTCTCTCAACATAGGCAGGCTCTCTCTTAAGGTAGTGCAAGTGGAGGACTCTCTCTCGCTTCTCCTAAATCTTCCTCTAAAGCGGTGATCCTAAGAACTAACGCTTTGTTATGATTTTTGGTTTTAAATGACTCAGTCTATAACTAGCGTAGGCGCGTTGAAGATTACTCTCGCTCTCACTTACAACATCCTCCCCCTCACTCACTTCATTCTCACTATCGAGGTGTCCCTGTGAGGTAGCATCCTCATCGTCGTGAGGAGCACTAGAGGTACTCACATGACTAGCCATGAATGCGGTGAAGTTAAACTCATCCAATGACTCGTCTCCAGAGTCCACCGACTCGACCTCACTGTCGTCACTAAGGGTAGTATTATGGATAACTTTTCCCTTTTCTTTGGCAAGTCTGTTCAGCCTAGTAGCACACTCAAAACCTCTATGACCCTTTCCATCACACTCATAACATCTCTCACCGTATTTCTTAGGAGGGTCTTTAAAATCTTTTTCATTTTTCTTTTCAAACTTATTTTTTTCAAGATTCTTTTTATCTTTGAAATCTCCATTTTTCTTCAATTTGAGAATTTTCTTGAATTTTTTTGCAAACAAGGCCAAATCATCTAAATTAAGGTCACACTCGGAATCTGACGTTTCTATCTCCATTTTTCCAGATGAGTCTACTCTCTTTCTTATCGACCCTTCACTCTTCCTATCATGGGCATTAAGTGCAATTCACTTATCTTTTGGTTTAACAGACTTAGGAAACATGTCAATTTCATACGGGCTTTCCAGTAAGCATAATTTGTTCCGTAAAAAATCGGCATTTTATTATATAATTTCTCCATTTTGAACACGCCCTTTTTCAAAAATTAATTTTTTCAAAAAATTGATATCCTTTGGAAAAATTTTGTGGGAAATTACACGGTATAATTGTGCAATTGGCTCTAATACCAATTTGAGAGTGCGCTTTTGTTCAAACAAATAATTTATTTAATTAAACTCAATTTTTCAATTAGATCCTAAAACATGCATCTAGGTGTGAATGAAGACAATATGATCATGTAAGAACATTCAATCACAAACAAACACACAAATGGGGAAAAATCCCCCAAAGGGGCAAAACCTTTTTTTATTTTCACTATAATTTGTAAATAATGGTTTATACGGATTATACTGAAAACAAGAGTGACATACGAAATACCCTCAGGTGTCAGTTCTGATGTCATCGGTTGGAATCTCCCGCAAGAACTCGAGAGGGGCAACAATGGAAAATAGTCGGCTTCTTCACAAGTTACTCCGGATGAGTAAAAACGATCCTTTGAAGGTGCAAAGATTCACACACATATTTAGGAATGGTTTTGTGAATCAAAAGGCATTAAACCTTAAAACTTGAAGTGTGTTTTCTGGGTTGTAAATCGCAGAAACGTGTACGAAAAAGACTTGAAAAAATGTACAGAATGGGTACAAATATTTATACAAAAATCGAGAAAACACCGTCGTTAAAACAACATAGGCATGTCGCTCGAACGAGATCGCATGACATGCTCATGTCGCTCGAACGAGATCGCGCGACATGCTCATGTCGCTTGAACGACAGAGCGATGTTGTTCGAATGAGCTCGCCGACCAAAAAAGTTTGTTTCTACACTTAGAAAAAATTTATTCTTTTGTGTTAAAAATAAATTAGAATTCGAAAAATATTTTTTTAAAACATTCCCAAATATTTATGCAAATATTAAAAACTCTAATAAATCATTTTACCAATAACGCGAAGTGGAGTAGTGGGAACGATTGAGCAGAACGTCGCATGTAGCATGATGCACGTGTGAAGTTGATGGATGCATAGATTCAGATCAAGGCCGTCGTGGATGATCGTGTTGACATGCCTAATGTAACGATATCAGACATACATACTGTGATCTAGGTTGTAATACCCCGTATTTTTATGCTTTATAAATTTGGGGATTTATTTAATTTGATGTGAATTATTAATTTAATATAAATCCAGAAATTAATTATTTTTTTATTACTAACGTGACGAGAGTTAGTAATTATTGGAAACTTGTGAATATTACTAATGAGAAAAGTAATATATAAAATTGGTTCTATTAAATGTCACGAGTGAATAAAATGACAATTTTAGAAATTTAAGTCGGGACGCGCCCGTATCGTGACGGGACTAAATTTTGATTAATAAAAGTGAATAAATTATAAGTCACCTGTATGGTCATTTCGAGTGCGCCAAAGTGTCCGTAAGGGTCGAGATAGTCAAAATAATGTACCCGGTGGTTTAGTTTTGGTCTCGGGGCGTTTTTAGGCTTAATTAACACCCCGAGAGGGCGTTTTGGACATTTTACATTTTTAGGCTTGAAAACCCACAAAAATTCTAAGGGAATATTAGATGACAAGAATCATCTTCTAGGGTTAGAAACACCATAAACAAAAGACGGCTATAGGAGAGGAAGATGAGAGGTTTTCCAAGGATTTCTAGTCCAAGAACTCCACCGTTTGCACCGCCATCGCCGCCAAACGATAGATCGTGCAACGAGGATCACAACCACACCAAAATCTCCACAAATTTGAACTGAAAATTCCAAGTCAAGTATTTATCTTGCTCTATTTCAGTTAATGCTCCAATATTATTATCCTAGGATTGATTAGGACTATTGTTTGTGAAAGAAAAACTTATTTTGGAGATTTGAATTAGCTTGTTGTATGAGTAATTGATGTATTCTGGAAACCCAATTCATATGTAGAGGTTGTACCACAAAATTCCAGTAATTAAAGAGTAAGAAATCTGGTAAAAAGGATGGAAAGAAACTAAACAAAAGAAACATTAGGGTTCTTGATGTTTTGATGGATTAGGCCCTTTTAATTCGTTTTTCATGATGAAAATCCGCATGCTAGACGTAGGAAATCATTTATTTGAGGTCATAACACTTGTATTATAAATTATTTGGAGTTTGCTAGTAAAATATATCTTTTTGGATATTGTTGGAAGAGAGAACCCATAATTGGAAATTCTGCAGATTTGCCATACCTGCTTGATCGATCGATCGACCTTAGAGATTCGATCGATCGATCGACACCCCCTGCTTAACTCATATTCCCTTTTTATAGGTGGTTCCAATTTAAATGATTAGATATTCTTGGATATTAATGTTAGAGCATTTTGGGATATAAAGAAGACCAGTAGGACTAATTAAAAATATGGAACTTTTAACGTAAGGCGAGATTAATCTTTCACGGGGTTGTTTTACACATAAGGGACAATGGGAATATGTGTTAAAGGGTGAGACTCGTAAGGAGGTTATGTGGTAAAATAAATGAGTACCTACTGAAATTTCACTTAGGAGGATAGAAATCCGCGAGTGTCACTTAATAAGTTGGAATAATCTCACAAATTCTAATGAGAGACAAACCGTTATACGTGATAACTAATTAACGAGTAATAAGGATAAATATCATAATTATGGGTCGTTAGAGTGTACCTAAAATTTGATATGGTAATAGTAGTATATATATATATATATATATATGACTGTGTTTATACATATACTATATATGTGTAAAAATCATTCCCACGCTACTTGCTATCCCTGAGGTTACCGCCCTGGGACAGTCTTATCTCGATGGGACCTTTATGGGGTATATTGACTCGAACCCTGGAAGATAAAAATCCTTGGTATAGGATATCGCATCGATAGTCAGACGGTCTTAAGAGACGTGGAGGTATGTGCTATCCTCTTAGTGACTTGGAACTATTCTTCGCCTCATTTTGTATGCGTTTTGTGTTAATATAGTTCGAGAGTGATTCCGAACTAGTATTTCCCTTAGTATGAGTGATACGGGGACTGGATAGCAGAGTATGCCCGCACGATAGATTTTATGTGGGGTGCTGTTAGAATATATATATTATATGAGTATTTAATATATATATTTAAATCTGGAAATTGGGAACTACCTGCTGTGATTATGGTATGTAAGAAATGAATAATTAATTCAACTTGGGTATAAGTGTTTGAAAAGCATGATATATTACTGAGAAACTTTATTATTAAATAAGGTTTAATTGAGAACTTTGCTTTTAGATGAAAATTAACCCCTTAAACATTTGAAATTCGGTTTGAAACCTCACGAGCAACTTAAGATAAGATAAGTTAAACTGATGGGAAGTATTAGTGCGATAGGTGTGCACATTAGAAGAGAAGTGAGAATTTCTCAAGGGAGTGTCGCACTAATATGTTGGTTGCATTAGCCGGTAGCACTTTAAATACTTGCTAAACTAATTTTAAAATGTTTTTACAATCGGGCTCTGACCCGTTTCCTATTTTCTCTTCTCTTTTGTATATATATATATATATATTACAGGTGCCCAGCCACAGGGGAGTTTTGCATAGGATCCTTTGGAAAGAACGCGCTGCAGCTTAGGTGGGAGTTGCAGACCTCTTGCTTAGACGATCTCAATTTTGTTGATTCCACTCCTAGCACTATTTTATCCAGTTTGGGCATGTGTCGCCCTTTTTCCATTATTCAGTTGTTTTATTGGATATTGTGATTCGTTTATTTCCAGTATTTACACGTTGGGATTTATTATTGTCAGGATGTCTTTCTTTAAGTTTTAAATGTTGGAATCAATCAGTTGAATGTTTAATTGTTTGGATTATATGTTCTAGAATAGTTATTGTGTGATTCTTTAACTATGAATTATGTTAAGTTTTAAAATGCTGGTCTTTAAAATAAAATTTGGAAAGTAATGTCTAAAATGGTTTTGACACGTAGCTTAATTATTTAGGGTGTTTAATTGGAAAGATATATTTACGACAGTGATGCTAAGAATGAACCAACCGTTCACCTTGATTATAATTTAATAAAGGAGTGATCACCCGGTATTTAATTAGGCGGGGTGTCACAGTTGGTATCAAAGCATCAGGTTCTAGTGTCCTTAGGATCTGTACGACTTATTTCACTTTCAGCTTAGTGTTCTTGTTATAGAGCCCTATTTTAGGATTGTTGTATTCTTGCTTTTACGATTACGTCTTTAGCTATTTGAGATTTGATAATAACTGTAGACTAATAAATTTCTTCACACTTCAGATGCCTCCGAGACGTGCACCAAAGGATAGGCGTGCCCAAGCCGAGCAACCAGTAGCTCCGGCTCAGGGAATGATGAATGCAAATGAGGTAGCAGCCATCGTTGCTCAGGCGGTGAATGCCGCGCTAGCGGTAGTACAACAGGCTCCACCCCAAGTTCAGGCAGTGGCGCCAGTGCCGGCACAGCTTCCATCTACATGGGAGAGAGAGTTAGGGATGCCTTTTAGAAGGCGCATCCCCCTGAGTTCTCGGGTAGTTCAAATATCATCATTGTCAGCCAGTGGAAGAAAGATATACAGAGGCATCTGCGTATGTATGAGTGCACGGACGTGCATAAACAGTTGTTGGCTTCCTTTAAGCTAGTGGGGGCCGCTTTGTAGTGGTGGGAGTCCACCACCACCTTGGAGGAGAGGGATGTTATCTCGATTCAATCATTCTGGGAGCGGTTTGACCGTAAATATTTTCCATCCACCGTGCAGACTGAGATGAGGCGAAAGTTACTAAAATTGAAGCAGGAAAATTCTACTATTGCTGAGTATGAAGAGGAGTTCATAAGACTTCTCACTATAGTGCCAGATGAGGCACCCACTGAGAGTTAGAAGATACTATTGTTTGTGGACGGGTTAGCTTGGAGGATCCTTCAGCACCTTATAGGGAATCTATCTCTGAGTACCTACACAGACGTACTCAATGCTGCCTTACTACATTGTCAGGATCACCGCTTTCGTCTGCAGGGAAGCAAGCGAGCAGGAGAGTCCAACCAGCAGGGCAGGACAGGGGTCGTGGTGCTAGCGGAGCACCGACATCTCAGGGGCAGACTCACCAGCATGGGCAGAGTTCCCATCAGGGGGACCCTGCCAAGAGGTTCCGATCAGGTGATTCTAGGCAGGGATTTGGGGGATTTAGGCAGGGTCAGCAGGGCCAGCCTAATCAGCAGGGCCAACATCGTCAGCCGCAGGGCCATCAGGGCCAACAACGATTTCAGCAGGGCCAGCAGGGCCAATGGCGGGGTGGTAAATGCCAGTAGGGCCGTAATCAGCAGGGACAGAGGGGATGAAATTTTAAGGGCTGATGCTTTGGGTGTGGTAAAAATGTCCACAAGCACCAGGATTGTCCAGAGGGTGATAGGGTCCCACAACAGCAGGGTGCCCGTAATGAACCACAGAGGCCACTCTTTCCAGCCGCCCTCCCAGCACCAGCCCTACCAGCCATTCCAGCCGCTCCAGTGTAGCAGGGGCAGTTACAGTATGGACGTGTCTATAACGTCCACCAGACAGCATCTCCACAAGCACCACCAGCGATTGAGGGTATGTTTCCTATCCATGGTACTATGGGTCGGGTTTTATTTGATACTGGAGCGACACACTATTTTATAACTACCCATTTCGCGAAGGCTTTAGGGTTATTAGCCACATCAGAGAGCACAGTAACATGTGGAGACTCACCACTGGGAAATGGATCGTTAATTTTCTTTATATTCCGAGGTGTGGGAGTAGATATTGGTAGTTTAGTATTACCAACAGACATCTTAGTCTTAGATATGCATGAGCACGACTTTATTATTGGTATGGATCGGCTCGCGGCTTACAGAGTCATGATAGATTATTTCGGTGGCAGTATTGTCTTTGCCATTCCGGGGCAAGAGATGTTTGTAGTGGCAATGCCTCGCCCAGAGGGAGGCTCGACCGCTCATTTATATTACATAGAGGAGGATACCTCTAAGGAGGTCGTGATTCCCTTAGACTCAATCCCAGTTGTTCGTGAGTATTCTGATGTATTTCAGGAGATACCAGGCCTACCCCCCAGTCGAGAGATAGATTTTATCATAGATTTATTACCAGATACTAGACCGATAGCACGTGCTCCATACCGTATGGCTCCAGCAGAAATGCAAGAGTTACGGGATTAGATAGAGCAGCCGTTAGGTCAGGGCTTCATTCATAGGAGTATCTCACCTTGGGGCGCTCCAGTGCTGTTTGTGAAAAGGAGAGATGGTTCACTGAGGCTCTGTGTGGACTACTGGGAACTGAATAAGGTCACGATACAGAACAAGTATCCGTTGCCTCAAATTGATGATCTATTCGACTAGTTGAGGGGAGCAACTTTATTTTCGAAGATAGATGTGAGGTCAGGGTACCATTAACTACGTATTAGGGAGCAGGAGGTTTCAAAGACTGCTTTCTTGACGAGATATGGATCATATGAGTTCAGAGTGATGCTATTTGGACTCACAAATGCTCCAGCCATATTCATGGACTTGATGAACCGAGTGTTCAGGGATTTCTTGGATCAGTTTGTCATCGTCTTCATAGATGACATCTTGATATATTCACACACCGAGGAAGAGCATGCCGAGCACTTGAGGCAGGTTCTTCAGACTCTACCAGATCATCAGTTGTATGTTAAGTACGAGAAGTGCGGGTTCTGGTTACGGGAAGTGCAGTTCTTTGGGCATGTTGTTTCTGAACAGGGGATAGCAGTTGACCCGAGTAAAGTGTCAGCGGTGAGGGAGTGGGTACAGCCCATGACACCGACTTAAGTACGTAGTTTCTTAGGATTAGCCGGATACTACAGGAGATTCATTCGAGGGTTTTCCAAAATAGCAGGTCCATTGACGAACCTGACTCACAAGGGGGTACCATATGTTTGGGACGATGCTTGTCAATTGGCTTTCGACGAGTTGAAAGACAAGCTTACTTCAGTACCGGTCCTTGCTTTACCTAAGCCGGCGTGGAGTATCTGGTTTACATTGACGCCTCTTTACGGGGACTCGGGGGAGTACTTCAGCAGGAGGAGAAGGCTATATCTTTTGCCTCCCGCAAGCTTAAGCCTCACGAGAAGAATTACCCCACACACGAGCTAGAGTTAGTAGCGGTTATTTTTGCATTGAGGATATGGAGACACTATTTATTGGGGGAGAAATTTCGCTTATTCACAGACCACAAGTCACTGCAGTACCTGTTCACTCAGCGAGAGCTGAATATGCGTCAGTGCAGGTGGTTAAAATTTGTGAAGAACTATCAGTTCGACATTCAATACCATCCGGGGAAGGCCAACATAGTTGCCGATGCGTTGAGCCGTAGGCTGGAAGATGATGTAGCAAACATCTGAAAAGCGAAGTGGAAAGAGTTGGTCCACCAGGACGCAGTAGCCCGTTCCTTCATATCTGTCATGACAGTAACACCCGAGATTGTTACGAGGGTAATACAGGCACATACCGTCGATCCATTTTGCCAGGAGTAGATTGTACGACTTTAAACTGAGGGTGATGCGTCCTATTCTATTAGTTCTGATGGAGGGTTGAGGTTTAATGGGAGATTGGTGGTCCCAGAAGGAGCAGACTTACGTTATGCAGTGATAACCCAGTCTCACGGGTCCCGATTTGCGGTGCATCTTGGGAGAGATAAGTTGCACCAGGATATGAGGCGGCAATACTGGTGAAGTGGGTTGAAGAAGGACATTGCTAAGTTCGTGTCCAAATGTTCTACCTGCCAGCTAGTAAAGGTGGACCACCAGAAACCATCAGGGTTGCTTCAGCCATTAGAAATACCAGCATGGAAGTGGGAGAGTATTTCTATGGATTTTATTACTGGGGTGCCTACATCACAGTGGGGCCACAACTCCATCTGGGTGATTGTGGACCATTTGACCAAGGTGGCTCATTTTCTTCCGGTACGAACAGACTATACCACGAGTCAGTATGCTCAGTTGTTCATAACTGAGATTGTCAGACTACATGGGGTGCTCCTGAATATTGTGTTAGATAGAGATAAGATCTTCGTGTCACGTTTTTGGGAGAGCTTTTAGGAGGCCATGGGTACAGAGTTGAGGCTGAGTTCAGCTTATCACCCACAGGCAGATGGACAAACAGAGCGCACTAATCAGATGTTGGATGATATGCTACGCATGTGTGTCCTTGATTTTGGGGGAGGTCGGGAGCCACATCTTCCACTGGTAGAGTTCGCTTATAATAACTCTTATCAGTTCACGATTGGCATTGCTCCATTCGAGGCGTTGTATGGTAGGCCTTGTCATCCCCAACGTGTTGGCTAGAGGTGGGGTATAATAAGTTGCTCGGATCAGAGGTGATTCAGGAAACCTCCCCGGGGATTGAGATTATCAGAAGTTGCATTCGGGTAGCCCAGGACAGGCAGAAAAGCTACGCCGATGAAAAATGGTTCTTCTAAGAGTTTAACGTGAGAGACCAAGTATTACTGCGTGTATCTTTTATGAAAGTAGTGATAAGATTCGAGAAGAAAAGGAAATTGGTCCCGAGGTACGTGGGACCATTTCTCATCATCGAGAGGATTGGGCCGGTAGCATACAGATTGGGGCTGCCAGAGCATTTACATCACATTCACGATGTATTCCACATCTCGTCGTTGAGATGATACCTTCGGGATGACATGGCCCATACCCATATCGCGATTGAGGAGATTGACTTACAGCCCAACAACTCTTATGAGGAAAGACAAGTGGTTATCCTAGACCATAGCGAGAGGAAATTGAGGTCGAAGGTAGTTCTACTTGTACGGGTCCAGTGGGAGCATCATAATGTGGAGGAATCCACCTAGGAGCACGAGGCATATATGTGCGAGAAATACCCAGATTTATTCTTACCAGGTATGCCTTATTTTCAGAATTTCGGGATGAAATTCCATTATTAGGGGGGGGGGGGGAGTATGTAATACCCCGTATTTTTATGCTTTATAAATTTGGGGATTTATTTAATTTGATGTGAATTATTAATTTAATATAAATTCAAAAATTAATTATTTTTTATTACTAACGTGACGAGAGTTAGTAATTATTGGAAACTTGTGAATATTACTAATGAGCAAAGTAATATATAAAATTGGTTCTATCCCTCCATGGTATCGGATAAGACAAGCCACCTTTTTCCAGTCTCCACTACTAACATCTTGCTGACTACTCTTCTCCACAACCACTTCATATAATCCCCAGGGATGTACTAGACTCTCCCAACAAACTGAGAAGGATGGGTCGACGGATGTTGACTCTCCCATAAAGAGCCAAGCTACATGCACAAACGCTCTATCAGATCTTCTACCGAAAAAATCTAGTGTCCGAGGTGGCACGACCTGCTCCCAACCAAATTGGCACAGAAGCCGCCAAGGGAAATAGAAAGAGGTCTGTCTGAGACTAACCAACTGGACGTATGGTTATTCTCGCAGCTCCAGAATAAGCAGCAACTGTCCTCACCAAGGAACTGACCAGTGAAGATTTAAAGCCCCATGCTCCACAAACCAGTTCTCCCAGCTCTCAATATTTAGGCCCACACTGATGAAATGGCATGAAAAGAAGTTGGGCACAGCCGATAAAGGGTATTCCGGAGGAGTCACTAGGCGAAATCTCCCAGACAACCACATGAACAGCATCACTGGACCACCCCTCAAAAAGTCAGAACGACCTTCTCACCGGGCATCCAGGCCATTCAAAGTCTCCGCCAGTATCACCGCCGCAGGATTACGGCGGTAGGACATTCATGAAGTAATAACTGCAAGTTGTGGGTCCACCAGCAGTTCCCCAGTCACCAGCAGTAATTTCAAAACCAAGCCCAGAATGACGGCTCTGGCATATCCAGCATCACCAACCTCCTGTAAATGCACAGACCACAGCACTGCCGAAAGAGAAATCATTCCTCCAGTAACTAAAGATCTACCCGCCGAGGGCAAGACACCAAGAAGTCCAACCAACAGCTCCCGAGGAGATCGAGAAAACTCAGGCATAGCAGTCGCCACACTAGGGTTTACCCCCAACATGGCAGAAAATTCCTCATAAGTTGGACAGACTTCTTACAAGCCAAAGCGAAATACATGGTCTTTGGGGTACCAAAATTTTATCGCCGCCATCAGCATGTTCAATTCTATGGGCCGATTATGCCATAAAGAGACTCGATGCATGTTGAAAGCATCGTAGTCGACGTTATAGGAGCACATCACCTCCAAAGTCTCGAGGTAGTTGGTAAACTCAACACTACTAGGGAGAGACATCTCATAGAATAAGAAAGTTAGGATTTGAAGGTGTGATGAAATCACTCCACCCTTACCCATTTTTATACTTAAAAATCCTCACAAAGAAACATAAACCCTGCAGAAATTAGAGGTAACCCTGCCCCACAAGGTACCAAAGGCTGAAGAGAGTACCAATCAAAGCCTTGATAGATTAGACTGGACTGACCTGACGATAGGCAGGACAAGGTGCTTGCCGATCAGCAAACCCTATATTTAGAAACTTACCTTTTTCCTCTTTTGTCAAAATTAGAAAACTCAATAAAAATAAATTGATATTCTCAAACAGAATTTCAAATTCCCATTTTCATCTTTATATAAGTCCTCATTGTGAATAAAACTTCCTTTCAAAACTTCCAAAAATATTTCTTTTTACGGTCTCAGCAGCAAAGTAAAAAGCGCATATGCATGCATTCATTCATTCAACATTAACAGAAGATAATAAAAAAATTCCATTGCATTGCATAGATATATTTTTGTGTTGCATCATTTTGCAGGAAAATAAAGAAAAAGCAAAAAAATAACGGGACTCAGCCCAAACTCTCTCTCTCTCTCTCTCTCTCCCTCACCTACCTTTCACCTCTCTCTAAGAAATCCCACCCCTGCGACGTGTTCTCTTTCCCCTGCGATGAGATAACGCACCACCCCTACCCGAACCAGACTCCTCCCTGGATGAGGCAGACGGCACTAATCAAGAAGGAATAGGAATCGTGTCCCGAATATGGATAGTCATCAAAGATATCCAGTCCCTAATATCCCTCAACCAAGTGATGGACACCCTGACTTGCTGCAAGAAAAGGCAAAATTGGTATCAAGCAGAAAAGATCAAAAGAAATCGAAAAAAGGAAAGGAACAGAAAGATATACCAAAGGACGAAGAAGCTCCTCTGTCAAGTCCAACTCCTCCGGGTCCATTGCATGAGGACGATGCAATATAGGCACCATCCCTCCATCAGCCCGCTAGATGTTGTATGAAGGGGTATGAAACCTCACAAAGGGGACCTCGGAAGTCACCACCGCCACAGATGTCGACGGACCGCCACCACTGTGGGAGGACCCCACTGACCGACTCGAACGCGCAGGAGGGAGGGGTAGTGCATCATATATGTTGGGCGCCATCATCTAACTAGTCATGAAGTCCATATAATCATACGGCACATCCGTATTGGTATAAAACAGATAGGACTCGCCAATCATCGTCACGATCCTCACATCCTCTGACAACAGTCGCTCCCGCCTCACAGACATAGGGGGCCTCGCAGGTGGCACCACCACCACCTCCTCCTCAGCAATCTATTGAACCACCCTCTCCCCGAGATACTAAGAGTGGCCGAATTCATACGCCAGCAAATGCCTCATCTGCGCATTCACCATGGTCAACCCCAGGTCCTGAACAGCCGTCCCCCAAGGGTAAAAAGTCACCTAAAATATCTCCAGCAGATATAAGACAATATAGAATCGGAGCATGTAAAGATGAAGACTGAAGAAGCAAAATATCTTACCCTATCACTGGTTAGACCATTCAAGACCTGACGCACCGCCTCCAGAGAAAGAGACTTCCTCGACTACCGATTGGCCTTTTGCTACCGATACAACTGACAAAAGTCCCCAACGGTCTCATCCTTTTGAGAAATCAGCTGGGTATTACACCCAATCACCTCATAGAACCACGTCTGCCAAAGATAAGAAACCACAATAAAAAAAAGGAGACACACAAGGAAAATGATAATGCATGAAAGGAAAATGCGCAAACTACAGAATACCTCAAAAAGATACGTGGCTCCAGTAAAAGTCTATCGGCGGCACCGGCTGAAAGCATCCAAAGAAAAATAAAAGGTCGTCAAAGTCAGGATCCCCCAATCATAGAGAGGGATGTTCGAAAACATCTTCAAGTATGACAAAAACCATAAATGGATGACGTCGTCGCTCAACGCCACCAGAAATCCCCCCAACACCAGTAAGATCAACAATTGGTCCATCTACCTCACCTCCATCCTGTCCTCCAAATCAATCACCCTTCTGAGTAAAACATCCCTCAGCATTAAAAGATGAATAGAGGCCCCAGACATTATCCTCCCCACATCACCGAGCGCCGCCCGCATTGCCTCCGACCTCACCCGCAGGGAACGATCCACCTTTATCTGCTCTCCATCACAATCCAGCCCCAGTAGTTGTTGCACATCTATGCGAATCATAACCATCTACCCAAAGCCAAAATGGAAGGTATGGGTAGTGTCCCAACACCTCTCCCCCAAAGCGCATAAGACCGCCATCGAACGAGGCATCTCATCCATCACAGACGCCAGCCTCCCAAAGCCTGCTGATAATATTACCCAACGCACCACAGGTGCAAGGTGCTCCCAGACATCCTTAAGCCTCGTCGTCCCGTGGGCACGCATAGTCGACAAAGAAACATCAGACTGTCAAAGAAAGACCTTGTCAAATCTAAGAAAAAAAAGGAAATCACAAAAAGAGAATGCCAAAAGTCATTTTTTGTAGTTACATAACCACCGGGGGGTACCACCCTCGAAGAGAGATAACGCGATAGCTCCCGTAGTAAAGTCCGCTCATCCGCAACTGGCTCAAATGCATCAAAAGAGTTCTCACTCCCCAAAGCAAGAGGCACCCTGGCCCTCCACTCCACATTCGCCCAGTCGTCAACAGCCAACCACTCCCTATGTACCACAGTGCTCACGAAAGCGGCTATTTTTTAGATTGCGAAATGCGAGAACAATTCGCAGAAGAAAATTGCAAATAGAGAGAAGGCAAGAAGTTGTGAAAAATGAGGGGAACCCGCCCCTTTTATAGATGCCAAAGGTCATGCCGATCGGCACTGCACCCCCACATATTGATCATCACTGACCTTTTACCTTCTCGAGGCAGTCCAAAAGTCTGTTCCACTGTCGAATGGAACCCTCCACACCATGCCGACTGGCATCCCCCTTAAATTTTCGTACAAAAACTCCCAGAAAATACCATAAAACCCTGAAAAATCCTCAAAAAATTCTAAAAAATCTCGGGAAGGATTTAAAACATTTTTACCAAGAAAATTTCACACTCCCTCAGGCGGAACACCTACTTCCCCAGCGGAACTCTCAAAAGAAAGTGAACCTCCCCCCAGCAACGTCCCCGGAGGACCCCTGAAGTATCCCCGAGTAAAGCGTCCTAACCATGGACCACCTAATCATATCCCCAATGGAATTTATAGCATCAAATTAGCTATTACATGGCAAAATCTCCAAAAGATATGAGGATTCCCCAGTAATCAGCTCCCCAGCTCAAATTAAAATCACGAGGTAATTTCCCCGGCAGAATTCCCTGAGAACATCTCAACTTAAGCCCTTAGAATTGGCATCAACCCGTAGAATTGGTCATCTCAACTTAAACCCTCAGAATTGGCTTTAACCCGTATAATTGGTCATATCAATTTAAGCCCTCAGAATTGGCTTCGATCCTTAGAATCGATCATCTCAATTTAAGCACTCAGAATTGGCTTCGACCCGCATAATTGGTCATCACAATTTAAGCCCTCGGAATTGGCTTCGACCCACTAAATTGGTCATCTCAATTTAAGCCCTCAGAATTGGCTTCGACCCACAGAATTGGTCATTTCAATTTAAGCCAATTCTGCATAATTTGTCATCTCAATTTAAGCCCTTAGAATTGGCTTTTACCCATAGAGTTGGTCGTCTCAACTTAAGCCCTCGAAATTGTCTTCGACCCATAGAATTGGTTATCTCAATTTAAGCCCTCAGAATTGGTTTTGGCCTGCAGAATTGGTCATCTTAATTTAAGCCCTCAGAATTGGCTTCGGCCTGCAGAATTGGTCATCTCAATTTAAGCCCTTAGAATTGGCTTCAACCCGCAGAATTGGTCATCACAATTTAAGCCCTCGAAATTGGGATTGACCCGTAGAATTGGTCATCTCAACTTAAGCCCTCATAATTGTCTTTGACCCGCAGAATTGGTCATCTCATCTAAAGCCCTAAGAATTGGCTTCGACCTGCAGAATTGGTCATCTCAACTTAAGCCCTCAGAATTGACTTCGACCCACAGTATTAGTCATCACAATTTAAGCCCTCGGAATTGGCTTCGAAACGCAGAATTGGTCATCTCAATTTAACCCTCAGAATTATCTTCGACCCGTAAAAATTTTCATCACAATTTAAGCCCTCAAAATTGGCTTTGACCCGCAGAATTGGTCATCTCATCTCTAAGCCCTCATAAATGGCTTTGACCCGCAGAATTAATCACCTTCATCTATAAGCCTCAGAATCGGCCTCAACCCGCAGAACCGATCATCCTCATCCTTAGGTCCTCAGAATCGACCTCGACCCTCTAAATTGGTCATACTCTTTCGAAGGAATCATGCGGTGTCTATTCGACGACTATCATTTATTCCAAACTCACCCGTCGAGGGGCTCTATGGACACCCCATTCTAGCACCCCCTAACCTCTCCTTAGGTCTCTAGAACCTCCCTTCATTACTACAAACCTAAGTCATACCCCAAGTACTAACCCAAAGGCCATAGGCCACTCCCAGGCTCCATTTGACCAAAAGTCAAACTCTTCAGCTCGATTGAGATTGAATGAATCCTTAAAGAGCACCGAAACCCCTTTCGAACGGTTCACTCCATTCGCGATTCTGACTTACGGTACGAACGTATGATCCGTTTAACTCCAATAGGTCACTGAACGCTTCCAGGCCCCGATTGACTGAAGTCAACTCCCCAAACTGAGTCAAGCTCTTTGGAATGTCGAATTAAATCTCCTAAACTTTCCAATAATCCGCCCCATGTATGATTCTGACTTACTATGTGGACGAACGATCCGTTTGCGTCTAAACGGTCCCCCGTCCAAAGGACCAATGATCGCTTGCGAGCCACATTTGACCCAAAGTCAACTCTCGAACCCAGGAGCAGTCCCAAGGATTTTGAAGATCTCTAAAATACCTTTCTAGAATTTTTCCCCGTGCACAATTTGGATCAATGATTTGTGCTCTACGATCGATTTTTTGAAGGAACCTAAAAGAGACTACCAAACGGTAGGTTCCAAACCCTGCCTATCGGTAGTGTGCCTAAAATCACCTTCCAATTAACAGGACCAGGACTATGCCGATCGGCAATGCCCTGGTCCTATAAAATGGAGGGCCTAACCTCATTGTAAGAAAACCAAGATCTGAAATCCATCACTCTCAGCGAGCTCAGAAAACCTCTCTCGAAGTTAGCGTGATTTCCCCATCCAAATCCATTTACAACCTTCACCTTTCATCATCTTTTTCATCAAACTTGGTGAACTAACTAGCTCCCATCATCACTTAATTGCAAGGACTGCTCTCCAACATCTAAGATCCAGCTCAAGATCTTCAAGAAGGTCCAACTTTCTCAACTCTCTCTTCAAATTCTCCTAAATTAGCATTAACTTGTTTTATTACTTAGAACTTTTATTCTCTCATCTCATATATCCTAATTTACTTTTTATCTAGTATTATTGCACATCTTTTATTTTCATATAAATGAAACCCAAAAAAAATAAGAAAAAGAGGGTTTGCTCATAAATTCCAAACGGGAATTCTCACTTTTTTCTCACAATTAAAATACTTTTTTACACACACGCTCCCATAAGATATGTCCCCGATTGGATTTGTGGGATAAACCCCAACCCTCGTTCTGCATACGAACTACGTGGACTTTGATGCCTCCATAGGCTACGTAGGCGTCTCGGGGTAAAACCCTAGACTCGAGTCCTATTCCTACTTTTCTCCCATTTTCTATTTTTCTATATTTTTTAACTTAATTCTCCTAAAATCTATATGATAACATATACATATGTTTGTTCTTAGTGGCGTATTATCCCGCATGCATTATCGTTCCATTATAACGATTAACGCTAAGATAATCGCGTATATCCTATTTTCTAATTTTATTTTTGAGAACATTCCTACGAATGACTCGCTTTATCTCTTCCGTGATACAAGTCGGTGATTCCTATCTCCACTATATATACACAAGCACACATATCACGGGGAAATAAAGGAAAATAGCAACAATCCATGAGAGATCACAAGGGCAGAATGGGTGCCTAACACCTTCCCATTTCGTAACTTAGCCTCCGGACCCTTTTCGAATCATTTAGATTTTGTATGTATCAATATGCCTTTAGACGATGTCTTTCGCGATGTCTCCCTTTTCTTTTGTCTATTTTGAGTAAAATAGGCTGGCGACTCTATCTCTCTACATTTTTCACCTCATCATCGACGCTGGCCGAAGCACTCCCGAGAGGGACGTGCGGGACCAAGATCCTCTTGACAAGAAGACACCCTCTTCTTCACCCCGCTCGTCGCGAGGATCGGGGATGGACACATGGCCCATTTTCATTTGCTCAAATTTCTTACTTATCTTGTTACTTTACATTATTCCCAAATAATAGGTTCAAAATTGGAATTAGTCTTTATAAATGTCGTGTGCAATATTGATTCGAATAGATTCTTAATTTCCAATTCAGACTTATTTAATTGGATGTCAAAATTAGCTCAAATAACCTTTTAAACACAACTAACCATGGGTGTGTGCATGTCAAACAAACATCAATAAAGGTTCAAAGCAGTATTCAGACAAAAATCCCGGCAGGGAAAAAACCTTTTATTTTCACTATAATTTGTAAAGTAACGGTTACAATCAGATTACAGTAAAAATACACTTGACTTAGGAAAACCCACAGGTGACGGTCATAGTCGTCAACACTGGTTCACACGCATCTATACCACAAGAACTGCAGTTCTATCTTCAACCCAAGAATACCACAGCACTCCCTATGACACACAGTCTATTAGCACAGTACCTCTCGCAAGTGGCACCTATGATCATCCTAGTACCTTTCTGAGGTACCTATTGTCTCATCAGCAAAACTCTCAACAAAACCATACTTTGGGTTCCATAAAACAACTCACACAAAAATCTAGGATTTGTAAATAGTAAAACAAAGTTTTGTACCCTTACAAAGGATGGAGAATATACAAAAAACACTAAAAACATCATTTGTTAAAACCAGTGTTTTCTCCGCACAAAATCAATACGTCTGACACTCTATTTATAAAACTTTTAAGGCGGTGATGTGTCAAACAAAAAAGTGTTCTTGTTCGAACGATGTTTGGTCTCGTTCGAACGAGATAGGCTCTCGTTTGAACGACCAGGCACAAATCTCAAGATTCATTTTATAGAGTTTTAAATCATTTGGAGACTTGGAAACCAACACTCTTACTAATATGAGAATGAGTTATCCAAAAAGCTTTTATGATAAAAATGTTTTTGAAAAGATAAAAAAATCCATTTAAAATAATTCAAAAATCATTTTTCATAAAAGAAAAAATATTTTAATTTTTTATAAAAAAATATCCCAACGCTTTTATGCAAATTGTAAATGGAACTTAAACACATTTACCAAGTTAGTCCTTGTTGGGCGTGATTGTTGAAGTCGCCTTGAAATTCAGATTGTCGATTGTGGATGTAGGCTTCCCAATTCTTCGACAAACTTGTAGCGGTATACGACATACTAAATGTGACGTACAATGTCCTTACAAATCTCCCCCTATGTCTATGCCGGTACAAAATAAAAACTTCCGAATTATCAATCTCAAAAATGACCTATACAAATCTACCCTCCCATAAACTCAAACATGGAACGATAAACTGAACAAGTCTTCAAAAATTTTCAAACTTCGCTTCAACAATCAACTTTTCAAAACTCCAAGCTTTTCTCATAGGGGTGTGCAATCCAAACTTCTTCAATTGTACCTACACACATGAGACAAGGCAAAAACCTCATGACATATCGAGTTTGAAATGAAATAAACGTAAAACATGTAAGCATGATCAAATCTCCCCCATACTTAAACTCCGCCATTATATCATAATTCGTTATCCCCCTTTTTATTAGTCTGAAATTGATAAGGAAAATAATAAATCACATAAAGCAAATCGGGTTGTCACGGAAACTAGGAAAACAGACTATTTTTGAATTTTTCAATTTTTTATACAAAAATGCAATAATATGATGTTACAAAAAAAATCACACACCATGAATTTATACTAAGACGGCCAAATCGTGAAAACGGAATGAATGGGTGCGAACAAATTCGATCAGAAAATCAACTCAATTATATCATATGTGCACGATGCATAAGTGTACTCCTAACGAATGAACATAAAAAATAGTCATTTGGTGTAAAATTATTGAATTTAGAAGACATCGTCTTAAATCAAAAGCGATAAATCAAAGTCAACATGATTTTCACACCAATAACGTCCAAAACAATTTCATGCTTTTTCAAGACTTTTTAAGGACGTGCAAAGCCGTTTTAAATCTCCAATCAAACTCCCTCGTATATATTTTCTTTTTAAGGTGATCTAAATTCTCAAACATTGGAGAATTGGTGAATAAACCTAATGGCTCATAATTGGCATATATTTCTTTTTATTGCCTTTAAATTTTTTTCGGGCTCCTATAAGCCTCTTTAGGCCCAGAATAGTTAAAATACCTCAATTTTTTAGGTCCAGTTAAACGGTGGCTTAATCACAAAGGATAGATATGACCTTTCGTAGCCCTTCACCATTTATAAAATCCATATAACCTCACGGCAAACGGTAACGATATGCACACCTTTTATTATCTTATTTTATCGCATTTGGTTCATTTTAATAGATAGAATTGAGATGAAAACACATAACCAACATGTGATTTGACAAGAACAAACGTTAAACAAAATCCATGCATGTGTGCAATAAAGGACAAAGTGAGTCAAACATATAGGTAGCAACACCATAGCATCTCAAAGACTCCAAACTTTGTAAATCACATGAATGACATAACATATTGTCTCAAATCACTACAACAGAGTCACATGGATATGGCATGGAGTTGTGACTTGGTAATCCTAAATGTCAATTCATATAAGGTGCAAACAAAATACAAAACTCTTTTTGATTTTTTAAAAATTTTATCAAAATAAAATCTTTTTGTATTTTTCCAAAAAAAATTCAAAAACAAAAACTAATACAAAAAGTACACATGTCATAACACTAGCAAGGATATATCATGAAACCACAACTACTGTATGACAAAAAAACGAACACAATCATCTATATGATATAGCAAGGGAAGAATCATGTCTAAGCAAATAGGAATCAACATGTCTAAAATCTAGCGCCATTAAAATTTGTGGCAAAGAAAGAAAAATCAATATCACACAAATATGTAGAAAACAAGGATCAAACACAATAAATTAGCGTAACCCACTTTGATACCAATTTGTAAATGCCGTGTGTAATATTAATTCGAATAGATTCCCAAATTTCAATTCAGACTTATTTAATTGTATGTCAAATTAGCTCAAATCAAATACCAATTAAATTAGCCCTTTTAAACACAACTAACCATGTGTGTGTGCGTGTCAAACAAACATCAATAAAGGAGCAAAGCAGTATTCAGGAATAAATCCCCGCAGGGCAAAAACCTTTTATTTTCACTACAATTTGTAAAGCAGCGATTTCAATCGGATTACAGTAAAAATACACTTAACTTACAAAAACCCGCAGGTATTGGTCGTAGTCGTCAACAGTGGTTCACACACAGTTATACCACAAGAACTGCAGTCCTATCTTCAATCCAAGAATATCGCAGCACTCCCTATTAGGCCTGTCAACGAATCAAATTTTATCCGAATTCGAATCCGAATTTGATCCGTTTACACGGATTTGGATCACCCCTGAAATTCGATTACCCGGTTATCCGATTACCCGTTTACTAAATGGAGCGGATTTGGATTCATATGATCCGATCTGTTAATAATCCAATCCGTTTAATATATATCTATATATATAATATTTTTAATTAATATATATATATATTGTATTTAGAAATTTATTAATATTTTAAATATATATTTTAATAGTTATTTATAATAGTCCTATATTAATATATATTGTATTTATTTATAATAGTAATTTATATTATAATAGTTATTTAAATATATTTTTTGAAATATATATTATAATAGTTATTTATAATATATATTGTATTTTGAAATTTATAATAGTTATTTATAATATTATAATCGGATCGGATCGGATCAGATCAGATCGGATTAACGGATTCTTAACGGATTCGGATTTGGAACCCTAATAGATAATCCGTCGGATAATCGGATTGGATCCGAATCCTTTTAACATAAACAGATTCGGATTTGGATTGGCCTGATCCGGTCCGAATCCGACCCGTTTACAGGCCTACTCCCTATGACACGCAGTTCATCAGCCCAGTACCTCTCGCAAGTGGCACCTATGATTAGCCCAGTACCTTTCTAAGGCACCTATTGTCTCAACAGCAAAACTCCCAGAAAAACTATACTTTGGGTTCCCTAAAATAACTCACACAAAAATATGGGATTTATGAATTGTAAAACAAAGTTTTGAACCATCACAAAGGATGGAGAATAAACAAAAAACACTCAAAACATGTTCTATTTAAACTAGTGTTTTCTCCACACGAAATCAAGACATCTTACACTCTATTTATAAAACTTTTAAGGAGGTGATGTGTCAAATAAAAAGTGTTCTCGGTCGAACGAACTGTCATGTCATTCGAACGACGTCTGGTCTCGTCTGAATGAGATAGGCTCTCATTTGAACAACTAGGCACAAATCTCAAGATTCTTTTTACAGAGTTTTAAAACATTTGGAGACTTAGAAACCAACACTCTTATGAATCTGAGAATCAATTATCCAAAAAGCTTTTATGATAAAAATATTTTTGAAAAGATAAAAAATCCATTTAAAATAATTCAAAAATCATTTTTCATAAAAGAATTTTTTTTAATTTTTTATAAAAAATATTCCAACGCTTTTATGAAAATTGTAAACGGAACTTAAACACATTTACCAAGTTAGTCCGTATTAGTAATAATATATCAAAGTGATAAACCAACACAAGCATATAAAGGATTAAGCCTTAACCTATTTTACCCCCAGTTTGGACACAGATTTCCTGTGTATTTTTCACCCACAATGAGCGTGAATGTTGCTAATTTTTTGCATAAACCCCTAATCCCAATATTGTTAGAATCAGGGAGGTTCACGATCAACACAGATTGGCCTTCCTCGCATTTAAGTAAAGAAGGCCATATGTGGTATGAGACCAAATGTAGCAATACCTGATCTCTGAGGTACCAAGGTTAGCCTTTATAGCTCGTTTATCATGTTCACCCCAATGATAATATGTCGAGTATTTGGGGCACATTGAGTTGGGACCACCCCAAAGGACTCAAAAAACTTCAGGAACAGAGTTTTTAGGGGAAAAGTCAATCCCCCTGGACCATAACAATGGTGTGAATCCAATGTCTCCCATCAATGGATATAACATCCTTGGGCATGGGGACACAATCGATTGTGACCTAGGAAGGAATAGAAAAAGTTTTCCTAAATTTATTTACACTCTTGCCATGAATAATGTTTGACATTTTCAGAAGAATTAACTACTACAAGTGAAGAAAACAGAGGGAAAAAAAGAAAGTTATGAAAATAATAGATGATGAAGAGGCTGATAGAGACTTACAAAAATGGATGAATGCAAATGAAGAAATATGGAGTCTTTTATTGGTAGAAGATTGGGAGGAGATATGACGATTTGGTGTCAAGTGTGTGACACCTCGCTTAATTAAATACCGGGTGATCAGTCATTTATTAAATTAAAACAGGATTTTCATCTAGATCATTCTTAGCATCACTGTCGAAAACTTCTTTTAGACTTAACTAACCACCTAGTATTCAAAAAAACTGATGCCAAATTTTATCTTTTTATTAAACAACAACATTCGGAACTAAATAAAACAATCACATTCCATAAAATAATAAAAATTCGACCAATCACCAGATAATTAACTAAAATAAAGTAATACCGAATAAACCATCGGTTCCCAAATCCAATATAAAAGTCCGACATGAATAAAAGTCTAAATACAAAGTCTGGCTGAGAAAAATGAAATAACTGAGGGCAATACACCCAATGAAATACTAAATTGCATCCTACACTAGGAATGAAGTAACCAAAGCGACTACGCCCAAATCCAGCAAGCATTTAAAAGTGGTGCAGCCAGGCATCCCTGGAAACAAATCGTCCAGTTTGGCGCTTTGTGGCTGGACACCTAAAAGTTTTTGGAAAAAGTTTTGCAAGTACGGGTCAGAGCCCAAGTAAAATCATTTGAAAATATTTAGCTAGAATTTAAATTGCAGTTTAAATGAAAAGTTATTAGATACACACATTAGCCTACGTATGCTCGCTTGCATTCCTCACCCCTCGTCTATAGTGTGCACCTTATGTCCCATTTAGTCAAGCTACCCAATCTAACTAGGTCTCAAGTATCTAACCAACTACCAACCAAGTCTATCTCACCCATACCTCCCATAAAGTACGCTACAATATTCCCTTAATTATCATTAAGTCCTTAGTTAAGTTTTCCCTTAACTTACCCGTACTGCCCATACAGTATGTTACCGATCAACTAGCAATTAACGTTTCTCTTACAAATTATTATCATCGTATTAAGTTCTCCCGCTTACTTTATCTTTAGATACTCACTATCTATATTTTTTACTATTTTCTCTCAAGTAGATTAAGTATTATTTTACCACTATCTAGTCTCACTACTATCACACATAAGTAGATTAAACATTCTTTACATATACACTATCTATTCTCCTTACTATCACGCATCAGTAAGATTAAACATTCAAGAGTGTATATATATATATATATATAATACTAGCGCATCTTCCATACATGTCATATCGATGCGCACTCGCGTACTCTGCTATCAGTCCAAGTACCTATCGTACCTAATCATAGACTATCGGTTCAGAATGTCTCCTCTAACCATTAATCAAATCGCATATATTGGAGGCGAACATAGCACTAAGTCTTTGGGGCTGCACACATACCTAACGTACCCAAACGACCTGCTGGCATCGCTATTCTCTGCCATAGTTATTAACTACTAGTACTATGTCCTGGGGCACAAATTTAGACCTCACTGAAATCATCAAGGCGGGATCGCCCATTGCGCGGGACCTCTGAGATAGCAAGTATTGTAGGTATGTTCACATACATAAAAATACATACTAGGCATACACACAACCTATCCATATGTATATTCAATATAGGTACACACATGACCTATAATAAATTCGTATAGGTATGCACTCAACCTATTAACTAAATTTGTATTGGTATACACTCACCTATAAACATAATCCGTATAGGTATACCCTCAATCTATAAACATAATCCGTATAGGTATACACTCAACCTATGATAATAGTTTGTACGTAGTATTTATTACTCGAATACTCACCATACTTTCAATCTACGATCATTCTCACTATCGCATTTAATGGGTATCATTCTCTACTCTAAGGGTCCTAAGTACCCCTTGGTTTATTTTAGTAGAAAAGTATTTCTTACCCTACTCGTCTATACAATAAGCTCACTCATGCTTTCCTATAATTACATTCTCCTTCTCTCGAATTAAGCTTAATCATCGTCTTATTTCTCTCAATAAGACTTAGTCCCATAACCCTATCAAGGCCTACTGCAATATAATAAATCCCTTATTATATTCTAACAATGTCCCAAAAGTTTTCCCAACAATAATTTAGGACTTCTAGGCTAAAAAGGGAAATTTTACATTTTTCTGGGAACTGAACCGGTTCGCCCCTCTGCAATTCGTCTTCTCCATTACGCCATTGAATTTTTCACCATTTACACCCACATAACTTATATATTTCTTCACCAAATTTGAAACTAACTGTTCCTAACCATTTCTACATGCATTGGGATGATTTCCAACGTAAAATTATCATTGATTTGTCACTAATTCAATCCAAGATTCGATTAAAACAAAATATGCACAAAACCCCTAGTTTCTCATATTCTTCACCTTTATTAAGAACCCAGATCTTGCTACTGGAAATCATCCCAAAACCAATGATTTCGTGTTACCATCATCAAGGAATATATCTACATATAAAATCTACTTTGATTCATGGATTTTCCCACCCAAATATATATTAAATCTTCCGAAAACATGAGATTAAACCCTACTCTACATGGGTATAATAACATGATTATAATAAATGCAATTTAAACACTTGCCTCTCAATAAAAGGTTTGAAATTCGTTGATAGGTTGATAAGAATGATCTCCTCTCGCTTTGATCTCGATGTCGTTGCGTTCGGGGCGATAAAAATGGTGTATAAAGCTTGGTTCTCTCCTCCTCTTCCTCTCATGTGACCTCTCTTCCTTTAACTTTGTGTTAACCCTAGATTTCTCTCTTAAATGGAAGATATAACCCCTAGCTTTCTCTCTTAAATGGCAGATATAAACCTATAATTTTCGTAGTTCTCTAAACCTCAAGATCCTGAATGATCGAAACGCCCTTAAACGGTGATGGGTTGGTCTAAAATCGCTCTGGGACCCAAACTATGCACTTGGGTATACTATTTGAACTATTTAGACCCTTTCGAAACCAACTTTTACCTCAAAATCACCATCCGAGTCACTTTATACAAACATCTTATTTCCACCTCAAAATACGGCATGCGTTGAATTAATTAAATCCAATTCATCGAATTAAATAATTTTCACAAATTAAATAAATTCTTAAATCACCAATTTAATCAATTTCCACATTCTCCCAAAGATACGGGGTGTTACAAAGCGTAGAAGCTAAACTTAGTTTGAAAGAGCATGTGTAATCCTAAGGTACGGGAAACAAAAAGGCTTTGGGCACTTCACTTTCTCATCGGACGAGTGTACCCCTATAATACCACTTATTTACAAGAATATCCTACTTATTTAAATTCATTGAAAATGTATCAAAATGAGTGGGCCTTTGATAAATAATGAAATCCTCTGGACCAAAACTTTTGGCTAGTAATTTTAGGGGAAATTGTGGGGATTAAACGACAATTAGGCCCAACGAGTCCTGCCTGACCAAGCCCAGTGAATACTTGGGTATGCCTAGACCAATACTAACAACGATGATAAATACAAACATTTATCACGTGGATAATAACAAAGTAGTCTACATTTAATGGAACTCAAGTCGGTTACTCAATAATTTTGGACGAGATACTCAGGGAGTCACCACACGAGCTAAAGATAACTCAAAGGAGTTTCTTGAATAATGGAACCACTACGGTTTTATGCAACTATAAATCATCACATACCCCATAGCCAAGGGGGATATAATTCACAAATTTTCAGAGATACTAATAAAAATTCAGTTACCTCTCCATGGATGTAGGTAATTTGTCGAACCACGTATAATCTTGTGTTGTGTGTGGCATCTTCTTTATTATTCTTTTACATGCTTTCTGGAAATTTTCTCATTGCGATTATTTGCACTCATATTCAGACATGACTTGATTTTTGTGATGTCTTCCGAGCAATCGTCATTCAAAGTGAGGTCCTTCTATTTTTTTAGGAGATAAAAAATAGTCGACAAAGCTCCAATGACATCAAAAAGATGCAGTTAAGTGTTGCGAGCATCCTGATGAGCTTTTGGATCTTGCACAACATCTTTAGCGGATGGACTTTATTGACAGCCTCTATCTTATCTAGATTGGCCTCAATTCTTTTCTTGCTGAACAGATAATCTAGAAATTTTCCTGACTGGTCCTGAATGAGCATTTTCTCACATTGAGCTTCATTTGAAAACATTTGAGGATTTTAAAGGTGTTGTCCAAGTCTTTTAGGTGGTCGCCCTTATCATTTCTCTTGACTAGCATGCCATCAATATAAACTTCCATCATTTCCCCTATTTGTTTCTTGAACATCTTGGTGACCAGCCTTTGGTATGTGGCCCCAATGTTCTAAAGGCTAAATAACATTACCTCATAATAATATAAGCCAACTCTTGTTATTAATGAAGTCTTGTCTTGGTCATGGCGGAACACAAGAATATGATGATACCCCAAGCAAGCATCTAAAAAACTCATTTGTTCATGTGTTGTAGTGGCTTTGACCAGTCGATCTATATTTAATAGGGAAAACTGTCCTTGAAGAAGTCCCTATTGAGATCGATGAAGTTTATACAAACTCTCTAGCTACCATTACTCTTGTGTACCACCACTGGATTCAAGATCCACTTCAGTAATTGAACTTCTTTAATGGACCTCCCCTCCGAAAGTTTCCTCACTTCATTCTCCATCGCTTTTTCCTTCTATGGGGCTATTCGGAGAGCCTTCTGTATGATTGGCTTGAATGATTGATCTACATGGAGATGGTGATAGGCCACCGTGATGTCAATCTCCGACATGTCATATGGTCCCAACTCAAATACATCTAAGTTGTGCTTTAGGAAGGCAACCAACTCCTTTCTCTTATGATCGATCAGTGTTGTATCGATAAAAAATTTCCTCTACGGTAGGCTTTCATAAAAAAACAACCTCATCAAGGTTTTTGATGACCCTATCACTGGGGTGGATCCTGGTCTCTTCCACCCCTGATAAGTCATGCCATAGTTTTTATTTTGATGAAGTGTCCCCATCTCGATCTTCCTCCAAGAGAACCTATTTTTATTTCTTTTTCTCCTGGATGGGCCTAATAGCGGCAATGTAGAATTTTTTAGCAATGGCTTGGTCACTTTTGATCTCCATTATGACCTTATCTATGATACATTTGAGTTTCTGGTGGTAGGTTGAAGGGACGACTCTCATGGCATGAAGCCACCCTCTTTCGAGAATGGCATGATAGGGGGAATCAATATTAACCACCAATAATTATATGAGTTTTGAAATAGTCCATGCCCTTACTAGCAGGACCACATTTCCTAATGGTATGACCATCTTCCCTACGAAGCTGACCTGAGGGACGGTCTCTTCTTTAAGATTGGCCATCTTAAGCTTGAGCTCATCTAAGAGCTCTAGGTATATAACCTCCAAAAATCTCCCCTATTCCACTAGTAACTTTTCCACATCACAGTTTACAATCCTAAGAATACTTACCAATGTGCCATGGGGTGGGATTCTCACCCCAATTAAATCCTCCTCCGTGAAGACAATATGCTTATTGTAGTCGACATCTTCTGGTCGTCGGTGCTTGCCAGCTTGGCTTTTAGTGGGATCTATCTAGAAGTCCTCCATCATGGTTGTTACCTTCTTGATATCCCTCTGAACATTATTCTATTGGACCTACTTGAGATCGAACGTCCCGTGTATCACTATGAACTAGTGTCACATCTTATCTTCTAGGACGTTGTCTGGTTTCAAGTCTCCATTGGGTATGACCTTGTCAGATTTCTTATCGATATACTCATTTAGGTTCCCAACCGAGACCAACTCTTCTAAATGAGACTTCAGTGCCTTGCAGTTCTTTACCATGTGTCCATTTCCTTGTAGAACACGCATCAGAGTGCATTGTTCCTTTTGATCGTATCACCTCCCATTTTCTTTGGTCACTTCACAAACTTCTGGTGTAAAGACCCCACTTTTATATATTCATATATAGTTTTAAATGTTATATTATTTCATATGTGATATGGATAATGTTAAATTATTATTTTTAGTCTAATACTCCCGTCATAAATCATGAAATATCAAATTCGTTACAAACATAAAATTTTATGTTTTCGGTAGGAATGTTCATATTGAAGACTAGTTTTGACCATTATAATATAAAAATTGACTTGAGGTAAAAACTAAAAAATTGTAAATATATGAATTAGGTTTGTAACACAACAAACGGTGTGTTAAACGGAGGTCCGAGCAAGAAGTTATACCGAAATTATAAAATAAGGGCATATATATGTCCATCCTTTAAGTTGTATTTTGTCTTATTACCCCACTGTGTGTTATATTTTGATTGGTTGGAATGGGAAGCTGGTTTGGAAGACTTAAACACTTTGAAATAAGCTCATTCTTCAACAAAATGTATTAAATCAAAGTCGTATAGCATATCCAAAGTTAAATGATAAGTTTTGGAGTACTAAATGAAATTTTATGAAACTATAGGGACTTGATTTTAAATAAAGAAAGTTTCAGGGACTAAAATGAAAATATAAACACGATAATTTTGTAAATAAAATATTTACAAGGACCTCTAAGAAATATTGAAAATATAGTGTGAAATTACCAAAATGCCCTTCGTGTGTAAAATGGCCCTTATACCCTTAATAACTTAACACCTTGTGCTTGACACCTCGTTCTTGGTTTTGACACCTCCACCGTACACATGTTGACTTTAAAGGAAGGGAAAAAATACATGTCATGCAATTAGAAAAAGTTAAAACACGTGTCACCGTCTGGTGAATTAAGACTGCAAGATAGCCCTGTTACGCGACACGCTAACGCCAACTCACCAAAATGAACGCTTAGTCATCGGGACACGTGTCATCACCCAGATAACTTTGGGAAATTATAAATAGAGGCCTTAGGATTAGTTATTACAAGAAATTCATTCTAATGATCAAAGAGAAATAGTGAGAGAAAATGCGAGAAGGTTTAAGAAGAAGTTTTATCTTAAGAATTAACGAGTGATCCAAGACTCGGTATCTGTAACTTCGAACTTCTGTTCTAGGTGAGTACTTTGTGACATTCCTTTCGTATTTTGATTATATGATATTATTCAAACCATGTCTATTTTGTGAAATGTTTTTTCCTCAAAATACAACTGATACCGATGATTTCACCGTTTGTTAGATGTGTATATCTCTCGATATATACATCTGATTTGAATTCTGAAACTATTGATTCGGCCTATGAAAACTCTCTTACTATGTTGTCCTTGACTACCGGGTGGAAATATTTGGGTGGTACCTTCCCAGCGGGTTTATCACCGGTGTGCCCTAAATAAGGCGTTGTTCCAGAGATCATGATTTTCTATTTGTGTTGTTACCGGGTGGAAACATTTGGTGAAACTGTCTGTTTATCTGAGTATTAGAGTGTACATGGCCATTAAAATTTAAAATTTGAATGATTGACATATTTCTCATTTGCTTATCTGTTCTGTTTTACACTGTTTATTCTGAAAATATATATATTGTCAGTTATTTTAAGTTACTACAAATTCTTGCCCATATATATATATATATCTATAAATATTCCTTATGTTCTAACTTGAATAGGTATCATTTTTCTGAAAAACCCTGGAATGTCTGGAGATTGTATCTCACTCGGCTTTTAGATGATGTTGTATAAATAAAGATTTTTCAGGAAGTAAGTAGGCTCGCGAAGAGAAACGTAAAAGGACTATGTTGAAGATTCAGCTTTTAGAGATCTTTTTGTTATTATGTTTGTTTTATCATTGAGAGCATGTCTGGCTCTCTTGTAATAAGTTAAAATTTGTCTTAAGTTATAATTCATCGTTACTTTTAATATAAATGAAGTTTCCTTTAGAAAGCTCTGATGATGCAATTCATTCACTTTCAGTATTTTACGATTTATAACCATGTGATTGTATTTTCGTTGCACTTATTTAAGGAAACAATTTAAGTCAGAATATATGTTGTATTGGTGGCATGTCAAGACACTCGTTCCCTATTGCTAAGTTGGGTCGGGGTCATGACAGTAGGTCCTTGATTTTCCTTGGGATCTTGTATATAGGCTCCTTAAAAACTGTGTTGATAGCTTGAAAGGCCTCAGAGGAATCTGTTTTGCCCCGTTCTTGGAGCCTGCTTCGTATTTCCCTTCTTGGGATTGTTCTCCTTGCCACCCTTTATTTTCTTTGGCACAACCAGTCTCTGTCGAGCTAGAATGGACTACATCCTCCACCTTGGTGTACTTTCTAATATGCAACATGAGGTCGTCAATGGTGTTAGCCTCTTTCTTGGTGAGAGACTGGTGCGGTATGGAAGTGGTGGGCAAATCAATCTTGAAGGATGTTACGACAACATGCTCCAATCAATCTTTTACTTCATTGAACACTTCCCAATAGCACTTAACATAATCACAAATTTTGTTTGAGGAACCTTTACGTGGAAAATGGGGGTAGGCATAGGTAGGATCGCCTTCGAAAACATTCCCCCTCTAAAGGTTGACAACTCACTTTTGGTAAAAAGATGATTTTGAGCACGATGCTCATTAATGTGAATGCAAGTTTATGAAATAACTTGAAAAAATGTGAAAGTGCATCTATGGTTACACTAGCAAGATATGTGTATTGATAAAAGAAAAAATAAGCGCGAGTGAACTTATCGCTTGGGTTACATGATCAAAACGTCATATGCATGTCACATTGCATTTTGTATGAGAACGCTTAATCAAATGATGGATGATTTTATAATTGCTAAAATATGATTTATAGGTATACATATTCTTTATACATATTACTATGGTTATATTTCTCATACTGGGCATACACTCATACCCCACTATTTACTAAATGCCCCAAGGAAAGGATAAATGCAAGGAAATGATGAGAGGCAAGGAAGGATTTATGAGCAAATAAAGTTATGTTTACTATTTACTTTATATGTGTTATTTAAATAGAATTTCACTTTATGTTGTTCGAAATAAAAAGAGGGTAGTTCAGATAAGATGGAGGCGTAACCCCTTTTGACTATAGTAATGATAAATTAATTAACAAAACCTTGGATTAATTACAGGACACGCAGACACAACTCAGTGAAGGTAAACTCAATTAGAACTCACAAATCTCTCGTGTATAACTCAGAAGGTAATAATGAACTCAGAAGTAACTCAGTTAGAGGGAGAAAGAAGTGAGCACCCTATATACACCTTGGCAGGCAACCAAACACACCAACCACCCTCCAGAATCTTTGTCAAGGCAGCCAAACACACCAACCACGGAGAGGTCGTTCGATAGAGCATAAAAGATCTCCTAAGCCCTGCCAAGCCTGGTCTCTCGTGAGTACCGTTCAACCTCACACGTAATCATTATTCTCGTTACATCATTACAATCGTTATAGCTCATAGTCAAGATAAACAAAAAATACAATATAACTAACTAACACAGTAAGCTAAAGTATGAGTTGCCACGCTAAAGTGCTACACCAAGCTGCCTTGCTTGAGCTGCCTCGCTCCCAAACACTGTTGTTAATGAGGGGATTATCTCTAATCTTAGGATTACCTTCAAGCCCCCTTTACATTTTCCCCTTCTAGAGAGATTTGTTGTTAGAACAAGAAATGTCTGCACGAAAATGTCTCAATCCGATAAACCGTCTCTGTGTGAAAAAATTCTGGCATATTTTCCTTCATTAGACCATCGCGTTAGTTACTCCAAGGAAAAGTAAAATTCTCCCTGATGTACCTGAATTGAAGCTCTGCGGCTTATTGATGCGTTGGCGAAGGGACACTACCACTTTTTCCTTGCACTAAGCTTCAACCGTTCTAACTTTACGATTTGAAATTTTCTCGAAAGGGCTGCTAACCTTCTCAAATACTCGTTTTGACTCTTGGTAAGTGAAATTTTCCTATTTGTACTGGTGTGGATTATAGTAGTAGGCGGTGAGTTTGTCGTTAGAACTGCCCCGACCGTTTTGACTTGTGAAATTCTCCCTTGTAACAAATCACCATGTTTAAAAAAGTAAAAATTCTCCCCGATGTAGCTGAGTCACAATTAGACAACTTTTGGACTTGTGGTGAGGGGACATCGTAGCTTTTTGAACCGTTGAGGCAGTGTCTTCATTGGGAGTTAGTGGATATGTTTGATAAAAATTCTGGTGCCAAAACTCAAACTTGCTTCAGAACGCAAGCCCATTCCATTCTCCAGGCATCACTTTATTAATGACATGGCGTTATCTTTTTCACTGCCAAAATGCTTTCCAAAGCGCCACGTGTCCATTTGAAATGATTATGGGCGACCTTGCACGTGTGGTGGTGGGAAACTCAATAGACGGGTTCCTTAAAAGGTTTCATACGTCTCTTTTTTCAAAACTCTTCTCTTTCCTCTGTCTTCTTCAAGCTCCCGTCTTTTTCATAGAGAGAACCTTGTGCGAAAACTCCATTGTTGCCCAGCCCTTTACCTAACTTCTTCCTTCTCTCATCTTTTACGCCATCGCCTGTGGTTGTGCTCCTCCATCTTTGTTCCTAAACCTTCTTACCAAGCTATTTTATTCATCATCACTTACTATGGCTTTTTAAGTTCCTCAAAGGTTGCTAGCACAGTTGCTCAGCCAAGCTCCCCTTCTGCCACCTCTGGCACCGCTGCTACCCTTAGCACCACTACCCTAAATACTGCTCGTCAAGAGAAACTAGGATTTTACTTCCAGTCTCCCATCTTTAGTGAAGATGATGAATTCTATGATGCATGTAAGACCCGCCATTTCTCAGCCAAGTATGACCTTTTACTGTTGGGTGATGAGGATGAGGATTCGTCAAAGTTGGGCTATCTTCCCCCAGTGGGGACTCTGCGCTTTCGGTTGGACCGTGGTGACTTCCCCTATTCTCATATCGATTTCAAGGCACCTTGGGATCACCAGCCCATTTCGCTGCCTGGAACACACATATGCAGAGCTCTCACGTTGCTGCTCTTGTGAAGGTTGGTCTTCATCGAGCCTAATGGTTTGGGGAGTTCACATTTTCTAAGCATAACGCTGCGCTCCAAGTACTAGTTTCCATATGGAACGTTACAACTCACACGTTCTTTGCTACGTGGGGAGAGTTCACCATCACGTTAGAGGATGTCTGTGAGCTACCTGGGTTTGAGCCCATGGGTGAGCTTGCATACCACGATGAGGCCTTGGATGTCGAGGGATCAAATCTATTGTAGTTACACTGGGTCTTCTAATAAGGCCACTTTTACTCCCCTCATCAGTTATTTTTTTGTAGCTCCAACCCCAAAGGATGTCGCTACTACAATGGGCCGAGGTAGAGGTATATCTCTAGAACTACCAGCGTACATTCTTTTATTTCTTTCACGCTTCTTTCTGACTGAGAAACCCAACGACCAGCTTAGGAAGGACCTCATCAATATTTCCATTCGTTTGGACAGGGGTTTCAACCTTCCTCTGGCCGCCATTGCCTTGGGGTCTATCTATACTTGGCTAGATCGAACTCATATCGACATGGCCTGGTCACTGGGTTTTTATAACTTGGCCAATTTCGTAAGCACCATTATCTTGACGTGCTTCCTTTATACTCATTTTCCTGTTATTGCCACTAAGTCTATCTCTCTCCCCGTGAGCCAAGGTATTAATCCCCCACGCCTCTTACGTTTCCATAAAAAATAGAGTCGGAAGGAGATAATGGTTTTTTTATCATTTGGACTCTTTTGTAATGAGGCCATACAACGAGTCTACGTTTGCCCATTGTTGGGATTTTTTTCCTTCTGAAGCCTCAACGGTCAAGTTCATCCCGGTTGTAGAAGATCCCTCGCAGACCGTGGTGCTTCTGTTCACCCCTGGGTTTCTTCTTTCTTATACTAAATGGGGGTACACCTCTGAACCTTACAACCCCAATAGATGTAGCAGGCAGTTCAGCTTTGATCAGGGGGGGCCCTCGGCCTGTGTTTAAATAAAATAATACAAGGGCCACTTTTTCTAAGGCTTGTAGCAGGGATGCTTGGTGTGACCTCAACCATTGATGGGCGAGTCACCCTTACCAGTGCCACTAGGAAGGGGGATATATCTACCTCTTATGCCACCAAGTTCCATTTGGTGTAAATGACCAGGATTCGTGAGTTTATGCAGAGTCCCCCCCAATATCCCCCAGTCATTTCCTTCTCTACCTTCGAACTGGGTCTCAAGGGAAACTCCATTCTTGGAATTGAGTTCCCTCTGAGTAAAATCGTTAAAGAACTTCCCCCTTATTGCTCGATGATCCCCACTACCACACCAAAGCCCAAGTCCATTGCAACTTTCAAACATCCTGCCCCTTCAACCGAAGCTACTACCGACGAAGGGCCTTTCCTGCCACCAGCCAAAAAGATCAGGAAGTCCAAGAGTGGGACTTCCTCAAAATCTAAATCCTCAAATTCTAAGTGCCAAGCTCAAGCACAAACCCTTTTGGAGGAATTCCCTATCCCCTCTGTTACCCCTCCCATGTTTGTAGAGGTGAGTGAAGAGCTGAAGAGGTAGGTTCAGGCTGAGGTCGAAAGAATAAACGTTGAGTTTCAACGATGCACGATCGTCGTTCCTCCTTCAGTCGCCTTCCCCACGATCGTAGTTGATCCAACTGAGCCAACGACAAAGAGGAGAAAAAGTTTGAGGGTTCCTTAAGGTGCTAGTGAAGCGAGTACGAGGAAGAAAACTCTGGGTACTAAGTCATAAAAGAAACAGACTCCCGAGATTCATCCCTCCCCAGCTCCTTCTACTGCTGCCTCCTCTTCTCCTTCGCCGGTGGTTATATCTTCTCACTCTCCCTTCGGATCTGAGGTATGTGTGCATATTTTTATTCTTATTCACCTTTTCTTAAGGAAAGTTTCATCTTCTTATCTCTTAATAACTTTGGTGCAGAGAGTTGAAGAAGAAAGGCCCAGTCCCCCCGTGAGCCCTTTCGTGGGGGGACGTTTCAGTATCTCTCAAGCCGATACTACTCCTCCCCGTTCCCCCATGATCGGGATTACTTACTCCCGTCGTACGAAGGACGCTGCTGTGGGGGGAGGTTCCATTGAATCTGGGGGAGTCTCTTCTCAACCAGAGATAACTCCCCCGACCCCTTCTAAATTTTCATCTCAGCACGAGGTCCTTCTGCCCATCATTGCAGCTAAGGAGAGTGCCCATAAGGTAACATATAATCTTTTACTTGTCAGGTTTCACATATTTTTTTCTTTTGCCATCCCTTTGCTTATCATACTTAATTTTAATATGTTGGGATGCCTTAGGTTGAAATGGCGTCTTTGTTAGCTGGACTTTTGCTTCCCACCATGCTGATGAGACCCATAACTGTGGTTCCCCTTTTTGGTGCCATAAGGGAGGTAAGTAACATTTAGATGCATTTCTCCACTTTTTTTTGTAGTTGCCCCCCATGTCTAACACGTGGCTTCATGCTTGCAGCTTTCGCTAAGTCTTACCCCGCCTTTTCCTCTCAGTGATCTTCCTGTTTACAAGGCCAAGGTTGGTGCTTCTGCCCAGCATGGTGGTTCTTCGGTGCCAACCCGTGCTGAGGCATCGGTTGGAGGTCCATCGTCTTATTTGAACGAAACTCCTACATTGGCCTTGGTACCTTTTGTTGGTGAGGGAGCTTTATCGACCGTTGAGACTTCCTTAGATAAGGGCGCCGTTGAAGCTTCTGAGGGAGTAATCCTTCCCCCAACGGTTCCTGCCGCTATGTCCTCCACGGTGACTCCCATTCTCGTTTCTGCAACTGCTGAGGTACTTCGTTAATTTCTTTGCATTTCTATTAAAAAAAAATCCATAAACTCCACCTATAACGGTGGCTTAACAATGAAAATGCTTGTTAAGATTTTTAATAAACTTCACCTATATCAGTGACTTAACAATGAAAATACTTGTTAAGATTTTTCATAAACTCCACCTATATCGGTGACTGAACAATGAAAACACTTGTTAAGATTTTTTATAAACTCCACCTATATCGGTGACTTAACAACGAAAACCCTTGTTAAGATTTTTCATAAACTCCACCTATATCGATGACTTAACAATGAAAACACTTGTTAAGATTTTTCATAAACTCCACCTATATCGATGACTTAACAATGAAAACGCTTGTTAAGATTTTTGATAAACTCCACCTATGTCGGTGTCTTAACAACAAAAATGCTTGTTAATATTTTTCATAAACTCACTATTTCTTCCAACTGTTCTCAAGTTGCTCAAGAGGATTCTGCACCAGTTCTTTCGCCCATCGCTTCACCCCGTCGGGAACCCGTTATTTCAGAAGACTCCAGTCACAACGATCTAGGTTCCATGACTGGTGGTATTGTCGAGAGTGAATCTGGCTGTGAGCTTCCTCTGCCAGACTTGGCTCCTCATGCCCTCTGCCTGATGGTACTTCAGCGTTCTCCTCAGATACCTACCAACCATCGCTTGGTAGTTGAGCAACTTGTAAGCCATCATCCTGAGACGTTCACTATGGATTGCATGTGCTCCAACATCTCCGTGATGAGTTACAGGCTTCAGGGCATGGCCATCGTTGTTGCTCAAATTGCTAGCACTCCGACCTCATCCGTCACCAGATCCCTCCTCAACCAATTCCTGGGCTACCTGAAGGAGTTAGGTCGTGATGGCTTTCATTTTGACTGGCTTATCATGTAATTAAAAACTTTGAAGGGCCAGCGACTGGATAGCGAGAGGAAACTACTCCGAAAACATCAGGAGGACCAACGGGCTGAGGAAGCTAAGTTGGCTGAGGAAGCACCTCTCCTTACAGCTGCTGATAAAGAGGTGGGGATATCGAAGAACCTCTGTGTCTGGCTAAGTTGAAGCGAGAGAGACTCCTCATTGAGCATACACAAGTGCAAACAAGGCTATAGGTTTCTATAAATGCCCAACAGTCTTGCTTGGCATCTTCTTCGAACCTTCCTGGAAATTTTTTCTCTGCTCCAAATCTTTGGTTCCTTCTAGGTTAATAAATTATTGTAAATATTTTTCTTTTGTTTCTTCTTATGTAATTCTTGGGTGGTAGCTCCCAATTTTGCAATGACCCAAAGTTTATGAATGAAGAAAAATATATGTTCTCCCATGTCATCTCCTCGTGTTACAATTATTTGAGTAAATTATGAAGTTCTATAATTCTTTCATCTCCATTCGAGTTATAATAAAAAGAACTTGCATATTTATCATAAAAAGAACTTTTATATTCATAACGGCTAGATACATCGGTGGCCCAAACATAACTGCTTACACATGATCGAATTTCAACCATTTATTGTTAATTTTGAATGGTTTGTCTTCTTCTATCTTAGAAATTAAGTAATAACCTGAGTCAAGGGCTTCTTTTACAATGAAAGGTCCCTCCCAATTTACTGTAAACTTGGGTAGGGAGCAGCCCCCTAATGTACTTCACTGATGCTTTCAACACGAGATCTCTTTCCACGAACTTCCTTGGTCTGACCAAGTTATCATATGCCCTGGAGAGCTATTTTATATACATTTAAAAGTATTACAACGCATTATCTCTGTGTTAGTCCAACGCCTCAAGCTGTACATGTCTACTCTGAGGGAGCCTGATACTTCGTAAGGCATATCGAGCATCGAGCATCGAGCAGAGGGAACTTCCAATTCCACTGGCAGGATTGCTTCAACCCCATAAATAAGAGAAAACGGAGTGTATCCTGTAGGCTTCCTTTTGGTTGTTCGATAGGCCCACAATACAATAGGTATTTTATCATCCCACAATCCTCGGAAATCCTCCATCATTTTTGCCAAATTATTAACCAAAGTTTTATTAGTTGCTTTGGCCTGACCGTTTCCTTTGGGTATACCACCGTTGACGTATGATGAATAATGGAGTACTTATTTGTTAGCATCGTTACCTCTGAATTGACGAAAGGGGTTCCGTTATCTGAGAGAATAACTTTTGGAATCCCAAAGTAGAAGATGATGTATTCTTTGATGAAGCTGCTCACCACCCCCGCTGTTGCCCTTTTCAGTGATATCGCTTCAGCCCACTTCGTGAAGCACTCCATTGCTACTAATATCGATATCTTCCCCCTCAAAGAAGGATGTATTTCCCCTACCAGGTCGAACGGCCAAGTGTGAAAAAGATAAGGCATTGCTAAGGAGTGCAGATCTAGTAATGGGGCATGTATCATATTTCTATGAAGTTAGCAAGATTTGCACTTTCAAACGAACTCTGCAGAGTCCTTATCCACTGTTGGCCAATAATACCCCAACGTCATTAACTGGTCATACAACTTGGCCCCTCCTATGTGAGCTAGATCGTGTGCCTATTTGAGGACCTCAATTATTTCTTCCTTCGTGATACAATGCAACGGCCTGTTAAAGTAGCCCCTTCGAAAAAAGCTATCCCTCCTGAACATAGATTCTCGGGGCCCTTCGCTTAAGTCCCATCGTGTCAATCCTCTCTATTAGTATAATTTCATCTTTAATAAAGTCAATATAGGGTTGTCTCCAGTCAACTTGGGCTTCTACGAAATGACATTCAGCTGCTTCAAAGAATAACTGGCATTTTTCGCACTTCCGTTGTAGCTCTGTCGCATCTTGTTTCATTCTAGGCCAGAAATACCCCTCTCTTTGAATCCTTCGATAGATGGGTATCTCAGTTGTCTCGTAGTGTTATTCATGTGTTTTTTTCAATTTTTTCTCTGCTTCTTCGAGGCCGATGCACCTTGAAAGCCATCCTCCCGCATTTCTGAAGTAAAGGTTCCCCTGGTTTATGAAGTATTGAGCTAATTCCCTTAGTCCCGTCATTTCTTTGCCAGACTCCAATTGCTTCTTAATCTCTCCCCTCCAGTCCACTCCCTCCTCCATCGATAAAATTAACTATATTACCGAACAAGTTATTCTTCGTTGGATCATGACGGTAGTTGCATCGTTCCTCATCACCATTTTCTGGGCAATAGTGGCATAGGCGTCTGAATGGAGGTTCATTATTCTGGGATGCCTCTTGATCTTTATCCGATGGAACTGGTAGAGGATCCTCTGAATGATTGTCCTGTATGGTGCCAGACTCATGTGTTTTAACACATATCTCTGTTCACCTGCTGGATTACCAAGTTCGAATCACCTTTGATGCAAAGTGAATGAATTCCTCTTCGAAGAGCCTCTAGCACCCCCAGCACCAATGCTTTATATTCCGCCTCGTTGTTCGAACAAGGAAAATCTAGCTTGTAGGAAAGACAAATCTCCTCCATTTCTTTTGAAAGAATAACCCCTGATTCTCCTTTCCTTTACGCCAAAGATCCATCAAACTGCATCGTCCATTCCTCATCAGTTGCATCTAGGCGATTGGCCTGGAAATCGTCTCCTATAATACTTTCTTTGGGTGGCTCAAACGTTCCCGAGGGGAAGATTGCCAATAAGTCGACGTACGCTTGGCTTTGGATCGCATGAGGAACCACACACTTCAAGTTATATTCGGAGAGGATAAGGAACCACCTAGCTGCCCTGCCAATCAATATAGTTCTTGCCAGCAAATACATAATAGGATCACATCTAGTTATAATATGAATTATAAAAGACAACATATAATGGCTGAGTTTTTGCGCTACAAAAACTAAGGCTAAACAATGCATTTCCAAGCTACTATATCTGACTTCTGGCCCATGGATAATCCTGCTTAGGTAGTAGACTAAACGCTCTTGCCCGTCAATCTCTTGTGCCAGCAAAGCTCCCACGAACCTCGTGGTGGATGTGAGGTACAGCTACAACGGTATTCCCACCTTTGAGGGAACCATGGTCTGTGGTGAAACTAGCAGTTTTTTCAGCCCAGCGAGAGACTCCTGGTGAACCCCCACCCACTTGAATTTCATGTTCTTTTGCAAACAGCTGCATCAACGGGTGTGTTATTTTGGCTAATCCAGGCACAAATCTTCTAAGATATGAAACTTTACCGAGGAAACTCTTCAGCTCCTTTGCCGTTCTTGGACTTAGCATCTCCAAGATCACTCATTGTTTGTCCTGATCCATCTGCACCCCTTGTCGATCAACCACAAAGCCTAGAAATTTTCCACTTGTTACTCCAAAGACGCACTTCAGTGGGTTCATCCTCAATTTATACTTCCTGCAACGGGAAAACACCTTCCTTAAATCGCTCAGATGGGACTCCTCCTTCCTTAATTTGATGACTAAATCATCCACATAAAATTCCATAAATTTGTGAAAGAAGTCATGGAAGATGGACATCGCCGTTCTGTAGTAAGTATCCCCAAAGTTCTTGAGTCCAAACGACATCACCTTATATATGAAGTTGCCCAATGGGGTTCTGAACGCCATTTTCTCTGCATCAATTGAGTCCATCTTGATCTGGTTGTACCCTATATACCCACCCATGAAGTTGTACATCTCATGACCAGCCGTCATGTCTATCAAGTTATCGACGGAGGGCAAAGGGAACTCATTTTTGGGATAAGCTCTATTCAAATCTCTGAAATCTACACAGATCCTTATTTCGTTTTTTGTCTTTCTTTCCCACCGGGACAATGCTAGATAGCCAAGGTGGGTGTTGTATTGGTTTGATGAACCCTGTTATTAGTAAATATGGGACCTCTTCTTTGATCTTCAAGTCTATTTCAGGCTTGTAAGTTCTCGTTGCTTGTTTCATTGGAATAGTTGAAGGCATCATGTTCAACTTGTTGCAGCTGACTCCCTCGCCTAGCCCTTCCATCTCTGTGTATTTCCACGTGAATACGTCTATGAACTCCCGAATCAACTCAACCAAAGCCTCTTATTTCCTCTTACTGAGATCTTTCGAGATGAAAATGGTCCATGGATCCTCCCCTTCCTTTGCCAAGTTCAACTGCTCCAACTCTTGTGCTTGTGGCTTCAGTTGATTTGCCATGTAATCTGATTCTTTGGCAACATCTTCCACGAATTCTTATATGTTGGAATTGTCTATCACCATATATTATCCCCGTTGATCCACCAAAAAGCACTCATAAATTGGGTCAGCCTCATTGTCAACTTCTTCGGCCGCCCGTTTACACTATTATAATCGATATATCACCTTTCCTTCTTTGATAACGACTTTCTTACACTGTCTACTGATAGTGGTGATTGCCTTCCTCTTCTTCTCTTTAGAAGCTTCGGTCATTCTTTTTCCTGAGAACTGACTCAGTACACTTTGTCGTTAGACCTCATGTTCCATCGGGTCCACCCTGAGCCTCATCCTATTGATTGGGCATAAATATTGTATATTTATTCCCCTAATTTCAGTACTTTTGTGAACCCGAGTGATGTAACAGATATGGATTTGATTCAAATTTATGCTACTAACCTTTGTTGGCGAGTATTTCATGTTTCGTGCTTCTCTTATTGGTTTTACAGGTTAATTATGCAAGCAGTGCAAAAGAGGAAGCAAGACAGTGCAAGAAAAGCTAAGAAGGCAAGTTCAAGGGCAATTCGGTAATTTTACAGCCCGATCCGGAAGAAGAAGTCAACTGGAAATTTGAAGAGCTCGGAACAACAAAGAACATCGGAAGAAACGGCACCCAAATCCGAGCTACGGTTGATAAGTTATGCTCAGTTGAAGTTGAAGAAAAATCCAAGAAAAGAAGAGAAAAAACATAAAAAATTCTAAGTGTTCAACTCCAGGCCAGCATACATTCGCGAACCCCAGGCCGAACCGGTTTGGGGGGGGCAAACCGGTTCGCAGGTACACCCGAACTGGTTTGGGGTCCCTGATGCTCGAATTTTGTCCTTTATGCTGATTGGTTCCCAAGACTCCTTTTAGGTTTTAAACTTTCCAAAATTGTGGGGAACGAAGGCAACAACTTAGGAGCAGCCATTAGGGATAGTTTTAGTCAGTTTTTGATAGAAAAAAGAGGAGAGGAACATCTAGGAACATCAAGGGAATTAATTGCTTCAAGATTTCATTGTTTCGGGTTTGTTTTTCAAGTTTTAATTCAAGATTCAAGATTCTTGTCGTTGTTCTTGCATGATTAGTTTTCGTAGTCGATTCAACGTATTTTCGCGTTCATAATACATATTTACATGTTTCAATTTAATTTCATCATGAATTCTTCCACATGCAACGTTACTATTTCATGCATTAGTCAATTTAACATGTCCGGCTAGGTTTTAAAGGTTGGGATGCACGAACCCAACCTGGTGTGTTAGTGCATGTGTATAACGTCAATCCGATGAATTTAATGATTAATTTCGATCGTATCTCATAATTACATAATAATTGTGGATCTTTATATCTCGTTTGCCCTTGGGTACTCGTGATGATTTAAAGTACAATTTGAGTGTAATTATCGCGATACCGATTTACTCATCCTCAGATTAGGTTTGACGCGGGCTTGAACCTCGTATACATAATGCTTGGGAGTCCTAAATTCCAGGTTTGAATTAATCGGATAAATTTATGATTGACGTTGTAACTGCATTACACTAGCGTTGGGGGATTGTATTCCCATCCTATTTTCTCATCATTTAGTTTATAAAGTTTCGATTCAATCCTTCATTCATAATCTAGGTAATTTAGTTAGCTGCATTCTTCATCATAATTTCATAATTTCATTTAGCTTAATCGATCCCAAAAATCAAATCAATCTTTTCCTATCTTCTTAGAGTCAACGTTAGGATTCCTCTGTCTTATCCCGTCGTCACAACTCCGTTGTCCTTTTTCCCTGAGGATTGATACCCGACTTGTCGGATTATTACTTGAACGACAGGCTTGCACTTGAGCATAGAGAGTAAGCACTTTAGAGACACATTCTGAGTCGTGTCACCTATCTTTGAGCTTCTTTAAGATGTTTTGGGGCCGAGGGACCACCTGGTGAGCTTCTTCGGCCATCACCTTTGCACTACTCGCAACCTCTTTATTCTTCTCGTTCAAGAGCCCCATTCTTTCTCTGATCGGGGGAACCCATGTTCCCTCCATTCATCTCGTTAGGACCCGGGCATCCTCCTCCAACTCTGTATAAAATGCAGCATATACCAAGTGAGATTCCTCGATAGCGAAGGGCCTTTTCGTATCCCTAATGGTTACCTCCTCTCCCTTGATATTTGCCTTGGCGCATTGGTGATACGTCGAGGGAACTAGCCCTTGGTTGTGCATCCACACTCTTCCTATCAGCAGATGGTAGGAATTTGCACGCTATATTATGTGGAACTTGATATGGGAACTCATATTTCCCATCACGATCCCAACATTCACGTACCCAATGGATTTGAAAGACTGGTTGTCATATCCTGAAATCACCAAAGGCATGGGGACTAGCCTTTCCTCCGAAATATTAGCTGCGTGAAAGGAGTTGATTGGCATAATATTGATGGAAGCTCCCCCATCCATAAGAGTACTTGCGAAACTAATTCTGTTGAGGTTGGAGGTCACATACAATGGCCTGTTATGAGGGAATCTTACAGCCCTATCTGCATCGCTAAAAGTTACTTCTGATAGAAACCTCCTCACTAACCTGGCCATGGGTCCCTTCCATCTCAGCGAAGGAACTGCGTTCTTCATCACAATGTCAAGTATTTCTTGGGTTATTTCTAACCTACTCTCTTTCAGTATCCCCTCTTGGTTGAAGAACCAGGTGAACTTTGGGGATTTTGAAACTGCACAATACTCTAGGACTGGGTTGTAACACCCCGTCTAATAAAATACCGGGCGATCACTCCTATATCAAATTAAAACAGGAGTCTCATATGGTTAATTCTTAGCATCACTGTCGAAAACTAATTTAATTACTAATATCCTATTAGGCCGGCGTCAATTTTTTTTAATTAACTAATCTTTTTAACCAAACCATTCAAATAAAACAATTACAACAGTTTATATGCAGCAACTAAAATGAAATAAAATAAAATAACTGAACACTCGGTACAATAATACAATCAAATCGAATGTCGCACTAAAAGGCGATAAAAGAATAAATGAGTACAGTTGGGCCATAAGCCCGAATGTTTTTACAATACCTCCTATCTAGATCTTAAAGATAGAAGCGTCTACAATAAAATTGCTTGCATCCACAGCTGCTGCAGCAAACGTCTGACTCGAAAGAATCATCATCCAGGCGTCCCTGTGTCTGGACACCAATATATATAGATATAGATATAGATATAGCAAAAGAGGGGAAAATAGAGAAAACGGGTCAGAGCCCGAGTTTTGAAAATATTTTAGCAAGTGCTTAAAATACATAATTCAAAATATGATATTTCTCATATTTAAACTGGTATCACTCTCACATGAGATACACCTCACCCCTCTTCTAATAGTGCACAAATATCGCATACCTTTTTAAACAACTTAGTTAAGCTACCCTGCCTAACTAATGTATTTACCCATCTTCTAATAATCCTCATAAATTCGAGTACTAAGGACTAAACTTCTCCCCATTCCCAACATTACGTTACGTTCGTGCGTGGGGTGTCTCGCGAAGCGAAATCCAAATAAGGACCCCCCCGATACACTACTATGTGACATTGTTGATCGTCGGTATCCATTAGTCCCTCAGTACATGCCACATCTTATACCATCCCATACATATATGTATATATAGTTATCACTAGAATATATGATTCATATTCATACAAATCCGGATATTCATATACCGGAAGTGGTATCACACTTTATTCATTCTTTTCACTTTATACAAGGTTAGGTTATATGATATCTCATCTCATATATATAAACAATATACTATACGCAACAAGTATATTAATCATCGACTGAGCTATAATATAATTAACTTATCCATTCTCATTTACTAAGAAACCGTGGATTATCTTAAGTACACATATATGTTAATCCCAATACATATATCCATATCCGGCACCCATAGTCTTAACAGCGGTGCACACATACTCTGCTATCCAATCTAAGTACGTCTCGTACTAAAGGATCACATGTTCCACATCACTCAGGAACTATATCAATACAAATCACACATATTGAAGGCGAACATAGTTCACGTACCTGCGGGTCACGCACATACCTACGCTCTCATAGCCAACAGACTTATCAACTCACAAATAATCCATTCACAACCCTATGTTCTTGAGGTACCAAATCTAAATCCCCCCGAAGGCAACACATGATAAGATTGTCCTCTTTCGAACGCTAACCTCCCATGATAGCAAGTATGGTAGGTATGTCATACACATAATAAACAATAATATAGGTACACATTCCACCTATATAAATATAACATCAGTGAGGTATTCACACAACTATATAATAACGATAGGTATTTATCTCACCTATATATAATTCCCCATAGATAATTATTTAACCCATGTATATAATAACATCAGGGAATATGCATAACCCATATAATAAATTCCCTATGTGGTATATTTATATCTCGAATATCCTACGCATTTATCAATTTTTTTACTAATCCCCAATATTTTATTTCTGAGCTTTTCTCACCGCACAATGATAATATCAACAACCCCGATATATTCATTCGTCTCATAATATATATACTTTAACGACATCGTATATATATTATTTATATCTCTTCTCAATATTTTATGGCTATAATCTCCAAACTCTTATAGCGATAGCCAATAGCCTCGAATCTTCCCATTCGCAATAATATAAGCCATCACACAATTAAAACACTACCCCAATACGTATTCCCTTATTAATATTCAAATCACACATAAATATCTTTTTAAGTTATTCCTCACGAACACCCCTATTTGGGTAAATCTTGGATTTTACTTTCAACTAACCCAAAGTACACGCCTTACTGAAAAAATATTTAGAAGTCCCCACACTATTTTTAGGAACCCCAAATATTTATCTCCAAACAATTCTAGCCTTTATTTTTCCAATTTTCGGTTTGATTTCCGAGTTAATGATCAACCCTGGAACTGTTTTCTTAGAAAAATCATAACAATTTGAAAAAAAATCAGAAAAATACGCGGTCGGCGCCTACGCGACCTATCGAAAAGATCTTCAACTTTTATGTTTTAACCAAGAGCCGAATCAACTGTCTTCCTAGCCTAAACAGCTCGGAAGTGACGCTGGTCACTATTCACTTTCTTCCCCAAAAATCCAAACTTCCATTAAAGTACCTCGAAGCTTTTTATCTCCTCTCTGATCATCAAACAACCTCAAACAACCATAAATACACATATAGAAAGGGTTCTAATCATCCTAGAACCCATTTTCAGCAATTAATTTCAATAAGTTCCAAGTTTCCCAAATTGGGTATTAATCGAGTTATATCCATTTTAATCTTTCAAAAACCCGTTTGATCCATGAAATTTCAACCCAAAAATCTTTAGTTTTATACCAACTACAATATGAGAAATAAACACACTAAATCATAAAGAAAGTTAAACACTTGCCTCGTGGATTAAATTCGACGACCCCGAGTCGAATCCCGCGAATTTTGGCCCAGAATTCCTTCTTCCTTCTTCTCTTCTCTTCTTCTTCTTCTCTCCCTTCTCTCTTCTCTTAAATCTGATTTTGGGGGAAAATGAGGGTTTTCTCTTATTAAACCCGAAATTGGGTGTATACCCAATTATTAAATGACTCGTGTACTCATTTACGAGTCCCTACTAGTCCAAAAATGTCCGGAACTCAAATACTACCCCCAGATACTCTATTTTGACTATCTCGGCCATTCTGAACCCAATGGCGTAGTCGAAATCTCCATCCAAGTCACTTAACTAAAATTCACTATTTTGACCCAACACATTCAATACGCGTGTTTTCCAATTTAAAATATTTTCCTTTGTCGCTTCACCCAACTGCGACATGTAATAAAAATAATCTACTCATATACTTTGTCTTGAAATATAATCTACGTAAATGTTAATCTGTCACTCGAAAACTAATATTTACTATTGACTTTATAATATTGAATTTATTTATTTTCACTCATTAATCCCAGAATTTCTATTCGCAATAATTCCTCAAATTACATCCACAGTGTAATTTAAATACCTTTAAAAGTACGGGGCATTACATACTTCCCCCCTTACAACAGAATTTCGTCCTCAAAATTCAGATATATGCTGTTCCACTACTCTAGGATCGGTATATACATTACATCCTAGTTTAACTAAATTTAGATATAGCCTAACACAATGGTCTCCCACTATATTGCACCCATCTCACGACGTATGCTCATATATATATATATATATATTCTCATCATTGTTATTCATATATATATTAATCCTTCACCCCCAGGTTAACACCCATTAGTGCACTTAATAATAATATCACATAATAGGCATACACACATCCTATTAAGATTTATAGGCATATTCTCAACCTAATCATACACTTCTCATACGTATTTTATCCTCATCGCTATGTATTGTATAAATATTCAGATTACTATCTCTCTCGTAATCTCCAAGGGACATTCCCTATACCGAATAATTAATGTATTAACTCTCATACACTCTTTCGGAATTTGGTACTACATAGACTCCTTCTTTCCTTAGAGTATTCTAAGAATACAATCATGTGCAAGCCACTCTTCAACACTCGTTCGAGTAAGATTCCTCTCTACTTTCTCACAATAATTTGGTATCATTTTCGTCAATAGGTACCTTTTAAATGACTTTCCACAGCCCTTCAACCCATCTAGGGTGTGCTAGCTCTCGTTACATATAAATGCTTGAATTATTGTTATTCTCACACGACATTCAATACGTCATACCATTTAACCTTGTTTATAGCTTCCCCTCAGGCATATATTCTACACATTTATTTTTACGTCCTTCTATCTCAGACATTTTTGGAATTAACTAACCAGGGTACCCATACCCACTATCATTCGTGCATATATGAACCACCATTGTAAACGTTTTGATACATTACACTTACTCTAAATAATGGGAATCATATCATCGGCCTAGTACTAACACTTGGGTATCCCTTAACCCGAATAATTCAAAATTTAATTCTCTCGATACTTGGAAATTCAATCCTTCTCAAGATCAATCCATCGATCTTTTACGGTTAACTCACAATAAAGTTCCTATATCAGTGTCGATAGTCCTACTGCCCTTAGTGCGTGGTAGTCCTAAGATTAAGGTGTTTCTAACACACGTAATATGAGTACTATTCTAACTGTATCCCTAATGCCCAAGACCTCTCTCGACTTCTGACACTTACTTAGTTTCGTGCGTGGGACGTCTCGCAAAGCAAAATCCAAACAAGGAACCTTCCCGATACACTACTCCCTCGCTTCGTCGATCATCGAGATATAGTGGTCTAAGGGACACCAACGGGACGTTTTAAATCCTACCTCGTTAACCTACTAATGTACTTCTACCACTATATCCTTCCATCTTGTCCAAATGAAAAGTCCAACTAATTAGGGCACCTACTCTCTGCAAAACATTATGAACATCATACCCAAAATGTATTTCCTCTCAATTTCCCTTATATTCAAAGTCTGGCTATAAGTCTCAAATTAATTTCCTTTATCTTACCTCACCCACATACTTGCGGTGAGAGGAAAATTTCAGTGCTTCTTTATGGCACTTATATCTCTATATAATTATACAGTCATCAAATGGCTCTCACTCAATAGTGTTTCCTTTACACTAGGTGACTTATCGTCAAAACCAACATCCTTGCATTTTATAACATCCGTCCACTCTCGACGTCGTTAAGGTTCGTACGTGGAGTGTCTTGTTAGCTTCAAATATGCAACCGAGATAATCCCATCCCATCTACTAACAAAATATGGTCAAAACTCTTACTTATGTCAAGGAGCCATAACACAAGCGCTTGCACTAACACTAAGTCCCTCGCGCGAACAACAACAAGCTTAAACTCCCAGCTTAACTATAAATCCTGCATACCTTAAATTATATCTATAAGGTCCCCATGCACTCCAATCATGGTAATGAAACATCTCCTCATCGAAGTTCCATCTAAACAGATAATAAAGGCGAGCTCATCCAGAATTTATCTCTCATTCCATTCTTTATTATATCCGTGTATATATGTTTCACATCTCATATGTATATATATATATATATATATATATATATATATATATATATATATATATATACATACATCAAGTATATCCATACTTCTATATCATACACTATATAAGTATAATAACCATCCCTCAGAGTTATAACTCAATGGATGCAGTCTCTCAATACTATTATCTTCCAGGGAATTAATTACACATCATCCTTGGTACCAGTGGTCGTACTATCACACTGACTCGGTAAAAACCATATCATATAAGTATACCAATCACACACATATATATTTAACATATTATATATATACGTCTGAATATGCTCGTATATATATATATATATATATATATATATATATATATATATATATATATATATGTATATACACTAGTGGTGACCCGTGCGATGCACGGTCGGGTGTAACCCGCTTTAAATATTTTATTTAAATATATAAATTAAAATATAATTATTATCAGTAATTAAAATAAATATCATAGCCATAACCATGAGATGAGTATGAGGAAATGAATGACCAAAATCATAATATTGTAGAATGAACCATAGTCTGAAAATCAAAATTAAAAAAAAAATCAATGTGAAGTGAATTTTAAAATAAAGTATTCCTTAAAACGGGCGAAAACTACTTTTTGCAAAAATAAGAATGATATTCATTTTTTTGGAGCTACTGCAAATATGGATTTTCATCCTATTGGTAGTGTGTAAGTCCATATTTCTCGAACATATCATTCTGAAATTCTAATGTCTTGATGTAAATGAATCTCTTGAGCTCCGAGAAGAAAACTGCATCTCTTGAGTTATTCCTAATTCATTTCGTCGTTTTTTATATTGTACTATAAATAAGTTTGGTATTTTATTTGTCATTGACTCACTTTATTATTTGATTAGAAATTAATTGGCATGAGTCATTGTATGTAACTGATCAATAAGGGTATTGTGTGCATGGGCATGTGTTAAGCTTTTCTATCTCATCATTTACATATCGTACAGTTCAAACTCTAGAGTAAAAATCTAGGAAATGGAGAAGTAAAATAATTATTTCTAGGAATTGAAAAATAATTTTGTAGTAATATAAAAATATTTTCAGCGTATAAAAATTATTTTCAACAAATAAAATATGGATTTAAGTAGTAATAAATAATTTCTAGCATATAAATAAAATTTTCAAGAAATAAAAAATGATTTTCAACAATAATAAATAATTTTCAGGAAATAAAAATTATTTTCGAAGAGTTAAAATATGATTTTCAACAATATAAATTTTATAATAAAAATAAAAAATAAAAATACATAAATACATAAATATTTTTTCCCAAAATACCCACCACGCTGCTGAAAACACGTTCACACAGAAAATCTTGTGTGCCTTGATGCTTACTTATATTAATTCTTTTTTCCTTTTTCAAGTTTTTTTTCAGGTATTTTATAACACTACACATTAATCCCTTCTTGTTTCCTAACAAAATATGATGCAATTTATTTATCATACTATGGAAATCTTATCTTTGGGCTAAAATATACATAGAAATCTATGAAAGAATATGCATCCAACCTACACGCATTTTAGGAAACCATCTCAATGGTAAAAACCTCACGTCCGATGGGCCATTTATAAGCAAGAGATAGATTTGTATCTAAACATTACAAACCAATTACATCAAAAACAATATACTACTATCAAACCCTCTCCCTAACATGAGGAAAAAACTAACCACAAAGTAAAAAATACAGCATTTTCACACGACTACTCTCGAAACCGTAAAAGAGAGCTCAGATTCAATTCCCATGAGTTAATTTTTTCACGCCTGAGACAGAGGAAACCAATAACATCAATAATGAACAACCAATAAAAAAGATATAAACATATGTGAGAACTTATCATATATAAAAAATAGGAGCAGTGGCAAAGATGGTAACTTGAAAATAAATAATGAATATTAATGACAGTAATATCAAATAATGCGAGAAGTTTATTACTATAATAATAATTATTATTATTATTTTAATATATAGAGTTGAAAAGTTTTAAGGAATTCTATTTAGGCAAAATTAGTTAGAAAAATATAAAATACAAAACAAATGGTATTTTTTATTTTTAGTAAAATCAAATTGACAAATTTTATTAATATGACAAATAAAAAACTGATTTTAAGTGGAGAAGAATATATATCACACATAAAATACATATAAAAATCCAATACTGTTTATACTAATAACGACCTGTACAGAGTAAGGTCCTATTTTTTTGCACCTCTAAAGTCTGAACTTAAGCCATTCAGATTTTAGAGGGAGCAAAAATATGTTTGTTTTACTTAGGATTCGGATAGCAACCATAATAATTTTAAGTTAATGGTTCAGAGATTCTAAACCCTCTGAATCTGAACACTTAAATCTGAACGAAAGTTTGTGTCCAATAATAACCTTGAAATGACAGTAATACCCTAGAAATGACAGTAGTGTAGATAATCCATAGATAATAAAAAAATAGTTTTTTCTACTAAATAAAATAAAGCTATTTTCATAAAAAAAATGCTATTTTTTCTACTGAATAAAAAAGCTATTTTTTCTACTGAATAAAAAAAAGTTGTTTTCATTAAAAAAAAGCCATTTTTCCTACTAAATAAAAAAAGGTTGTTTTCATTAAAAAAAAAAAACTGTTTTTTCTACTAAATAAAAAAAAAAGCAGTTTTCATAAATAAATAAAAAATGTTTTTTCTACTAAATAAAAATTAACTGTTTTCACAAAGAAAAAAGCTATTTTTTCTACTAAATAAAAAAAAGTTGTTTTCATTATAAAAAAAGCTATTTTTTCTACTAAATAAAAAAAAGATGTTTTTTCTACTAAGTAAAAAAAAGTTGTTTTCATAAAAAAAGAAAGTTGTTTTTTCTACTAAATAAAAAAAAGTTGTTTTCATAATGTTTTAAATATACATTTTGTATATAAAATAAATATAATGGTAAAATGGTCCAAATAATTTGCATTTAGATTCCAGACATAAATCTGCAAACAAACAGTATACATTCAGAAGTTTCATTCAGACAGTAAACAAATAATTTTTTCAGATTCAGACTTCAGATTTCAAATTTAGACTTCAGATTCAAACAAAAAAATAAACTCAACCTAAATCTGAGAATGAAATATATCTTTGCCCACGTTTGAATTTCGGAGTACCTCCAATGTGCCAATCTCTCTTTTTATCTGTAAAAATTCTCCCCAATTTAGTATTGTACCGATATATTCAAAATGTAAACCCAAAACAAATAAAAGAAGGGTGGGAGACAAAATGCAGGGTAGGGTACCCAGTTAAAAATTATTAAAAAGATCCACTTCTTCAAACTCCCAATGGAACCAACAAATAAACCTTAAACAACCTGTGAATGACCAATCAATATGCACAAATTTCCTAGTGAAATTTTCTCCATGTTAAAAACAATTTCAGAGAACATTTAAAAAAAATAAAAAAATCAGGGCTTTTATTCATGTCAATCAGCCGACTATATTTCTTTAGAAAGAAACTGAGTTTGAAAAACCATAAGGATGAAAATAAAAATATTCACACCAACCAAAAGAGTTAAAAATGGAAGAATGATGAGGTATGATCAATATTATTACTATCAACCCTATATTATCTCCTGAGACTCATTTACCTACCGCGGTGGTAACGCCACCGCTGAAAATTATCGTCCCAATGAACTAACATTTTTACAAAAATTTACCTTACATTACAAACACCTCGAGTTCTGTTGTATGAGGAACTGGTGAGTTAAAAAGAAATTCGTCGGAACCACCCTTACTTGTTGGCGACCACTCTGTGAAGATGATGACACAAAAAGGATTGAAATAGATCGACGACACTTTAATAGTTGTAGTTCTTCACTACAATCAAAGAGTTATAATTCCAAGGAATTTCGACTTTGGTAGCAAATTTTTTGGTGCAGATATAAGAATATTTAATTCATCATCAGACCACAAATGAGGCTTGGACAGAATTTTACCCAAAATGTATGACCACATAGCAATCCATGACATGGTGGTCTGTATTCCGCTGACATCTACATTGCATTTCAGAACTACTCATGGTAACTGGAACGCATAAATGGCTACTGATGCAAACTTTTGCCTACAGAAAAAATTAAAGAAAAATCTTTGATTCACTGGGGGAGCATCGCAGACCTCCAAGATAACACTAGGCTTGTTAAGGTTGGTAGAGGAAAATACAAACCCTCACTTGAACATCAACTTGTTAAGGTCGGGAATGATAAAAAACCGCCCCCCAATTGGGTCTTGGCAGTAAAAAATGAACAAAAACTTAGGTACCTCAATTGAGTTCGGCTTAAGTGGTCATGGCTCCATCCCAATACTCGGACATAAATGTTGAATTAGAAAGGTTTGACCATTTCAAAAAATCAATTTGGGTGATGTTGATCTTTTGAGGAGAAATTCCGATTTCTGTTTAAGCAGTAAAAAACACAAATTCTTTGATCTTCACGACCCGACTAAAAATGTACCGCCCATTGATGGATGCTACTAATTGGATGAGCCGTACCAATAAACTCAACTCTCAAATAAAAGAAAATGATTGTTTGGTTATTCCAATATACTACCTGGGCAATTGATTGCACTGTGAAAATTGAGTGATATCACGTTATGGGTTTTATATCGAGGTACGGGTATGTAGGATCTCAAATACTCAGATAAGAAAATGAATCACCATCACTGATTTACTTGCCAATGTGTGTTTGTAAATGGTTTACAAATATGAGAATGGTTTTTTGAGGGGGTTATTAAAGTAACTGATCACGTCCTTTCCGTATCCAATGTACTATTTTCATGTGAGAGGATCATGAAATTTTCAAAATCGTGGTAAACCGTCATGAGATAATACTGGGATGTGTTAACGGATTTATAGTGGAGGAGAACACGTGAATATTTTTTAATTAAAAAAATTCAAAATTCTAGAAAATTAGGTATGGGATTTTGGAGCCTTCGTAGAATCTCAACTACATACATATATATAATAAGATAGATATATATATATAATATTGTTCGGCTAATCGTGCATATTCTTCGCTCACTTATAAATTTTAAGTTACTGAACATTCGTACAGGCTTAACACCCATTTAAATAAGCCTACGAGAAGTTCGGAACAAAAATCGGGCCTTAAGAGTCATTCTGGAATCTCATTAGAAGACCCAAAATTCTCATTCGAACGAGCTCGTTTGAAAGAGTTTCGTTCGAACGAATTTCCCACTTCGAACGAACTACCAACTCATTGCCACTGGAACCTCGTTAGAAGTCTTGTTAGAACGACCTGGGCTAGACTTCTAACGAGTTTTCTACAGATGCACAGTTCAGTTCCAAAATTCATTTTTCCCATTTTTCCTTCTTCCAATTCAATCCAAAACTCATTCCAACCCAAATACAAGGTTCCCAAACTACTCCAAGTCACCTTATAACACTTCTTAGCATAATTTAGGGATTTAATCCTTTCAATTCTTCAAGAAAATCCAACAAATCCCTAAATTTTCTCATGAGTTATATTAACATAAACCCAAAATTATTCATCTATAAAAACTGCATTATTATTTCGTGATTAATATCTAATTCACCAAATTTCACATTCTCGTTAAGGGAAAATTCCATCTGTAAGATTAATTTATGAGCAATACGTTAAGCTCCCCCAAATATGGTGACTATCGTCCCCACCATTTCAACATTGCTCTCACGAGTGAAAAAATTTTCCTCAAATTTTCACATATGGGTAATTCCATACCCAACTCTAAGCAAGAGCTTCTAAGCCTTCTACTTGTTAATTCAAGTTTAGCACCAATCTCAAGGACAACGGTTCTTGATAATTTTAACTACTATATTTTAGTAGTCGTTGCAACAATCCGACAATGCCACCAGGAAAATGACCTTTACCGCGATCCTCATTTCCAACATTAATTTATAGCTCTAACTAAGCCCCACCTCCTGCTACCCTCACAACGGCCTTCCATGGTCGCCCTTCGTCGATCAGCACACGAATCCCGAATGAGGGCGCAAAATATTTACAATAATTGTACATAATGGCAGGAGAACGAAATCTCACAAGAGGATATCAACAATCCTAATCATAAGGCTCTATAACAAATCAAAAACAACGCTGAAAGCGTAGTACGTCCGCACATATTCCTAAGGACACTAGATTCTGATGCTCTGATACCATCTGTAACACCCCGTCTAATAAAATACCAGGCGATCACTCCTATATCAAATTAAAATAGGAGTCTCATATGGTTAATTCTTAGCATCACCGTCGAAAACTAATTTAATTACTAATATCCTATTAGGCCGGCGTCAATTTTTTTTAATTAACTAATCTTTTTAACAAAACAATTCAAATAAAATAATTACAACAATTTATATGCAGCAACTAAAATGAAATAAAATAAAATAAAATAACCGAACACTCGGTACAATAATACAATCAAATCGAATGTCGCATTAAAAGGCGATAAAAGAATAAAGGAGTGCAGTTGGGCCATAAGCCCGAATGTTTTTACAATACCTCCTATCTAGATCTTAAAGATAGAAGCGTCTACAATAAAATTGCTTGCATCCACAGCTGCTGCAGCAAACGTCTGACTCGAAAGAATCATCATCCAGGCATCCGTGTGTCTGGACACCAATATATATAGATATAGATATAGCAAAAGAGGGGAAAATAGAGAAAAAGGGTCAGAGCCCGAGTTTTGAAAATATTTTAGCAAGTGCTTAAAATCCATATATTCAAAATATGATATTTCTCATATTTAAACTGGTATCGCTCTCACATGAGATACACCTCACCCCTCTTCTAATAGTGCACAACTATCGCATACCTTTTTAAACAACTTAGTTAAGCTACCCTGCCTAACTAATGTATTTACCCATCTTCTAATAATCCTCAGAAATTCGAGTACTAAGGACTAAACTTCTCCCCATTCCCAACATTACGTTACGTTCGTGCGTGGGGTGTCTCGTGAAGCGAAATCCAAATAAGGAACCCCCCCGATACACTACTATGTGACATTGTTGATCGTCGGTATCCATTAGTCCCTCAGTACATGCCACATCTTATACCATCCCATACATATATGTATATATAGTTATCACTAGAATATATGATTCATATTCATACAAATCCGGATATTCATATACCGGAAGTGGTATCACACTTTATTCATTCTTTTCACTTTATACAAGGTTAGGTTATATGATATCTCATCTCATATATATAAACAATATACTATACGCAACAAGTATATTAATCATCAACCGAGCTATAATATAATTAGCTTAGCCATTCTCATTTACTAAGAAACTGTGGATTATCTTAAGTACACATATATGTTAATCTCAATACATATATCCATATCCGGCACCCATAGGCTTAACAGCGGTGCACACATACTCTGCTATCCAATCCAAGTAGGTCTCGTACTAAAGGATCACATGTTCCACATCACTCAGGAACTATATCAATACAAATCACACATATTGAAGGCGAACATAGTTCACGTACCTACGGGCCACGCACATACCTACGCTCTCATAGCCAACAGACTTATCAACTCACAAATAAGCCATTCACAGCCCTATGTTCTTGAGGTACCAAATCTAAATCCCCCCGAAGGCAACACAGGATAAGATTGTCCTCTTTCGAACGCTAACCTCCCATTATAGCAAGTATGGTAAGTATGTCATACACATAATAAACAATAATATAGGTACACATTCCACCTATATAAATATAACATTAGTGAGGTATTCACACAACTATATAATAACGATAGGTATTTATCTCACCTATATATAATTCCCCACAGATAATTATTTAACCCATGTATATAATAACATCAGGGAATACGCATAACCCATATAATAAATTCCCTATGTGGTATATTTATATCTCGAATATCCTATGCATTTATCAATTTTTTTACTAATCCCCAATATTTTATTTCTGAGCTTTTCTCATCGCACAATGATAATATCAACAACTCCGATATATTCATTCGTCTCACAATATATATACTTTAATGACATCGTATATATATTATTTATATCTCTTCTCAATATTTTATGGCTATAATCTCCAAACTCTTATAGCGATAACCAATAGCCTCGAATCTTCTCATTCGCAATAATATAAGCCATCACACAATTAAAACACTACCCCAATACGTATTCCCTTATTTAATATTCAAATCACACCTAAATATCTCTTTAAGTATTATTCCTCACGAACACCCCTATTTGGGTAAATCTTGGATTTTACTTTCAACTAACCCAAAGTACACGCCTTACTAAAAAAATATTTAGAAGTCCCCACACTATTTTTAGGAACCCCAAATATTTATCTCCAAACAATTCTAGCCTTTATTTTTCCAATTTTCGGTTTGATTTTCGAGTTAATGATCAACCCCGAAACTATTTTCTTAGAAAAATCATAACAAATCCAAAAAATATGCGGTCAGCGCCTACGCGAGATCGAAAAGATCTACAACTTTTATGTTTTAACTAAGAGCCGAATCGGTTGTCTTCCTAGTCGAAACAGCTCGGAAGTGACGATGGTCACTATTCACCTTTTTCTCCAAAAATCCAAACCTCCATTAAAGTACCTCGAAGCTTTTTATCTCCTCTCTCATCATCAAATAACCTCTAAAAACCATAAATACACATATAGAAAGGGTTCTAATCATCCTAGAACCCATTTTTAATAATTAATTTCAATAAATTCCAAGTTTCTCAAATTGGGTATTAATCGAGTTATATCCGTTTTAATCTTCCGAAAACCTGTTTGATCCACGAAATTTCAACCCAAAAATATTTAGTTTTATACCAACTACAATATGAGAAATAAACGCACTAAATCATAAAGCAAGTTAAACACTTACCTCGTAAATTAAATCCGACGACCTCGAGTCGAATCCCGCGAATTTTGGCCCGAAATTTCTTCTTCTTCTTCTTCTTCTTCTTCTTCTTCTTCTTCTTCTTCTTCTCTTAAATCTGATTTTGAGAAAAAAATGAGGGTTTTCTTTTATTAAACCCGAAATTGGGTGTATACCCAATTGTTAAATGACTCGTGTACTCATTTACGAGTCCCTACTAGTCCAAAAATGCCTGGAACCCAAATGCTACCCCCGGATACTCTATTTTGACTATCTCGGCCATTTCGAACCCAATGGTGCAGTAAAAATCTCTATCCGAGTAACTTAACTAAAATTCACTATTTTGACCCAACACGTTCAATCCGCGTATTTTTCAATTCAAAATATTTTCCTTTGTCGCTTCACCCAACTGTGACATGTAATAAAAATAATCTACTCATATACTTTCTCTCGAAATATAATCCACGTAAATGTTAATCTGTCACTCGAAAACTAATATTTACTATTCACTTTATAATATTGAATTTATTTAATTTCACTCATTAATCCTAGAATTTCTATTCTCAATAATTCTTCAAATTACCAAATTACATTCACAGTGTAATTTAAATACCTTTAAAATTATGGGGTATTATATGGGTCTACTTCCTCACCTTCAACGTTGTATACATCCTCCACGTCTTTATCATTTACTTCATCGTAGGCAAATACTACATTAGCCATCCCCTAGTACAGATTTCCAAAGCTTCTTCGAACTCCTTCTGCTTCGTCGTTGGCTCTCTTTCTTCTCTTTCTGCCTCTTCATCATAGGCCACCACAATATTGGCCCCATGTGCTGGGAGTGGGTTGTTGTTAACGTTATGCGGAGGGATTTACAACATCTCTGCCTTCACGTACTTGTCGATAATTCTTCTCAACGTGAAACATCTCTTTGTTGGATGTTAGATCTTCCGATAATTCTGGCAATATTTGGGATCCGCCATCGTCGTCGCATCGGGTTCCCCAACGGGAATGCCCTTTGGTTCGTAAATCGTTTCTCCTTAAACCATTGCGTTGTAATAGCTGACAACCTCCTCCACTGTACAAGGAAATGGTGATGGGTCCTCCCTGTCTCTTCCAAACTTCCTCTTATTGTCCTTCTTCGGCACCTTACCCCCATCTGCTCCCTTAGTGTACCCTACCCGTGGGGGCTGAGACCTCCCCCTTCCGCAGGTTGTATCGATTGACTAAACATCATGGGCACTGGATTTATCCGCACAACTAATGAGATGTTTCTTGTAGCTTTTAGGAATGCCGAAAAAGTCCCCTCGCGCGTCTCATTGATAAGATGGCAGATATATTCAGGAAGTAGCCCCTTTGCACAGATCTATAATAACTTGGACTCTTTAGCCTCCTCCCTCACATCGATGGACCTTTTCCTGAACCTTCGAACATAAGCCACCATTTTTTCCCCGGGTCATTGCTTCTACCTTCCCAATTGGGTCAAAGTAAACTCATCCTCCGCCAAAATGAACTTCGGGACGAACAAAATGTGCATCTCCTCCCACGTGGAAACACTCTTGGGAGCCAAGTGAGAATACCAAGTGTATGCCTTGTCGATTAAGGATTTGGAAAACTCCCTCAACCTGAGCTTCCTATTATTACAATGCGCCCCCAAGTGTTCAACGAAGCGCTTAATGTGTTCCTTCGGATTTCCACCTTTTACTGTATATTTTTTAAAGATGGGAGGGATATAATCTTTTAGATATGGCTTGTCATTGTATTCCTGGGGATAAGGTGTCCGAAAGTCATCATAGACTGAAGGAATCTCGTCTACAGATTGTGAGGAAGCTTACATGAACTTCAGCATCTCCTTCTGCATCTCTTTCCTCATTTCCTCCTTGGGTGATGATACTGGGGCAACAACCAATGGGATTATAGGCTGAGTGCCCATTGCAGTTGGAGCATTCATCATAGTTGGAGTCGTTAGTACTCCTGAGGCCCCCACTAATGGATTCATAACAGAGGGTATACTTGCTGGGACGGTTCCTGTTATGCCTGTACATCTTTGGGACCGTTGGGGATGCCCTTGGTGTTATGAAGGAGTTGGCTTCAAATCCACCCAATACCGTTGAAGCTACTGAAGTTTGTAAAAACTCAAAAAACTTATTCATGAGGAGTGCCACTTGAGCTGGTCCCAACGTAACACTCATGGAAGCTTATGTCACCCCTAGAACGTCTGTCATCGCCTAAACTGGAGGTACCTCTATTAGAGGAGCCCCGTCCCTTAGAGCCTCCAGTTCTCTCGCTGCCTGTTCTTCATTGTGTTGATTGTCATCAAAGTTGAGCCTTCGGTTAACGTTATCCAGTGCCACACTCCTGCTTAGAAGAAAGCCTCCCCAGTAGAATCGCCAAATGTAAGAGGGTAGTTTAGATAAGATGGAGACATAACCCCTTTTGATTATAGTAATGATAAGTTAATTAACAAAATCTTAGACCAATTACAGGACACGCAGACACAACTCAATGAAGGTAAACTCAGTTAGAACTCATAAATCTCTCGTGTATAACTCAGAAGGTAATAATGAACTCAGAAGTTACTCAGTTAGAGGGAGAGAGAAGTGAGCACCCTAGATACACCTTGGCAGACAACCAAACACACCAACCACCCTCAAGAATCTCTGTCAAGTGTTAAAAGCTTCATAATAAATGGCGATGGTGGGTGAGTAAACTCTCTGGTTTGTAATAACTCTCTCTCTCTCTCTGATGTATATTGTCTCTAGTAATAACTTCTAAACTTTAAAAAGGATCCTCCTCTCCTTAGAGGTGGTTGGGGTCCTTAAATAGCCTCCCACACCACTCCCGAGGCAACTCCGTCATTAATGCCTGTGAAACACATCCCTCATACTTTATGTCATAAACATTATATAACTGATGCACTAGCTATCTCAATATCATAAACATTAAATGCCAAGACATGCATTTTGCCTAACCACTGTGTGTCAGGGGCTGTTGTCACAGAGGTGGCTCACCAATTGTCTGACAGCCCCAAATACCACAGTGGTTTACTCAAGTGCAAATTTGATATTATTTGTCTGGCTAGTGACATCACCTAAAGTAGATGTGACATTAAGTAGAGGGTTATTTGGTTCAGAACTCAACGCCTGATGGAATTATAAGTTGCTCCGCCCGAGGTTCCGCGGTAAGGGTCCTTCGATGTTTTACTAGGTGTATCTAAGATGGTTATGACAAGCCCTAACGGGGCCTCACTTCTCAATCCTCCAAACCAAGTCCCTCAAAAGTTCCCACGACTAAGTCGTTCAATAGAGCATGAAATCTCTCGTAGTCCCTGCCAATCCTAGTCTCTCGCGAGTACCGTTCGACCTCACACATAATCATTATTCTCGTTACATCATTACAATCGTTATAGCTCATAGTCAAGATAAACAAAAAATACAATATGACTAACTAACACAGCAAGCCAAAGTATGAGTTGCCATGCTAAACTGCTATGCTAAACTGATTTACTTGAGCTGTCACGCTTGAGATGCCTCGATTGAGCTTCCACGCTTGAGTTGCCTTGCTCCCAAACACTGTTGTTAATGGGGGATTATCTTTAATCTCAGGATTACCTTCAAGCCCCCTCTACATAAACTATTTTAAAGCATTTTAAATTTGGTTAGTAATAAGAAAGGATGATAAGGAGTTTCTTAAATTGTCATTTTATTCTATGAAGTTGGAAAAACTCTTTTTACTTCAAGTGTTCAATTAATTTCATAAGAGGGACATCATTTCATTAATTAAATTAAAGGGATTTTACGACATGAAAATGTGAAAGCAAGATTTTACTTTAAAAGAGGAGTTTCCCAAATGAAATCAATGTATAAAAGGTTTTTCGCATTGATCCCCCAAAACGGGCATCACATGTAGCTCAAAATAAGTCGGTTTAACCAAAACATCTACATACCCAACTAAGAATGGTTATATAACCCATAATAAGTATGCTTAATTAAGCACAAATCAATATGAAAAATGTGTTATAAGATAACATAGGGTTTATCGATCTATAATAAGCATAAAGCTCCATAAGTACAGAGGAAATAACTATTGAGTTAAATAACAATGTTAACTTATCAAATTTTAATCAATAGGTTAATTTAAACATTTCCCTATTAATTAATGTTACTAATTAGTGAAGTCAGTCACATATACCATATTCACCACGAAAAATTAAGTCAAATAAGAATGTTAACTCATCAAATTTGAGTCAATTGTTAAATTGAAACACTGGCCTATTAATCAACGGTACAAGTGAGTGAAATCAGTTACATATACCATTTTCATCCAATAATAATTAAGTTAGATACGAATACTTATTATCAAAATTTAGTTAATATGATAACTGAAACATTATGATATTGATTAATGCTACAAGTCAGAGAAGACGGTCATAGATCCTAACTTCAACGAATAATGATTAAGTTAAATAAGAAGGTCGATTTACCAAATTTTAGTTAATAGTCTAATTGAAAATTATTTTAATGATTAAATTTTACAAATTAATCAATAACCCTAGATGCTGACGGTTGTGGTCGAGTATGATGCATTGGGGCAATCATTGTAGTTGTTTGACCAGAGGGATGAGTATTGCAATTTCTCCTCTTCTTAGCCCGCTAATCCCTTAAATATAAATTGATTGTATTGGCTTTAGGATTGCAGTGAAATTCTTGGATGGCGCACCAAGAATGATACGAGCAATGTGCGCATTATGTTTGACCATCTCATACCCCACTATTTACTAAACCCCCCAAGGAAATGATAAAGGCAAGGAAATGGTGAGAGGAAAGGAAGGATTTATGTGCCAATAGAGCACTGTTTATTATTGACTTTAAATGTGTTATTTAAATGAAATTTTGACTATGTTATTCGAAACTGTTTTAAAGCTTTTTAAATTTGATTTGTAATAAGAAGGATGATGTTGACTTTTTTAAATTGTTATTTATTCTATGAAATTGGAAAACACTTTTACTTCAGGCGTTCTTATTGATTTCATAAGATGTACATCATTTCATTAATTAAATTAAAGGGATTTTATGACACGAAAATGTGAAAGCAAGTTTTTACTTTAAAAGAGGAGCTTCTAGAGAGAAACTATAACACCCCATAATTTTGAGTATTATATTTTAGCATTTGATTTACATATGTGTACGCAATTCGAATAAAATTGAGAACGAGAAAATAAATAAATAAATATGAATTTTTGAGAAAAGATTTATATTATGTGATTAAAGATTTTATATATTATGTGATTATATTTACTAGTATGTTAAAGTAAATAGATATGGTGTTACGTCATATGTAGGTAAACGTAATGGAATTTGGTGATATCTCAATCGGAGCATATGTGTGGGTTATATTAGGTGGAGATAGGATATTTGTGATGGGTGACTTATATGATGATTTCAAGTGCACGGTTGATCCGAAATAGGTCAAAATAGTCAAAATTAAGTATCCGAGGGTAGTGATCGAATGTCGAGAGTTTTTTTTCACCAGTCTGGATCCATTTAGGGGTATACGAATCATTTGGCACTTATGGGTTAACCTAATTTCGGGATTAGGGTTTTATTTACAGGACAAAAACCCAAAATAGCCCCTAAAAGTCCCTGTAAAAGGCACGAATACTTCACACAGACTCGTAGGAACTGTTTGTATGGGACTATCGATTTGAGAATATGACAAATTTTGCAAGTATCTAGAGTTAGCTTAAAAGCATGCTTCTAGAGGGAGAAATTTGCAATCATATTTGCGTTGGGATTTTGTCTTATCTGGATGCTGATTTCAGACCTATTATTTATTAGCTATTAATTTAATTCAGTTTTATTACGTATGTGGTTTCAAAATATAAATGCTTTATTATGGTTTGATTCTTAGAATGGTATAAATTGATAAGCAAGCCACATCTTCGAAGTATTGTGTCTAACCAACCTTTACGTGCAAAATGGGGTTTGTTACAGTTGGTATCAGAGCATCCAAGTTATAGCATATTTAGGATCTATGTTGCGTTCTTTGATGTATGATATGCACCCAAAAGTGTTTAAATAATGCCCTAAATGAACGATTTTTAATTGCTAATTCTCGACAAAATGAGTCTTATGCACGTAATTGTCTATTTTGTAGGCTTGCTTGCACTTGCGGATTTAAACGCTCTATTTTAGGGCAAAATGTGGTGCTAGGAGCTCGAACCTAACCCTTGTGCCTTTTACCCTGTACCGTAACCTTCACTTAAACCCATTCCCGAGCCTCGTGTGCTTAGTTTGCACCCCTTTATTTTATTTTTATTTTTTTAATTTTTTAGATTTTTATTTGAGTCATTTTTAATTATAGGATTTATTTTATATTTTGTTTAGAATTTTGTATATATTTTTAGGATTTATTTGTATGTTCAATATTTTTATATTTAGGTGTAAGTTTTATTTTTATTTTTATTTTTCCTTTGTATTTTATTTTTATTAGAATAGGTTTATTTTTGTGTTTTTATTAGGAATGTAATTTTCTAGTTTTATTGGATTTTATATTTTTTCTTTAGTTTTATATCATGAGGATTTAATTTTTTTTAGTTTTAATAGAATTTAATTTTTAATTTTATTAATTAGTTTTTATTTTTTAGTTAAGATAGTTTTATTTTTTTAGGGTTATAATCAAAACACACACATACTAAGCTACCTACACTCACCTACACCTAAAAGTACTCCCATTATCTTCAACCTTCCACCAACACACTTTCTCTCACTCACCTCCATAACCAAACCTTGAAACCCACCTTATGACCCGCTGCCAAACCTAGTTTGAGCCCCCCTCTCTCTATCTCCTAATCCTCCCTTAACCAACCCAACCATTTGTGACACCCCGACTAATTAAATACCGGGTAGCTACTCCTTTATTAAATTAATACAAAATGCCAAGTTGGTTCAGTTAACAGCATCACTGTCGAAAACATTTTAATAATTACTAACCACCTAGTATTTAAAAAGTAAGTTGTAAAATTTTAAATTAAATCTTATTAACATGCAGCAAGTGAAATATAAAAGAATAACATAACCATTCACAATAAAGTCCCAATAGTATAATCAACAAATAATAAAGAGTCTGGAGGAAATACTCCTCACAACAATCCCACAACTGAAATAATAAAACAAGTCCGAGTCCTGAATTAATTACAAACCAAAGTCTGAATAACAGAAATATAAAATGTCTCTAAAAGAAATGGGCGACAAGCCCTACAAATGATGAAACTAAATATAGAGTCAAGACTAAAAAAAAGCGTCTACTAGCAAGGCCCTGTAACTTCGACAACAGCTACAGCTCGTCACCTGAATGGAAATCCTATGCATGGTGTCCTTGTGGCTGGGCACCTAAAAAGGTTTTTACAAAAATAGATTTGAAAGAAACGGGTCAGAGCCCGAAAGTGGAGAGTATTTTAAAAACAGCAAGTGCTTTAATAACATTAAAACAATGAATGCAAAATACATGTTAGGGCGTGCACTCACATGAAATACTCACCTCTCGACTAATTGTGCACTCCTAACGTACAGTACCCATCAAAGTGATATTCATATCTAACTAAACCGACATAAGCTCTAACCTTTTTACTCGATTCTCACTATAAGTCCCAACGTTATCAATTTAAATAGACGGCTTTACTTTAATTCTCAAATTCTCAATTATTAGCAACACAATTTACTGGAGGTTATTCCCTTATTTATCTTCTCAAGGAGTTACTATAAATTATTCTCACAATTAAACATGACAAGTCTCTTCATTTAACCGTATATTATTCACATCATTAATATACAATACAAGCATCCCGAGACTAAGCTGCGCTGCACACATACTCTACTATCTATCCTGGTACATCACGTACATAAGGATCATGCATTCCGAATCTCTCAGGAATCGTTCTCAGATAATAGCAAATCACAAATAATGGAGGCGAACACAGTCACATCACATGGGTCACGCACATACCTACGCTCCCACGATCAGCAGACTTATTAGCTTCCCAATAAGTCCTTTTCTGACCTATGTCCTCGAGGTACTAATCTAAATCCCCCCCGTAGGCACACAAAGATTAGATGGCCCTAAGCGAGCGCAAACCTCCCGTGATAGCAAGTATGGTAGGTATGTCATACACATAAAAAATTATATATACTAAGCATGCACACATCTTAGTAATTACCATAATTTATTGGTGGTATACTTCTTATTCTCATACCAACTTTTAATGTCACACAATTCATATGTCCGGTTTATATGTATTTAAGTTATCATTTATTCTCACATCGTGCTTAGTCACTCACGTCCTAATCCACAAGTATCATTTGGTTCAAATCACTATTCTACATTTTTTTTTCTCCTCAAAACGGCCCAAATATCTCAAATATACAAATCAGTTAACCCAAGAAAGTTATCTCATCAATTAAACAAGGCTACGGGACACTAGAATTCAAATCAGGCGAAAAAGGCCATTCTTTCAACTCGTTAGAAGTCTTGTTCGAACGAGGTGGGCATCTAACGAGATCTCGTTCGAACGACCTGGGCAGGTCTTCTAACGAGGTGACAGTTTCGAGCCCAGAATTTTCCTATCTCATTTTTCTCAATTTTCTTCACCTCTAATCTCATCTAAACATCATTCCAACAGTAGTTCAAGGTTTCTAATCATTCCTAAACATATTTAGGTCGTATTTTAACATATTTACGGGGTCAAATCATCCTAAACCACATCTAATTATCAAATCTCCCCAATTTTCCCCAAACCTTATGAATATGAACCCTAGAATTTAAAATCATCAATTTCCATAGATAAATCCGTTTTTGTAACATAAAAAGTAGTAATTCTTTTAATCTAATCACCCAATAACAATTCTACATGCAAACCTATATCAAAATCTGAATTTATTACTCTAATTTCATGGGTTTTATAAGTCTCCCAATACAATGCAATTATATCAATTTTCTAAGCATGGAAGAAGCATTTGCTTGAAATTAACGAAATTAAACCACTTGCCTTGATTTATTCTCTGAATTTGGTGTAGAATGATGAAGGTTGCACTCTCTCTTTTCTCCCAAGGTTGAAGGTTGAAGATGGAGGTTGTGTTTTCTCTTTGGAAACTCTCTCTAACTTCTCCTCTAACTCCCGTTGCCCTCTATTCACTTAAGTGCTGGTAATGGGTTAGTGGGTCATTAATTTCCTTATTTTTAATTCCCAAAATTCGTTGGTCATAAATCCCCAAATTTTAAAATTACCAAAATACCCTTTTTAGTTGCCGGTATGGCCCAAAAATGCCCTGGGACCCAAACTAAACCCCCGGCTAGTGTTTTCTGACTATTTCGACCCTTCCGGACACGTTGGCGCATTCAAAATGACCATTTGGTTGATGAAAATAAAATTCACTTTTTAATTAATATAATTACGTTCCTGACGCGACTGTCACGCGCGTCTCAATAAAATTTCCCAAATTGTCGTTTCTCAGTCTCACGACAAATTCAATATTTTTAATATTCATATACTTCCATATATACACATTATAATCAAATACCAACTCACATCTCGTTAGTATTTTATCCGGATTAATTCTCAATTAATTCACATGTAATTTAATTAATCCCGTAAATAAATATCAATAAAAGTACGGGGTATTACACCATTCCGACATCACCTCTAAACTTTGTCTCAATATTAATGCGAAGTAATGGAAACTAAACTAAACTACTAAGCATAAAAGAAATAAATTCCAGCATCACCTCTAAGATATATCTCCAAATACTCCTATGCAGCTACTCTAGCACTAATACCTGAAAAATATTAGTCAACGCACAGGGTCAAAGCCCCAAGCATGAATACCGACTACTCCCTCCAATTAGGGCCCGTGAACCTAGACAATTGTATTATACATGATAAATATAACAATAGAATATTTTTAAATTCTACTATATAATTAAATAACGGTGCGATTAAATAAACAAGATATGCTAGGAATACTAAACTAGGTCATCTCAACGCCTAAGTCCAATTTTTTTTAATTATTTAACTTAATTTAAGTTATTCCAACTAGTTAGTTTTCCTCATTATAAACATCACTTTGTGAGACTCCAACTTAAATTTTTATCTCATTTTATTTATTTGGTTGTAATTCTCCCGCTGTTCTACACCACACACATTTCCCTCGCCATAGCCAGCTAGTCCATTTAAACTATCGACCCTGCACGTTATGGACGAGGTTCCACGTAAGACACGTCTTCATAATCAGCCAACCCGTTTAAACTATCAACCCTGCACATTATTCAGATGCCACACACCCACACGTCGCAATAGCCAGCCAACCCGTTTCTAACTGTCGGTCCTGCACATTATTAATGACGCCAATGTATTTTTAACACCCGTTTTATCATCTCGGGTATTAATTTTTAATTTCCCATGTTTCTCCTTATTTTTATTTATTCACCCCACCCTTTTATCGATGTGAGATTCTCAAAAACACCCTTAGTCCCATACCTAAAGGTCCCCAAAATACAATTACTTCCTACCCTATGTATAGAATAAATTTATCGCATTAATCTTGTCTTAGTCTCATACCTAGGCTAGCACAACGAGGATCAAATATAAAAATCTGCCCCACCTCGGAATCACCCATCCGTAAAAAATCTACACTCGCTAGTCCCATACGTAGAAAACGTAAATCGCAACTAAGGCCTACCCACTAGTTACATACCTAAAAAGTATCCTAACGTATAGGTGAGAGCATACTACCAAAATCCCGTTGTCCCCGCAATGATAAATATCAACAACAATAAATCACATAATCCAATAATACATATAAACAACATCACAAATTTATTTGCGATGGCACAAGTTAATTTAATTAATAAAACTGTCGTCGTCCTTAATACAATTATTCCCATTTAATCATTATAGATTAATCAACATGCAAGGTTATGAAACACACCACAATCGTCCACTTATTATTAACTATATAATTTTCATATGTGTGTACACGTCCCGATTTCAATTAAAATAACCCCATAAATTCTGCATGCAATCCTACACCCATAATAACCAAAACCCACTACTCTCTCCTATGCACCTAAGGGTTTCAAATCTTATTCTATTTTAAAAATTTTCATTAAAATAGTACCAAATTTAGTTTTCACTTTTTCTAATTAAGTTGCTAATATATTTTAAGAAAAATATGTCATTAAAGGTTTAAGTGACACTTAAAACGTACAATACTAAAGGAAGATAATAGAGTATCCATGCTCGAGTAAAAATCATTTGCAAATTCTAATTAGACGGTTGAATTCTTCTAAAAAAATTAGCAAAGAGTTGTTCTTGAACAATCTTGAGTAAACCCCTAATTGAGCCTTCAAATCTTGAGTCAAAACTTTAATTAAGTTGGAGGTTAAGGTTTGTGGTTGAAAGAAAATATATTTTGGGAGAGCCTTCTAGTGCAAAGCTTGGAGAAAAATGGATTATAAGAGTCTGCCTATGAATTAGTTGTGTTATATAGTGATTAGGTATTTTAATCCAACTAAAACTCTACTTAATTAATAACACAACCTGCCATCCCTGATCGCGACCTAATCGATTCGCCCCTGGCAGAACACCCAGTTCGCCAAGGAAAATATATATAGGTAATTTTTTTTATAAATTCATCATTTGACTTCTGATTGAAATTCTACTTTTCAAATATAAAAACCAACATTTTAAATTATTAAAAATAATTAAATCCAAAAATTTATTTTTCTCGATTTTCCAAATTTAATAAAATAAATAATGAAATAAATTTACGGGGTGTTACGCCTAATCCATTCGAATCCGCCAGCAGTCCCATATCCCATAAAACCCGACCGATCTCTGCCCTCTCAGAACCCGGTTTGACCTCCTCTCACACCATAAACCCATTTTCGAATCACCTTCGGTCAGCTCCACCAAAACCTTGACCCGCCACCCTTATTCCTCCGACCCGAGCCTGCTATAAAATCAGATGTACCCGAATCTTCCAACCCGATTTCTCAACACGAGCTCCATTCCACCTGGGTAGAGCCAAAACCCGTTTCCTCCTAAGGAAACCCGCGACCTATTTCCAAACATTACCCATGTCCCATTTTAAAACCCATAAGCTAAAAAAATGATTTTGTCTCTTGCATTTGAACCAAGACCAAATGAACAAAGCTCACATGTTTAAAGTGACTCTTACCCATTTTTCTTAAATGCCCCTCATCACTTCTCCCACATGCAAACTTGTGTAAACTCCTAAAATGCCCTTGACGCTCTCCACACCTCTCACCCTACATGCACATTACCATGCCCAAATTACCCCTAGACTCAATCCACCTATAAATTGAAGACTTGGTGCCATTGAAAAAAAAACTTCATTTTTGTTTTTAATCTAGTGTGATAAATTCTTCTCCACCCCTATATAGAAAGTATTTACATTTTAGCGAATATCTCAATATAGAGTGGTGTGGTAGAATTTATCTCTAGGATGAATTCCACTCCACCCCTCTATAGTGAGTATTTGCATTTTTAGCAAATGTTTCAATATAGATTGATGTGGTTGAATTCATCCCTTTCGAAAGTAACTTCTTCTCTATTCCTTTATAATGAGTATTTGCATTTTTAGCAAATATCTCAACATAAAGTAATGATGTAGAATTTATTTCCTTGGTTAAATTCTAATGTACAATTCTATAATGAGAGGATTTGTATTTTCTTGCAAATCTCTCTTATTATTTAAGAGTCCATTATGAATTCATCCATTATATTATAAATAATTTTTTTATTCGTTAGTTTTTATTAGAATAAAATATATTAGCGAGTGATTGTAATTGAGAGAATTATGGGCTATAATTGAGAGAGTTTTGGGTTGTAATTAAATATTCCATTCCAATTCAAGACTTATATAGGTTTGATGTATTCCTCTTTAATTACTCTTGTTTCAATCCTCACATGCTTTAATTTGTTTAGTTTATTTCTTGGATGATGGTTAATGAGGGCTAATATTCCATTTATGGGATGAATTGAAGCTCTCATGAGTCCAATTTAGCTAGTTAGCTTATTAGCACAATTTTGTTTATTTCATTTTTCTCTAATTAGGTTTTACATCTTAGTTAGTACTTTAATTTTTTTTAGTATATTTAGTTAATTAATAATCCTTTGAAAAGAATCGTAAAATTAAATAATAATAAAAAATAAATTGCATTATTCTTCAATTATTTCACTCCTTAGATTAGGATTGACCTCCTTACTTACCTTTTTCTAGTTTGTTATATTTTATTTAAGTAATTGAAAGGAATTGATTAGAAAGGCTTGAACAACGACTTACCAAAAAGCTTTTCTATCAATATATAGAGCATGGGACTAGAATTCATTGTATTGTAGTGATTTGTACTAATATGAACCTTGTTTTCTTTCAGATGAAAAATGGTAGGAGAGGCAGACCACGACGTGCCACCGCACCGAATGCAGATGAGAGGGCTCAGCAGGAAGCCACAGCCGCAGCCGCACCCACCACCCGCACCACCCCACCTGTGGTTGGTCGAACGAAGATTGACACTATTATAACTCAGGCATCTTCCATAGCGACGACCACTATGCTACAACATTTCCTACACTCCACCGACCATAAACAGGTTAGTAATAAAACATTTTAACAGAATATGAATAAAACAAGGTGAGTGAAAAGAAAACTACTTTTATTAATATAAAGGGACTTTGTAAATTTAGGATCTATTGTAATATGTATTTTGGAAATAGGACAACAAATATTTTATTTATGATTTTAGTCCCTATTTTTGAATAAAGCCGCTGGCGCGGACCCATATTCATAAAACGTCAACCAATCACAGCATGCCACGTGTCCTTTTAATTTGAAAATAGGGACTAAAAATGAAAACGAAATGTTTCATGTCTTACATCCATAATCAATATTATTTTAAGTCCTAAAATTACATAATCTATAATATAAAAAATATGACACAAGACCTATAACAAAAATGATTCAGGAACCAAGAATGATACGAGCAACTCGCGAATTGTGTCTGATGAACCATTACATGGAAAATGGGGGTAATCATAGATAGGATCGCCTGCGAGAACATTCCCCCTCTAAAGGTTGACAACTCACTCGTGGGATAGAAGTAGGGGAAAATAAATTATTTGGTGGATATATTGAGGAAGATTTGGTGGCAAAGGGAGGGAAAAAAAAGCAAAGAAAGAAAAGAAGAAGGGATCACAAGTGTTTAGTCCCAATTTTAAAGATTTATTTGTATCCACTCTCAAATTTTTATTTTTTTAGTCATTGGTCATATTATAACAATTGTAGAACGCATATCATTCTCTGCGGAGAGAAAGAGATGTGATTGAGGAAGGTTATGAAACTTAATACAATTTAAAAAAATACATGAGAGAGGTGTGTAAAAAAACATTGGACATAAGACTATACCCCCAAAAACTATAAAGGAAGGGGTAGTAAACTTACGGGGCCATAGTTGTATTTAACGAAAAGGGGGAAGGAGGATTGGTTTTACTTTGACCCGCAAATCAATTTGGAGGTCGGAGGAGGAAAAAGAGGGAATAGCAGGCCAGATATCTGAGGCGGAAACGAGTAAATCGGCTTAATGACATCCTATCGATTCTTGTGCATATATTATATACAAAGTTTTTGTTAGTATTTATTAACGCACGCAGTACGTTGTAGGGTTTACAACATAAAATAAGAGTTTGATTTGTGGCGAAGATGGAAGTTGATGAAAAAGATGTGTCAAAGTTTTGGGTTCGGACATGGGAAATGGATGACGGTGAAATGAAATGGTATTGTGTGGATTTGGCGGATGAGAGGGGTGTTAAGCGCATGCGTACTCAGGAGGCGGAGGACATACCAACAATTTCACCCCTTACAAAATTCAAGTCAGAAACCGAGCTGAGCACCTTTGTGTCCGTAGGATCTTTCTTGTGCACTGTCGGCGGTCGAGAGGAGGCACCTGACGACTATGACTATGGTACCCCTCCAACTACATACCCCTACCGTCCTCTTCATACCATCCATTACCTTGACACGTCTCATCCCAATTTACTCTGGAAATCTGCTACGATGATTATACCCAGAATCTCTCCCCTTGTAACCGCCATGGATGACGGCAGGCTCTGTATCATTGGTGGTACTCATCACAAGACCATGTTTGGCGAGTTTTTTGACCCTAAATCACACACAAATGAATCAATGCCGCCTCTCCCTGATGAATTTGACCAAATTTTCGTCAAGGTTGTGTTTTATCCCAAGGATAGAAGGATCTTGCTCTTCACATTTCAGTACCCCCTCCACCCTCTCATCATCTATTTCGATCTCCACACCCACCAATGGGACCGCTATGATCAACCTCCTTCTGCCGCCATCCCCATTGCCGGCGGCAAAACCTGGCCATGGTTGTTAGGCGATGTACAAGACATAAATTGTGCACTTGTTAGTACCACCATCTACTGGTTCTCTCCCGCATATTTTCGTATCTTTGCCTATGATTTTGTCCAAGATCAGTTTTTTCAATCACAATCTTATGAGTTTGAAGAGGACCCCCGGCTCCCGTTCCCATCTGATATGATGCCGTCCTTGATTCATCTTTCCTATGGGGTTTTCTATCTCGTGTGGGCAGATTACCATCCCCACCAACCTTATCACCTCCTCCATTTCACTAGGCTTCTCATTTCCAAGTCCACTCATCAAACACTCTCGGTCGTCGTGGGGACTATGCATTCTCACTTTCTTGAAGATAGAGGTCCTGTGCCATTCCTCGATGCTTTGCTCCTCTAGGTATGTACCTCTTCTCTACTCTACTCGCACCCCTCTCTCACACTTCAACGATTTTCAGTTTTATTTTGTACTGTCCTTATGATATTTTCATTTTCAAGCCAAATTAATTAACCCCATTCCATTGAAAATTATTTCAAGTTCAAAGAAGAAAATTGAAGGTGCCTTAAAAAGGGATAAACATATGCCTAACATGACAAAAATATCCTTGCATGCTCACTTCTCATCCTTGTTAGCCTAAAAATACACAATTCTATATATCCCCCCACAGATAACCCCCCGTCTATTTTTGTGTACCATGTACTAAGATCCTTTTTCATGGACGAAACTTTGCAATTTAGCCTACGAAGCATGGGAACGGACATGAGACACACGTACGACACTACCCAAACATGTTAACATGACTAAGATTTACAATAAAATGTCACACGCACGTAGCGTCACGCTACAATAACATACACACTAGGCAAACCTATCCTACCACCGAAGCAATTAAAAATTCCAACGTGACAAAATTTCTTAAATCATGATTACCAAAACGATCAAGTAGCACACATGAATAGAATTGTACAAATCATGTGTAGGACATCTTAGTATTATATTTATGCAATAGACGCATGAAGAGAAGTGTTGGGCAAGGTACCAATCATTGGCATGTGTCGGGCTCAAGCTTCCCAAAGTTTAGACAAAACTGTTTAGTTTAGAACCAACCAAAATTAACGACACATTAAGCTCACTTTCGAAGACTCTCTCTCTCTCACGCGCGCACGCACACACACACACACACACACACTTCTATACTTCTCGCTACTAGTCTTGGGATTTTTTTTGGCCAAATTCTTTCGTACGATCAAATATTCGTCAGTATGGTAAACAACCTCTCTCTCCCTCCCTCTTTTTTGCTATGCCATCAGTGATTGAATGACATGGTAATGTCTAACACATATATTGTTCAACAAACTTAAAAACAATACACGACGACATAACACACTTAAGTGTTCAAACACTAGGAAGGATTAAATTTTTCGATATAATATACAATGCCTCTATAAGGAATCTTACATCATCATGGTTCAAAATCTTGGTCGCGGTTTACGACTCGGATGCTTAATTTTTAACTCGGACGTGGTATCGGGCGATATAATCTATTTAGAGAGCCCAATTTTTTTTGTAAAAATTATAGGAAATTAAAAAAAAAGAGATTAATAAAGTGAACCAATTAAGTACGTTCAACAACATCATTTAATATGCATAGCTTTATCTAGATGATTTTACTAATTCGCATTGAGCTTTGTGAGCGCAATATGCAATTTAGAGAGCCCCAAAAAATAGAAAGAAATATATAAGTTAAAAAAAAAAGAATAATATTATTGATTAATTAGATATGTACAAAACCATCATTCAATGTGCATAACATTGTGTATTGCTTATGCTAACGCATTTCACACTTATGAGGTACAATTTTCCATAATAGCTTGATAATAACTAAGCAAAACGACCTAATTAGATACTAAACCTTATAGAAAAAAGTAAATTGAAGTTAATTACACTGTTTTCATCACTTTCTTAAATCTGATAAACTATTAATTATTAATTAGTAATAATACTTAATATATTCCATAATATGGATGCTCCTGTAAGGAAGAGTGATTTAGTTAGTATTGATGGTAACCCAAGGGGTAGAGGTAGGCCTAAATTAACTGGGTGGGATATTATAAAAAAGGACATGATATCATGTGGTTTAACCGAAGATATTGCACTGGACAGAATGGAATGGAAAAATAGGATTCATGTAGCCGACCCCAAATAATTGGGAAAAGGCTTTGTTGAGTGGAGTTGAGTGGAGTATATTCCATAATATACATTAAAAAAAATATGTTGAGTAAATAGAGGTACATTTAGTGATAGATTTTAGTTAAATTTAAGTAAATAATGATACATCTTAATACATATTAAGCTAGTAATGATACATTTTTAAAAATTTATTTTTGAAGTAAATTAAGTAATGTTTTAAATACAATGATACATATTTAATACATTTTAATATTATATATATACATTTTCGTACATATAATAAGGATTTAATTCAGCCGCTATTGACATCACACATTTTATAGAATTGGTACAAATTGAATGACGTTTACATTTAAAATAAAATTTATAATGAGTTGTTCGAGAGGGCCGAGATCTCACCAATATTGTCCAAGATCGCGCCGATATAATCTGAGTTGACTGAGATATTGCTGATATGGTCCGAGTCGAGCTAAGAACGCATATTACTTGACTCGTGTCATGATATCGGAAAGGTAGGCCACTAAACGGCAACTCGCCCGAGTTAACTCGGTATCAACTGATATTTTCAACCATGTTTTTAAAGGATACGATTTTTTTAGAAATAATACTAATTTATTAAAAAATGTACAACAAATTTTGAAACGATTATTAAGAAATAGTTCTAATTTATTAATAATGTACAACAATTTTTTAAGAAAGTTGTATTAATTTGTACGAAACAAATAAGAAACGTCAATATTTTTTATGGAATACTACTAAATTTCTAAGAAATTAAACTATTTTATATAAAAAGTACAACAAATTTAAATATGCAACAGTTTTGTAATAGATTGGTATTATTAATTTTTTAGGACATCGTTTTTAATTCATAAAAAAATGTACAACAAATATAAAACACAAATGTAATCAGCTAACTTATAATTATTTTGTTCAAAACAATGATTTTTTCTTTTGTGCAAAACAATGAGCTTCTACACATAAATGTAAAACATAAGTTATAATTTAAATTACTATTACATTTCCTTGAATGTAGTTATCTTCAGTTTTAAGATAAAACCAATATAGTTGTTCGAGTTTTGATAAAGAAGTTTTAAAACCAAAAAACCATAAAATTCTTAAACTCTATAAGCAAATTTTAGACTCAAAACAAATTCTGAATTATGTAGCTTGAAAGTCTGAAACCAAACAGGCTACATGCGCAGGGGTTGCACTTTACACCATCAGCACCGTAGGGTTTTGGAGACAGCATATTGGATTTTGAAGTCAAGCCCTAATCTGTGAAGGTTCAAAGTAATAAAAGTTAAAAACAGTAAATCTCTACCTTTGTAGGATCTTGTTTGATTCTCGCGAACTTTGTTCGACTTGTCCGAAACCATTGGCTCGACGATATTTCCTTGAGTCACTGTGAGTCAGCCTGAGTCGGCTGATATCTCATTGCACACGGCTGTTCAGAAACCTCATATAGTCGCTGCTCGCTACCCCTTCTCATGGTCTCTCAAATTAAATTATCTACCTGCGAAGCGGAGATTCTTTTCATTTTTTTGTTTTTATTTGTTATCATGTGGACAACTTTTTTGCATGTGAAACAAACCCAAATACTCACATAATCATAAAGATGTTTATCGCCGTACCTCAAACTGAGATGTACTTGTTGTAAAGAGAACGTTGATTGAGAAGTGTTGTCATCCTTCGCAACACATTCAACATATTAAATGATTGACTTGTATTAAAGCAGCCCCCCCCCCCCCCCCCCCCTTCTTTGAAAAAAGAAAAAAATACACCAAGGGGCTCCTCAACAGCCCCGCACTCCAGCCATAGTTCATAATCTGGTTCGCGGACCACGACTCGGACGCCTAGATTTCAACTCGGTTGCGGTATCATGCCATACGCAACGATACCCTAAATGGATAGCGGAAAAAATTTACAAAAGAATATGCAATTTTTTAAAAAATTAAATGAGTAATGTGTTTGCTAATTATATAGGTTCAAAACAATCATTTAATATGATTAACATCGTCTAATTAATTACATTAATGCATTTCGAACTTGTCAACTTAAATATTTCAATACAAATCAACATTTAGTCAATAAAATAATTTACTACATATACTTCATTTAGAAGGTACATAAATAAAAGTTAAATAAAATGATTACATTTTTTTCATCATTGACAACTGGTTAAGATATTAATTAGATGATATATGTCAAGGGGTTTATTCTAATTTACCCTAAATTCTTTTCGTAACAACTTAAAAAATTTATTTTTTACAACAATAGGAATTTAGGGCCTGTTTGGTTACAAAGCATAATTCTATTTTATGTGTTTAAATACAATTCAGAATTTTTTTTACATTTGGCATACCTATTTTTAAATATTGAGGGCTTGTTTGGTTTGCAATTATAATTCTGTTTTCTGTGTTTAAATACAATTTTGAGAAAAAATTGTGTTTGACAACTTGTTTTTAAACGCTGAATTATAATATTTATGTGTTATAATCAAGTTTTTCAGAAAACAACAAAAGAGTGTTTTATAACTTATGTTTTTTATTTTTCAACTCAGAATTATTCATTCTTTATATTTTAATGCATTTATATCTTAGTATATAATATACATTCATAATACATTATTATGTGTGTAATTCTTATAAATAAAAAATATATATGTACATGTACACAAAATTATGTGTGTAATTCTTATAAATAAAAAATATATATGTACATGTACACAAAATTATGTATATTATTAAATTGTATAATATACTAAGATCCATATGTTAAATAATATTATCACTAGATACATGATGATTATATATAGTTTTATACATGTATTATTAATGTATGGAATATATATATATATATAGAGCCAGGCTCTCCAACATACCTCACTTAACATACCTATTTTTTTAAAATGGTAAAAAAAATAATTTTGATTTGATATTTTTTATATGGGTTCATGATTTTCAATGTGCCCCTGTAAAAATATTCAACTCAAAATATTGTGTTTTGCGATTTTTAAAAAATAGGTAAAAAAACTGACAGTTTTAAAGGGTAAAAACGGTCAGTTTTTTGACCTATTTTCTAAAAATAACAAAAAATATTATTTTCAGTTGATTTTGTGAAATATCATGAATCCATATAAAAAATATCATCTCAAAATTATTTTTTTTACTATTTAAAAAAATGGGTTTGTTCTTAGGTATGTTGCTAGGAGGTATGTTGGAGAGCCTGTATATATATATATATATATATATACACTAGGGTATGCCTGTGCCTGAAGGCACGATGAAATTTTTTCAAAGTACGTAATCGTGAAACGGAGAAAATTTTCTACGAACGTAATCGCAAAACTACAAAAAATTTCAATGTGCATAACTACAAAAAAAAATTCTAAGTATCAATCGAGGTCAAATTATCAATTGTGGTCAAATTTCTAAAGTGTCACGTTGGGTATAATAAAAATTTGCTCAAGCTTCATTCATAATACAACTATTTTATAAAAATTGGACAGATTTTCCTTTGTTTATACGACTATCCACTCTGTTTAGACAATACAAAATACCATAGCAATAACAAAAATAGTCCATCTTGGACCTCGCATATATCATCAACTATTCAACGCAGGAAAAAAAACACGTATGCCAATAGACAAAAAAAAATTTCGAAGAAAATTCTATTTACACCCGGTGATTATGCCGAATTTGCATGTTAAGACGATAAACAATCTTTTTACAACCAAAGCATATTATACCATGCCACCTGTATCTCCCACGTCACGCTTTTCTCATTCATCGTCACAAAATGCATATACTAAAAATATATCTTTCTTGAATGAACCCCATAATCGAGTGGATTTGAAGTCTCTATGCCTCTAATCGACACGACTGAACTGCGTAAATGACGATTGAACCATTAACTGATGACTATACTTGGGCATTTCTTCATCTGGCAAAAATAGAAATCCCTGCAAAGAAAGAAATGCAAAGCAAGAAATGCAGATCCCAGATTCAATTTCCGCTTACTAATCTTATGGCATAATTGGGACACCTTCAAACCAATACGTTTGGTTTTTCATATGAACTACGGTTAAAATGTACTTCCATATAAACTATGGTGAAAAGAGGGGAGAAGATCTCAACAATAAAGAATAAAAAACTAACTCATGTAGTCGTGTTATCAAGAGTTTAACTTCAAAAAGAGCCTAAACTCAACTAAACCTAACAAAATAGAAATAATAATAAAAATGGATAGAAAGTACGAGCATTAGTTTATCAACAAAAACAAAAACTACACACTAAAATTAGGCCCCACTTGATATAAAGTGGGCAATGAATCTCTTTTCTATGAAGCTATATATGTGTTGGAAGATAAGAAGAAAATACATACATTAATTGTTATATAGTGGCTATATAATAGCTATGTAGCTATATAGCAGTTAGCAGCTATATAACTGCTATGTAGCAACTTATACCAGCTATATAGCAGTTAGCAGCTATATAGCAGCTATATACCGAAAATAAGCTCGATACAGTCCGAATAGAATCTGAGTTGAGGGTTCAAGGCTTGATGGTTGAATTTTCTGCTTCCAAATTAAGCCTTGAAAGACTTAAAGATGACCATGATAAAATGTCAAAGCGGTTGGCGAATTACAGGTCAAGTGAATAGAAACTTAAGACAGCTGTGAATGATCTTGAATTAAAGCTTACAGTTTCTGAATATGAACGTCAACAACTGATCGAAGAAACTTCCAATTTAAAGGCTCAATTGTAGAAAATAGTACCAACCTCAAGATCATTGAGGCCAGATTATGTGGTATAGATACCTGATTGAAAGAAAGCATGCAATAAATTTCACATTACAAAATGATTCAGTTGGTTCTTTAATAACCTCGAAAGCAAAGTGTGTATTCAAACTCTCTAAGGTCTCGTATAAGGTTATGAGGGGTTATACTAAAAGGAAATGGTGTAGAATAAGTAGACATGAAGTCTTAAGCAAATCAAGTGCCATACAAACACTAAGTAATCTTGGATTAATCAATTCATAAGTCATTGAATCGAACTTGAGAGGCTTTCCTATCACCTGGGCAAAGGAAAACAAAGAGTTTCTCTCAAAAAATGAACTGGTAAATATGAAAAAGAGATCCAAACAGGGGAAATAGCAGATTCAACCGGGGGATTGAAATTAGGTGTCCATTTGAACACCCTCATGGCATAATGGCCATCAAACCTCCCCCTACTTCCTGTGTACACAACTAATATACAACTAATATCATATACAGCTCCTTCAGTATGACTACTTCTACAACTAATAAATAATATCAGCTAATATACAACTCATAAATAATATCATATATAGCTAATATACAGCTTATAAATAATATCATATATAGCTGATATACAACTAATATTCAATATGCTACTTCTTATATATATCTAATATTAAGTATGCTCCTTCTACTTCTACAACACATTAATAATGTCAATTTAAAAGTGAATATTCTGCATGCTCCTTTACACATCATGAGGGATGGCAGAAAAGTCGTACTACAAATAGCATCTCAGTTTAAAAGGAAAAAATAACAAATTTCTAACACGAAGAAGATTTTGAATAGTATATACATACAACATTGTATACCGAGAATAATATGGTTACCCTGTGCAGAAATCAAGTTTGTGCCGATGGCAGTTTTCGTATGTGCCAGTACCCTTCGAACATTAACTCTCTTTTATGACTTCTCACTTTTACGCAAACAATTCCATGCTAGATGTCCTCTTAATTTCTGCAAAAACAACATGTGGTGCGTCTCAGTGATGGAAGGAATGAGAAGTGAGGAAACATGTAGACTCTTGTAAATAAATTGAAACAACATAAATTTAACCCATAGAATAAAAGAAGCATAATACCATTTTCAAAACTATGAACTATTGAGATGAATAAAAAAACGCAACACAAACTTTATGTTTGCACAAACTTTATCTTCATTGCCCACAACTTCTCCATATCTACAAACAAACAAAGATCATACATGTTTTGGTTTATGTTATGCTAAAAGTACATCAAAGTATAGAAACCTTTAAAAAGATACCAATCTATTGCAATAAGCAATACAATCAAAACTAAGAGAAATAAAGTACCTACAAAAAATGAAATACTAAAGACTGCAATGGCCTCAACTTTTCATGTATTGTAGAACTTGCAAAGAAATTGAAACAAAACAAAACAGAGCAGCAAAAAGAAAACTCGTATTCAAAGAGAGCTCGTGCACGTGAGAAGGTACAAAACTAAGAGAATATGCAAAACTTAAATGGTTAAGTAGTAGCATAACAATACCCATTCCAAAAATCAGGGACATAGTCCGAGTTCCTGATCCGAACCTCCTTAACATATAGAGATGGGCCTATGAGTTATCCTCATCCCCATGGATTGACATCGTTAAAAAAAAGTTGCAATTGTCTTTTGATCTACATATCTTGCTTATTACCCGCCTATACATCATGATTGCTATTAAAACATAAGAATAAAAGGAATCATTCAACCAAACACTACACATTCGACTATTGTATCAACAACGCGTTAAATTTAAGAAAGTGACAAACATATAACAGTACAAAAATAAAAGGAAACATATAACAGGACCTCATAGTTTAGACGTTCCCCGGCATTGAACCTCATTTCTCACTCCTATATCATAAACGCTACTTTTTTTAATACTAAAAACAGGACCTCGTATTATCAATCTAGATGTTCACTATCTGAGATTCAAAATCAAAATAAAAGGAAATTACCTCTAAATAACTAATTATCCCTGAACAAAACTTAGAAAAGCAATACTAAGTAACTAAGTAAGCATATATGTGAATAAAGCACAAAATATTAAATTCACAAAATATTAAATATTTTAGCTCTAAGACTGATATTTACATGAAGCTAAACGACGAAGCAATACTTTTATTGCCTGCAATGAGTATAAGAGCTGTTCTTTTATCTCCTGTAAACAACAATAAAAACACATGATTTGAACTATAAAAAAACATAAATAAACCCCGAATAGAGTATACCAGGTTTGCTCAAATCACGTGTTTAAAAAAAACAGATCTCCATGCGCTATGAACCATACCCCCCCCCCCCCCCCAATAGAGTATACCTGGTTTGCTCAAATCACGTGTTTAAAAAAAACCCAAATCTCCATGCGCTATGAACCATAACCCCCCCCCCCCCCCCCCCCCAAAATTGAAAACTCATCGACTTGAAAACGAAAAAGAGGGGTATACCTGATTTGAATCGTGATATGGCGAACCAAGGATGATATATCTGCAGACAACAATAAGAACACATTATTTGAACCATAAAAACCCAAATTCGGAAAATTAAACCCTCAATAGAGTTTTACCTGATTCGAAGAGAGTGTAAACCCTAATGCAAAGAGTAACAAGATGTGGTTTCGTAATTCAAAGAGAGAGAGATGTCGTTGTTGATGTTGTAAGATAAAGAAAGAGAGTGTGCAGATAGTTTGTGGAACGATGAGAGAGGTAGGTAGAAAAAGTCTCTTGGGAAGAAATGGGGGATGTTACCAAAATACCCCCGTATTTGAATTAAATTGTAAGTTTGATGAGAAAAAAGAGGGGGAAACCAAATAATTGAGGGGTAGATTTGTACAAATAAAAAAAGATGTGATCTCAACTATTAAAATATGTAAGGGGGTGGCATCAATCCGCACCGTTAAAAATGTGTATATTTTCAAAAACCATGCTACTTTATTATATATATATATATATATATATATATATATATATACAGTCAGGGTCTCCAACATACCTCCTAACAACATACCTAGCAACATACCCATTTTTTAAAATAGTAAAAAAAATAATTTTGAGATGATATTTTTTATATGGGTTCATGATATTTGAATGTGCCCCTATTAAAAAAAATCAATTGAAAATAATTTTTTTTGTTATTTTTTAAAAATAGGTAAAAAAACTGACAGTTTTTACAGTATATAACTGTAAGATTTTTTACCTATTTTTTAAAACTAACAAAACACATTATTTTGACTTGAATATTTTTACAGGGGCACATTGAAATATCATGAACCCATATAAAAAATATCAACTCAAAATTATTTTTTTTACTATTTTAAAAAAATAGGTATGTTTAATGAGGTATGCTGGAGAGCCTGACTCTCTCTCTCTCTCTCTCTCTCTCTCTCTCTCTATATATATATATATATATATATATATATATATATATATATATATATATATATAGTTGAACTCCTTAACTATATATATTTGATGTGATCCAAGGGATATTTTGGTCATATCCTCTTTTATTTTTGGCTACATATATTAGTTAATCATAGTTTCTTCTTATGTTGCATTTTATTTTATTTCATATTGTATTGGTCTATTTAGAGGATGGACTTTAGGTGAACACTTGAGTATTAGGCTTATTGTATAGATGGGCATAAGTCCCACATTGGTTTGTTACTCCTTTAGTGCTCACCTCCCTATCCTATAAATAGACCACTCCTCTTCCTCATTTGGGGACTTGAACTTTTGAGTAAAAGCTTAGTTATCTCTCTCTCTCTAAATTGGTGTGGTGCCTTTAGAGTTGCCGTTAGACGCGTGGTTACGTCAATTGGTATCAGAAACTTCAAAATTTCACTCTCCACCCTATCCTAATCCATTTTTATCCCTCACCCCTCTAAAATCCCACCTCTATATCCACAACCCCACCCAACTTCATCCCCCACCCTCCATGTATGCCCCCCCCCCCCCCTACCATGATCCATTTTTGGAGTTTCACCCTTCGTATACCGCCACGGTTGACATGGGTTTGATCTTATTTGGGTATGATGATGGTTTTATGGTGGAAGGCTCTCATTGGATGTTCTTGGCTTCAATGCTCCAACACTTTTCAAGCCGATATTCGGGTCGAGTTAGAGGACGACTTCCATGGCATGCGGGAGGATGGGTTCCTTTTGGTGGGTGTGGTTCCCCCACACGCTCGAGGACGAGCTTTTTTTGGAAGACGGGGAGAATGATGTGATCCAAGGGATATTTTGGTCATATCCTCTTTTATTTTTGGCTACATATATTAGTTAATCATAGTTTCTTCTTATGTTGCATTTTATTTTATTTTATTTCATATTGTATTGGTCTATTTAGAGGATGGACTTTAAGTGAACACTTGAGTATTAGGCTTATTGTATAGATGGGCATAAGTCCCACATTGGTTAGTTACTCCTTTAGTGCTCACCTCCCTATCCTATAAATAGACCACTCCTCTTCCTCATTTGGAGACTTGAACTTTTGAGTAAAAGCTTAGTTATATTTCTCTCTCTAAATTGGTGTGGTGCCTTTAGAGTTGCCGTTAGACGCGTGGTTACGTCATATTTAATAAATGTATTTTTATGTACCTCATTAAATATACATAAAAATACATGATATTAAATATATATATACCTCATTATATATTAATGAGGTATATATATATTTAATATCATGTATTTTTATGTATATTTAATGAGGTACATAAAAATACATGATATTAAATATACATAGTTGAGGAGTTCAACTATATATATATATATATATATATATATATATATATATATATATATATATATATATATATATATACAAGTTTGCCAAATTTTTAAAAACCTGTATTTAAAACCCAAGTTTACCAAATGCGCACAAAAAATTATAAACACAAAAAATTGAATTTTAAAACTGTATTTAAAAACAACATTTAAATCGAGTTTTCTGAATACAGAATTAAACGGGCCCTGAATTATAATATTTTTGTATTTAAATCATGTTTTCAGAAAACAAGGAAAGGCAATTTTCTAAATTATGTTTTCTGTTTTTCAACTCATAATATTTCATTCTCCATATTTTCATGCATTTATACCTCAATATATAATATACATATATATACAGTGGCAGAGGGAGTGTATCATTGGGAGGGGCACGTGCCTCACTTGGGATTAAAAAAAAAATTATATACCCAAAATACCATACGACTGCCCCTCTCTCTAACTTAAACCTATTAACAGTTGCTCAAAACACAACTCACCCAAATTAAACACTCTCCTCAAAAAATGGCCACACCCACCCACGACAGTGTCATTTTAAAGGTAACTCCATGGCTAACGTTAGTATTTTTGCTGTTTTAATCATTCGAAGGTTTGAATTTGATTGCTAATTTGTGTAACCTACTGTGTGTAGGTGTTTTGTTTATGAATCTCCTGTAGGCTATAGGTGTTTATTTATTTGTGTATAGATTGCTAATTTGTTTGGATGTTTTTATGAATCTTCTGTAGGTGTTTATTTATTTGCGTACAAATTGCGAATTAGTGTAGATGTTTATTTTAATTTTTTCTTCTAGGGTTGATTGCTAATTTGTTGTTTATTTTAATGTTTGCATAGATATTGCCTTATTTTTACAATATTGGGTTGGAGCTATTGAGTTATTTGCCATATGTTTATCTCTTTTAGTGGATTGGAGCTATTTTTTTTAGGGATTTACAATATGTTTCTCTTTTTTAGTAATGAGTTGTTATTGTATTCGATGTTGTTTTATTTGAGTTATAATTGTTTAAAAATATAAATTATTAATTAAATATTGTAAAAACGTAAAAATAACCTCAAATTTTTTTTTTCCGGGGGCGGAACCCTCATCATTGTGCCCCACCTGGCTCCGCATGTGTATGTATGATTATAATAAATAAAGTTATTCATATACATGTACACAAAATTACACACACACACACACATATATATATATATATATATATGTATGTATAATTAAAATATCTAGTATACTAAGATCGATATGTTATATAATATTATCGATGCATACATGATACTTGTTTATAGTTTTATACATGTATTATACATGTATGTAATAATACTCCCTATGTCCCAAATTAAGAGTCCACTATTCCTTTTTGAGTGTCCTAAATTAATAGTCCACTTTCGATTTTTGGACATAATTAATGGACGAAATTCGACGACAATAAACCATTGTTGATCTTGGCTATTGATTGAGTGTACCCTTGATCAATATAAAAATCGGACAAGGACTATTAATTTGGGTGGAAGAAGTATAAAATATTCATATAGTACATATATACTCAACTCAATATATTTAGTTAAATCACATGATATCATTTCCTTTTTTACAATATTCCACCAAGTCAATTTAGGCCTACCTTTACCCCTTGCGTTGCCATCAAAATACTAAGTAAATTACTCTTACTTGCGGGGGCATCAATTGGTTTGCGCTTGACTTGTCCAAACCATTTAAGTCGATTTTATCTCGATTTATCTTCTATAAGAGCTACTTTTACCGTTTCACGAATTTGTTCATTTCTAATTTTATCCTTTCGAGTTTTACCACAAATATATTTTAGCATTCGCATCTCCGCCACACTCATTTATGAAGATTTTGGTTTTTGGTTGCCCAACACTTTGTCCCATCCCATATGATGTTGCAGGTTTAATGGACGTGCTTCAAAGGTATACGCCTCACACAATATGCCGATAACACGTCTCCATTTAACTCGGCCTGCTTTAATCCTACGAGTAACATCATCACTAATATCTTCATCTTTTTTGATAATCTAGACTAAATAGCGAAAATGGTCATTTTTAGGTATCTCTTGACCCTCCAATTTCACCACATCCCCATTTGTCTACTACTAAAATTGCACCCTACATATTCAGTTTTAGTCCTGCTTATTTTAAATCCTCTTGTTTCTAGAGTTCCTCTCCACAATTCCAATCTAGCATTAATCTCCGTCTTAGTTTCATCCACTAAAACAATATCATCTGCAAATAGCAAACACCACGACACTTCATCTTTTATTTATCCAGTCAACTCATCCATAACAAGAGTAAGGAGATCAGGATTTGGTGCTGAACCTTGGTGCAGACCTACCATAATTGAGAATTCACTAATTTCTCTAGCTGATGTTCTTACTATAATCATGGCCCCATCATACATATCCTTAATCACATTAATATATCTACGGGTCACTCCTTTTTTTATGTAGAACCCATCATATTATATCTTTTGGATCTTATCATATGCCCTTTCTAAGTCTATACAAATTATATGAAGATCTTTTTTCTTCCTGTATCTCTCCTTTAATCTCCTCAATAAGTAAATTTCTTTCATTGTTGACCTCCCAGGCATAACCCAAATTGATTCTCAGATACTATTGTTTTCAATCTCAATTTATATTCACCCACTCTCTTCCAAAGTTGCATCGTATGCCTCATTATCTTAATACCATGATAATTTGAACAACTTTGTATGCCGCCTTTATTTTTATAAATAGGTACTAAAACTTTTTTCTCCATTCGTCGGGTATTCTATTTGTCATTATAATTCAATTAAATAATTTTGTAAGCTCAGACACTCCTTCCTACCTTAAGCACTTCCAAACCTCAATAGGGATCCTTGTTTTCATCTTTTTTTAAAGCTATCAAAACCCTACTTTTTAATTCTGCAAAAAAATATATTTTCTCGAGTTTTCCTAAGTTCCTCTATATCTAGTCTACTCCTATTATCTCCATTCAATAACCTTTTTAAGTAGTTTTTTCATCTTTTTATAATCTCATCATCCTTGACTAGGACTCTCGAATCATCTCTTTAATGCACTTAGCGTTATTTAAACCTTTTGTTTTTCTGATCGTAAGTTTAACAAGCTTATAAATACTTTTTCCCCTTCTTGTATTCTTAATTTTGTATATATATTATCATATGCCTTTAACTTACATATCTTGCCATTTTCCTAACTTCCTTTTTAGCCCATTTATATTTTTCAAAGTTTTCATCATTTCTTGTTGTTTGCGATGTTTAAAAGCACTCCCTTTTGATTTTTACTATATTTTGTACTTTTTCATTCCACTACGAATTTATTTAGATTGTCTCTCCCCCCCCCCCCCCCGCCTTTTGATTTTCCTAGAATTTCTTTCCATGTTCTCCTAATTCATGTGGCCATCTTATCCCACGTTATGTTAGTCTCATCTTCGGTATTCCATTACGCTTCATTTAATATTTTATCTTTACATAGGTTTAATTTCTCTCCTCTTAAGTTCTACCATTTAGTTCGTGGGTTAATCTTTCGCACATGTGATTGCTTTTTAATATTTATTTTTAACACCATTATTCTATGTTGTGAGGTTAAGCTCTCTCTTGGGATAATCTTATAGTCTTTACATGTTAATCGACCTCCTTTCCTAGTAATGAATGCGTTATACTTTTACAAGTTATCAAGTGTTCAAGCCTCTCTTTAAAACACGTATTACTAGTAAAATCATAAGCTATCGCAAAATCTTAGATAAACTCTCTATTGTCGTTATTATCTCCAAAACTATCTCGTCCATGCACTATCTCATATCCTAAACAATCTTCTTCTACATGGCCATTAAAATCTCCTCCTATATAGATTTTCTCACCTACGGTTATTTCTTAAATTAGTTCATCATTTGTTTTCAAAATTGTAGTTTGGTGTGCTCATCTAATTTTATTTGGGGTGCATAAGCACTAACAATATTAATTATATATCACTTATTTCTATGTTTTCTTGTATTATATAATTTAAACCATCTATTTTCTATTTCTCTAGCTTTCTCACTGACCCATTTCATTTTTTGTAAACAAGCCATGTTAACTTTTTTTTCTTAGCAAGGTATCCACTAACTCCATCCCTTTTCTTGTCATATTCCCTAGTTCCAAGTCGCTAACTTAAGTCTACTATCCTGGACTAACTTCTTTACCTGCAGACGTCTAGAGGAATCTTTGCCCATTTCTCATCGTACCCGAATGTCGATGCGATGCTCTTTGCCTATGTTTTTAGACATCCGGTGTCAGGTGTAACGCCCCTTGCCTATTTTTCGAGACATCTGATGGCAAGCGCACCACATCGTTTAAGGGAAATGCCCTAGTATTAGCACGTATATTCATAGGATTTATGTTCGTAAGGATATGACAAAGTTTGGTTGTCAGCTACCTGACGCAACCCTCCTTCTTTAACCGGGTTTGGGACCGACAGTGTCCAAAAAAATATATAAGAAGTTAAGTACGACATAGACAGAGTTTTATTGTGTATTATACTTGCAATATGTATATATATATATATATATATATATATATATATATATATATATATATATATGTATGTATACATTTGTGTATTATGTACTAGTAGTGACCCGTGCGATGCACGGCCAAATATAGTGCATATTGGAATATATTATTTAAGTATATAATTTAATATATAATTATTATCAATTTAAGAGGCATAATGTAATGGAAAAGAAGACGACTCTCACGTAGAGAACAAAAATAAACAAAAAAATAAACACAAAATTTTATTTTATTTTTCTTATGTGTATCTTGAATATGCTTAAAATAAACACAAAAACATGGATTTGAAATAATTTGGTATTATACCTCTTCTCCTAAACGAATATATAGATATCGATATGAAGTCATTATATTCTTTAAATCGAAATTTATATAAAATATTAATTGGTCGGGCGTAATGCGACCAACTAATAAATTTTAGATCTTTCATTTTTGGGTTTAGTAAATGTTTGACAATTTTATAACAATTATAAAAATTGTCAAACATTGACCAATTTTTTTTTTTAATATAAAATTTAAATTGATTTGATTTTCCCTATGTGTACCCTGAAATGTTTAACATAAACACAAAATACACGGGTCTCAAATGCTTTGATACACTGTTTTCTAAAAGCCCAATTTATACCTCTTCTCCGAAACCCATATATAGATATAGATACAAAGACATTATATTCTTTCAATCGAAATTTATTCTAACAAAATATTAGTTGGTCGAGTGTAACGTGACCAACTAATAAACTTTAGATCTTTCATTTTTGTGTCTAGTAAATGTTTGAAACTTTTTTTAACAATTAAAAAATTGTGAAACACTCACCCAAATTTTGTAGTTAAAAAAATTAACTCGATTTAAGTTTTCGTATGTGTATCCTGAAATATTAAAAATAAATACAAAATACACGGGTTTCAAATACTTTGGTACACTGTTTTCAAAAATCCTGATTATATTTCTTCTCCTGAACTCATATATAGATATAGATATAGAGTCATGATATCTATTAAATCGAAATTTATTCTAAAAAAAATTAGTTGGTCGGGTGTAATGCGACCAAATAATAAATTTTAGATCTTTCATTTTTGTGTCTAGTAAATGTTTGACACTTTTTATAACAATTATAAAAATTGTCAAACATTGACCAAAAAGTTTTTATAATGAAAAATTAATTTGACTTGATTTTTTTGTGTATTTTGAAATATTTAAATTAAACACAAAATATCAGGTTTTCCAATACTTTGGTACACTATTTTCAAAAACTCAAGGGTATACCTCCTTCTCCTATAATGACTTGCATGTCAAAAAATGGACAAAAGCTGTATGTACGGTAACGGTCAGCTCGGCATGAAAGGTTTACGCATATGTACAAACATGAATAGTTTTTTCCTTCTAAGAAGACAAAAAAAAAGAGTTCAAAAACTATATTTGTTATGTGTTATTATATGTATTATATAATGAAAAATGTAGGAAAAAAAAACAGTTCATAGTTAACGGGGTTACACGTGTGTACCAACGCGAACTGTTTTCCCTTCTAAGAACACCAAAAAATTCTAATTTAAAAAATATGTATCTTATGTCTCATTATATATATATTGACACACATGTTAGGTATATAATAGGTATTCCTATTAAGAATTGCAATTTATGATTTCACACATAAGTTATTAATAATGAATACCAAACTTAAATACCCACATCCAGATCTAACAACAAAGTTATAGATTGATAAATTAAAATTAAAATTAAAATGTAATAAATATAAAATGATGAGGATATAGACCAACAAATCACATAATTAGACTTTATATTTTCTGTGAGCGAGAAGATTACATGAGAGGCACCATTGCCTTCAGACTTTAGCACATGTTTTTAAGTTGCTTTGAGGCACATATTTGTTGTAATGATACAAAGAGGTAGTGTGGTCACCTTGTAAACATCAGACTTGTATAAAGAGTCTAAAAACTTGCACAAAGTTGAGCGGGGCCGTGGACTCGTTTTTCTGTACATAGTTAACATTTATAACAGATATATACAAAGAGGTCACCTTGTAAACATCAGACTTGTGTAAAGAGTCTAAAAACTTGCACAAAGTTGAGTGGTGTCATGGACCCATTTTTTCCCTACATAGTTTCGCAGTTTTTCTAACATTTGATATATATATATATATATATATATATATTTTAATGCACTGTTATATAACCGACATGATAACAGGTATATATACGCATGGTTAACAGTAACAGGACTTTTTTACAGGTAAAAAAACCGTCACATATATAAAAGGATGAAAAAAATAAGAGAGGGGGAGAAGGAAATTAACATACCCATAGTAAAAGAGTTTTTGTTTGTGATGAAGAAAGTGAAGCAAAAGTGATGGTCTACTTTGTGGTACAACCTAGTCTCCGTAGATAGAACCATCAATATTGCTTCAATAGGGACATTAAAAATCCATATCATTAAGAACGGTTTGATAAGTTTCGTACACAAAAAAAAACCATGAACTACATAGAAGTACCGAATGCATTAATAAAAAAAAATTCTCACAGTAACTATGTTTGTTCAACAACCCATTAAAAATGCCAAAAATATATATGAGAGGAAAAAGCCAATCACATAAAACAAAGAAAGCACGGTTTCGATAAAGAGATCATACCCAATATGAGTGTAAGAGAGACTTTGACAAACAGTTCCATAAATACTTAAACAAATATACCTGAACAAAATCATCAACTAAAAAATGAGAAGTATATACATATATGTTCAGAGAGAGACATGGATGAAGGGGGAAAGTGTAGGGAAAGAGAAATATCAGATGATAGCGAGGTTTGACAGATAGTTTGGTGGAGATTGCGTCACCTACGCGAATAGTGGAGACAGTTAAGATAAGAAGTGCTTGTTTCTCAGTTACGCATGTGTCGTGGTTAATTTTTTAAGAATTCAAAGCCAAAAAATAAAAGTTGAAGCAACGTGGCTCGTAAATATGAGAGCCTTATGGAATCGCGAATTTTGATTAACGATGTGAGAGCCTGAGATTGAATGGAGGCGGTTGATTCTAAGGAAAAGATAAAGTCAATCTTCGGCCAGTGATTGGCATTGGAAGTGTATAAAGCATACGAAACGGTTTGGTCGGCGATTTCTTGTTACTTTTTGCCAGAATTTCAGGAAATCCAAATAAAAGCGAAGCGCCTTCTTTTGAGATGGTTGTAGAAGGGTTTCGGAGGAGATCGGTAGAAGCCATTATGGTCTTTAGTGATTCCCAATAGCGATTGCAATGGAATTTCTTCCAAACCCTTCAAATTGTAAACTCCTTTAAAAAAGACGGAAGAACCGACCCTTGGAAAAAAGTGATGAAGATGAATGAAGTTATTTTGAGAGAACAGAGATAGGACATTTTAAAGGGATGACGTGATTTTTTTAGATCGTGCTAAACTGTCATGAGATCTCCAGTTGGTCTGTAGGGGGTTTTAAATCTGGGATCGTGCCCGAGATTTCGGGTTGGTTTATGGGCGGTTTTTAGTGTGGGAAAATGCCATGTGAATATCTTTTAATTAAAAAAATCAAAATTCTGAAAAATTAGGATTTAACTTTTGGAGGCTTCTCAACGCTCCACTACATACGTATATAAAATAAGATGCGTGTATGTGTGTATGTATATTATATGTATTTATGTATTGTTAGTTGTGCACACGTGCGTTGCATGTGTGTCCAATGTGTTGTAGCCAATGTATACCCATGTCATTTTATATTGTCGTGGAATGTTTTAGAAATAATTTAACAAGATGTATTGTTGTCTCACGGTTACTTACTTTTCTTTGGTTCCACTTGGTCTATCAAGTTGGTACTTATTGGATGTGTGGATGTAAAATATGTTAATGTAGCTTGTTTGGTTGCTATAGAATTGAAAGAAACTACAGAGTATGTTCAAGTTTATGATATTTCTCAATGGAATTTGTTGGTTGCTAAAGAATTGAAAGAAAATAAGAAACCAATTTTGATTTTATTTGGAAATTCATTTCAGCCTCAATTTTGTAATATTCAGTAAATAAAAAGATACTTCACCATTTTCCCCGCTAACATTACTTTGTAGTCGGTGCATATTTGGTTGAATGTTAAATTGAAATTGTGTTGAACTTAAAATTTAGGGAGGATGGTTGTATTTTACAAAAAAAAAAAAAAAAAAAGAGATGAGGGAAAGGATGATTGGTTTTACACCATATCTATCAATAATCAACAATAAACAAATCAATTCGGAGGTCGGAGGAGGAAGAAGCGGGAATAGCAGCCGTCGAGCTCAGTTTTTGTTAGTGTTTATTAATGCATGCATTACGTTGTAGGGTTTACAACATAAAATAAGAGTTTGATTTGTGGCGATGATAGAATCTGATGAAAAAGATGTCTCAAACTTCTTGCGTTTGGGCGTGGGAAATGGATGACGGTGAAATGAAATGATATTGGGTTAGGCGGATGTCTGTGGGCAGGAGGACCACATTACAACAATTTCATTCACGAACCTATAGGAGCACCTTTGTGTCTGTAGGATCTTTCTTTTGCACTGTCGGCGGTCAAGAGTACACACTAGACGACTATGATAGCAGACCAAATGCATACCCCTACCGTCTTCTTGATACCATCCATTACCTTGATATTCCGATCCCAATTTAGTCTGGAAATGTGCTACCATAACTATACCCAGAATTTCTCCCCTAGTAACTGCCACGGATTATGGCAGGCTCTGTATCATTGGTGGCACTGATCACAAGACCATGTTTGGCGAGTTTTTTGACCTTTAATCAGAGAGAAATGAATCAATGACACCTCTCCCTGACAAATTTTACCAACTTTTCATCAAGATTGTATTTCTTCCCCAGGATAGAAGGATCACCAGGATAGAGCACGTTAATATACTTCAGCCTTCATGTATACAATCTAATATGCCAAATAAAAAAAAGGTCGTACCCATTGCACAAGGCTCCCACTTAACTGGGTCTTGGGAGAGAGGCGGATGTTGTTTGACCTTACCCCTTAATATGGAGAGGCGGCTCCCATGTCTCTAACCCGAATTGAATAAAAATGAAAAGAAATGGAAAAAACACAAGGGGTTTAAGTGGGATCTTACTTTGTATCTGTCAAAGTTATTTCTCTCTGTTTGTCCATCTTGTTGTTTTCCAATCTTTTTATGTTCTTTATCGGTGCGAAAATAACAACAAACCTAACCAATCTTGCATCCGAACTATGAATTATAATTGAGTAAAAATGAGGTATTATAGATAGAAATGCGAGAGAGAAGGCGTACCATCGATTTCCTTTTTCTCTGGTGCACTTACCATTAACCCTCTTGACAAAGCCGTTTGTAATTGAGTATGTCTTCTCTTTTAACAGGAACGCCTTTAAGTTTGTGATTTTGTCACTGACCATCACAACTGGCACCATTGCTCTCTACATCAGTGGAAGTAGGTGCCTGATTAGTCAATTAACCATTAAATGAATAAGTGAAGGTAAATGTTTGATGGGTCAAGGAGGCGAAAAATTATTACTTACCTCTTCGTCAAGAAGGATGGCTTTCAAGATGCTACCAACAACTTTATTAGTGTTGTAGGAGTGGGTTGATCCTCATCGGAGAATGATAACCTATATTTTCCAGGTAGAATGGAATTTTGCAGTTCGTTTATCATGGTGTAATGCATAGGTGATATCTTCAGTCTCCTGGTTTCGGTATGTTCCCTGTCGAATTAAAGTAAGTTGAAGACATGTAAATAGGTAATTTTGAAGCAAAATACAAATATGTGAACGAATATAATGAGAAGGGAGACAATAGTTATATCGTAGTGGGGGTGTGGGTAGTTAAAATTTGTTTGTTTTGCTTACCTATTTGACAACAAAACTTCCTTGTAGAAGATGTTTTTGTTGTGATATTTCTCTAATATCAAAAGAACTTTTGTTGTTGCCATTGATGTATCTAGGTACAAATCGACGTATAGTTGACCATGGGAGAAACCATGAGTGGCAAACAGACTCCCAGATTCAACCAATTAAAATATCATCACACATGTCGTACATAGACATACCCATAAGAAAAAAAGATCAAAAAAATTACAACATAAGAAATTAGAATAGGCCTGGACGAATTTTTATAGCAAAATAAAGGGCTCAACACTTTATTAAAGCTTGTTCTTCTGAAATGTAATTGAAAGTTTTAAATGCGCATAAACATCACTAATGGTCATAGTTAGAATTTGGTACATTCATATATATATATATATATATATATATATATATATATATATATATAAATATATAATAGCTAATAATATTTAGGAATATTTAAAGTTGAAATCACGCGTCAGTAAAGTCTACAAACAATCACATTCAGCAAAAAAATCAGTACTAATGTCTAAACTAAAATTATAGAAGTACCAAATTAGCAACATGTTAGATTCCAACGGTAATGGATTTTTTCCACTAACTAATACATTAATCTTTGATGTTAATCATTTCATAGCCTCTTCTACACGAATTATTAATTTCCATTTAGCGATTTCGGCCAATTAACTTTTTGATGCAAGAAACACGCTTCTTTTAACACAATCATGCATTATACACGCATCTTTTAACGTGCTAACAACATGTGTGCTCCTACTTGTGCCACCTAATCATTTCGTATGTATACACGCAAACTAAGTCCTTGTATGTAATAAATTTTATACTTAACGCACCACAATAAATTTCAAATTGGTATGAAGTTTGATTATTTAAGTTGACAATTAAAATTTAGGGTCATCAGTCGACCATCAAATTGATAAAAATAATATTGACCAGAGAAAATTTTATAATAAGCCCCTTTTGATGGATATATTGGATCCTAACCATATAACTTGTAATATATAAATGATGGCCTGCCCAAGGACTTTATGATTACAATTCTGTCTCCTAAATTTGACCAACTATATTCCTAAATGGTATGTCAATAACTATGTCTTCATCCTTTTTGTTTTATCTGTGCTAGTTTCAATATGAAAAATAATTTTGACCTTGAATTTTAATATTGATTGTTTCCTTTTTTTTTATTTTTTTTTATTTTGTTTGGTTTCCTTCTATCCTCTTTGTGACCTACAATGCTACGTTTTTCCGACAAAGCCATCTACATTACCTTCTAAAGCTAAAAAATTTTCTACTAAAACTAAGACTTAGTATTGTTTCTTGTTATTACCTTTGTAGATATTTCTCTCACATTTCTAATTCATTTCAATACATAACCATAATTTCCTTCATCCTCACATATGGAACCCAACATACCTGACTCCGCAAGCTAACCAAATTGTACATACCCCCACCCTCTTACTCATTTTCTTTTATGTACCATAGGCATTCAACTTTTAGTCAAATCTTATTTAATTAATATTGAAGAATCTTCGTACTGATCAATGTATATATATGGATATACACACGCACACACATTGAAATGAAGAGGAAACAAAACGGGAAGTTTATTGAAAGATGATAGTAAAAGAGAACAAGGAAACTCAAAGTTTTCTATTGAAACTGGGATTTAGTATTTTTTCCTTTTTCATTCTTATTTACTTTCATATTCTCTTTTTCAGATTTAATCCAAGATTGATTTTTATTCTCTATTATATAGGATAAAATCATCCACATAAAGCTATCAAACCATTCACTAAATCAAACCTATGCTAATGGCTACAACACACATGATGCTCACGCGCAAAAATAAAAATATAAAGGACACTCTTCCTCGATAGAGGGTTCTTATAAATTTTTTGTATATTAACTTGTATTTGTAGAAACCGATTGTGAAGTTTTTGGAGAAAACATTAAAAAAATAGTATGTGTATTGATCCATAAAAAAATTTCATTACAAAATAAGGAATTAAACGTGGTGCCCTTTGGATGATGAAAAATTGGTTTCATCATCGGGATGGAGATGGGTATTAAAGGAAAACTGGTTTTGGCATTGGAGGCGTAGAGGGATCTGGTGGCAATGGCAGCCAAATTGGAGTTGAAAGTGCCTAACCAGACATGGATGTTCTTCCAAGGTCTCAAATTTTGGGGTGGTGTGGCATGGGAAAGTAATAACACAGAGAATTCACGAGAGCAATAATGCTCTTATAAAGATAGACCCTTTGAACCCAGCTTCAATATATCAATTCCCATTCACATTATCATACAATTTGTGAATTATGCTATCACAATACACGAAGATACCTTGTTCTTATCCCAATTGATTCATTCACCAACCTAATTCATAGACATACAGTGGCTAATCAAATAACATGTGGTGATTTGAGAAGTCCTTTAGGATTGTCATTTATTATGAAATAACACCAGATCTAACACCATATATTAACATGATGTGAAATGTTAATTCTATTTAGTATATATATCAATCACCATCAATCCACGTTTAATCCCCTACCTATATCTCATATGGAAAACACAAATTAATACAATCACGAGAGAGTGAAGTAGTGTGAATCTATATTATATTTATATACGAATTTAAGCCGCAACAAAGAACGGTAAGTATAATTAAGTCAATAGACTGAAACTCAAATTCGATCCAATATTGAGTGGCTACACTTAACACACATAATGCTCTTTCGTAAATAATGTTGTAAACAAGTATGATTTGTGTTTGTTTCATAAGCCTATAAAGTTAAAGTAAACCAAAACCCAATAATGACTTCTGATGTGTAGTGGGTAGAAGAAGCATATTAATTGCACTACACAATAATAACAATGAAATGTAAACTCTCACTCTAATTCTTCATTGATTAAAAGTTAAGTTGTAAGTTGTGATTACAATTGGGGACCAAAAGCCTTAGTTATAGGGTGAGGTTAGCTTGCTAGTCAAGCTAACCCTAAAAGTTAAAAAGACTAAAAATGACGAAATAAACAAAAGATAAAATTAACCTCCGACTTTACTTGGAGACCAAATTAAGACCCTAAAAAGACTAAATACTAAAATACCCCAACATAGAATATTCCAAAGGAATATTCATTTATTTTATTAATAAATAAAATGAAAAACAAATAAAAATAAAAAATTTCGCTTGGTTCCAATTCCTTGCTCCACATGTCATCCGTATACAACACCCTCCCCTCCTTTGAAAAAGCTTGTCCCTGAGCGTGGAAAAAATTGAATGAGCCCGTGCTAACAGAACAAATATTTGGAAACTTTTTTTTTTAATTGGGAGTGAAAAAGAGTTTTTTGAAAATTTTGGGGCCCAAATAAAATATTTTTCAACCTCTGAAAGATTTGGGGATGTCCAAGTTTTTCCACACCAATGAAATCAATTTTTGGACCATTAACCCTAAGGGGTATGTCTCTTAAAATTGGGGCAAGATTTAGACAAAGATCACTTGGGTAGCCCATACTCCTTAAAAAGCTCTATGGCCCAATTTTATGACAACACTTTAAAGACCTAATTTAGAAATGGAAATTCTAGTTGCCTCCTGCTCTTCACAAACCCTAGCAACCCCTCCACCCAACCCAACCACCAATGGAGCTGTTGGAGGTCGGACGACCATCGCTTATGGTCGGATATCATCACCAGAGGTTGGAAACACTGGGTGACTGGAAGGTGGGGTGGATACATTGGTCGGGCACTGCTGGGGGCGTTGGATTTGGATCGACGACCTCATTATCGTCTCAGAATGTTGAACAGAGTGGTCAGAAGGATTTGCATTCCCCGGATGAGGGGTTTCGCAGATTGGGGTTTGGCTACGACTATGGTAGTGGGCCTCCATCTCAGATCTGGTCGGGTAGCACTTGGCAGTCAAATGATGGACTTCCTCACGTCGGATCTGCACCTTGTGAGTTGGGGGGAGGCCAATCTAGTTGAGAATAGCTCATGTCGGTGCCCGACGAAAGGATTTGGTGGCCTGGGTTGATTACGGCTCGGGCAGAGAGTTTTGGCTCTGGGCCTGGTTGAAAATTGACCCGACATGGACTGGAAAGTGGCAGAAATGGTGAGGTTCAAATCAAACCACTCCCGGTGCTTGGCAGCTTATCGTTTGAAGCAGGGAATTTGCCAGATGCCAAGGAGGTCGTCGGAGGGGATTTCCCAATCCTCTCAATCTGCATCCCATTTAGATTCATTGTTGTCCGCTTCAAATGGAGATGAATATGGTGGTTGGTGGTTGTGTGTGGTGACTACAACTTCTTGGCCCCCCCTCATAGCGGCTCCACCGCCCTTCAGGTTGAGGTCCATAAAATTAATTGACACATGACTTCTAAAATGAGTCTTCCATAAAATTCCATCTTTACAATTAATAAATTAAAAATCTACTCTAAAAAACATCGCAATTTAATCATTCCAAAACATTTGATAGATTTAATAATACTGACAACTCCCACCACTGCCTCCCACATCTCACCTCCAACCAGCACGCACCCCCATTACCACTCACCTCCAAACACCCACCCGACTCCTACCTTTATACACGCAACTGCCTCCCACGAACACCACCTACAATAATATCTAAAATCCAAAATCACCGCCCAAACACAAAACGTGTCCTATCATTAGCAACCCGTAACCCACCGTCACACACCAACAACACCAATCAAAACCCACCATTTCAATAGATTTAAACACCACCAACTTGAATTGATTTATAAAAAAATTCAAAGTATTATAAGAACACCCCTATAAATCTCCCCACTGTTTTCCAAAAACAATATGGCCCAAAGCAATATATATGTATGTGAAATATCATCGGATCCCATATGAAACTATGCAAAAATTATTACCCAATATATGAAATTAATCCTCAAACCTAGATCTCATCATCGTAACAGAGGAGCTGAAGAGATCCCAATATAAAAGGGATGAAAAGATTGGCGAAAGGGGTTGAATAGAGGTAAGGGGGATGGCATGACAATGATGGAAGGGAAATAGATCGTAGATGATTAAGTGGCAGTGGTTTAAGATCTTTTAGAAGACCGTTGGGGTTTCTTTTACCTGAGACTTTAGGGGATGAACATCTTGGGTTTGATTAACCCATTTTTTTTCCTTTTACTTTAAATGAGGTGCTTAGTTTCAAAAAACTATAATAAAATAAGGGTTATTTTACTGAGCCACGTGTCACTATCGGATTGAGTAAATAAACATACCACATATGACACCACATAAGCGTTTCCATTAAATTGTTTTAACGATGATATCAAGTTGGACTTAATTGCATTAATTTTAAAAATTCAAGGTTAACGGTGCAACTTTTGAAACACTGACTTTAAAATTGAAACCTTCTTCTAAAGTGTCAAACATCTTAAGCCATCTCTGGACAACCTCCTCAATTAGAATTTTCTTAACCACTCGTTTCCACAACCACTTCAGGTAGCCCCCCGATATGAACACAACCTCCCAACAGATTATGACGGACGGATAGACGGCTGACGGTGCTGCCATAAGGGCCATAATATCATCCTCATAGATTCGGTCAAGTCCTCCATAAGAAAGAAGTATGTTACGCGCAGAGGGACAATTTTCTCCCATTTTACTTGACGCTGAAGCCGCCATGGAAAGGAGAAAGAGGTCTGATGAGGAACCGCCAACAGTATGTACTAGTAATCACCCAGTTCTCCCACCACGGTACGGAGCAACGAATACATTGGGCCCCATGCTCTACAAACCAATTTACCCAGTTCTTTGTCGACTGGCAAAAGCTGAAAAAAGGCGGAAAAAAGTAGTTGGGAATACCCGACAGATGGTACTCCGAAGGTGCCTCCAGCCGCAGTCTCTCGGATAACCATATAAACAACATGACAGGGCTCTCTCTCAAGAAGTTAGGCCGACTCTCCTTCCCAACGCCCAGACTATTCAGAGTCTCTGCCAGTATCACCACAGCTAGACTACAGTGATAAGACATCTATAGCACTATTGTGGCTACCTAAGGGTCAGTCGACAGATCACCTGTCACCAAAAGAAGTCTGACAGTCAATCCTAGGTAGGGATGGCAACGGGGCGGGTTTGGGGCGGGTTTTCAAAAATCCTAACCCGCCCCATTTAATAAACGGGGCGGGGCGGGTTAGGATTTTTGAAAATTAACTTCTAACCCGCCCCATTTAATAAACGGGGCGGGCCGGGGCTCCTACGGGTTGCGTTAATTTTAAAAATAGTAAAATTAAAAATATTACATTATAGTCTTAGAGGTATACAATGGCTCGTATTCCAATAAGTGAGACAATCCCCCAATTGTCAATTCATATTTTCACTTAAATCTTTTACAAAATTAACATACATATAAATATATTTTTTTAGTGTGTGAGTGTGTGTATATATATATATATAATTTAATTATAATTAACATACATATAAAGGATATTTATATAAGCATAAGTTAAACGGGGCGGGGCGGGGCGGGGCGGTTTTATTTCAGCTAACTCCTAACCCGCCCCATTTAATAAACGAGTTTTTTTCTTAAACCCATACCCGCTCCTAATTCATTAATCGGGTTTTAAAACCCGCCCCATTAGGGGCGGGGCGGGGCGGGACTCCTACGGTTCGGGTTAAATTGCCATCCCTAATCCTAGGGCTACGACACCGGTAAAGCCATTATTAGTAAATTCCCTCTAGCATACGGAGTTCACTACTACTGAAAGGACGACATTCCTTCCACGCATTATGATCGGACAGCTGAATGAGATATATGGAGTAACTCTGCTAGTGACACTTGAGAAAAACGGGACAAATTCGGCATATCTACTGCCACATTTGGGTTAACACCCAACATCGCAAGAAATTCTTTGTAGGTGGGACACACATCATCTCGTCCAAATCGGAAGGCGTGGTCTTCAGGGTACTAGAACTATACCGTCGCTCCCAAAAGATTCCAATCTATAGGGCAATTACGCCACAAGGAGATATGGCGTAAGCTGAGAGCTTCGTAATTAACGTTATAGAGGCACATTGCCTTTAAGCCTTCATGGTAAGCCGAGAAAGTCTCGGATTTGGAAGTGCCATTGCAGTTGAAGAAGAAAAGTTACAATAGAAAGAAGTTGAGGTATTATGATGATGAAAATCACCCCCAAAAACCCCCTTTTATACTACAAAAATCCATAATAAACGAGCCATTCAAGATGTCGGACTTTCTGATCTCAGGTACCCAGAAGTACACAAAAGTGCAATCAAAGCTAATGAAGTGATTTTAACTTTACCCTTATACCGATAGGCAGGTCAAGGGGTATGCCGATCAGTTCCCCCCTTTTCTCAACTACATGATCTTTATCCTCCTTTTCTCAACTAACCTCTTTTTTTCATGCTATTTTCTTTTTTTATGCTTTGTTTTTTACTATTTTCTGTTTTGTATGCTCTTTTTTTGGCTATCATCTATTTTGTTTGTTTTGTATGCTCTTTCAAATTTAATGCATTTTTAAAATTGCATTTTTCTGTTTTTGTTCTATTCTTACCTGTTTTGTATGCTATGTTTTTGTTGCTCTATTTTTTGTATGTTGTGCATTGTTTTAAAAAGCGCGCGATAACGCGATATTACCCACTATGATTTGCGGGAAGGCCAAATAGCGTGCGCGATTGATGACGTGGCAATCAATTTAGACGCTTTTTCATGCTATTTGCGCTATTAACGATAATTAGCACTATTCGGGCGTGATTCGGGCATAGGGCGTTTTAATGCACTAATAACAAAACTACGTCGTTTTATTTGTTTTTTCAAATTTTCCTCTTTTTTTTAAACCTTTAGGAAATGCAAACCAATATCTTAAAACACTGAGAGCCCGTTTGGTTCTGTATTCAGAAAATTCAATTTAAATGTTGTTTTTAAATACAGTTTTAAAATTGAGTTTTTGGTATTTATAATTATTGGTTTGCGTTTGGTAAACTTGTTTTTAAATACAGTTTGTTGAAAGTTTGACAATATTGGCAAACACGTATATTTATATTATACATACATGTGTGTGTGTGTGTGTGTATAAATACATAAATAAAACTTTCATACATACATGAATGCATACATACATACATGCATACATACATCATAAATTATATACATGTACATATAATATCATGTATTTTTATGTATATTTAATGAGATATGTTGGGCAGTTTAACTATATATGTATATTTTAATACATATGTACTATATGTATATTTTACATTATTCCATACATTAATAATACATGTATAAAACTATATATAAGTATCATGTATCTATTGATAATATTATTCAACTTTATATTATTCCATACGTAATTTTGTGTACATATACATATATATTTTTTATTTATAAGATTACACACATTAATGTATTGTGTATGTATATTATATATTAAAGTATAAATGCATTAAAATATTAAGAATGAATAATTCTGAGTTGAAAAAAAACCTAGAAGTTATAAAACACTCTCAATCTGTTTTATGAAAAGCTTGATTATAACACAAAAATATTATAATTCAGTGTTTAAAAACAGTTTGCCAAACGCAGATTTTTATCAGAATTGTATTTAAACACTGAAAACAGAATTATAATTGCAAACCAAACAGGCCCGAGGGTTTGTTTAGTTGTATACGATAAGGTGGTTTCCCCACCCCAAAAAAATCCAACATTTTTCCATAAAAATGAAAATTTGTTCAAATTTATTTTTCCAAAAAAAGTTCGAAAATAGTTTATTGATTTTCCAATTTTTAAGAAAATTGAACAACTTCAACATCTTTTCAACAAATTTTCGAAACATTTAAAATTAAATTTACACCTGATTTTTTTTGCAAATTAAATTTGACGCCTAAATTTTTAAAAATTACATTTTATGCCTAAATTTTAAGAAAGAAATGGCAAGTCCAAAACTCTTTGTGAATTACATTTTGGCCCCTGAAATTTATATAGTAATATTGTTGTCCCTAAATTTTCTATAAATTAAATTTTGGCCATTAAAATTTCGATAAATTATATTTTAGACGTCAAACTTTCAGTAAATTATATTTTATCTTTCAAAATATCTGTAATTACATTTTAATAATAATGATTAATTTTTATTTCTAACAAATGAATGTGTTCCCCCTGTTTTCTAAATTTTCTATTGAAAAATGAAAATTAAAAATAGAAATGAGGTGGAAATAAAAAACAGAAAATCGATTTTTATTGGAAATATGGTGGCTTCACTTGGACTTATGTAGTACTTCATGAACTTTTTGACTTTATTTCAAATGATTGAGTATCCCTTTTTTGAATGATTGTTTGAACATATTTATTTATTAATATTTTTTATTATAAAATTAAATGCATGAATTGCTTATATGTATGCACATGATTCCAATTGTGTGTGTTAGTTTTTTAGAAAACTGGTTTAAAAAACAAGTTTACCAAATGCAAAACAATATTTTTAAACACAGAAAACTGGATTTTAAAATTGTATTTAAAAACAATGTTTAAATCCAGTTTTCTAAATACATAACCAAACGAGTTCTAAGCAAAGGGGCCTGTAGTTACTTTAAATCGATTCTTTTTGTAACAAACCGAAAACATTTTTTTATAACAAAAAAATCAATGCAGTTAAGCGGATGCATTTTGCACTTGGTACGACCTTTATAAAATGTTTTTGCTAAATGAATAACGATTAATTTTAAGTATTATTTCCGAAGGGTTTGAAAACTACTCTTCATTATACTTGGGATTGAAATGTTTAAGACCCTTAAACCTGGCAAATCTTAGCCGACCCCATTCCAAATCTACTCGCCCGCAAACCCTATCCACCCATCTCACAAACTGTATCCCCTGTGGTTGAGATTAGGATTGAGTCGCTTAGATGAATCTGAGAACAAAGCTCAGATTAAAGCTGGCTTTGGAGTTTGAAGTTGTTGCAAAAACTGTTCCCTCTCTCTCTCTCTCTGCGTGTAATTGTCACCATCTTGGTCAAAGTCACTCGAACTCGGTTCAACTCGTTTGAGTAGACCTATTTGTTGCCAAGTCGAAGGATTTTTGGTCATTCATTGAATTGTGACACAATGTCAGAACGGTGGGCCTCAATACTGATCAACTTGCCCATACCTAGTCGACTTGGTGCGTGTGTGGGATGTGGGGCTTCCACCACTTCGACTGATGCGGATGCATTTCATTCATCGTGAAAGAAGTAATTTGTGGCTTTCAATCCGCTCGGCCCGATATGGGTGGGCCCAATCAAGACTGAACTCTATTTTATATACAATGACGAGGATGTTGAGACTGCTCGGGAAAAAAACTTTTTTCGCTTAATCCACCTTTACTAAAGATCAAGGAGTACAAGTGTACCTTATTTTGGGGCATCTTCCTTAGGCTTTACTAGAGAGAGCTCACCGGAGAAAAAAATCTCTTCCCGTTCCTGGTCATACTCAGTTGCATCCTCAGAATAGGAAATTTTAATGCATCTTCCAACAATTCCCATGGATTCGCATCCACCAGTGTCTGTACACTCTGGATAAACAACACCGGAATCCTTTTGACACATGATCGAAGAGAAGAATGACCATTTACGGAAGTCGAGGATCCTGTTATCCCAAAAGATTTAAGTCTCAAATTCTACCCAAAGGAAAGAAGCTTGAGTTTCCACCAACACATTATTCTTCTCCTCTAACCCGTCGCGTCGGAAGGTACTTCACCTCTGGCGCCACCGCTTCAACTTTTTCAGCAGCAATCCCTCCATACTCGAGCTCCGGGATTTCAGAGTAAACAGAACTGTTCTTCTTTAACCTCAATAACAAACAAATAGCCCCCCCCCCCCAACACACACACACACACACACACACACACATTAACATGTCTTGAAAGAAGAATAACCCTAGTTCTACTGCATCGACGTTTTGAAAAGTCTCCTCTCACCCTTGTCGCTTCAGCTAAGCACGTGGATAGCCATAAAAGTTCGCCTCTCACAAATAAACCAGATCATAAATAACCTTTGCCCTCTCAATCAATCAAAACTGTTGTCGGGATAAAGGGTCTTCTATAAGGAGGTCAAATCTGTTCAAACCTGCTTGGAATCTCTCTTAATTTTCGGTTACTTGGAAACGTATTTCAATTACTAAGAGAGTAGGGTTATATATACAAAAACCCAGTAGTCTGATAATACGATATTTTTTTCACTTTACTCCAGTTTTATAATTAGTTATTGCACCAATATTATGAAACCGGAACACCTATTTCATGGGTTTGAATGCAAATGCAAAAGCCTTTTTTTTTCCCCTCATGATTTAGGTGCAATGTCTAAATTATCTGCTACCAAAACCTTTTCTTTTCCAAATAACTCAAGTGTGTTATTTTCAATAACTTGTATAGTAATCCTAGTAAGTGCAAACTCACTAGTTAACAAAATAACGTGCACCAAATGTTCGTTATGACTAGTTCCCTGAAATGACAGAAACGATCACGTGAGAGTGAGAACATTCTAAAGACTATAATTACCGAAGATCATCTCCGTTGGTCCACTTTATAACAACTATTGATTGAATGAGGTTTTAGCCAGTTCAACCAAACTCCGGGGTTTGTACGAGGGCTCGACCCTCAAACTCTCAAATCAATATTCACCAAAATATAAGAAAACCACACCGCAGGATTATGAGTTGTCAAATGTTTGTAGGGTTAATGACAAGTTTTGGCAAGTAATTATTTATGGCATCAATTTTGTAACGTTCTGACTCTTGTAGTCCATGTTGCAGGAATGGGGCACGTTAGGTCTACAGTACTGGATCCTTTGCTGGAAACTCTTTTGATGTTGTTTAGACTCGCATTTTTCATGCGTTTTATCTGGTTCGGGTGCTGATTTTTAACTTGTGTTTGTACTATGTTGTGCTATCATTTTGTACCCTACTTTGGCTTATTATTAGTCTCTTATTTTGCTGGAACAGTTTTTTATATTTGTTTTTTCTTCCCCTGTAGCACTTCACTTTAAATATACTATTGTTGTTACATTCACGCTTCATTGAGCTTAAAAATACCCTATATAGTGCCTGTACCTCACTTGATTCTTATTCAAGTCTATATATCCAATCTCATATACACAAGTTTTTCAAATAGTAGGAATTATATTAAGGGTAAATTGCAGTACACCCCCTTGAATTATAATTTTCTCATGGACCACCCAAAATGTGAAAAAAGGAAAATCGATTAAAACTTATTCTTGTGTTTAAAAAAATGTTTTTTAGCAGTCTGCAAAACATCTGTCGTTGAGGGGGGTTTACTGCATTTTACCCTTGTATTAAACTACAACTTTGTACATTTTTCAGCCTGCTACAAACATGTAAGGACTGTCGATAATGCTTGTAGCAAAAACGGTGTAAATGGGAGTTCTTACATGCCTTGTTAGTGTAAACATCAGCTGCGCTACTACCTTTCGTATAACAAATGAAAACCAAACAGGCGGGAAATCCCTGCCAGTCTCCTTTTGGTGAAAACGTTGTTGGTCAAAAGATATTGTAAGGTCTGATTAGCACTGAAGGCCACAAGATCAAAATGAACCATGGGATAAAATGCAAGTAAAATGGTTTTTACCTCGTTTGAATCAATCTTTTCAGGGTTGTACCTCGTGGTCCCATTTGGATATGACTCAAAACTGATAAATACATGTTAATTCATTAACCAACATGATTATTAACTTAGTGTCTATTCATGAAAGGACACAGGAGTATGAAAAGAATATGCTCAAAACATTTTTATTTTAAAAAACTCGTGAGATTAATATTGTTTCCTTCTTTTTTCAATTTTATTCAGTTGATTTTATGAGTATTAAAAAAGAGAATTCTTTCGGATTGTTAACTAAAGATTTTAGACTTTACCAATCCTTTTGACGGTCCATCCATCAGTCATTAGCATGTGACTGTCCCACAATTTTTTTACATTAACCTGAATACCTGTGAGTAAACATAAATAAAAAACAAAAACTTTGCTTACATGCTTGTTTTCACCCCAATCCTGTTCAACACTCGCACCACCCTCACCACCTCGTCCCCTCCACCACCTCTCTCCATGGTATTGGTTTTGATTTGGAATGTCCCAAACTCACCTCTCCTCCCCACTCGGTCGAACTCGTTCCTCAAAACCCCAATTTCCTGAATCTCTGACTAAGATTCAACCCCAATCCAACTCTTCAATCAACCTATCTTAAAAAATTACCGGTGAAAACAATTCATGCAATGTGCTTTACGTTTACAAAAGAAACAAGAGATTTAAGACCGAAAAATCCAAATCAGATTAGCCGATTAGTGTATTCGATGCTCCTATTTGTGTAGAAGAGAAAAAAATTCTCAAATTAGTGATTGTGCAGGTGAAAGATAATTAGAGCTTTATGCGATCAGCGTTGAAATCAAAGGACAAGGGTTTGTATTTGGGGAATAGTGAATTTTCGAAAGGTTGCGGTTAAAGAGTTGGGTTACAAAGATGAGAGGTCAAGGATTCAGAGGTTTTGATATGATTTGAAATCATATGAAAACCTGTATTTGGATTTGAAGGTTTGGTTTAGAATCAAATTTGGAGGTTTTGAATGGTTTGGGGTTTTGGAATTGCCTTGTTTGAAACATTTAGCTACTTTGTAGTTTACAGACTTCAATTGTTTTGAATTTTCAGAGATTTCCAGGTGGGTGTGGGTGAATTTGGCTGACATGGAGCAGAGGCAGTAGACATGTTATTTGCAGGTTTGATTGGGTTATTGGAATAGGTGTGGCACATGGGCAAGGGACGACGGGCATAAAGTTAAGGTTGGTGGTGAAAAATGTGGAAAGAAATGGGTAAAGTGTTTATTGAGAGGTATTTTTATGTTAATTTAAAAAAAAGCACATGTGAAAAGCACATGCCTAATGGTTGATAGATGGACCATAAAAAAAGTATGGTAAAGTCTATATAATGACGAGTAAAGTATAATTATGAAAAATAAATGGGCCATACAGTCAAAATAAGTTTAAAAGATTTCTCCTTCAATCTTAATGTGTCACTTTTGTGGAGGCTCAGGAGAATATATTAACTCTCCATGCGGCGATCTAAAAATATAATTCACTTAAAGGTACACAATATTGTATGTATAGCACATCAAGAATTAATATAAATCTAAAAATCTACTGTTATGAACCATTAGATTCATTTATATGAAATACTGCATGACATTTACATTATTATTTGTATAATACTAGACATTGTATTTCATGATAACACTATTTTATTTTTTGATAACACATATACCAACCGTTTAGTCTAAACGTGAGCGTATCAAGATTTTATATGTAAATATGACTAATACGCTCACATATATGTACAATTTGCTAATATGTTATTTTCGAGGATCACCCTTCTAGTAAATTGCCCCCATCATCAATTAATGAATTATATTTAATGGGATGCCTTGTATATCTTAAGGTAAGAAATACTAATCTCATGTCCAGTATTCAGTGCATGATATATTATCATCATCATCATTTTCTTAATTCCATCACATGGGATCGGCCACATGGATTCTCATTTTTCATTCTAATTTATTATAAGCAATATTATCATTCAAGTTTAATGCCTTAAGATCTCTCCTACTAATAGTTTATTCCTACGATAGCTTAAGGCGGCCCCTTTCTCTTTTACCCTCTATTTCCAATATTCTTCCTCTTGTTATAGATGCATCTATTGGTCTACGCAACACATGTTCGTACCATCTAAGTCTACTTTATATTATTTTATTACTAATAGGGGCTATTCCTAACTTTTCTCTCAACATACTAGTTTTTAATCTTGTCATTTATAGTAATTTCGATTATCCATCGGAGCATCCTCATCTCACTAACATGGAGACTTTGTTCATGTTTTTTCTTTAAAGCCCAACACTTCGCTCCATATAGGGTAGCTGGCCTAACAACCGTTCTATAAAATTTTCCTTTTAATTTATTATTTATCCTCTTATCGTATAACACCCCAATTGCTTGTCTCCATTTCATCCAACCAGTTGATATTCTACTCGTAACATCCTCATCAATATCCCCATTATTTTGTATCACTGACCCTAAATAACGAAATCTATAAGTTTGGTTTAACATTTTTTCTTCAATCTTTAACATTATGTTATCAGACGCCTCATTATTAAATTTACATTCCATAAATTCGATTTTATTTATACTGATTTTTAACCCCTTAGACTCTAAGACATTTCTCCAAGTATCTACTCTCATCTCATCGCTAAGGCCTCCTTTGAAGTATCTACTAAAACTATATCATCCTCAAACAATATACACCATGGAATATCTTCTTGTGTGTCCTTACTAATCTCATCCAATACTACGACAAATAAGTAAAGACTTAAAGTCGATCCTTGATGTAAACCCACTTTAATCTCATCCAATACTACGACAAACTAATCTCTATGTTATCATACACATCTTCAATAACTTTAATATAACTCATAGGGATTCTTTTCCTCCTAAAAGCCCACGATATTATATCACTAAGCACTCTATCATACACCTTTTCTAAGTCTATAAAGGCCATATGTAAATTTTTATTCTTACTTCTACATTTCTCCATTAACTGTCTTAATAAGTAAATAGCTTCTGTGGTGGACCACCCTAGCATAAATCCAAATTATTTGTCCGAAATAATTGATTCATTTCTTAATCATTGTTCTATAATCTTTTTTCATAATTTCATAGTGCGATTCATCAATTTGATTCCTCTATAATTACCGCAGTTTTGTAGATCCCCTTTATTTTTATACAAAGGTATTATGATACTTTTCTCACTCATCTGGCATGTTTCCTTCTTTTAAAATTTTATTAAATAAACATAATAACCATTCTACCCCTATACTTCCAATGATCATCCATACCTCTATGAGTATTTTATCGAGTCCAGCTGCTTTATTTCATCCAATTTTTCTTATTAATATATATACTTCTTTTCAGTAATCGAACATACCATTCCTATATTCGATTCTATATTGTCGACATCTTTTTTGGGATATTCTTTCTTCAATAATCCTTCAAAATACTCTTCCCATCAATAATCCTTGAAAATATGCAAATTGAATGTTAATAATATAGCAAATTGATTTTTAGTACAACAATTGTAATGTATTTTTCAAAATTTTGAAATAACTTTCTTATATGCTCAAAAAATTTGTTTTAATAATGTAATTAAGTTTAATATTACTAATGAAGTATTAATGCAGTAATGGTTAATAATACATTAATCTCAAAATGCATTTAATATAAAAAATATGCAAATTGAACATTTATAGTATATCCAAGATACATTTAATTAAATTGATAAAGTATGGCTTATGGCAAATATAATCCATACAATATCTAAAAAAAGTTAGTATATAGAAATTGAGTTTGATGTATTTATTTAAGTATAAGCGCATGTTACGACGCATGGTATTTTCGGATGTTACTGCGTTGGTTAGGTTCATGGAGTTGAGGTATCATTTTGGGGATGAGTGAAACCTCCATTGGAGCGGTTTATGCACGATTGGTAATCAAGTTCTCACAATACTGGTTCTAGTCGTGACATGGGGTTAAGATTAGACTCCATAAGATTCAGAGGGATGTACTAGCTGGTTAAATAGTCTCAAGAAATGGTAATTGTGGTAAGGTGGTATGTTGAGGTTGTAAGTCCAGTACTAATTAGACCTCGACGACCACTTGGGTTAGAGAAAACTGTATTGGGGAGGATCCTTATTTATATTTTCACGTCCCATGCATGAAGTCTAGTTCTATCTAGGAATTGGCTGATGATGTGGTGTTTTGATATGTTGGCTTAAGGTGGACTTTATTATTACATTTATGGATATGGTTGGCTAGAGATTGACCACTAGTGATTTTTGTGAGCCGTTTTGATGGAGGCACAAAAGTTCAAATTCATACTATATCATGGAGGAGATAAGATGTTCCTGGGTACGAAGTGCTAATATTTGTGGGCAAGGATAAAGAAGGACATTGAATTATTTGTGCCCAAGTGCATCACTTGATCACTAGGTGTTTTTAAAGCCTCTTGAGGTTCAAGGGGGACATTGGAGAGCATTTCCATGATCAAGATAGTTAGCATTCATGGCGTGTTAGTAACACCCCGCCTATCTTAATCACCGGTGATCAGTCCTTTACCAAAATAAACAGGAATCTCATTTGGCTCATTCTTAGCATCACTGTTGAAAACTTTTTAAATTACTAGCCACCTCCATTAAAATAAGCTAGTGCCAAATTTTATCTTTTATTAAACAACAATACCCACCACAAAATGTGGGACTAAAATAATATAAACCATTCACACAAATAACGAAGCCTAGTACATCACATGATTTAATAAATAAATACCGAATAAACCATTGACTCCAATCCAATATAAATCCAACTAAAATAAAATGAATCTAAATACAACACCTGAAACAGAAAGAGATAGATCCCACTAAAAATCTGAACTGAATGGGCAACATTCCCTAACTTAACATAACTCGATATAAATCCTGAACTAGGAATGAAATGGCTGAAGCTTCTACACAAATCCTGCATGCCTCCACAAGTGCTGCAGCTATGCATCCATGAAATGAATCATCCTGCCCGACGTCCTTGTGGTTGGACCCCTAAAAGGTTTTGGAAAATATTTTTGACACGGATCAGAGTTGAAAATATTAGAAAAATATTTAGAAAGTATTTAAATAGCAGTAGAGCAGTTATTATATACACGTTAGCTTCACGTACACTCCTTTGAGTACCTCACCCTCAACTATATTACATACCTAACGTCTCCTATTAGACCCACCTAGTTATGCTACCCAGCGTAACTAGTCACCATAAGTATCTACCCAACCACTACATGCTTCGCTCACCCGCAACGCCCATACGATACGCTATCATAAAACATTAATCAATATTTTTTGAATATTATATTGGAACCATTTATTAAGTTTATCTTACTTAAGTTACTTTAGATGCACACTATCTATATCTTCTACTACCATACATGAGTAGAATAAATCACATGTATTTGTATATACATATAACACTATTTATAGATAAAATTACAGCATTCCCATACTGAGAACCACGATGCATGCATACTCTGTTATCAAGTCCATGTACCTCTCGTACCAAATCAAGGACTATCGGTTCATAATGACACCTTGAATCATAAATCAATCAACACACAATGGAGGCGATCATAATTCTAAGCCTTTGGGCTACGAACATACCTAATGTACCCAAATGACCTTCCAGTCCCACTATTGTACTCTCAAATAGTGAGACGCCCTAAGTTTTATGTTATGGGGCACACATCCAGACCTTGTTGGTATCGCCAAGGTGGGATCACCCACTGCGCGGAACCTCCTGCGATAGCAGGCAATGTAGGTATGCTTGCACACATATAATAGGTATACACATAACCTATAAGTATAACCAACATATGTATACACACAACCGATAAGTATATCCAGGATAGGATACACACAACCTATAATTATATCCCGTGCATATTCACATAATGAATCATATAATAGGTATTGTCGCGCCTTGAATTAATTAAGTTGAAATTATCATTTTATATAGAGATAAATTCCATTAAACAATATTATACTTGAAATCTCTCGAAAAATGGTACAAGATTTTTATTTATTCTTCAAAGGCATGTTTATATGAGAACATAACTACCTTTACATATAACTTACAAGTACTAAACCACTTTACATACACGAGTTTCTTAGTTTAACATTTACACCAAAAAATCTTTTTGATATTCAACCCATATTATATATCCTTCGCTCCCCCGTTTTAAGTCCTAACTTGGTTGTGAAGTCCAAATGAAAGGCCTACCTGAAACAAAACATTATAGGCGTGTAAGATATGAAAGTTTAATGAATGACCATTTACACGCACAACACACATATAATAAATCTGAATAACCATTTTTAAATGTTATAACCCAAGTAGGAATTGTGAAACTCTCCCAAGCCTTGACCCGCCACAGTCCAATTAACCCACCACAGTAAATGGAGACCACCACATCCCTTTATTTGGCCTAAGTACACAAACCTTGAGTTTGATTAACGAGACCGCCACATCCTGTAAGACCCACCACAGTCCATAACACTAGATAACTTCACTTAACTTTTTTTTAATCATCTGCATATGTCTCATAAACACCACATCATTACACAAGTATAACTACACATGTATTTAAGCTATACATTTCCATATGAAAATATAAGCATTTATATTTCATAGGGAAGGTCACTCACCTTAGAGTAAATACTAAGATTAATACCAAAACTATTTCCTTGGTATGGTAGTATTAGCCGCTTCCCCACCTATCAATTCAACATTATTAGTATTTTAATACACCAAATAACATTAAACCTAGTAACACATCACATCAGTTGGTTAATATGAAATATCTGAAAAGAAATTAGACATACCACTTCACATTTTTGTAAAATCTTATTCATTTGGGTTCTAACACAATTTATGAAAAAAAATTACGAATTCTCTAGAGAAAGTTATACCCGGTTTACTATAACATTTTCAAGTTGTTTCCACCAAAAAAATCAACAAAGCATCAACTTCAAAATAACCCCCAAGACAAGCTAGTAGGTATTTTATTCTCATCTTCGAATATGTTATACTCATATATGTTTTATAATATCTCCAATGGAATCACTTTATTTCAATAAGTATTTGATGATTTATACCATTTTTAACACAACTAGCTCGGAATAAAACATTAAAGCATAACCTAACAGGTTAAGCATATATAATCTCTACTTCAGGTGTCAATCATGGAAACATATCCTAACCATGTTTTAGCATGTACGCATATCATATACATGAATTTCCTAAATTCAAAAGATTCACAAGAAGCTGATTAAAATCTAGGACTTTAAAGTTAACATTTACTATCCTAGCACAAGTTCTTATGTATGTTCTTAAGCCATCATTGTTTTAATACAATTAGGCAATATCGATATCACTCAAATCTTTATCAAAATCAAGAAAAAAAAAACATACAAAATATAAAACTCATCCATGTGATCAACTTTAACAAAGAGGTAATTAATTTACAAGAACTCTTTGATTTATGGTAAATTTTCAAAGAAATTTCTTCTTTAAACCTTCCTTTCTCTCTCCTTAGGCAAAAACTTTTAAACTTTCTCATTTCCCATGAGGAAGAAGATTTATATCTGATTTTGAATCAAAAAATACGTTCTAAGGGGTCCAATAGCAATTAGCCTTGTGTTTACGTGTGATTGGTTGGACAACAGGCCTAATCAAACAATTCTTTTAATGACAGATTTGTCCCACATTGGTAAAATCATCATAACTCATTATTACGGAGCCCGATTTACTCCCACTTTGCGTCTACGCATTAATAACTTATATATTTTCAAATTTTATATTTCGTGTTTTCCTAAAATCATAAAACTAGTATGCTTAATTTTGGCTCGAATAGGAGAGTAGCAATGTATCGAAAATCTCAAACCTTTCACATTTGGAGACCAAACATCGCCAATTTCGCATCAACACCCTAGTTTAATTATATAAACATAATGATGCATTAAAAATATATTTTATGATTCATTTAACTACATAATTGATCATATTCTCTTTAAGAGGGTAGCCCCCTTATAGTCTGGGAGTATGGTAATACTAATTGAGGTGTATATAATCAACATTCAGATTGAACTCACAAGTCTCTCGTATATAACTCAAATATTAATAAAAGGAAACTCAGAAATAACGCAGTCAAAAGGAGAGAGAAGTAAACACCCTGAATACACCTTGGCAGGCATCCAACACACCAACAGCCTCTGAAAGATCTCTGGTTAGCTATTAAAAGATTCATAATAAATGACAATGGGGAATGAGTAAGAACTCTAGTTTGCAATAACCTCTCCCTGATATATTATCTCTATTTAGCAATAATCTCCAGAAAGAACTCTCCTCTCAAAAGTGGTTGATGTCAATAAATAGCCCCCACACCACTCCCGAGATGTCCCAGTCCCTCACAACTGTTAAAAGACATCCCCTAATACTTTACATTACAAACATTGGGCCAGTCAGTCCTACACCATAGACATTAAATGCCAAGACATGCCTTTTGCCTAATCACTGTGCGTCAGAGGACTGTCACCATAGAGGTGGCTCACCAACTGTATGACAAACCCAAATACCACGGTGGTTTACTCAAGTACATATTAGACAGTGCTTAGTTGGCTAATGACATCACCTAAAGTATATGTGACGTTTGGTAGAGGGCTGTTTGGTTCGAAACTCAACATACGATGGAACTCAAGGCTACCCCGCACAAGTTTCCATGGTGAAAGATTTCTCGGTGTTTTACTAGGTGTATATAAAGATGGCCAGGACAAGTCCTAACGCTGCCTCACTTATCAATCCTCCAAACCAATTTCCTCTGAAGTTTCCATAGCGAGGTCATTCGATAGAGCATGAAAGCTCTCCCAGGCCTGGTCTCTTGCGAATACCGTTTGAACTCATAATGAATATTACAATCATTACATAATAATAATCAGTCTCAATTAAAGGTACAATTTAACTAAAAGGAAGATAAAGGATGAGGCCTCTCGACCAATCTCATCGTTAGGATGTATCCCAGGGCTGCCACGCTGAGCTCCCATCCTGAGTTGCCACACCGAGCTACCTCACTGAGCTGGCACGCTTCGCTGCCTTAAGTCTCTTACATTAGCTGGGGAAGCTGATCTCTAATTCAGAAATTATCTTCAAGCCCCCTACATTTTCCCCTTCGTGTGTGGTAACAAGAAATGTCCGTATGAAAACTTCTCAATCTGATGACCTTGTACTTGTAAGCTCTTGCATCTTTATCGATGTTGAAACCTCTGTCGTTATTTCTGCCAAAAAAATTTAAATTCTCCCCGATGTACCTGAATCATAGTGTATTCAAACTGTCGACGAACGGCGAGGGGACATCACACCTTTTTCTGTCGTTACGTCTTAGCGGTTCTGTCTTTTTCACTAGCTACTGGGATTCTCTCAAAATATCTGAGAAAACTACTGATTACCCATTCTGGATGTTCAAGGGTTAAAATCTCCCATATTTACGGCGTTCCATTATTCTTCCTCATTTCATCTGGTTAAAAAAGTTAAATTCTTGTAACAACCCGCGTAATTTTGGGGTATTTTCAAAATATAGAGGAAAATAAAGTTTTTGGTAAAGTTATTTTTATTGCTCAAATATGTTGGTTATTATTTTTAAATGTGATAATTTTAAACGGTTTTGAAATCGGAATCAAAATGGAGTTTTAATTGAATTTTTATTATATAGAAGAGTCGTGAAAACATAAAACTCTATAAGAGTCTTGAAAACATAAAACTCTCTAGCAACAAAAAAATATTTAAAAATATTGAACGGTCTGATCGAGCTGAAATTTCTTGGACAGCTTCCTCTCGTCTTCAGATAATGCTCTGTAAAATTTCATCCAATTCTAACGGTCCGATCGTCCGGAATGTCTTTTTTTAGTACTTGTATCTCATTAGAACTCTTTTCTTAATCAAACTCTTAATCCTTTATATATGAACTAATTCGTGGCTTGGATTTTCAAATCACTTTTTCTCAAACTTTTGAACCATAAGACCTCTAAAAAATTACTCCCTTTCATATACAAACCATAGCCCAAAACTTATTCAAGATTTCAACCTTAGATTAGAAGGCTTATTTGGTGTTTTGTCGAGTTTGGGCTAGAACGAGATTTGATTATTTTCGCGAGAGGAACGTGATGGTGTGATTAGATTTTGAGGTTGAATTATATGATGATTCATGTCATGATTTTGAGGTATGGGGTTTTACACAATATGCTCCTTAATCTCGCGAGTATTATTCTCGTTGCTTTCTTGTGATTATTGACTCATATTTGAATTGCTAAATTCATTGGAATCTGGAAATATTTGTTGGAATCTAATTTCGATTCAAGTTGTATTATTTTGGTGTTGAGCATGTTGTCATGAGATTTTAATATGGCACTGAGGTTGGGCACCCACCAATATTCCTTTTTCCGGATATGCTAAAAAAAATGCATAGGTGCGGTACAGTGGTGAGGCCTGGTGACCGGTTAATGTGTTGTTGAGAAATTATATTGATATGATTGCTTATGAGATTCACTTTGATTTGAATATTCGTACTCATATTGTGACGTTTTATTCACCGCTAATATTTGTTGAGCATCTATTCCTGTCGTATTGTGTACTTCCCCGTATTTTCTTTTAGTTGGCAGGTTAGCGCGGATTTTTGGGCGCTTTGGATTTGATTTGGGATGATTTATCGCGTGGATTATATGGAAAGATTTTAAATACAAGAGATAAGAAGACTTGTATTTATTTTTTATGTATAGAGCATTGGAGATTAATATTTGTTTGTTTTCAAGATAGTTAGATTGTTGTAATTATTTCGAGAGATTTGTTGTATTCATTTGAAGAGATTGAGATTAGTTGTTTCTCGTTTGTATTGTGGGATTTTTAGATGCTCTATACCTTGTTATATTATGGATTAGTTTAGTTTTATCGATAGTAGCGCTCCGTTCGCTCTCCCCGGGCGGGCGGGGTGTTACAATTCTCCACGATGTACCTGGGCCAAAAGTAACTCCGATCAGGCTTGTGTCAGGGGGACATCGTGAACTTTTTTGAACTGCGCTGTGAGGAACCTTTATTTTCTAACGTTGAAATTTTCCCCGATATCTCTTCAAACAGTTCTATCTTAGTTTGGGTTTTTTGTGACACCCCGCCTAATAAAATATCGGGCGATCACTCCTATATTAATTAAAACAGGAGTCTCATGTGGTTCATTTTTAACATCACTGTCGAAAACATATTAATTTACTAATATCCTATTAGGTTGGCGTCAAAATTTAATAAACTAATCTTTTTAACCAAACCATTCCAATAAAATAATTATAATAGTTTATAAGCAACCACTGAAATGAAAGAAAATAAAATAACCGAACACTCGGTCCAATAATACAACCAAATCGAATGCCGCACAAAAGGCGGTAAAAGAATAAATGAGTACCGTTGGGCCATTAGCCCGATTATGACTACAATACCTCCTATCTAGATCTCAATGATAGAAGCGTCTACAATAAACCTGCCTGCATCCACAGCTGCTGCAGCAAACGTCTGACTCGAATGAATTATCATCCAGACGTCCCTGTGTCTGAACACCTATATATATAAAGCAAGAGAGGGGAAAAATAGAGAAAACGGGTTAGAGCCTGATTTGAAAATATTTTTAGCAAGTGCATAAAATCCATATTTTTTTAAATATGTCATTTCTCATATTTAAACTGGTATCGCTCTCTCATGAGATACACCTCACCCCTCTTTTATTAGTGCACAACTATCGCATATCTTTTAAACAATCTAGTTAAGCAACCCTGCCGAATAAGTGTATTTACCATCCTCTAATAATACTTATTAATATGAGTACTAAGAACTAAACTTCTCCCCATTCCCAACATTATGTTACTTTCGTGCATGGGGTGTCTCGCGAAGCGAAATCCAAACAAGGAACCCCCCCTATACACTAGTTCGTGACAGTGTTGATCGTTGGGATCCATTAGGCCCTTAGTACATATAATATCTTATAATATACCATATATATATGTAGTTCTCATTAAGTTATAATTCATAATTCATAAACATCCGTATATAAATTTTACCAAAACGAGTATCTCACTTCATTCATTATTTTCCCTTTTATACAGGGTTAGGTTATATGATATCTCATCTCATATATATATATATATATATATATATATATATATATATATATATATATATATATATATAATATACTATTCGCAACAAGTATATTAATCATTCACATAAGATACCAAATATGCTTTCGGTGTACACACATTATTCTCTTTATATACATACATCACTTTGTATATAGATATATCACTACTGCACAATGGTTGCGAAACCCCTTGTGCTATGCATACTCGGCTATCCGGTCCAATTGCTTCGCTCATGCACAGAGGACAATAGGTTCAATCTCTCACGAACCAATAAAATATATACACATATTGGAGGCGAGGATGGTCCCAAGCCTATGGGCTACACACATACCTACGCACCCATATGACCGTCAACACTATCGTTCTCACAGATAGGGCGTACCTAGGTTCCATGCTCTAGTGGCACATCCCCCCGAAGGCACACAAGATATGGTCGTCCACAACGCGTTAACCCCCACTCGATAGCCAGCAGCTAGGTATGTCATACACATAATAAACAATGATATAGATACACATTCCATCTATATAAATATAACATCAATGAGGTATTCACTCAACCATCATATAATTATAGGTATTCGTCTCACCTATACATAATTCCTCATGGGTATTTATCTAACCCATGTATATAATAATGTAAGGGCATACACATAACCCATATAATAAATTTCATACGTAGTATATTTATTTCTCGAATATCCTACGCATTTATCAAATTTGACTAATCCTCAATATATTATTTCCGAGCTTTTCTCACCGCACAATAATAATATCAACAACCCCGATATATTCATTCGTCTCATAATATATATATACTTTAACGATATCTTATATATATTATTTATATCTCTTCTCCATATACCATGGCTATAATTTCCAAACTCTCATAACAATAGTCAATAACCTCGAATATTCTCATTCGCAATAATATAATCCGTCACATAATTAAAACACTATCCCAATACGTATTCCCTTATTTAATATTCAAATCACACCTAAATACCCCTTTAAGTATTATTCCTCACGAACACCCCTATATGGGTAAATCTTGGATTTTACTTTCAACTAACCCAAGGTACACGCCTTACTAAAGAAAATATTTAGAAGTCTCCATATTTTTTTTGGAAACCCAAAATATTTATCTCCAAATAATTCTAGCATTTATTTTTCCAATTTCCGAGTGCATTTCCGAGTTGGTGATTTCACCCCGGAACTGCCATCTTATAAAAATCATAACAATTCGAAGAAAAATCAGAAAAATACGTGTTTTGACCGAAAGATGATTAGGCTGTCTTCCTGTCCGAAACAGTTCGGAAGTGACGTTGGTCACTATTCACCTTCTTCTCCAAAAATCCAACCCTCCATTAAAACACCCCCAAGCTTTTTATTTCCTCTCTCATCATAAACCAACCTGAAACAACCATAAATACACACATAAAAAGGGTTCTAATCATCCTAGAACCCATATTCAACAATTAATTCCAATAAATTCCAAGTTTCTCAAATTGGGTATGAATCGACTTATATTCGTTTTAATCTTCCGAAAATCCATTTGATCCACGAAATTTCAACCCAAAAATCTTTAGTTTTATACCAACTACAATATGAGAAATTAACACACTAAATCAATAAGCAAGTTAAACACTTGCCTCGTGGATTAAATCCGACGACCCCGAGTTGAATCCCGCGAAGTTTGGCCCGAAAAATCCTTTTCTTCTTTCCTTTCTTCTTCTTCTTCTTCCTTCTCTTCCTTCTCTCTTTTCTCTCTTAGGGCAGAAATGGGTAAATATAGAGGGGTGCCACCTCTTAAAATCCGAAATTAGTTGTGTACCCAATTATTAAATGACTCGTGTACTCGTTTACGAGTCCCTACTAGTCCAAAATATTCGAAACCCAAATACTACCCCCGGGTACTCTATTTTGACTATCTCGGCCATTCCGAACCCAATAGCGCAGTCAAAATCTCCATCCGAGTCACTTAACTAAAATTCACTATTTTGACCCAACATGTTCAATATGCGTATTTTCCAATTTAAAATATTTTCCTTTGTCGTTTTACCCAACTGCGACATGTAATAAAAATAATCTACTCATAAACTTAGTCTTGAAATATAATCCACGTAAATATTAATGTGTCACTCGAAAACTAATATTTACTATTCATTTAATAATATTAAATTTATTTAATTTCACTCATTAATCCCAGAATTACTATTCACGATAATTCCTCAAATTACTAAATTACATCCACAGTGTAATTTAAATACCTTTAAAAGTACGGGATATTACATACTTCCCTCCTTAAAACAGAATTTCGTCCTCGAAATTGAGATATAACCTATATCACTACTCTAGGATCGTTATATACACTATGACCTAACATAACCAAATTTAGATATAGCCTAATACAATGGTCCCCCACCATATTCCACCTATCTCAAGGCATATGCTCTAACGCACTTTCTTAATCACAAGCTTACTAAAATCTCTATATGTTACAACGCTACCTCAGTCGTAAGGTTGACGCTAACGTCATATCGCACCTAGTGCTTTCTGAAGTGCATATAAAGAAAATGAGCCTATAACCGTTGCTCTAAATATTGTTCCTATCGGAGGTCCATTACTCAAAGTATTCACTCTTTACATTAGGACCTCTAATTTCCCTCAAAGGAAAACTTCACTAGCGCTCGACTATTCCGTCAGTCTTTTCACTTATTTAAAGTTTCAACTCGTATTACCAAAAATATACTTGGATCGTCGCATACTACCTACGACATTCCATTCAATCCATCTCAAATCCATTTATAACTGCTTTGCAGTACAATCTCTAGTTTTATATACTACGTCACTTCCATTTCGGGCGATATATTAAATCAATTTAGCACTTTTTCTAAATAATGGGCCTCATTTTCTCGGCCTAGTACTAACACTTGGGTATTCTTAACTCGAAAAATTTTGAAATTTTATTTCTCCCGATACTTGGAAATTCAATCCCTGCTAGGGTTATACCATTGATTTTCTTTTGATTAACTCACAATAGTCTTCCTATATCAGTGCCGATAGTCTTGTGGCCCTTTCTTCGTGGTAGTCCTAAGATTAAGGTGTTTCTAGCACACATAATATGAGTACTATTCTAAGTATATCCCTAGTTCCCAAGACCTTTCTCGACTTCCGACATTTGCTCGGTTTCATGCGTGGGACGTCTCGCAAAGCGAAATCCAAACAAGGAACCCTCCCGTTACACTACTCCCTCGCTTTGTCGGTCATCGAGATGTAGCGGTCTAAGGGACACCAACAGGACGTTCTAAATCCTACCTCGTTAACCTACTAATGTACTTTGACCATTATATCTTTTCATCTTGTTCAAACGGAAAGTCTAACTAATCAGGGTGCCTACTCTCTGCAAAATCATTATGAACATCATACCCAAAATGTATTTTCTTTGAATTTGCCTTTTATTCAAAGTCTGGCTATATGTCTCCCAATCAATTTCCTTTATCTTACCTCACCCACATACTTGCGGTGAGAGAATAATTTTAGTGCTTTTCCATAGCACTTATATCTCTATATAATTATACTGTCATCAAATGGTTCTTAGTCTATAGTGTTTTCCTTACACTAGGTGACTTATCGTCAAAACTATCATTTTTGCATTATATAAAATCCCTCATATCGTCAAAAGTGTGGCTAAAACTCCTAATTTTGCCAAGGGACCTTACCATAAGCGCTTGCATTAACACTAAGTCCTTAACGCTACTAACAATGAGATAAATCTCACAACTCAACATTAAATGATGCCTACCTTAAATCATGCCTATAAGGTCCCCTTGCACTAAAACCATGGCAATGAAACCTCTCCTCGTCGAAGTTCCATCTAAACATATAATCAAGGCAAGCTCGTCCCGAATTTATCTCGCATTTCATTCTTTATTATATCCGTATCTATATGTTTCACATCTCATATATATATATATATATATATATACAATATACTATACACATCAAGTATATCCATACTTATATATCACACACTATACAAGCATAATAACCATCCCTCAGAGCTATAACTCAATGGATGCAGCCTCTCAATATTATCATCTTCCAGGGAATTAATCACACTTCATCCTGGGTACCAGTGGTCGGACTATCACACCGACTCGGTAAAAATCAAATCGTATAAGTATATCAATTACACACATACATACTTAATATATTACATATATACATCTAAATGTGTCCGTATATATATTTACACAGTATATATAATATTGTTCGGCTAATCGTGCATATTCTTCGCTCACTTATAAATTTAAAGTTACTCGACATTCGTATAGGCCTAACACTCATTTAAATAAGCCTACAAAAGGTTCGAAACAAAAATCGGGCCTTAAGAGTCATTCTGGAATCTCGTTTGAAAACTCAAAATTCTCATTCGAACGATCTCGTTCGAACGACATTTCCAACATCGAACGAACTACCCACTGGAACCTCGTTAGAATTTTTGTTCGAACGAATTACTTTAAACGAATTACTTTGAGCGAACTACCAACTCGTTAGAAATGCCACTGGAACCTCGTTAGAAGTCTCGTTCGAACGAAGTCTCGTTCGAACGACCTGGGCTGGACTTCTAACAAAAATTCAGCAGGTGCACAGATCATCTCCAAAATTCATTTTCCCATTTTTCCTTCTTCTAATTCAATCCAAAACTCATTCCAACCCACATACAAGGTTCCCAAACTACTCTAATTCACCCTAGAACACTTCTTAGCATTGTTTAGGAATCAAATCCTTTCAAATCTTCAAGTAAATCCAACAAATCCATAAATTTTCCCATGAGTTATACTAACATAAACCCAAAATTTCTCATCTATAAAAACTCCATTTTGATTTCTTGATTAACATCTAATTCACCAAATTCCTCATTCTTATTAAGGTAAAAATAATCCATTTATAAGATTAATTTATGAGCAATACGTCATGCTCCCCCGAATATGGTGACCATCGTCCCCACCATTTCAACATTGCTCTAACGAGTGAAAAAATTTTCCTCAAATTTTCACATATGGTTATTCCCATACACAACTCTAAGCAAGAGCTCCTGAGCCCTCTACTTCCTTTGGAAGAACTACACTACTTCCGCCTAGATCCACTTCAATGTACAATCCTCATAAAAGACCTATTATCTTTTTTTCCCGTAATTTATCCTCACTGGGCAATTCAAGTTTGGCACCATTCTCTACATTAGCGGTGCATATATAATTATAACTACTATTCTATAGTAGTCATTGCAGCAATCCATGACAATGCCGAAAGGAAAATGACCTTTACCGTAGTCCTCATTTCCAGCATTAACTTACAGCTCTAACTAAGCCCCGCCTCCTGTTGCCCTCACAATGGACTTCCAAGGTCGTCCTTCGTCGATCAGTACACGAATCCCGCATGAGCACACAAAAGATTTACTATAATCTTACATAATGGCAGGAGAACGAAATCTTACAAGAGTATATCAACAATCCTAATCATAAGGCTCTATATCAAATCAAAAGCAACGCTGAAAGCGTAGTACGTCCGCACAGATTACTAAGGACACTAGAACCTGATGCTCTGATACCACTTGTGACACCCCGCCTAATAAAATACCGGGAAATCACTCCTATATTAATTAAAACAGGAGTCTCATGTGGTTCATTCTTAACATTATTGTCAAAAACAAATTAATTTACTAATATCCTATTAGGCTGACATCAAATTTTAATAAACTAATCTTTTTAACCAAACCATTCCAATAAAACAATTACAACAGTTTATAAGCAACCACTGAAATGAAACAAAATAAAATAACCGAACACTCGGTCCAATAATACAACCAAATCGAATGCCGCACAAAAGGCGGTAAAAGAATAAATGAGTACCGTTGGGCCATTAGCCCGATTATGACTATGATACCTCCTATCTAGATCTCAATGATAGAAGCATCTACAATAAACCTGCTTGTATCCACAACTGCTGCAGCAAACGTCTGACTCGAATGAATTATCATCCAGGCATCCCTGTGTCTGGACACCTATATATATATATATAAAGCAAGAGAGGGGAAAAATAGAGAAAATGGGTCAGAGCCCGATTTGAAAATATTTTTAGCAAGTGCATAAAATCCATATTTTTTTTAAATATATCATTTCTCATATTTAAACCGGTATCGCTCTCTCATGAGATACACCTCACCCCTCTTCTATTAGTGCACAACTATCGCATATCTTTTAAACAATCTAGTTAAGCTACCCTGCCGAATAAGTGTATTTACCATCCTCTAATAATACTTATTAATACGAGTACGAAGGACTAAACTTCTCCCCATTCCCAACATTATGTTACTTTCGTGCGTGGGGTGTCTCGCGAAGCGAAATCCGAACAAGGAACCCCCTATACACTACTTCGTGACAGTGTTGATCGTTGGGATCCATTAGGCCCTTAGTACATATAACATCTTATAATATCCCGTATATATTTATGTAGTTCTCATTAAGTTATAATTCATAATTCATAAACATCCGTATATAAATTTTACCAAAAAGAGTATCTCACTTCATTCATTATTTTACCTTTTATACAGGGTTAGGTTATATGATATCTCATCTCATATATATATATATATATACATAATATACTATTCACAACAAGTATATTAATCATTCACATAAGACACCAAATATGCTTTCGGTGTACACACATTATTCTCTTTATATACATACATCACTTTGTATATATATATATATCACTACTGCACAATGGTTGCGAAACCCCTTGTGCTATGCATACTCGGCTATCCTGTCCAATTGCTTCGCTCTCGCACATAGGACAATAGGTTCAATCTCTCACGAACCAATAAAACATATACACATATTGGAGTCGAGGATGGTCCCAAGCCTATGGGCTACGCACATACCTATGCACCCATATGGTCGTCAACACTATCGTTCTCACAGATAGGCCGTACCTAGGTTCCATGCTCTAGTGGCACGACTCAAACATCCCCCCGAAGGCACATAAGATATGGTCGTCCACATAATAAACAATGATATAGATACACATTCCATCTATATAAATATAACATCAATGATGTATTCACTCAACCATCATATAATTATAGGTATTCGTCTCACCTATACATAATTCCTCATGGGTATTTATCTAACTCATGTATATAATAATATAAGGGCATACGCATAACCCATATAATAAATTTCATACATAGTATATTTATTTCTCGAATATCCTACGCATTTATCAAATTTGACTAATCCTCAATATATTATTTCCGAGCTTTTCTCACCGCACAATAATAATATCAACAACCCCGATATATTCATTCGTCTCATAATATATATATATATATACTTTAACGATATCTTATATATATTATTTATATCCCTTCTCCATATACCATGGCTATAATTTCCAAACTCTCATAACGATAGTCAATAACCTCGAATATTCTCATTCGCAATAATATAAGCCGTCACATAATTAAAACACTATCCCAATACGTATTCCCTTATTTAATATTCAAATCACACCTAAATACCCCTTTAAGTATTATTCCTCACGAACACCCCTATATGGGTAAATCTTGGATTTTACTTTCAACTAACCCAAGGTACACGCCTTACTAAAGAAAATATTTAGAAGTCTCCATATTATTTTTGGAAACCCAAAATATTTATCTCCAAATAATTCTAGCATTTATTTTTCCAATTTCCGAGTGCATTTCCGAGTTGATGATTTCACCCCGGAACTGCCATCTTACAAAAATCATAACAATTCGAAGAAAAATAAAAAAAAATACGTGGTCAGCTCCCACGCAACCGTATCGAAAAGATCTACAACTTTCGTGTTTTGACCGAAAGATGATTAGGCTGTCTTCCTGTCCGAAACAGTTTGGAAGTGACGTTGGTCACTATTCACATTCTTCTCCAAATATCCAAACCTCCATTAAAACACCCCCAAGCTTTTTATTTCCTCTCTCATCATCAACCAACTTGAAACAATCATAAATACACACATAAAAAGGGTTCTAATCATCCTAGAACCCATATTCAACAATTAATTCCAAGTTTCTCAAATTGGGTATTAATCGACTTATATTCGTTTTAATCTTACGAAAATCCGTTTGATCCACGAAATTTCAACCCAAAAATCTTTAGTTTTATACCAACTAAAATATGAGAAATCAACACACTAAATCAATAAGCAAGTTAAACACTTGCCTCGTGGATTAAATCTGACGACCCCGAGTCGAATCCCGCGAAGTTTGGCCTGAAAAATCCTTTTCTTCTTTCCTTTCTTCTCCTTCTTTGTTCTATTCCTTCTCTCTTCTCTCTTCTCTATCTTAGGGCAGAAATGGGGAAATAAATAGGGCTGCCACCTCTTTAAAATCCGAAATTAGTTGTTTACCCAATTATTAAATGACTCGTGTACTCGTTTACGAGTTCCTACTAGTCCAAAAATGTCCGGAACCCAAATACTACCCCCGAGTACTCTATTTTGACTATATCGGCCATTCCGAATCCAATGGCGCAGTCGAAATCTCCATCCAAGTCACTTAACTAAAATTCACTATTTTGACCCAACACGTTCAATATGCGTGTTTTCCAATTTAAAATATTTTCTTTTGTCGTTTTACTCAACTGCGACATGTAATAAAAATAATCTACTCATAAACTTAGTCTTGAAATATAATCCACATAAATATTAATGTGTCACTCGAAAACTAATATTTACTATTCATTTAATAATATTAAATTTATTTAATTTCACTCATTAATCCCATAATTACTATTCATGATAATTCCTCAAATTACTAAATTACATCCACAGTGTAATTTAAATACCTTTAAAAGTACGGGGTATTAAATTTTCAGGGTGGGGACTTTGTATGGTTCAAAAAATTTGGCGCCAAAATTTAACTTCTCTTGAAAGCAACACACCTTTTCCCAAACGTCACTTCATTAATGACGTGAGACTGCATTTTCAACTATCAAAGCATGCCCCGAAGTGCCACGTGTCCAATTGCAATCATTTGGACGTCTTGGCATGTGCCTATATGGGGAAAGTCAAACATACACTTGATTTTCAAAAAACTAAATCCCAACACTTAGTCATTTTTTATATTCGTCTCTTTACTTGCCTATTTACTTACAGAGCTTTTTAAGAGAGTGAAAAAGAGAAAACCGCCTTTGTTGCTGATGGTTTTCTTCGTCTTTTTCTTCCTTTTCCATCTCCGCTTCCTCCAATCTTTGTTACTTCACCATTTTCAGTGCTCTCTTCCTTCTCTGTACACCCAACCGTCTTCCATGGCTTCTTCAAGCGCTCCGGTTGCTCCTGCTATCAATGCTTCGTATGGCTCCACCACTGTTGCTACTACTGCCCCCATGGATGTCGGCACTTTGGTGGATGTTTTCTAGGAACAACTGTGTTTTTATTATCGCTCTCCTATCTTTAGCAAGGACGATGATTTTTGGGGTGCCTATAAGACTTGCACACCCTTTGCTCTTGGGTGATGAAGATGAGGACTCTGCCGTTTGGGGTTACTTTCCCCAGAGGGAACCATAAGGTTCCATATTGACCGAGGTGACTTCCCCTATTCTCACATCTATTTCGAAGGACCTAGTGTTTCTCCCTCTCTCTTTGCTGATTAGAACTCATTCATGCAATCCACATACACTGATGCCCTCACCAAAGTTGGTCTTCATCGTGCCACTTGGTTTGGATAGTTTACTTTCTGCAGACACAACGCTGCCCTATAATTTATGGTTTCTCGATGGAACATCACAACCCATACATTCATTGCCTCATGGGGAGAGTTCACTGTTACCCTTGAGGATATTTGTGAGCTACTTGGGCTTGGGCCGTTGGTACTTACCCCTACCACGATGAGGCCTTGGATGCTGAAGAAATGAAGGCCCGAGAAGACTTGGATCAGATTTGCAGGAGGTGTATCAGTAATTCCAACAAATCTACCTTTACCCCCATTAGCTACTTCTATCATGCTTCTACCTCTTTGGAGTTTGGACCAGGGAAAGGTACACCCCTTGTGCTGTCATCATATATACTTGTGATCCTATCCCATTTTATCTTACCTAGTAAGCCTAACGACCAACCTCGGTGGGATCTCATTAATCTATCCATCCGATTGTCCAGGGGATACAAGCTCTCCCCTAGAAGCCATGGCCTTAGGATCACTTTACTTTTGGTCAGATAGGACTCTCCTAGACATGGAGCGGTCTTTGGATCGATATAATTTGGAATTTTTTTCCAATGCCATAGTTTTAACGGGCTTCTTATATTACCATTTTTCGGAAATATTAGCCAACTCAATCCCTCTTCCGACTGTCCAAGCCATCAATCCCCATCGCCTTTTTTATTTCCACAAAAAACAAAGTCGTAAGGACATCCTGGGCATTTTTGACAAAATGAGTTGCTTCGTTATGAGGCCCTATGGTGAGGATTTCCTTGCCCATACTTGGAATTTCTTTGGTCCTGCACCGAGGGTGGTGCAACCCACTTCAGAGGATCTTATCTTGGAAGATCCTTCATTTGCCATCGTTTTATCTTTGACTCCCAGGTACCTGCCCTCCTATACTGAATGGGGATACACCTGAGAACATTATAACCCCAATCACTGCAGTCATAAGTTTGGCTACGACGAGGGGTTCCTTGGCCAGTATTTTAGAAGTCTCATACTAGAGATAATTTTTCTGAGGCATCTGCCTTATACACCATCTGAGCAGCCTCCACCATCTATTTTGCAATCAGCGATCGAGTTACTATCCATACCCTTGCCTGGAAGGGCGACGTTACTTCGAACTTTGCGTTGAAGTACTGGCCATCACAACTGGCTAAGATTGAGGAGTTCGTTCAAAGTTCCCTTATTTACTCAGCGGTTCAGACTTTTCAATCCTTAGAGCTAGAATTAAAGGGGAATTATATCCTGGGGGTTGAGTTCCCTCTAAGACATACTCCCAAAAGTCCTTCTACAGAGCTATCCCCTTACTATCCCACGGTTCCCACTGCTACACCAAGGGCCAAGAGATCCCCAACGCCCAAATAAACTACTGAAGGTGCTTTTGCTAGTGTAGATCCTAGCGAGGGGCCATCAAAACCTTCTGCTAAGAAAGTAAAAACTTCCAAGAGTGGCGATTATTTAAAATCAAAGTTCGACCCAAATTCCCAAGCTCCTATAGACGCATTCCCAATTGCCTCCGTTCCCTCTTCTATCGAAATACCTGAAGAGATACGATTTAAGTGCCAAGTTGAGATTAGAGGTTACAACGGGTGTTTCGACAAACCACACCCCCGGTTCCTCCCCCTACAACATTTTCTACAACTTGGTGGTCCCAACTGAGGGGGACCCATCTAGGAGGAAAAGTTCCAGATTTCCCTCTGCTATTGGTGCTTTTGGGGTTAGAAAGAAAACCTTGGGTACAAAAACCCATAAAAAATGTTCCAACGAAGTGCCACCACAGTTTGCTGCCTCTGCTGCCGGGACCTCTCCTCCTCCATCTACTGTTGAGGCTATCATTCTTGATGATAGTCCGGATGCTAATCAAGGTCCAACCAAGAGGCCTCCTTTAGTAGGTTCACCACCTGCTTCGCCAATGGTTATATTATCCCATTCTTATCCAGAGCTCGAGGTATGTGGTTTATTTCCACACTTAGCCATTTAAAGCATAGTGAAGTGTATTTTTTAACACTTAGAAACTTTGTGCAGGAAATTAAAGAAGAAAGGCCAAGTCCTCCAGTGAGCCCCTTCGTGGGAGGACGCTTCGGGAGTGATTCCGCCGATGCATCCCCTCCCCGTTGTCCCAATGTATGGGCTAGACTATTCTCTCTGTTCTGTCTCTAGGCGTGCTGAGGAGGCTGATAGGAGGATTGGTTTTTCTGTAGAATCCATTGGAGCCTTTTCCCAATCGGAGGAAACTCCTTTTGCTTCTTTTGTGCCATTTTCCATTCCAATGGTTCCTCTAGACGTTGTTCCAGTCTCTTCTACCCTCGAAAGGTAATAGATTGATTATTACTAAGCTATATTTTCCTTCATTTAGATTTTTGTACTATGTTTTTTCTTTGACCTTCAGGTTACAACTTCCCCTGATCTTGCTACATTTCTCATTGGGTCAATTCTGTAGTTTCCTCTGGTGAGGCCTGCAATTGTGGCGTCTCGTTCATCAACATCACTGAGGTAAAGCTCCCTCCTTGTGTTTTCTACATTTTTATGTTGTGTTGTTTGTGCCTAAAGCTTTGTTGTTGTTGTGTGTATCTTGCCCCAAGTTTAATTCCGCTATTTTTTTCTGGGGCCCCTCATGTTGCGCATGCTACTGTTGGGCCTTCTTCTCGCCCGAGGGTTCCTTTGGCCCTTATGAGTGTTGATTTCCCCTTGGGAGGGCAAACCGTTCTTGCTGATCCCTCCCCTATGATGGTTATAGGGCCTTTTCTTGAGGGAGGCTCTTCGCCAAGGGTTGAGGTTCCTCTGACTGAGGGTTCCTTAGAGGCTTAGGGGGAAGCTGATTTATCTGCTATAGTTTCTACTGTTGTAGTTGTATCTCCTACTATCGTCTCTACTCCAAGCATCCCTGAGACATTTCGCTATTTTCTCGCTCTTTTTTTCACAAGTAGTTTTGTTATGCCTTTGAGGTAACTTTAACAATGAAAAACACTTGTTAATTTTTTTCCCGAACTCCACCTAAAACGATGACTTAATAATGAAAAAAAAAACTATTTAAGATTTTTCATAAACTCCACCTAAAAGGGCGACTTAACAATGAAAACACACTTGTTAAGATTTTTTTCCATAAAGTCCACCTAAAATGGTGACTTAACAATGAAAACACACTTATTAAGATTTTTTCATAAACTCCAATGTAGAGGGATACACATTTGATAGCTCAAAGGCTTGGGCAAGTAGGCCCAATTAGCGAGGAGGGACTCACCACGAGCTCCATGAAGAATTAGAACTTGGATGAGGAGGGCTCCAGGAAGGGTTCCTCGCCCAAATTTTCCCAAAGTTCATAGAATGAGAACTTAGGGGAGGAGGGCCCCAGGAAGGTCTCCTCGCCCCAATTTTCCCAAAGTTCACATAATTAGAACTTGGGCGAGGAGGGTCCCAGGAAGGGCTCCTCGCCCCACTTTTCCCAAAGTTTACAGAATTAGAACTTGGGTGAGGAGCCCAATTTTCCCAAAGTTCACAAAATTAGAACTTGGGGCGAGGAGGTCCCCAGGAAGGGCTCATCGCCCCAAATTTCCCAAAGTTCACAGAATTAGAGTTTGGGCGAGGAGGGCCCCAGGAAGGGATCCTCTCCCCAATCTTCTCAAAGATTCACAGAATTAGAACTTGGGCGAGGTGGGCCCCAGGAAAGGCTCCTCGCCCCAATTTTCCAAAGTTCAAAGAATTGGAACTTGGGCGAGGAGGGCCCCAGGAAGGGCTTCTCGCACCAACTTGTCCCAAGGTTCACGGAGCTAGAACTTGGGCGAGGAGGCCCCCAGGAAGGGCTCCTCACCGCAATTGATCCAAATTCCCTACAGAATAGAACCAGTGGGAGAGGAGGTACACCTAGGGTGACCTATTCCCAAGATTTATCACTCACATGAATGTCAAAGCACTACCATGTTACTTTTTTGAACAGGTAGCCTAGTTGAGCAAGTAGGGCTCAAAAAGGCAAGTTGGGATCTCTTAAGAGTTTTGGCTTGGAAGTTGAGGAACAAAGTTTGTTGATCAAGCACAATCACTTAGCACTTTAGGATTGAGATAACACTAGTATATAGACCTTTGGGGTCACCCAGTCCTTATACAGTTCACACCTAGTCATAATTAAAAGTGAGCAACCAAGGGGTTGCTCACAAGAAATAAACAGTTTATAAAATGATTTTAGAGGAAGTGGTCCTTGAAGCTCCTCCACAAATTTACAAAAGATTTTAGAGGAGGTGGTCCTCGACTCCCTCCTCAAGTTTACAAAGTTTGTACAACAAGTTACCGTTTTAAAAGATATTTACCAAATAAGATATTTTGTTTTCAAGCGCAGACATATTTGCCTTTTGACTTTGGTTTGCACCAGGTGGCACCTGTCAGAGGGGATAGGAGGCTGCACACAGATAGGGACAAAAGGTAGGTTATAGACCTTGTCCCTCACCAACCCTCCTCAGTTTTAGCTCCCAAAAACTACCAACTCATCCCTAGTGCCCATGTATAAATAGGTCCCCTGGGTAAGGTCAAGTCACAATCACAACTCAAGTCATGCCTTTACTCAGTCAAAATCACCCCAAAATACCTAGTGTTCTCTCCCTGCTCTCTTTCTAAGTGTTGAGCACTTTGTTTCTTCACTCCACCCTGAAAACCATCATTCTCAGGAGTTTCTCTTGAGAAAAGTTACGATTATTGTAGTGAAGATCATCTTCTTGCAGGGATCAGTTCATACTTTGGTTCCATTTTTACCAGAAGGAGAAGGTTTTACCAGGTGCTGCTCTAGAAGTTCTTGAGAACCTTGAAGTCAACGTCCATTGGAGTGGGTCACGCCTCACCCTTTCCATATATTTATAGACCTAAGTACAACTACCTTATTATATTTGGCGACTCCGCTGGGAAGGTATCCTAATTTCCATAGACAAAAAATGTTTCAACGTTTCTACGCAGCTAGTTTTTAAAGACGTTTCACATGGGAATGAAACCCAAAGTGACCAGACCACTCAGGAGGATGCGGTGGTGATTGGAGTAAAGACGCCTACTCCTCAGGGAGGGCATACCAACTCACCGATAGCTGCTCCGATGATAAGTACGAGCCTTATGATCATGTTTTTTGACTTCTTGAAGCAAAACAACGTGGAGCTAGCAAGTTTGGGTCAAGGCTGTGTAACACCAGGAGCTTCCCCTCTGATGGGGCAACCACTCTAGCGACCATTCCGGCAGAGACGATTCCACCATGAAAGGTGGTGCCAGAGCAGGTTGTGTCACCTCCCAGCACATCAGCAACAAAGAGTACAAGTTTGGAGTAATCTCCCTCCAAAGCAGTTACTATGGAGTAGGTGAGAAAGTTGCTCTCCTCCACCCAAAGAGAAGCACCACATCTGTATGAGGAGTTACAAGATGCTTACCCTCAGGTTGTAAATGAGAAACCATACCCAGAAGGGTACATTCTACCGAAGTTTATTAAGTTTAATGGCAAAGGAGAAAACCCAAGAGAGCACGTGAAGAGGTTCGTTGAATACCTAGGGGTGCATAAAAAGGATAAGAACTTGAGATCGGGGAGTTCTCCAAGACCCTCACAGGAAAGGTCTACTCATCCTATTACCACTTGGTTCCCAACATCATTCCCTCATGGGAAGAAATGCATAGATTATTCCTCCAAAAGTTCTTTGTGATAGAGGATTAGTTCACTTTGAAACACATGGCACAAGATGTGCAAAAGCCTAGGGAGGAGTTAATGCAATAAATCAAGCGCTTTTGTGAGAGAGCACTGGATGTTCACGAGGAGGTAGCAGAGTCAAGGTTACTTCAAATTTGTGTTGAGGGGCTTTTAGAGGAATATAAGCTACATCTGATCAACGAAAGTAGAGATGGCACCTTTAGAGAGTTCATTAAGGCTGCTAGTAATATAGTCATGATAATCAAGCCAAGGACCTCGAGCTGGAGGACAAAGATGCCATTGACTTCTGGAAGGCTTCAAGTCTCGAGGAGATAGGAAGTTAACTACGTGGATGGAAATTCCAAAGGCAAGAAGAGAGGTTCCGAATCCAAGAACAACAATCCTAGTAACAAGATAAAGCCTGGAGAAAATGCCCCGCCACCGCTACCTTGCAGTGTGGTGGAAGCTATAGATTATTATCATACGTTGGTATGAGAGGGGGTAGCAGGTCCCCCTCACTTGAATGAAAAAAATCCAATAGCAACTGACAAATCCAACCCTAAATATTGCAAGTTACACCAGCACGTACAACACTCCATCAAGGACTGTTACAACCTGAGGAGGATCATTGGCGAGCAAGTGGCCAGTGGTACTCTACAGATACCTCCTATGGATGTTGATGAAAACCCACTTCCAGCACATCATTATGAAACTGCCAATATGGTAGTAGCATATGATAAAGAAGCAACCCAAGATCTGATGGAGTGGGAAAGTGGTGAGAAAATATGTGAAGAGTTGGAGAGGCTATCACTGAGTAGCAAGAAGATAATTGAGTTAGAAAGAAGGCGCGAGGAGTGGTTCTTCATTCCAGACAAAGAAGAGGATGGAAATGAAGAAATCGAGCAAGTAAACCTCCTAGAGGGCGAGGTGGATGTCATCCTTGCTCTAGATCAGGGGGACATCTGAGGCATAATACATTTGTAATGCCCAGACATATGAGGTAAACTTATATTATGAATATGAAGCCATTGCGAGGAGCCCCAAGTTCAAGTGGTTTTTCGACTAAATAAGTGTCAAATATGACACCAGAGTGGTCATAACCAAATTTTTTTTGAATTAGTACATCAGCGAGGAAATCCCTCATTGAATTGGCAGGCTGATCAAGAGGTATACCTCTGAAATGGTATTTTTCGAAGCAGAAAGACAGGTGCCTTACTTACACAATCGCTCATTTTTTGTCACAGCTATGATCAATGGAGTTTCATTCCCCAGAGCATTAATGGATGGAGGAACGCCCATAATATTATGCCAATCAGCACGTTATACGAGATGAGGATCAATCAGGAGAAGATAGTGCCTGTGCCATTAATGATATCAGGATTTGACAGCGCCGGGATGCAATCCCTCGGGTATGTGAATGTGGGAATAAAGTTGGGGAATTTCACTTCCCACATCAAATTACATGTCATCAATGCTAATACCAGCTACCAGCTACTCAATGGGAGGGTATGGGTGCATACCCACGGCATAGTACCCTCCACCTACCATCAGTGTGAAAAGGACAATATCAGAGGAACAAATATCATAATCAAGGCCACATAAAAGCCTTTTTTAATTGAAGAGGCCTGTCTGGTGGACGAAGCGTTCTACACAGAACTGAATGAGGAAGAAATAATTCTGCGAGAAAGCTAGAAGAGAAGTAAGTGGTTAAAGGAATTTCCCAACCAAGGAAATCTGTACATGATCATTTGGGGGAGGGTGATCCCCCACATAGCAAAAGGCAAGAGGAAGGTGGAGGAGGTGATTAAACCTCCTCGAACTTGCAAAAAAAAAAATAGTCCTATCTGATGGGAGAGTTATTTGAGCATATTAAGGAACCAGAAGAAGCTCCATAATGCATGCAGGATGGACTTAGGGAGAAGCTACAAGAGTTAGAGGAGATCAACCTAGGAGTAGAAGGGGGTGAAAGTAGACCCATTCTAATCTCCAAGAGTCTAAACCCAAAATAGAAGGAAGAGCTTGTGGGCCTGCTAAAAGAGTTCACTGATGTGTTTTCCTGGAAATACACAGAGATTCCAGGGATATACCCAGAGGTGAGCTCTCACAGATTAAATGTTCTTCCCAACGCTCTTCCAGTCAGGCAAGCAACATGCACTTACAAAGCTAACCTTGACCTGAAGATGAAAGCAAAGGTAGAGAAGCTATTGTAATCAGGGTTCATTAAACCTATTCTGCATCATGTGTGTCTCTCCAGCATTATGCCGGTGGCAAATAAGGACAAGAGCCAAATTCGAATTTGTGTGGATTTTCACGATCTGAATCGGGCATGCCCCATGGATGAGTTTCCTCTACTAAGCATAGACATCTTAGTTGATTCTACTGTAGGCCATGAGATGTATAGCTTCATGAATGGGTATGTCGGCTACAATTAGATTAAGATGGACCCGACGGACACGGAGAAGACTGCTTTTCGCACGCTATTGGGAAAATTTCACTACACAGTCATGCCATTCGGATTAAAGAATGCCAGGGCCACGTACGAAAGGACCATGATGGAATTTTTTCATGATGTACTAGAATTTTATCTAAACGATCTAGTGCTAAAATCCAAGAAATAAAGAAAGCACATACAAGACCTCCTGAGAGTGTTTGAGAGGTGTCGCAGGTACAAGATGCGGATAAACCCCTCGAAGTGTGACTTCGAGAATTTTTTTGGGTTTGTTGTGAATAGGTAGGGGGTGCAAGTAGATGCAGAGAAAAAGAAAGCCATCATGATGATACCACCTCCAAAGAGTCAAAGGTAGCTCGAGAGCGTCTTAGGAAAGGTGTCCTACCTAAGAAGATTCATACCAGCGCTAGTGAAGGTGACCCACCCATTCACACCGCTTCTAAAAGACAAAGTTAAGTGGATTTGGGGAGATGAGCAGAGAAAAGCCTTTGAAAAGATCAAAGAAATTTTAGTCTCCCCATCCACAATGATTCCACCAGAAGCTGGGGCACCGTTACTTCTCTATCTTTCTTCAACAAAAAGATCTATAGGAGCACTGCTGGCACAAGAAAAAGAATGAGTAGAAAAGCCAGTGTATTACTTGTCAAGAGTGATCTTATGTACATAATCTAGATACACCAGCTTTGAGAGGCACTGTCTTGCCCTGGTCTTTATTACTCAGAAGTTGAAACATTATCTACTAGCTTTCTTAGTTCACATAGTCACTAAGTGTGGCCCCATCAAGTACCTCCTCACACAGACGGTGCTTGTGGGACGAGCAGCAAGATGGTTCTTGATTTTGTCAGAATATGATTTAAATGCATAGTGCCCAAAGCTATTAAAAGTCAAGCGGTAGCAGATCCGCTCGCCCATTTTACAAGTGGGAATTTTGAGCCCCTCAGTGAGGAACTACCTATGGAGAACTTTCAAGCATGCATGGTGGAAGAAATGGAAAAATGGGCGATGGAGTTTGATGGCTCTAGTGCCCAAGGAATAGCAGGTGACGATATTATATTATCAAATAGTAAGGAGAAGATCACCCTCTCCTTCAAATTGGACTTTAAATGCTCAAACAATGAGACTGATTATGAGGATCTCATTTTGGGAATGTTGGAGGCACTCAGAAGAGGGGTCAGGGTGTTGTGCATGCGAGGGGACTCCAACCTGGTAGTAAAACAGGTAAATGGGGAGTTCGCCCTCAAAGATGAAAATTTGGCACCCTACAGGTACATCATTCAGAGATTGCTGGGACAGTTCTTGGAAGTAATTGTGGAGAGACATACAAGAACAATGAATAGGCATATCAACTCACTAGCCACGATAGAGCATTAGTTTGACATGGATGAACCATAAGCAACAATCACAGTACGATGGAGAACAATGGCCACTATAGTAAAATCTTTGTTCCCAAGTAATGAGCCAGAAGATTAGAGGCACCTAGTTGTGAAGCAGCTAGAGACCCGAGAGGGGACAATGAAGATGTTAGAGCTAGGGAACACTTTACTTCAAGATCCCCGAAGGGTTCCTAGCAAGATGTGTGGGAGAACAAGAAGCTAAAGAAAGGTTGGCAGAGATGCACGAAAAACATTGTGGGGACACTGATATCCCTCTCTATCGTCAGTTGCAACGGGGGGGGGGGGGGGGGGGGGCTACTATTGTCCCACCATGAGCACAGAGGCTGCTCGTCTGTAACAAGGTTATATAAAGTGACAAGCCCATTTTGACCAACCAGCGGAAGCTAACTTTGTGTAAGCCTTCAAAGATTAGAGGCAACCATACATAGTATATCCGAAAGACGGGGAGTTACCCACAGAGAGAGCGGATGAGATTTACCTGTGAAAGAGGTTAGCCTATCTTTACTTGGTGCAAGGAGAGCTTTATAGGAAATGGTACAATGAGAAGGCACTGAGCTTCATATCTAAGAAGACATTGAGAGAGTGCTAAAAAAAAGCTCATGAGCCCTCCCATATGGGAGGTGCCAAATTATATGATCAACTGATGACATTGGGGTACTACTAGCCAACTGTGGAGGCTGACTCCATTGGTTATGTGAAGAAGTGCAAAGCCTGTCAAGTAAATGATAGTATGGTACATGCTACTTCCGTTATCTTACAAAGCCTAGCATCTCCCTATCCCTTCCACACATGGGCATTTGACCTGTTAGAAAACTCATCCCAGCTTCTCATGATAAAGCTTTTATCATTGTGGCTGTAGAATTGTATACCAAATGGGCAGAAGCCATAAATCTAAAAAGAGTGATTGCCCAAGTGGTAGCCCAGTTTATCAAGGAATATATCATATGCACGTTTGGTATACCCAAAGTAATGCTATGGGCTTATTGTACCTCAAAGAGAAAACCAACCGGGTTCACCCCATTCTCATTGGTATATGAGACTAAAGCTGTATTACTAGTGGAGTTGGCGGTACTCTCAACCAGAGTTGCTCTAACCAAGATACTCATCCCTAACCCATGACATGTACAGCTAGAGGCGCTGGACGAGCATAGAGATAAGGCGAAAGAGAACTTTAAAGTCTACACCCAACAACTATGCAGAGCCTACGAAAATTTGGTCAAGCCCATAGAGTTCCAAGTGGGAGACTTAGTCCTGCGAGCACCCACTCACCATCTCTGGAGCATGTCGTCATCAAAGTTCAAACCTAACTGGGAAGGCCCCTTTGTCATGAGAGGGGTAGGCAAGTCGGGTTATTACCAAATTTTAGAACCAGAGAGTGATTGCCTCTAGTCCATCAACTGCAAGTGGCTGAAGAGGTATTATGCTTAGCATTGTTAACTTTTTTTTTATTTTTGTTAAAGAATTTGAGCAACTTGCTCTAGAACCAGAAAAGTTCTTTTTTTTTTTGTAAAAAATGATAGAGCAGTACAATTTTGTAAATGATATAAAAAATGAAAAGAAATGAATAGCAACTCTTTTTTTTAGCATTGTATGATGATTCTTATTTTAGTTGTTTGCCTATGGCATAAGGTAGATCCATCAGAATAAATATATATATTTTTATACTCTCTACTAGACTAGAAGATGGTCCAACACAAAGAGAACTTTGCTCATTACACTTGGGGGGTACATCTATCCCAATAGAAAAGTATATTGAGCAAAGTCTCTCCAGGCATGTTAGACAAATGATTTTAATCTTGTCACTAGACCAGTAGGAGGACATCCTCCAAGTTATAATAAAAAAATATATAGCAAATATTTTTGTTTATTTTTCTAGAGAACAAGTTTTAACTCCCGTTCTCAAAGAAAAAGCCTTACTTGACCAGTCCATAGAAAATATAGAGAAACGGGGACTTACACTCCCCTGCTTTAATTTCTTAAAAAATGGGGGTTTGTGGGAAGGAGACGAGCTAACCCTTTATCTCCCAGTTATTCCCTAAGAAATGATAAACCAAATGCAAGTACCCCACAGTTAGAGGGGACAATTCTAAAAATGTTGCTTGCTCAGATAATATGCAAGTACCCCACACTTAGAGGGGATAGTTTTAATATGTAAGTATCCCTCGGTTAAAGGGGACATTTCAAACAGATGAAGTGGCCACATAGAAGCAAATGAGTAACATGATAGAAACCAACAAAATACTTTTTCATTAATAATGATAAAGTTCTTTACATAGATAAAGTGTGCAAAAAGAAGTGTATATGACAAGACTATCGAGCCACTAGACAACAGGAAAATAAATCCTAGCGGGAGCGCATGTCCATGTAAGAAGGACCATACTCCTAAAAAAGCTGGTCCTTTAATCTAGCCATCCGAACCTCATCCTCAGTAGCACCAGCCTTTAGCTTGGCCAGTTTGGCCTGGAGGAACTAAATCTGAGTATGAATCTGAGCAGCCTCATCCTGATGCTGCTACTTCCCAGTATGCCTGGAGGTATGAAGCTTTATCATCTTCCTAAATGTGGAACCAAGAAAATGACAAACTAAAGCTTCAAGCCATTCCAGTGTGATATGATAGAAGCATTGAAGATTGTGAAGAGCCCTGAGAAACACTGCAACCCTCTGAGTAGTCATGTCGACAGGAGGGGTAGATAAGAAGTCATGAAGATGGCTATCTAGGGCCTTAAAGTTAAAGACCATGAGGTTATCAATGTTGAGGACACTCTGAGAGGTTAAAGTCTCAGGGTGGTGCTCCAAAAGCGTCTCCAACACCTTTCGCTCCTGTGTAGAAAATCGGGAAGGCAATTCTGAATGCCACAACGCACTCACGAAAGTCCCAGGATCCTCTACCTGTATATCATCATAACCTATATTATGAGACTTAAGATCTGAAAGAGGGATAGAAGAATCCTCGCCGGAGCCGGTATCATCGATGACCTCAGAACTTTGGTTAGCCTCACCAGTGGCCTCAACAGGCTCATCAACCGAATCCTGCAGAATGAAAAGTAAAAAGAAATAAGTCATAAAGAGGAGAAGTAGTAGGACTTGGGTTACCCTCCCATCAAAACAAAGATCGTGGAAAGTTTACCCCAAAGTCCAGGGGAGTCAATATGCTGTCACCAAAGCGAGGGGGCACCATATGACCCTGAGCACTAGCCTAACATAAATAGACAAGAGTTAGTATTTTTTTTGGCTAACGAAAAAGAGAAATGTGTTAGATTTAACAGACAATAATAACCCAGATTTGACAGTTTAATACATGGGGAGTGCGCAATATAGCACTCACAGTAGGGCCCGCAAAACTAGGGACGACCGCCTCACTAACATGAAAACAAGGAAACATGAACGTGAAGGTGAGGTAACTTGCACACTAAAAGCAAGAAGAAAAGGGGAGCAAAGAAAAGAGTAAGGTATGACAGTATAATACCTGACTCACTGTAGTTCCCCCTGGTTGTTCCACAGCCAAAGGAACAATCACTGCGCTAAACTGAAAATAAGGAAACAGGTGAATGCCAGCAAGTATTTACACAAAAAATGTAAGCTCAAAAGATCCAAGTAGATTAAGTATCTACTTGAGAGCCCCCCACTGAGATAAATGCCAGAGACTCCTCAGCAGCCGGAGCAAGAGTGGTACTAACCAGAGGGGTGGCCAAAGTCTCCTCAAGCACAGGAACTAGTGGGATACTCACCTGAGGGTCCAAAAAATAGGCCCTGCAAGTAAATAGACTGTTGCCCAGATTATACTCAAGAGGGGGGTGGGGGTGAATTGTGTTTAGCAAATTTTTAGTCAAATTAAAATTTTAGAAAAATATTTAATTTACAACACTTTAACAATTTTTAGATTAATAAATCTTTAAAGAATAAATCCAACAATATCAAATAAATGCAACCAACTAATTTAAACAACTAGAAATGCAGTTTTAACACTCTACGAATATTAAATTAATTTTGGTATTTAATAAAAATTAATATTATGAAATTAATCAATTTATTCGAAAATAATTATTATAACCTTAAAATAAATTTAGTCAAATTTCGGAATTCATTCATTTGCAAGTTAGTGTGCTAAAAATATTAACTTAAGAAAGCATATGCAAATAAAGAAATAAAAGTGCGGAAAATAAATGACACCAAAATTCAACGTGGTTCGGCCAAATCCCGACCTACGTCCACGAGCCTAGAGCTTCCGACTCCCTTGCGCTTCACTAAACCTGATCCACTTGTGGGTAGGATCAAATCACCGCATACAACCTTTTGCAAGCTGAAACCGAGTATCAAACACCGTGGCCCACTTGTGGGTAGGCTTGTCAATGGATTGGATTTTATCCAAATCCGAATCCGATCCATTTAAGCGGATATGGATCATACCTAAAATCCGATTACCCGATTATCCGATTACCCGTTTATTAAATGGAGCGGATTTGGATTCATATACTCCGATCCGTTAATAATCCGATCCGATTAATATTTTTAATACATGTATAAACAATATATATAATATATTTTTAATTAATATATATCGTATTTAATAATATTTTAAATACGTATTTTAAATATTTATGATAATAGTTCTTTATTTCATTATCTATTTTTGTGAACATTTGCAAAATAAATTATTAAATAAGAGTTGAAAATAAAAATGTTGCAAATCAAGCTTAATATAAATGGATAATCAGATAACCGGATCGGATCCGAATCCGTTTAACATAAATGGATATGGGTTTGGATTTGCCTGATCTGATCCGATTAATAAATGGATCGGATTCGAATCCGTTTAACATAAACGGATATGGATTTGGATTTGTCTGATCCGGTACGAATCCGATCCGTTTACAGGCCTACTTACGGGTAGGAACCAATCACCTATACAACAATCCGAAGCTTCGACAATGCTTCAAACAAATCTGAATATTTTTGGTACAATGTAGAATAATGAAACTCTCCAAAAATACAATTTCTATTCTGAGTTTCTTCTTCTTCTTCAATAAGACTTCAATAAATGATGTTGGTGTAGGCACAAGTCTTCTTCTTCAATGATTGAGCAGATATAAAATTAATTGCTCTCTTGAATGTGTAGCTGAGTGGTAAAAATAAATGCTCTCAATAATTTCTCTAGCTCTTGATCATATTCTCATTCTTGTGTATGTCTTCAATAAAACTCTTGAACACTTTAAATGTGTCTTTAAAAAACTAGTTGTTAGACACAACCATTGTGAGCATTAAATGCTCCAGATTTTCTGAGAGGAAGTGATCTTAAAAAATAATCTGTAAATCTTCATTTTTTATCTTCTCTATAAAAATATGGCTGTTGAGACATGATATTAACATTCTCAAAATAAATGACTGAAAGCAGCTCTTGTAAGACTAAAAATAGCTTTTGCAAATATCTCTAAGTAGTTTCTGCAAAACTATTAGTCCAAGAGAGAGAAAGATATTTTGAAATGAATGCTTGAAATATAATTTGATATAAAGACTTGTTAGTCATTTGGTGTGTAAAAGAAATTTCTATGTGAAAAGAAAATATATTAGATAGGATACTAAACACACAACGTAAGTACTTACTTAATAGAAAGAGTACGCTATCGAAGATAATATATGAACTGATGAAAATATAATATTCTGATTTATTTAGACTGAATTGTCAACCTCATTTGATAAGAGTACACCATCTGTGCAAAGTTTGACAGCAAGTATATATGGGTGGCCTAATGAAAAACTTATTTGCTTTGTTCTTTGGCGAATAAATCGTTAAAACATATATAAATATATTATATATTAAAGATTAACAGTTGGTGCCCAAGGATTACAAATAAGTACACGGATGGGACAAGACAAGGGGTGTATAAGCATTACAACTGCAGTAGGCAGTTAACTCCCATACCGTGGCACGAAGAAGATAAAAATAAAAGAGAGTGGGATGTTAATATTTTCAAGGTATAAACAATTGATATATAATATATAAACCTTATGTAACTGACAAACCTACCTAGGCAAGTGAGCACGCGAGAGACCTCAAGGAGAGGACAGGGCGTGCGACCCATGGTAGTTAGCACAAGCTAGGGCTATCAAGCTATGTTTATAACTATATAATATATATAGAGGGACACTACAAATATTAAAAAAAATATATATTTCTTCCCATCATAATTGTTTTCATATATTATAAATATTATAATCAATATATGTATAAAAAGTATACAACTACAAATGTGTAGAAGAAAATAAAACTAAAAAAATGTTTATATATATATATATATGTTAACAAAATATGTAAAGGACAATTGACAGGTAAAGTATTATATAAGTATATTAGCGTGTAATATATAAAAAAACAAGATGGGACAAGTCTTGAAAACAAATATGACACAAGTTTATAGCAATAGTAGTAGGACTGCTCATGGCAGCTTTAGGTGCATCAACCAAGGTCTAAGAGGGACGTGACAAAGGCTTGAAAGAAAAAAAATACACACTGCTTTAAGGAGTATAAAGACCTTTCTCCATATAGCACAAGGAAGTTATTTAAATTTATTAATAACATGGCACCAAGTAGTGGACTAGTTATGATCTAGTCATTTTAATAAGCAGGTATAAAAAATTATAGAAGGACAAATGTCCTATATGAATATATTGGACATAACTTTTTTAGAATAGACTATACATATAAAATATATTAATTAAACTAAGAAATACATAATTAATAATAGTTTATTAATTTAATAAAAAACTATATATGTATAACAATAGTAAATATAAACAATATATAATATCTACTATATATAAACACATCTCTATACAAGCATTTAAGACTCTTCAACAATGAGGTTGTGCACGTAGGCATCATTGATATGCCCATCTTATATATACGAAGGAAAGATGATTCTCAATATTCACATTGTGAAAATGGCCACATGACAGTGATAAGGGACCATTCATCTCCACAATTGAATACACGGAATATGGGATTCTAAACCCATCAAACGACGACTATGTCTGTCTCTCACATTGATAATATCATGTCCATTTCATTTCTCTAACTCTTCGATTCTTCTTCCCTTTTGTTTCTTTATATTCCCAAAATAATTTCTGAAGCCCTATGTTAAACCCTCTCATAATATCCTCTCTATTAAGCCCAGTTATAATATCACCTTTTCTCTCTCAAACTCTCTTTTAAGACTGCGTTCGATGTTGTCCTACAACCCAAATCAAGTTGATTGCGATTCAGATGTAGCCAAGTTAGACATGGTTGCAATGAGGCTTGAGAAGAGAAAGAAGTTGACCTTGGTTAGTGACGGTGAAGTTGCACATGTTATGTCATCATTATTTATCTATCTAGCTATTTTGTAATTGATAATCAAAGTAGATTATGTTTGGGAGTCGAATTTCAGTGGAATGGCTCTCTGGCTATGTTATTGTCAATCGTCGGCTGCGAGTAGTTCAAGCAGTTCAAAGTGAGCTATGATCACAAAGCTCTATTAATCGATGGAAAACGGAGAATGCTTATTGCCGCGTAGGACTGGCAAAATTATGGGATGGGCCTAATTTGGACGGGTCAAATATGGGTTAGGCCAACTATGGGTTGGGTTAAATGTGGACCGGGCCAAATATGGGTTGGGCCAACCCATTATTTTTTTACTAAAATAAATATTAAAATTCGAGGTATATATTAAAAAAACTCATATTTTACTCGAAACTTTTGAAAATGAGTATTATATTTGATTTGTGTCTTTTAAAATCGGGCTCCATATTTGATTCCTAGCTTTCAAATATGGGCCCCATATTTAGATGACTGGGCTAATATGGATTGTTTTATGATTTGGGCGGCATTTTGCCACTACTATTACCGCGGGAATTCACTATCCTCGAGCCACTCCTCAGGTGCTCAATCTCGTTTTATTTTCGTATACATACCCATATGATTATTTTGTTATGCTATTGTGGGGTGTTACCTTTTCATCAGACTTCTGTTTAATATAATCGCATAGCCTCGCCCCTGGATTAAGTTTGACACCCCAACTCATAATACTGTTCAATTTATTTGTCCCTCAATTTATGGAATGGAATTTTCAAATACTGTGGCCCTCTTCAGTTGTACAAAACTATCTTAAGTAATTTGTATTAAAATACTCTCGTATATTGACCATTCTCACTCTTTCTACAATCACTTGGTTTAAATCTTAATGATTTGTTCATTTCTCCATACCCAAAGTTAAATAAGGTTTGGTATTTGTTTTGTAGGTGTAGAGATTATGTTGGACTGGAGTAGTAGACTAAGGTCGGAGGAGCCGAAACCCACAAACTTTCGCCCATTGGTTGCTGAAAAAAATTAGTCAATTAAGGCTGGTGTGGCCTATCGCGTTGTTCTGGACGACATGAGTTGGGTATTGACACTGAATTAGTGCATTTTCTTTGCATTTGTTGATACCAAGACTAACTCTACAATGTTTTAGATAGTGTGTATCTAATTTTCGCTGAATATAATATTTTTGTTAAGTTTCCATTCATTTCCATGCGTTCGACAAATTTTTGGCAACATTTAAACAAGTTTTGATGCATTTTCAATGTAAATACCCTATTTGTTGTGGTTTCATTTGTCTTTAATAATTCAATAAATTTCTATAAGATGATTTCTTTTGTGCACATTAACTATTTTACAAAATGTTTATGTTGACGGTTGTGCTTTTTATTGAAAAGCCACTAAGAAATAGAAGAGATGCATGGTTTCGGTTGAAATTATGACATTACATATGCTGTGTTTGTTGATAGGCCACTATGAATAGGAAGACATACTTAGTTATTTGGCAGAATAATTTTTAGGATGTTTCTTCATGATGAATTTTTCTAATGTTAGGATAGACTTCATAATGATGTCCCATTTACTTTTATAAACATGGGCATGTGACCTGTTCATAAGTTGCTCCAAGAGGCAAATTTGTGAATGCAATTTAATTGTTTTCTATTTTGGGTTTCAAACTTAGATGTGGGTAAGCTATCTACTGTGTTATTTAGGTAATGATTGTAAGTTAGAATTATTGGGTTGGCCTGTTTTGAGTAAACTATGCAGAAATCAGTTGAGTTTAGGTATGTTTTGGTAAATAATGGTTATGAAGATAATTGGGTTTAAAGAATTTGAGGCCAACTCTCTAGACAGTGTTATATATATATATATATATATATTGTCTTGGTTTCTGATGAGTTGAAGTAAGCTTATGGTGTTCAGATGTTGCTGCTTTGATTTGGTATGAGCTTGTATAAGTGTAGATTTTTGAGATCTGCAAATATAAAGGAAAATTATATTTTTAACAATCATTTTCTTTATACTCATTGGGGTGATTAAACTAATTCAATTAGTCCTCACCTTTTCAGCGAGGATTGGGTGATCAGAAGAGACTGAGTCGATCTGGGATTAGAACAAAGGCCTTATCTCTTGCCTCATTGAATCGAATTCAATCCGTTCGTGGATCCTCAATGAGTTTAATGTGTTTTTTAAACTTATTTGAGTATCATGTCTGGATTTAAGGTGTATAATTGTAGAATTAGTTCTTTCTTTGGACTATTGTTTTGTAATGTGGCTTAACTTTTGGATTATTGTTTTAATACATGCATTTCTTTCTTAATGCATGTCTTTTATAGATTAGTTAGATGCCTAACGAGTTTCATTTCGGGCCTATTAGAGTTGGCTCTAAATTTTTGGTGTGGTTGATTGAAGACAACGATTCAGGTGCTAAAGGTTCTATATATATTTACTTTTGTAATTTTTCATAGACCTCATGTTTAATTTTCTATTTGAACTGAATGCAATAAAAAAAATGATTTGTTTTACTCGCGCACGACAAATGCTTGATGGATGACTCAAGTGAGCATCTTCTTTGTGAGCCATTTGTTTTCGATTAATAGTAAACATGTATATTTCATTTTTCTATGTGAAGGAATTTTTCGACCAGTATACAATTTCATGCGTTATTTGTGTTTTGCAAAGACCAACTAACTATACGGCAAGACTTATTAAAGAACCAACATAATTCTTCACGACAAACATAGAGTTTGAACACACACTTTCACACACACAAGGCTTTTGAGGTTATTAAAGGACCAACTGAATTATTTACACAGCAGAACATATGTCAGTTTATTCACACAGCATAAACTCAATATGTACAATTAGTGGACATTAATCGATCAGTCCAGTGGGGGGAAGCAAAGTATCGACTAGCAAGAGTTTCAAGTTTGATAACGTTTCTTATCTATGGCGTGTAACATGATTATTCCATTTCTTCGAGCTCATTCTGACAAGCGCATATGTGAATTAGCAAAACTTGCAATTCAAGATTATGACAAGAAACATAATACAAACCATAATTTTATGAGGGTTAAGAGGGCAAATCGAATGGCCTCTAAATGGAGGTGATATTTCATTACATTTCGTGTCAGGGATGCTAATGATGAAAAAACCTTTCAAGCCTATGTGTATATAGAAATAGGCACAAAGAAGATGAAATTTTTATCTATTGATCTTAAACCAAAAGAAACAAGTAGGGAAAGTTATGGCAGAGAACTGTCCTATTGCTACTGCTAATGTTGGGGATAGACCAACTACTCCACAAGATGCTAGTTGTGCCTTGCAATTCAAAAGTAACCGAGTTCAAGAATTTTTTTCCTTGAATTTGACTAGGGAATGGAAAAGGCTAGAATGTGTATAAATATGCATTCAATCTCCTTCAACTATGTTTCATAGTACTTTCTCTCTGTATGCTTCATATAGCACATGTTAAAAATGTAGCTACTGTTCACCAGGTTGAATGTGTTCATTCCAGTTGATTGATTCTATAGCTGTGGTTTAGACTTCATATAGCAGAGCATATGTTAGTATATCCAATTTGATGCATATGGTTTAGACTTCTATTAGTTATAAATAGTATGGTGTATGTTTCTAACTATCTCATGCACAACTATATACTAGGCTGGTGTATATTTAGATAGATTGGTGTATGTTTCTAATTATCTTAAATGGGACTTTGATTATGAGTTTTGATATTGATCTTATGATTTTCTAAACATAAAGTTCCCTTTTTTACATATTAGGTTTTAAGAGTTCCCTTTTAGTACTTGATTCAAAAAATTGATTCCTCTATGGTTATAAATTTGGTTTTAGTACGACCTGCTGAGCTTGGATTATAAATGGTTATAAATGGTTAGTTACTGAGTTCAACTCTATTTTGTGTTTTGTGCAGAGCTCATTTTTAATATCCCATTTTACTTTTTTATCACAACTGGTGTATAATTTTCTTAACTTATTGATATCAGTTTGGGATGGGAAAATAGGTCTGGTGATGGTATTTTGGCGAACCAAGATTGCATTATTGGTAGAGTACTTGACAATCTTATTCAATGTTGATGGGGAGTGAGATCTTAACAAATTATGTGCTTATTTTCCTTTAGAGAAGAAAGTGAAGTATGTAAGAATCTAAAAATTGAGTAATCAGGCTTCCGATTAGATAATTTGGAAAGGAAATCACTATGGTATTTTCTCTCTAAACTCAGCTGGGAACTATATTAGACAAATCAAAATTTCTTCCTGGTCTTCGAAGTTTATATGACATAGGAAAATTCCTCTTAAAATTTACTTTCTACTTTAGAGAGTTATGAAAAACATTTCTCTCTTACGGTTGATTGTTTATATGACGCTTATCTCTCACGGTTGATTGTTTATCCTATGTTTCTATATCTATTTGTTCGGATTTGATTGCAAATTTAATTCGAATCAAAATCACGGACTTGGTTTTTAGGAATTTGATCTATGGCTTAGGTTGAAAGGATGTTTAAATTATTTTTTCCTTTTTTCTTTCATAGTCTTATACCTCCATCTCTTCATATTTTTTCATTTATTTGGGTTCTTATATGTGCTATACAAAAGGCGTATTATAATGTTCTATAACTTGGGACGAAGTGAGCCTTAAAGAAGACAGTATGAGTGGTTATAGTACTCTTAATTGGAGATGAAATGAGTATTTTGATAATTCCTTATTAGGCACGATGCTAATGTATTACACTGTACTATAACTAAAGGCACTTAGTTTATTTTGTACTCTTATTAGTCCCAAAATAACCTAGATTTTTTATACATTAGCATCGTGCCTTCCATCAAATATACCTGACAAATATATTACATTGTGCTATACACTATGTAATACACAATGTGCTATACCTGTGCTACACTGCACTATACATGTGCTATACCTATGTAATACACTGTGCTATACCTGTGTATCATGCCTTCAGTTAAATATACCTGACAAATATGCCTTCAGTTATAGAACAATGTAATACATTAGAATCGTGCCTTCATTCAAATAAACACTAAATACGTACTCTTATTAGGCACTCTTATTAGGCAACGATGTATTACACTGTTAGAACTTGGAAAATGAATTAACGGTCTCTTCTTCGTAACAATTATGCACCGTTGTAGTACTATGTTATTTGTAACAACAAGGATGTACAACTCTGTTACGCACTGATGTATTACACATCAAAAGTGAGTATAAACACGAAAGTTTTACTTGATTTGAAAATAATGCTGCTGCTATGATTATAAATAATCTGTAAATGCTATAATAGGTTCATTTCCGAACTGTCTCTGAGGGCATAGCTACATTGGAACCATGGGATTTCAAGATATCATATGACAAGTTAGTTATAGCAGCTGGAGAAGAATCTAACACTTTCGGAATTAAGGGTGTGAAAGAGAATGCATTTTTTCTTCGTGAAGTTCATCACCCTCAGGAGATCCGCAGAAAATGACTCCCAAACTTGATAGTGTCTGATATCCCAGGTATGAAATTGAGCCAATAATTATTATGACAATTGAGAAATTTTAGTTGATTTTTTGAATGTTTCTTTCAAGAAAAAATATTATAACCATGCGCCGAACAAGGATTTCAGATGATGAGTTTTTCTTCTTCTCTTTCTCTTTTCAAGCGTGTTTAAACTGTCAATGAATATCTTTATTTACTACATGCTCATATTTTGAAGTTTTCCCCTGTTTTGTGGCTTGGATATACTGCAATGGTATTTGATGAGAGAGAACTTTGAAGTCCTTTATTATATGGCCTTGGGTTGTTGGAATGGTACAACAAAACTTCTAATCCTCCTAAGCCAATACAATTGTTTTTTTGTTATGATCAGTTTTTCGGTGTGGTTTGGACTTCATTGTGTAATATGAAACTACCATTATTTGAAGTTCATCTGCTTTCACACCACTTCATTATTGTAGGCAAGTATGGTACCTGATACAATTCTATAACACACTTTCATGGAATTATATTCCACGTTTACTTTGTAGACCCATTGCAAGGAAAATCCTAAATTCAGTTTTCCAGAACTACATTATTTGATAAATCCGTGCATAGCATTGTATTAATCCGTACTTCCTTATAAATTTAATTTGTAGAATAAATGTTTACCATTATGTTGGATTAGTGTTATATTGATAAAGACTTCATTTTATGATTTCTTGGAAATTTTAAGAACCCACGCATCGTGATCTTCAATAATCAACAATAATGACATGAGGGCCATAATCTTCCAATGAGATGGCATGTTCATCTTTATATGTTCTTTTTCACTTTGATTTTGGGTTTCTTTCTAAATTTGTAAAAAAATCCTGTAATTACAACTCTGAAGTTCATGGGTTGAGAATAGTTATCATGTATTTGAAAGTTTTTATATTGGCATTTGTAATTAACTAGACACAAAAAATAAATGGATTTAAATCTTATACTTTTGCATTATAACCTGTATGGAACTTAGTAAGATAATTGCTCTTACAATGAAAATCACTGTAATAAATCAGAGGCTGCTTCTTTTAACTTCATTTATAATGGATGATGCGTTGAATTTATGACAGATTCTTTATTCTAATATTTGTACGATGTAATTCTTTTACTGTGCTGAATTTTGAAACGTTCAAAAGTAACATTACTTTATTTACCTCTTACCATAGATTATCCAAATAAAGAAGTATAATTTTCCAGATCTTTGTTAAAATCTTCTTCGCCTGCTCAGTTGTGCAACTGTTTATAACAGTAACTGCATCTTATATCTATGGTTAAATCACTATTACTGTAATACGTTTCACACCATTCATTGATAATTTTTACTTACATATCCAAATTCATTATTTCTCCTGTTAATATAGTTACATTTGTTTTGTGTTTATGTATGTAGCAAGTGTTTACACTTGAAATTGAATATGTTGTATTTTTACATATCTTGGCTGTTTTTTTTTTTATATATATATGGGATGCTTTCTCTACTTATTCATGATGTTGAATCTAATTTTGGGTGCTACTCTAGAATGTGTATATATAAATTATTTTTAATCTTTTCCTCCCATCTTTATGATCCAACATTATTAACATATCTTACATACGACCCAGGCCTCGATGATGTGGTGAAATAGTGATGAGGCAAGAATCTCTTTTTCAGCACTGGTGGAGAAACATGTATTCAAAGCTGATAGTCTTTATTTTTGTGAAGACCCCAACTGAGGCTCGAGACCTTAGTGTAAGTAAGCATGCATATCGGACCTCCTGGAAGAGCAACTGTTTATAACAGTAACTGCATCTTATATCTATGGTTAAATCACTATTACTGTAATACGTTTCATACCTTTCATTGATAATTTTTACTTACATCTCCAAATTCGTTATTTCTCCTGTTAATATAGTTACATTTGTTTTGTGTTTATGTATGTAGTAAGTGTTTACACTTGAAATTGAATATGTTGTATTTTTACATATCTTGGCTGTTTTTTAATATATATATATATATATATATATATATATATATATATATGGGATGCTTTCTCTACTTATTCATGATGTTGAATTTAATTTTGGGTGCTACTCTAGAATGTGTATATCAAAATTATTTTTAATCTTTTCCTCCCATCTTTATTATCCAACATTATTAACATATCTTACATACGACCCAGGCCTCGGTGATGTGGTGAAATAGTGTTGAGGCAAGAACCTCTTTTTTAGCATTGGTGGAGTGACATCTATTCGAAGTTGATAGTCTTTATTTTTGTGAAGACCCCAACCGAGGCTCGAGACCTTAGTGTAAGTAAACCTGTCGATCTGACATACCGGGAGAGCGCCGCACGTATTATAGCTGACATGTCAAAATCCAACAAATCATAGTTGAAAAATCAACCGTCCCCGTCAAAATAGCTGCGGCAATTGAAAAATGTTTGGCCCATAACACCAAAGGAATTAGCTTCCAGATTCTCATAAAACCTGAGTTCCTTGCTGAAGGGACCGCTATTGAATATCTTTTCCAACCTGATCGTGTCCTCATTGGATGACGGGAAACCCCAGAAGGACAGAAGGCATATCAATCATTTAAAGATGTTTATGCTCACTGGATCCCTGAAGATCAAATCATCACTACCAATTTATGGAATGCAGAACTCTCAAAGCTTGCTGCCAACGCCTTCTTGGAACATATAATTTCCTATGTTAATGCTATGTCAGCAATATGTGAGGCCACTGGTGCAAATGTCTCAGAGGTGGCTTATGCAGTTGGTAAGGACACAACAATTGGTCCCAATTTTTTGAACGTAAGCGTTGGTTTGGGTGGGTCTTACTTCCAGAAGGACATTCTGAACTTGGTTTACAGCTGCAAGTGCAATGGCCTTCCAGAGGTGTAAGGATACTGGAAATAAGTCATTAAGATCAATGATTACCATAAGAGTCATTTCGTAAATCGTGTTGTTGCCTCCATATTTAACACGATGTCAGGTAAGAAATTCACCACACTAGGGGTTGCCTTTATGAAGGATACAGATGACACCCGTGAGACTCCCGCCATTGATGTCTGCAAGAGGTTGTTAGGGGATAAAGATCGGTTGAGCATGTATGATCCACAGGTGATTGAGGATCGGATCTAGAGGGACCTTTCAATGAACAAATTTTATTGGGACCACCCACTTCACCTCTAGCCAATGAGTCCCACCACTGTGAAGCAAATGAGTGTTGTTTGGGATGCTCATTCTGCGAAAAATGATGCACACTGTGTTTTCATTCTCAGTGAGTGGGATGAGTTTAAGACTCTTGATTATTAGAAGATATATGACAACATGCAGAAAGATGCTTTTGTTTTTGATGGGAGGAACGTTGTGAACGCCGATAAGCTAGGGGAGATTTGTTTGATTGTGTACTCAATTGGTAAACCACTTGATGAGTGGCTCAAGGGCGTAACTGAATAATGAAATTTATATCCTTTTTCACTTAAATCTCTGAAATTTTAGTTTGTTTTACTTTATTTCAAAAAATACTTAACAAATTGGTGATGTGACTTTATTATTAGCCGCCTTGCCTGCATTAAGTTGAGTTATTTGGATTAAAAAGTTAATTATAGAAATTAAGGTTCATGGACCTTAATGCAGATTTAATTTATTTCATTTTATCTTAAATTTAATTCTCTGTTGAATTTAGATTCCATCTTGATTGCTGATGAAAACAGAATAGTTAAAATATGGATTTTTTTTCTATATATCAGTTACTTTTTCATTAGTTGGTGTTTAATTAGTTTTCCTTGGCAGTGTTTGATTAATTGTCCCTACAATATTGATGAGTTATTTTTTTTATTCCATCTTGATTTTTATAAATGCCAATTCATATGATATATGCAGGCGTTTCTTCTGAATTTCTTTAAAATGCAAGGAATTGAATCTTTTCCATAATCATCATTATTGACCAACTCTCTCTGGAAGCACTAATGTTCTACGGAGAACTATGATTTTGTCCCCATCTGTCAGTGTGTTGCATTTGACTTCGGAGGTAGAAAATGGTACTTAAATTACTGATAAGACATGTTTGTACAACAGTTGCTTATATTTCCATTTTTTAAAATTGTGTACTTGGGCATTTGCGATAGGTAATTTTGTGAGTTTTTGAACTTTTGTAAAGATATTTTGAATAAGATTCCGATAGTTTCTTAAATAGTTCTCCTTATTGTTCAGGTCTTCAATTAGTAGCGCTCTACTAAGACATGTCAAATTGAGGAACAAATGGGTCCGAATGAGACTTTCAAGCACATATTTGTGCAACGGCGAATTCAAAAGATTTTTATCTACAAACCATATTCTGTAAGGGGAACCATAATTCGAACTAGCATTATAATCAGGTTTCCATCTTCTTCACATTTTAAGAAAATATATCCTCAATTCTATCTCGATGAATTTAGTTTTGGCGAACCTTATAGTACTCTGCCCCGCCCAACCTTAATTCTGGTGATTTTTTAGCATCCATTACAGCATGAATAGGTGTTTTATTATTGTGATTTTTTTTGGGGGGGGGGGGAGGTTTTTTATGGACAGTTGATTGCTTTGTTATTTTTTCAGTAAACATTGTGAATTTATATGGATTTTATGAATTGCATAATTGCTCCATATGTCTGCTTTCCTTTAATAGAATCAATTTTCCACTTCCAGTAGCACCTCAGCCTGTGGGTTAAACTTCAAAATTGTCATTAAATTTACGAGTAAAATGTTAATAACTTTTGAATGGTGATCGTACTAAGAATTATAAAAAAAAGTAAAAAATATCTGCCATATTAAGTGCCCAACTGAAGCCTACTTCGCTGAAGATAAAATTTATGCTGCTATAACTATATCCCGCTAAGACAGTTAATGAATGTAAAACCAGAAGATGAAAAACATCCATCTTCAAGAATAAGAAGAAGTAGAGGTTTTGTTAGATGAATTTTAGTGTAAAAGGTGCTGAAACATGTGGACGCGCAGACTTTAGGTGTGGCGATGTGCGTTAGCAAGCAGTGGCACAAGACTGCCTAGAATGAGCGTTTGTGGGAACTGATCTACACCAAACACAGTTCAAACATCGGCACACAATTCATAGATGAGACACAATGCACGCCACGATTAACACAATTCATAGCTAACACAATGCACAACACACAGAAGTATAAAGTGTTTTCCTCTTGGATTGAACCACTGATGAAACAATTTCTTTCTATTTGGTCATTTAATGGATTTAACACTAATTGCACACGCACACGCGCATACACACAAACTAATCTTAATTTTGAGTTGCTCCATTATACACGTTTCCAATTCTCTCCAGTAGAGGTTTCATTTCTAATACTCGCTGGATAGAGCTACCTGATATAGCCACCTAATACCTACTTTATTTATGATGGACGACACCCTCTTAGATTTTTGATTGACCAGCTATCATAATTCATGAAGTTAGTATGCATGGTGTATGTCTATAACTATTGCTTCTCAATACAACTCTCTCTATCAATGCCACTCTCTCAACTGGATTGATTGCAAAACTTTGAACCAGCAGTTCCTTCGTGTCAAAGTATCCTTTAGTTCTCTATCTTTTTGTACATATATCTTTATTTTATTGTAGGACTCATAATATTATTCATATCTTTGCCTCATTTCTTGGTTTGAAGAACATTTTTCTATCTTAAATTATGTCAACACTATTTTTGTACGAGTTTTAATATTTGAACACTGTTGCGTTCATCTTGGTTTATTCATTGCAAGGTCCCATACTCGATTATCTCTTGAAGGTGATATTAACTGGTATGAGTTAGGTATTGACATTTATGTCTACTATACATAATTGGTAATCTCCTTTTTTTTGGCAAACAAGTCTTGGAATCACTAAGGTTTATACTTATACTTTATTTTTTCTCTATTTTTGTTAGTTTGTTGAATATCCACATCTCTACAAAAATAATCATACCGATGTTATTAATTTCAATTTGTTGGCTCAAATACATGTGAAATGGAACTATATATACCACACCAACATATTCAGATATTATTGTAGCTCCACTAATGATTGCAGAACCTGAATTTCTAAACCACAAACAAAGTACCAAATGAATTCCTCCTGTAATTCACCAACCAGTGGTGTTGACGTTGGCATTTGAAAGACGGTCATTTATCATATATGTTGAATATAAATTCCACATTGACTAACTTGGAAGAATAAATTTTGGGGAACCAAATGGTATCACTTATTTGACGTATGCGGGCCACTTCTAGGATGGGGTCCATGCATAAATCCATTGACTAACATCAGTTGGTCCCAAAATTTGTTACCATTATGTTTATCAGTGCATCATTATTTCCCAAATCTAAAGAACTGCTAGAAAAATTCAGATATGTTAGCTAGTGTACCATATCTAAATTAGAACATTTCAAGCAGTTCTTTAAAGTAACATATCGAAATTAGAATTTTTTAAAGAATGTAACATATCTCCATAGCCACAACACTAATGTAAGATTTGGTGTTTATAAAAATAATTTATTTAAACTCCTCTGTAAGGACATTTTTGTCATGTCCGTTATCTTACAGTTTTGTACGTCGTACGCCGTTACATTTGGCACGTCTCTGCTCGATCACATATGACGGCCCCAATCCGAATTCCGGGAATCAAGCATCCTGCACCTCCATCATGTGTCCCACATCGGCCTCAACGACTTCACGTTCCATGATTTTAGGGACTATATGCTAGTGGTACGCAAGAGAAGTCAAAACAGTGAAAGAAGGCTCGATATGGAAGTTCAAGGGCAATTCGGTAATTGTACATCCACCGTCCGGAGGATAGGTCAACTGGAAAGTTTAAGAGCTTGCCGCAACAAAGATACTGGAAGAAACGGCATCTCATTCCGAGCTACGGTGAAGAAGATATGGCCCTTTGAAGATGGAGAGATTTCCTCGAAGGAATCTGGTACCTGAGGATCGGACCGATCCGAACTCCTACCGGACCGATCCGATTTGTCAAGATCCAGTAGCCACCGGATCCATAGCGAACCGATAAAGCCAATCAAGCAGAACCGATCCGACAGCTACCGAACCGATCCGGGTTCAGAAAAAGAACCGATCCGGTTTCACCGGACCGATCCGCCTATCGACCGGACCGATCCGTCGAGGATAATTACTGCCAGATCGTGCAGCAGATTTTTTAGGGTTTCGATCCCTTATTTAAACCACGATCTTCAGTTGGTTTTCTTAAGACTTTCCCACGATTTTCAGAGCATATTAACTCTAAAGTCTTCACCTATTGAGTCCTATGATTCTAGGTTCTTAGATTCACACATCTTCCATATCCTTGTGAATCAAGTTTGGTAACCCAAAGAACACCATTGTTGTTGTTCAACCTTTGTGAAGTGGACCGCTTCTTCCTCTTCATTGCAGCCCTACTGGACAGGGATAGTTCCAGCCGCCAGCCCTACTGGAAAGGGTTTCTTCCAGCCGCGACTACAGAATCCGATACCCATGGGTAATTCTTAGTCAACCTGTATTTCATTGTAATCCGATTGTAAACCGTCTTTTACAAATTATAGTGATATACAAATGGTTTTGCCCCTGTGGGGGATTTTTCCTTAAACTTTGTGTGTTGAATATCTTGTGCATGATTGCATATTGTTTCAATCACACCTAGTTGCATGCTTAGGGTTAATTTGGGTTAAAAATGGTATTTATTATATTATTTCTTAATTGAACGCAAGCGCCAACTCTTTCAAATTGGTATCAGAGCAGGTTACGCTAATCTATCGCGTATTCCTATTTTCCGCAAAAATTTTCTATAGATATCAATTTTTGAAATAAATTGATTTTTGAAAAGAGCGTGTTCAAATGGAGAAATCATATTATAAAATGCCTATTTTTGACGGGTCGAATTATGCCTATTGGAAAGCCCGTATGAGGTCGGCTTTAAAAGCCATTGACGAACGTGTCTGGATTTTGGTTGAACGAGGGTGGACTCCTCCCACCGTGACTGTTGATAACGTGACAAATTTGAAACCTGTCACGACGTGGACCGATGATGAATTTAGATGGTCTTCCTTTAATTCTAAGGGATTGAGTGCTATTTCTGGGTCTGTCACACCTGATGAGTTCAAACGCATAATGACGTGCACCACGTCAAAAGAAGCATGGGATGTTTTGCAACTTACCCATGAAGGAACGAACGCTGTTAAAGAGTCTAAATTACAAAATTTGGCCACCCAATTTGAGACTATCACCATGTCTGAGTCCGATTGTTTTGATGAGTTTTTTGCACGCTTGTCGGACATCGTTAACACTAGTTATAATTTGGGTGAGGTAATTGATAACACGCGTATCGTTAAAAAGATTTTGAGATCTCTCCCAAAACTCTTTATTCCTAAAGTCACTGTTTTGAACTCTTTGGGAAATCTGCAATCACTTAAGTTGGAAGAACTTGTAGGAAATCTTCAAACCTATGAGATTGACATGTTTCCCAAAACGATTAAGGCTAAGGATAATGGGATTGCTTTAAAGACTCATTTTCAGAAAAAGAAAGAAAAAGTTTTTGAATCCAAGTCTGAATGTGATTTTGACTTAGATGACTTGGCCCTGTTTGCAAAAAATTTCAAAAGAATTCTCAAATTCAAGAAAAGTGGAAATTTCAATGATAAAAAGAATGTTGAGAAAAATTCTTCTGAAAAGGAAAATGAGAAAGATTCCAAAGACCCTCCTAAGAAAGACAGTGAGAGATGTTTTGAATGCGACGGTAAGGGTCATAGAGTGTTTGAGTGTGCCTATCGTCTGAATAGAGAGAAAGGTAAAACTATCCTAAATGCTACCCTCAGTGATGACAGTGATGTCGAGTTGGTGGACTGTGGAGATAAGTCACCGCATGAGCATAACTTCACCGCGTTCATGGCAAGTCATGTGAGCACCTCCAATGCTTCTCACGACTATGAGGATGCTTCTTCACATGGATTCCTCGACAGTGAGAGCGAAGAAAGTGAGGGGAAGGATGAAGGAAGTGAGAGTGAGAGTGATCTTCAACATACCTACGCTGAGTTAAATTCTGAGTTTCTTGAAACCAAGAGGTGTTACAAAGCGTTAGTTCTTAGGATCACCGCCTTAGAGAAAGAGTTTGAAGAGAGAGAGAAGGGTTGTGAGAATCAAAAGGAGAGAGAGAAAAAATTTGGAGAGATAAAGTGTTTTGAGTGCGATGGGATAGGGCACAAGAAATTTGAGTGTCCCACTATTCGTAGGAGAGAGCGCAAGAAGATTGCCATGCCCACTTCTCCAAGCGATAGTGAGGATGAGAATGGTGATGACAGGTTAATCCAAAATGCCTTTAGAAAGTTGTTCATCGAGACCATGGAAACAAAAAGGTCAAATAGGATCCTAGGTCTTCGAATTCGTGAGTTAAAGGTAGAAAGTGATGAGCTAAAAAGAGAAAAAGGTGACCTGTCCAACACGGTGTCTAGTCTGACGACACGTGTATCCCATCTCGAGGATGACCTCAAACAAGCACAGGAGGTCCAAGTCACATTAGAGACTGCTCCCGAGCCTATATCCACCATTGTGAGTGAGTCCCATGGGTGTCCGTCTAGGAATATTCACCCCAAAATTGTTGATAAATTACTTCCTAGACCGGTTTATGTTTGCTCCCACTGTAAGAAACGAGGACATCTTAGGGAATTTTGTTCTAAGTTGGGTTTTGTGCCATATCATGCCACTTCACAAATTCATGCACATACACCCACTCATAATACCTTGCCTGCTCATTTTGATAGAGAGTTTGCACATATTCGCGCGCAAGTGAAGTTTTTGATCAAGACTACACATGATCTAGTGGAGTTGGTTCAAAAGATGCCACCATCTTTAGAAAACTCCACCGTTACTCCCGGTTGACATCTAGTCTTGATTGCTAGCATAGGTTGTTTATCATGTCATTTTTTAAACCTATTGCTAGCATGTATCATTAGTTAGTTTTTCATTTTTTTTTTTTTAAAAAAATACAAAAAGATTTTTTGTTTAGAAAAATTTTCAGAAAAACTCAAAAAGATTTTTTTTGATAAAATTTTTGAAAAATTCAAAAAGAGATTTGCCTTTTATGGATGAGCATTTAAGATAGCCAAGTCACAACTTCATTCCATTTATCCATGTGACTGTTTGATAGAGATTTGAGAGGCTACATCATTTCATCCATGTGCTTAACATTGATTGGAGTCCTTGAGATGTAATTAGCGATATTTCCTACATGCTTGACTCCTATATCCTTTATTGTACACATGCACGGCTATATTTGATTATTTCACTTGTCAATCTCATGTTGGCTTGAATGTTTCCATCTCAATCCTGTCTATACAATGTATAAAATGCGATAAAACTTGACAAGATTGGATTGCATGTAAAAACCGTTTTGGTGAGACTGTGTGATAATTTGCATAACGGGGAGGGGGTGCGAAAGTTGATTCTTATCCTTTGCGCAAAAGCCACCGTTAAAAGGACCTAAAAAATTGAGGAATTTTATTATCCGAGGTCCTAAGAGGTTAAAAGAGCCCGAAAAAATTGAAAAGGCAATAAAAAGCAATACATGCCATATATGGGCCATTTAGGTTTCACCATCAATTCTCCAAAGTTTGAGAATTTAGTATACCTCTATTAAAAATATAAATCTGAGGGAGTTTGGTTGGAGATTGAAAAACGGGTTTGCACTTCCTTGAAAGTCCTGAAAAAGCATGAAAATCATTTTGGACGTTATTGGTGTAGAAATCACTTTGAGCTTTGATTTGTTGATTTGATTGAGTCAATATCTTATACTGTCAATCTTTTACACCAAAGGAAGCATTTGAGTTCATTCGTTAGGAATATCCAATATTCATCGTGCACATATGTCATGTTTGTATGCTTTGATTTTCCTATCGAATTTTGATCACACCCATTCATTAACGCTATCACCGACTTGGTTGTTTTATGTTCATTCATGGTGTGATTTTATACCTTGTGTCACCCCGGTTCTTGATTGCTTGATTTATTTCTCTCATTTGTCTATTTGGGGACATCATAAAAAGGGGGAGAATGAATTATCTGATTATGGGAGTTTTGAAATTTGAGGTTCATCATAAATCTGGTATATATGCATATGTTTATTATCTCATTTCAAACTCGATACGTCACTTGGTATTTGCTTTATCTCATGTGTGTAGGTACATCCTTCATAATCCCATGATACACACCCTGATGAGAAAACCGTGAAGATTCCTGAAGATTTGAAGATCAAACGATGCAGTCTTATTCATATGTATCTTTCCAGTTTTGGGTTCATGGAAGGGTAGATTTGTATAGGCAGTTGTGCATTGATAATTCGGATTTTTTATGTATGTACCGGCATAGACATAGGGGGAGATTTGTAAGGACATTTTTGTCATGTCCGTTATCTTACAGTTTTGTATGTCGTACGCCGTTACATTTGGCACGTCTCTGCTCGATCACATATGACGGCCCCAATCCGAATTTCGGGAATCAAGCATCCTGCACCTCCATCATGTGTCCCACATCGGCCTCAACGACTTCACGTTCCATGATTTTAGGGACTATATGCTAGTGGTACGCAAGAGAAGTCAAAACAGTGAAAGAAGGCTCGATATGGAAGTTCAAGGGCAATTCGGTAATTGTACATCCACCGTCCGGAGGATAGGTCAACTGGAAAGTTTAAGAGCTTGCCGCAACAAAGATACTGGAAGAAACGACATCTCATTCCGAGCTACGGTGAAGAAGATATGGCCCTTTGAAGATGGAGAGATTTCCTCGAAGGAATCTGGTACCTGAGGATCGGACCGATCCGAACTCCTACCGGACCGATCCGATTTGTCAAGATCCAGTAGCCACCGGATCCATAGCAAACCGATAAAGCCAATCAAGCCGAACCGATCCGACAGCTACCGAACCGATCCGGGTTCAGAAAAAGAACCGATCCGGTTTCACCGGACCGATCCGCCTATCGACCGGACCGATCCGTCGAGGATAATTACTGCCAGATCGTGCAGCAGATTTTTTAGGGTTTCGATCCCTTATTTAAACCACGATCTGCAGTTGGTTTTCTTAAGACTTTCCCATGATTTTCAGAGCATATTAACTCTAAAGTCTTCACCTATTGAGTCCTATGATTCTAGGTTCTTAGATTCACACATCTTCCATATCCTTGTGAATCAAGTTTGGTAACCCAAAGAACACCATTGCTGTTGTTCAACCTTTGTGAAGTGGACCGCTTCTTCCTCTTCATTGCAGCCCTACAGGACAGGGATAGTTCCAGCCGCCAGCCCTACTGGAAAGGGTTTCTTCCAGCCGCGACTACAGAATCCGATACCCGAGGGTAATTCTTAGTCAACCTGTATTTCATTGTAATCCGATTGTAAACCGTCTTTTACAAATTATAGTGATATACAAATGGTTTTGCCCCTGTGGGGGATTTTTCCTTAAACTTTGTGTGTTGAATATCTTGTGCATGATTTCATATTGTTTCAATCACACCTAGTTGCATGCTTAGGGTTAATTTGGGTTAAAAATGGTATTTATTATATTATTTCTTAATTGAACGCAAGCGCCAACTCTTTCATCCTGGTAGCATTAAAATATAGTTATAATGGACATTAATTGAGATTTTGAATGGTATAAATAATATTTTTTTATTGACTATGATCTCTCACAAAATATCTAATATCTGATAGCGTCAGTTTGAATGGTGTCTATTTTTGAAGTTTTTATTTTATGTGTTTGCTCTAGCTAAAAATGACTGTGCTTGGTTGTTGGTCTGTTAAAATTCAGTTTTCATTTGATGATTATGTTTCTTTTTTCATTAAGTTAATCAACACTTTAATGTGGAAAGAAAATATTCACTGGGAATACATATGTGAAACTTGAGTTTAGTTGTGGAATCAAGCTGACTTTCGGAGACTTTCACAGTTTATTGTTGTCAAGCTTCCATGTGTTTTCGGAATGTAAAATGAAGATGTGTAAGGTTCACATTTGGAACTTCCAACCCAAACTAAAACTTGAGTTGCGGAATCAAGCTGACTTTCGAAGATTTTTTTTTTTAAAGCTTTGTAAACGTCTTTTCTCGAAAGAACTCATATAACCAATTCCGAGCAGGCAATTTTGGATCCATTCGTACATTTTCAACAAGTTGGTTGATTAAAAGATGATGATGGCACCGACTGTTGAGGAAATCCAAACAAGTGATTATAGAAATTTAAGTCGGTGTCGATGGTAATGTGAGAAACCCACTAATAGAGAGAAATTTCAAAGTTGGTGTCTGTGTCGGTTTTGGTGAAAATTATCAATTCGCTGTTGGCCCATTGTTCAGTATTAATATATCGTCAATTATATGTCAATTTTGTTTCTTGGTTCTTAAATGGATGTTTGAATTTTCTATTTTTCTTTAATTGATCAATGTGAAAATTTTATTGATCTGGATTATATTGGAGTACGCAGTCTCCTAAGTTATTTTGGACAAACTATTATTATTGTTGCTGTTGTATTTTTTTTACTTCTTATACAGGGTGGATACTCCTATAAACAAAGGAAGTTTTGCCCAATTTTTTTAAAATTATTTACACTTAGTTAAATTATATGCAACACTTAATTGATGTAATTTCTGTGAGGTCTATGACAATATTTTTATTATTCTAATATTTCCTAAAATGTTTACACATTTATGCTGTAAAAAATAATGCCCAACTTAAGAGCAAGATAAATTTAGAATCAAACCTTTTGAGTTGGATCATGCCGCTTTTCTAAATTTACTTTTGGCGTACCAAAAAATCCTTACTTATTTTTCTTGATAAGAAAATTTATTCCTTTGTTGTTTCAGGAATTTTTTTTAAATTCATATGATCACTTGATGCTTTGTATATGCTATTTTCAATTCTATTATTGTTTAAAATGGATATGGAAATTATTTTTTTTACCCGACATATATATATATATTTATATATATATATATATATATATATATATATATATATATATATATATATATAGCTATAGTTTTTTCTTTTTATTCACTATAAGACGTGTACTTCAGTAACAAAAATGCTACGCCGACACAAATTTGTGACACATATTGGTGCGACACATTGACATGTATCTTTTGCCAACATGTATTCGACTTATGAAAACCGCATTCTTCTAATTCGCGCATCGCGCGGGTTTACACCTAGTAATATATAATTATATAAAGTATATATTAACAGATTATAAAAAATAACAATTATATAGATGTATAGCTATAAAAACTGACTAAATATATAACTAAATAAATATTATAAAAGTATGTTTGGAATCATCAAAATTAATATATTACATTAACTAAAATGTACATTAATTACAAAATATAATTTAATATTAATTACATTTTCGTTAAAAAATCTCCCCCTTTTTGATGATGACAAACAATGATTCACATATATCGATAAAATGTATAAATTAAGCACAATTAGTGAATCATACATACTTCTCCCCCTTTTGACATTATCAAAAAGATTTTTCAATTTAAATCGAGTGTCATCGGATAAAGGTGCGAAGCTCGCCCTATCAAAAATAATTCGTGCATGGGATTCAAGCATAAATCTCAAGGGACATAAGTTTTTCAATACGCACATGTGTCATCTTATTTTTTGAAAAAAAAATAACATAAACTTTTCATAGCATGTATTTGAATTTTCAATATTCATGAATATCATCAAATAAAACATATGTCACCAAAATGATAAAATAAATTAATTTAAGCACATAATGGTGAATATATCACAACTCAATGTTTTTCAAATAATTTTGAAATAGGCACATAACATGAGTGAGAATATGGTGGCACAAATATACCAATAAAATTATTTGATTTTGTTCACGCTTTGCCATTTTCGAGATACGAGCGTAAGATTCTCGAAATAATCAATCATAATCCAATATCCATATTAATGCTTCAAAGTTTGTGATCAAGCATTTTTCAAATAAATATTTCTCATTTATCTCCTCCTAAGGGATACCAATGAAGGAATATATGCATATAATAAATATGGTGCATCTATTTGCTTCAATAGAATCATTTTTAACGAGTCTCACAAATGATACCAATTGTTGATCATATGATTTCTCAATTTAAGCACATATATCACAAATGTTTCTATCTTCCAAAACAAATATATAACATGAATGTCACAAATATTCAAATAATTTCATTAATCATGTAGCATGACATAAAACTAACTCATAAAGATTAATATGTTCATATCATCATAATCAATAAGTGAATGTCTCAATATTAACATGTAACTCATATATCTAGAGTACTAGAATATTCTCAAATGACATTTTCGTTTCAATGAAGTCATGAAATATTATTCACAAAATAATATCAATATGTAACTCACAAAAAATATGAATTTAAAAAAAAATTATCATCAAAATCAAAAGTATGTTCATACAACACAAAATCCTTGCACATACTTTAACAAATAATCTATGCATGAAAAAATATATCAATTAATATCATAAAAGTAATCATAAGATATGAAATTCAAAAATGGTGTTCTTACCACCTTACCAATACCAATGATATTTCCATGAAAAATTCTCCAAGTGTGGGATTTTCAACATTAGGCAATGATACTTGAAATTTGTAATGATACCAATTCATGTGCCTTGAAAATCCACATTCAATCTCAAAATACAACCTACACAACTTTGAATATTTTCTCTTTGATCCAAGAATGTGTTAGGTCCATGAAGCAATATTCATTAAAATTTATTCGCATATTCAAGCACTAAACATGTTTAAAAAAATGAATTTAATCAGATTATTATTCAATAATAAGCATATAAAATATGAAAACAATATATCACAATATTTATCAAGAAAAAAAATAATACTAATTTTATTTTCATAGAATTTTTTTGTTTAAGTGCCAATGCCGATTTTGCACCTAAAAACTTCATCTTTTGGAACCCAATATGTGTGTGGCTAATTAGGATTTGCATACATGATTGTATCTTTAGGAATTCAACCTAATTTATCATTTTTATACTTTCTTTTTCTAAAATGATAAAATTTGGAATAATGTGTATGTCTACCACAATATGTGCATAAAGAGTTAGGATGACTAGACGAGGCTTCATTTTTAAATAAATTGGAGTAAATATTTTTCTCATTTTCTTCATCATATCCTATACCATTATTATTGAACCGAATTCTTTGACTTTCCACAATCTTATAAAAATATTCATTTCCTTTAGTAAAAGTATCTAAAGATTTCTTTAAATAATCAACCTTTCTTTTTAATTCACTATTTTCAATTTCAAAAGGGTGAGTAACATCTACAGAGTTTTCCTTTTTCAAAGATTTAGGTTTATTTTTCAAAGACTCATTTTCTAATTTCAAATTATCAAAACCATTTGACATAGAATCATATTTAGTTGAACGTAATGAATGAGACTTTTTAAGTTTAATATATTTATTTTTAAGTTCTTCAAAACTTTCACATAATTCATCAAAAATATTTTGTAAATCTTCATAATCATCAACATCATTATTATAACTATCACTAGAAGTTTCAAGGTTAGAATGTACCCCATTTTCCATAGCCATGAAACAAAGATGAGCAACTTCATTTTCATTTGAATCTTTATCGAAAGAACTAGTGTCGGAGTCACTCCATGTTGTGGCATTCATTGTCTTCTTCCCTTTCTTATACTTTGGACAATTAGGCTTAATATGTACAACTTCATCGCAATGATAACATCTCGGTTCAGATTTGAAATGATTATCATCATTGAACTCTTTTGAAATTTTTTTCCTTCTTCTTTCCCTGGCATTTGAGAGCAATAATTTTGTTTGCTTTAGGTTTCTCTTCTTCAATAAATTCCTTGAGTTTCATCTCATAAGTGATTAAGGAGCCCAATAGCTCATCAAGAGAGATAGGTCTTTCTCTTATTTCTTCTTTGATATCCAACTTTTTGCTCATCCAAGTTGTCGGTAATAACTTGAGAATTTTACTCACCAACTGATTGTTAGTATATATTTTTCCAAGAGATTTAAGACCATTGATAATATTTGTGAACCTAGCGAACATATCAGAAATAGATTCATCGGGTTTTATCTTAAATAACTCAAAACTATGAACAAACATGTTGATTTTATCTTCTTTAACTTGACTTGTTCCTTCATATGTGACTTCTAATCTATCCCAAATTTTTTTAGCAGATTCACAACAACAAATTCTATTATATTCATTTACATCAAGTGCACAATGCAAAATATTCATAGCTTTAATATTTATTTGAATTTTCTTAATATCAACATCATTCCATTCATTTTCTTCTTTAGGAACAAAAACATTATTTACCATTTTCATAGGAATACAAGGACCATTTATAACTACTCTCTGAACTTCATAATCACGTGACTGAATAACCCAGATTATACTCAAGGGGGGGGGGGGGGTGATTGAGTTTAGCAAATTTTAAAAAAATATTTAATTAACAACACTTTAATAATTTTCAGATTAATAAATCTCTAAAGAATAAATCCAACAATATCAAATAAATGAAACCAACTAATTCAAACAACTAGAAATGCAGATTTTAACACTCTACGATTATTAAATTAATTTTTGTATTTAATAAAATTTAATATTCTGAAATTAATAAATTTATTCGAAAATAATTATTTTAACCATAAAACAAATTTAGTCAAATTTCGGAATTATTTTATTTGCAAGTTAGTTTCCTGAAAATATTATTTAAGCAAGCATATGCAAATAAATAAATAAAAGTGTGGAAAATAAATGACACCGAAATTTAACGTGGTTCGACCTAATCCTGACCTACGTCCACACGCCTAGAGGTTCCGACTCCCTTACGCTTCACTAAACCTGATCCACTTACGGGTAGGATCAAATCACCGCGTACAACCGTTTCCAAGCTGAAACCGAGCTTCAAACACCGTGGCCCATTTGCGGGTAGGAACCAATCACCAGTACAACAATCTGAAGCTTCAACAATGCTTCAAACAAATCTGAATATTTTTGGTACAATATAGAATAATGAAACTCTCCAAAATCTAATTTCTATTATGAGTTTCTTCTTCTTCTTCTTCTTCTTCTTCTTCTTCTTCAATAAGACTTCAATAAATGATGTTGGTGTAAGCACAAGTCTTCTTCTTCAATGATTGAGCAGATATAAAATAAATTTCTCTTTTGAATGTGTAGCTGAGTGGTAAAAATTAATGCTCTCAATAATTTCTCTAGCTCTTGATCATATTCTCATTCTTGTGTGTGTCTTCAATGCAACTCTTGAACACTTTAAATGTGTCTTTAAAAAACTAGCTGTTAGACATATCCATTGAGAGGATTAAATGCTCCATATTTTCTGAGATGAAGTGATCTTAAAAAATAATCTGCAAATCTTCATTTTTTATCTTCTCCGTAAAAATATGGCTGTTGAGACATGATATTAACATTCTCAATATAAATGACTGAAAGCAGCTCTTGAAAGACTAAAAATAGCTTTTGTAGATATCTCCATGTAGTTTCTGCAAAACTGTTAGTCCAAGAGAGAGAAAGATATTTTGAAATGAATGTTTGAAATATAATTTGATATAAAGAGTTGTTAGTCATTTGGTGTGTAAAAGATATTTCTCTGTGAAAAGAAAATATATTAGATAGGATACTGAACACACAACGTAAGTACTTACTTAATGGAAAGAGTACGCTGTCAAAGATAATATATGAACTGATAAAAATATAATATTCTGATTTATTAAGACTGAATTGTCAACCTCATTTGATAAGAGTACAACGTCTGTGCAAAGTTTCACAGCAAGTGTATATGAGTGGCCCAATGAAAAACTTATTTGCTTTGTTCTATGGTGAATAAATCGTTAAAACATATATAAATATTTTATATATTAAAGATTAACAGTTGGTGCCCAAGGATTACAAATAAGTACACGGATGGGATAAGACAAGGGGTGTATAAGCATTACAATTGCAGTAGGCAGTTAACTCCCATACCGTGGCACAAAGAAGATAAAAATAAAAGAGAGTGGGATGTTCATATTTCCAAGGTATAAACAATTGATATATAGTATATAAACCTTATGTAACTGACAAACCTACCTAAGCAAGTGAGTAGGCGAAAGACCTCAATGACAGGACAGGGCGTGCGGCCCAAGGTAGTTAGCACAAGCTAGGGGCTGTCAAGCTAAGTTTATAACTATCTAATATATATAGAGGGACACTACAAATATTAAAAAAAAATATATTTCGTCCCATCATAATTGTTTTCATATATTATAAATATTATAATCAATATATGTATAAAAAGTATACAACTAGAAACGTGTAGAAGAAAATAGAACTAAAAAACGTTTATATATATATATATATATATATATATATATATGTTAACAAAACATGTAAAGGACAATTGATAGGTACAGTATTATATACGTATATTAGCGTGTTATATATAAAAAAATAAGATGGGACAAGTCTTGAAAACAAATATGACACTAGTTGATAGCAATAGTAGTAGGATTGCTCATGGCAGTTTTAGGTGCATCGACCAAGGTCTAAGAGGGAGGTGACAAAGGCTTGCAAGAAAAAAAATACACACTGCTTTAAGAAGTATAAAGACCTTTCTCCATATAGGACAAGGAGTTATTTAAATTTATTAATAACATGGCACCAAGTAGTGGACTAGTTATGATGTAATCATTTTAACAAGCAGGTATAAAAAATTATAAAACGACAAATGTCCTATATGAATATATTGGACATAATTTTTCTAGAATAGACTATACATATAAAATTTATTAATTAAACTGAGAAATACGTAATTAATAATAGTTTATTAATATAATAAAAATATATATATGTATAACAATAGTAAATATAAACAATATATAATATCTACTATATATAAACACATAATATATAATTGTATAAAGTATATATTTACAGATTATAAAAAATAATAATTATATAGATGTATAGCTATAAAAACTGACTAAATATATAACTAAATAAATATTATAAAAGTATGTTTGGAATTATCAAAATCAATATATTACATTAACTAAAATGTACATGAATTACAAAAAATAATTTAATATTAATAAATGATTAATTACATTTTCGTTCAACAGAGACCATACCCATAGATGTGTTAAAAAATAACAACAGAATACATAGATAAGTAACTAAGCTAGCAGGTAGAGGTTGCAAAGACTGAACGTACCCCTGAAGATGGTCCTGGGGAGTTAGGAACAAGCCCCTCAGACAAGGGGACTTCGGTCAGGCTGGCTAAAATAGTTTCCCCTACAGCATATAAGGGGAACCTCATAGATGCTACCTCAGGAACTGTCACTGAGACCCTCTCCATGGGCACTGCAAGAGAGGATGTCTCACTAGCACTACCTTACAATAGAATAAAGATATGAAAATCTATGAGTTTTTTTTTCTCGTAGTAATGGAAAAAAAATGCACAGAAGTTAAGCAAAGACAAGTTGGAATAGTTACTAGGAGAGGTGCTATAATAATGCTTCCCACATATACGATGGTTGCAGGAGCTTCCCCAGAGGTAGCAGGGACTACTAAAGGGGGAACAAAAGAAGCCCATGGAGAAGCGGTAGTGCTGATCAACTGACATATAAACAAATAAAAATAGAGTATGAAAATGGAATCCTAGTGGCACAAAGAAATGAGTCCAAAAGACAAACGATTCGATGGAGATGTACCCGAAGCCCCTCCAAGGAAGAAGGAGGAAAGACGATTGGTGAATAGTAGTAGGAGTGGGTGCAGCAGCCTAGTCATGGAAAAGTCATAAAAAATTCAAAACGTAAAGAGAGAAGTATAGCCCAACAAGAATAAGTAATACTTGAAAGGTAGAGCTAACCTGTGTAATAGCCTTAGTAGAAGCGACAATGAAAATTGGTCTAGAAGGTATAGGCTAAACGTGAGGCCTATTATCCATATACACAAAGACTCAAGAAATTGGAATCCTCCATGAAGGTGATAGACCTGGGGCAACGCCTCTTGTGAGTGGAGCTACTCCCCTAGAAGAGGAAGGGCCGCTGAAAAGGGTTCCTCGCAATAAAGACAATACAATCATGGATGAAGAGAATATGACAGAATAGAGAAAGACAATAAATAAGACAGGCTAAAAATACCTCATATATCCCGATAAAGGAGCCTCTCACCACAGGGGAGGGGAGAGGTGAAGAATGGAGACTAAGAGAAACAGTCACCTATGTGTATAAGAGTAGAAAAATTCAAAAGTTATGCCTCAAAATGTGATAAGTAAAAAAAAATATAAGACTCAAGAGAGCTAATGCTTACCTGGACTGAAGAGGAAGACATAGAAGAAGTCCTCCCTGTCGTTGGGAATACAGTAGATAGCTGAAAAGTTGGACAGGGGAAGAGAACATATTAGTAAAACTGAAAATTAAAGAGAATAATGACTAAGTACAAGGAAATGACAAACCTCCCTAGATAGGCCCAAATATGAGACTAACATAGAACTCCTGGCCCTAAGGAAAAGGCCTCCGGATGGGAAACGGAGGCGCTGGATCACTCACCGCTATAGAGACACCCTGTAAATGCCGCAACAGATAAAGGAAATTCATATCTGAATTATGCATATGAAAATAAACAGGAAAATAGCACTAAATGAGTTAACAGAGAAAACTTACAACGGTAGAGTGGGCGGTCTGCCCATATGGTAGATGTCCGGAAGTGGGGATCCTGGCAGACGGAGAACCTATGAGAGCATCTTCGCTAGAAGACTCTCCTAAAACTGGTAACAAAGAAGAAGTATCAGGATGTTAATCACCATGAGGTGTAACCCCTATAGGTATGGTGATAAATAATAAACCAAGAACTCTTCAACAAATATAAGTGAACACACAATATTGTATATAATCAACATTCAGATTGAACTCACAAGTCTCTCGTGTATAACTCAAATAAAAATAAAAGGAAACTCAGAAATAACCTAGTCAAAGGGAGAGAGAAGTAAGCACCCTAGATACACCTTGCAGATAGCCAACACACTAATATCCTCTGAAAGATCTCTGGTTAGATATTAAAAGATTCATAATAAATGACAATGGTGAATCAATAAGAACTTTGGTTTGTAATAACTTCTCCCTGATATATTATCTCTCTCTAGCCATAATCTCTAGAAATAACTCTCCTCTCAAAAGTGGTTGAGGTCAATAAATAGCCACCCACACCACTCCCGAGATGCCTCAGTCCCACATAGTTGTGAAAAGACACCCCCTCATACTTTACGTCATTGCATGATGGGCCAATCAGTCCTATGCCATAGAAATTAAATGCCAAGACATGCCTTTTGCCTAACCACTGTGTGTTAGAGGACTGTCACCATAGAGGTGGCTCACCAACTATTTGACAACCCCAAATACTATGGTGGTTTACTCAAGTACATATTGGGCAGTGCTTAGATGGCAAATGACATCACCTAAAGTATATGTGACGTTTGGTAGAGGGATGTTTGGTTCGAAACTCAACATACGATGGAACTCAAGGCTATTTCGCACAAGCTTCCACGGTGAAAGATCTCTTGGTGTTTTATTAGGTGTATCTAAGATGGTCAGGATAAGCCCTAACGTTGCCTCACTTCTCAATCCTCCAAACCAAGTCCCTCTGAAGTTAGCACGACGAGGTCATTCAATAGAGCGTGAAAGCTCTCCCAGGCCCTCCCAGGCCTTGTCTCTCGCGAGTATCGTTTGACCTCACATTGAATATTACAATCTTTAGATCATTACAATTAGTGTTACTTAAACGTATAATTTAACGAAGTAAGAAAATAAAGATAAAAGATGAGGTCTCTCGACCAATCTCATCACTGGACTGTATCCTTGGGCTGCCATGCTGAGCTGCCTCATTGAGCTACTACGCTGAGCTCCCATCCTGAGGTGCTACATTGAGCTGCCTGAGCTGCCATGCTTCACTGCCTTAAGTCTCTTACTTTAGCTGGGGATACTTATCTCTAATTCAGAGATTATCTTCAAGCCCCTACCTTTTCCCCTTCGTGTAGAGACTTATTGTGGTAACAAGACATGTTAGCACGAAAAATTCTCAATCTGATGAACCTTCTACTTGTGAGCTCTTGAATCTTTATCGATGTTATAACCTCTGCCATTATTTCTACTTGAAAAAAGTTAAACTCTCCCTGATGTACCTGAACCATAGTTTCTTCCAACTGTCGATGAATGATGAGGGGACATCGCATTTTTTTTCTATCATTACGTCTTCTTCATTAGCTACTGGAATTCTCTCTAAATATCTGAGAAAACTGTTGATTACCCATTCTAGATATTCAAGGATTAAATTCTCCCACATCTGTGCCATTTTTTTATTCTTTCTCATTTTATCTGGTTAAAAAAGTTTAAATTCTCCCCGATGTAACTGGGCTAGAAGTAACTCCGATCGGGCTGGTGGTAGGGGGACATCTTGAACTTTTTTGAAGTGTGCTGCGTGGAGCCTTTATTTTCTAACATTGAAATTCTCCCTGATGTCTCTTTTAACAGTTTTATCTTAGTTTGGGTTTTCCGGGTGGGGACTTTGTATGGTTAAAAAAATTTGGCACCAAAATTTAACTTTTTTTCGAAAGTAACACACCTTTTCCCAGACGTCACTTTATTAATGACATGAGCCTTTATTTTTAACTATCAAAGTGTGCCCCGAAGTGCCATGTGTCCAATTGCAATCATTTGGATGGCTTGGCACGTGCCTCTGTGGGGAAACTCAAACGTCCACTTGATTTTCAAACAACTAAATCCTAACACTTAGTCATTTTTCATATTCGTCTCTTTACTTGCCTATTTACTTACAAAGCTTTTTAAGAGAGTGAAAAAGAGAAAATCACCTTTTTTGCTGGTTTTCTTCGTCTTCTTCTTCCTTTTCCATCTCTGCTTCCTCCAATCTTTGTTACTTCACCATTTTCAGTGCTCTCTTCCTTATCTGCATACCCAACTGTCTTCCATGGCTTCTTCAAGCTCTTCGATTGCTCTTGTTGTCATTGCTTCGCATGCCTCCACCATTGTTGCTACTGTTGCCCCCATGAACGATGCCTCTTTGGTGGCTGTTAGTCAGGAACAACTGTGTTTTTAACATCACTCTCCTATCTTTGGCAAGGACTATGATTTTTGGGGTGCCTACAAGACTTGCACACCCTTTGCTCTTAGGTGATGAAGATGAGGACTCTGCCGTTTGGGGTTACTTTCCTCCACAGGGAACCATGAGGTTCCGTATTAACCAAGGTGACTTCCCCTATTCTCACATCAATTTTTAAAGGACCTAGTGGTTCTCCCTCTCTCTTTGCTGATTGGAACTCATTCATGCAATCCACATACACTGTTGCCCTCACCAAAGTTGGTCTTCATCGTGCAACTTGGTTTGGATAGTTTACTCTCTCCAAACAAAACTTTGCTCTACAAGTTCTCATTTTTTGATGGAATATCATAACCCATACATTCATTGCCTAATAGGGAGATTTCACCGTTACCCTTGAGGATATTTTTGAGCTACTTGGGGTTGAGCCCGTTGGTACTTATCCCTACCATGATGAGGCCGTGGATGACGAAGAAATGGAAGCTCGAGTAGACTTGGATCCGATTTACATGAGGTGTATCTATACTTCCAACAAAGCTACCTTCACCCCCTCATTAGCTTCTTCTATCATGCTTCTGCCTCTTTGGAGTTTGGACCAAGGAAAGTACACCCATTGTGCTGTCAGTATATATACTCGTGATCCTATCCCATTTCATCTTGCCTGGTAAGACTAATGACCAACCTCGGTGGGATCTCTTTATTTTTTCCATCCATTTGTCCAGGGGATACAAGCTCCCCTTGGCAGCCATGACCTTAGGATCACTTTACTCTTGGTTGGATAGGACTCTCCTGGACATGGAACGATCTTTGGATCGATATAACTTGGATAATTTTGCCAATGCCATAGTTTTAACGGGCTTCTTATATTACCATTTTCTAAAAATAATAGCCAACTCAATCCCTCTTTCAACTGGCCAAGCCATCAACCCCCATCGCCTTTTGTGTTTCCACAAAAAACAAAGTCGTAAGGATATACTGGGCATTTTTGACAAAATGAGTTGCTTCGTTATGAGGCCCTATGGTGAGGATTTCCTTGACCACACTTGGAATTTCTTTGGTCCTGCACCCAGGGTGGTGCAACCCACTTCAGAGGACCTTATCATGGAAGATCCTTCATTTGCCATCATTTTATCTTTGAGTCCCAGCTACCCGCGCTCCTATACTGAATGGGGAAACACCTTAGAACATTATAGCCCTCACCACTGCAGTCATAAGTTTGGCTACGACCCGGGGGTTCCTTGGCCAGTATTTTAGGAGTCTCATAATAGAGATACTTGTTTTGAGGCCTGTGCCTTATACACGATCTCAGCATCCTCCACCATCTGTTCTGTAATCAGCGGCCGAGTTACCATCCCTACCCTTACCCGGAAGGGCGATATTACTTCGGACTTTGCATTAAAAAACTAGCAGTCACAACTGGCTAATATTGAGGAGTTCATTAAAAGTTCCCCTGTTTACCTAGGACTTTAAACTTTTCCATCCTTAGAGCTGGGATTAAAAGGGAATTCTATCCTGAGGGTGAGTTCCCTCTAAGACATACTCCCAGAAGTCCTCCTACAGAGTTGTCCCCTTATTGTCCCATAGTCCCCACTGCTACACCAAGGGCCAAGAAAGCCCCAATGCCCAAACAAACTGTCGAAGGTGCTTCTGCTAGTGTAGATCCTAGAACCTTCTGCCAAGAAAGAGAAAACTTCCAAGAGTGGGGCTTCTTCAAAATCAAAGTCCCAAGCTCCTATAGACGTATTTCCAATTTCCTCTGTTCCCTCTTCTATCAAAATACCCGAGGAGATATGATTGAAGTGCCAAGCTAAGATTAGCGATTACAATAGTTGTTTTGACCAACCACACCCCCGGTTCCTCCCCCTGCAACATTTCCTACAATCTTAGTGGACCCAATTAAGGGGGACCCATCTAAGAGGAAAAGTTCCAGAGTTCCCTCTTCTATTAGTGCTTCCGGGGTTAGAAAGAAAACCTTTGGCACAAAGGCCCATAAAAAATGTTCTTACGAAGTTCCACCACAGTCTGCTGCCTCTGCTGCCGAGACCTCTCTTCCTCGATCTACTATTAAGGCTATCATTCTTGATGATAGTTCGGACACTGAACAAGGTCCAACCTAGAGGGCTCTTCTATCATCTTCACCACTTGCTTTGCCAATGGTTATATTATCCCATTCTTCTCCTGAGCTCGTGGTATGTCGTTTATTTCCACACTTAGCCATTTGAAGCATTGTGAAGTGTATTTTCTAACACTTGGAAACTTTGTGAAGGAGACTGAAGAAGAAATGCCAAGTCCTCCAGTGAGCCCCTTCATGGGAGGACGCTTTGGGAGTGCTTCCACCGATGCATCCCCTCCCTGTTCTCCTAATGTATGGGCTGGCCTATTTTTTTCATTTTGTCTCTAGGAGTGCTAAGGAGGCTGCCAGGAGGACTGGTGTTTCTGTAGAATCCATTGGAGGTTTTTCCTAACCGAAGGAAACTCCTTTGGCTTCTTCAGTACTGTATGCCCTTCCAATGGTTCCTCTAGACGTTGTTCAAGTCTCTTCTACCCCTACAAAGGTAATGGATTGATTATTACTCAACTATATTTTCCTTAATTTAGTTCTTTGTACTAAGTATTTTCTTTGACCTTCAGGTTGCAACTGCCCCTAATTTGGATACATCTCTCGCTGGGTCAATTCTGTAGTTTCCTCTGGTGAGGCCTGCAATTGTGGCGTCTCCGTTCATCAACATAACTGAGGTAAAGTTCCCTCCTTATGTTTTCTGCATTTTTATATTTTGTTATTTGTGCCTAAAACTTTGTTATCGTTGTGTGCAGCTTGCCCCAGGTTTAATTCTGACATTTTCTTCCGGGGCCCCTCATGTTGCATATACTAACGTTGGGTCATCTTCTCGCTCGGGGGTCCCTTGGGCCCTGGTGATTATGTATTTTACCTTGGGAGGGAAAACTGTTCTTTCTAATCCTTCCCCTATGCTGACTATAGGGCCTTTTCTTGAGGACAGTGCTTCACCAAGAGCTGAGGTTCCTTTGGCTAAGGGTTCCTCAGAGGCTCAAGGGGAAGCGAATTTATCTGCTGTAGTTTTCACTGTGGTAGCTGTATCTCCTGCGACCGTCTCTCCTCCATGCATCCCTGAGATATTTTGCTATTTTCTCCCTCTTTTTTGCATAAGTAGTTTCGTTATGCCCATGAGGTAACTTTAACAATGAAAAACACTTGTTAATTTTTTTTTCGAACTCCACCTAAAATGACGACTTATCAATGAAGACACACTTATTAAATTTTTCATTAACTCCACCTAAAAGGGTCACTTAACAATGAAAACACACTTGTTAAGATTTTTTTTCATAAACTCCCCCTAAAACGGTGTTTTAACAATGAAAACACACTTGTTAGGGTTTTTTCATAAACTCCACCTTTAACGATGACTTAACAATGAAAATCCCTTGTTAATATTTTTCATAAACTCCACTGTAGAGGTGTACACATTTGATAGCTCAAAGGTTTGGGTGAGCAGTCCCAATTAACGAGGAGGGACTCACCACGAGCACCACCAAGAATTAGAACTTGGGCGAGGAGGGCCCCAGAAAGGGATCCTTGCCCCAATTTTCCCAAAGTTCACAGAATGAGAACTTGGGCGAGGAGGGCCCAGGAAGGGCTCCTCACACTAATTTTCCCAAAGTTCACATAAATAGAACTTCGACGAGGAGGGCCCCAGGATGGTCTCCTCGCCCCAATTTTCCCAAAGTTCACATAATTAGAGTTTGGGCGAGGAGGGCCCCAAGAAGGTCTCCTCGCCCCTATCTTCTCAAAGATTCACGGAATTAGAACTTGGGTGAAGAGGGACCCAGGAAGGGCTCCTCGCTCCCATTTTACGAAGTTCACAGAATTGGAACTTAGGCGAGGAGGGTCCCACGAAGGGCTCCTCTCCCCAACATGTCCCAAGGTTCACAGAGCTAGAACTTGGGTGGGGAGGCCCCCAGGAAGGGCTCCTCATCCCAATTGATCCAAATTCCCTATAGAATAGAATCAATGGGCGAGGAGGTCCGCCTAGAGTGACCTTATCCCCAAGATTTATTACTCACTTGAATGTCAAAGCAAGAACATGTTACTTTCTTGTACATGTAGCCTAGTTGAGAAAACAGGGCTCAAAAAGGAAAGTTGGAATCTTTTGAGAGTTTGTCTTGGCGGCTGAGGAACAAGGTTTGTTGAGCAATCTCAACTACTTAGCACTTTAAGATTGAGAGAACACTAGTATATACACATTAAGGGTCTCCCAGGCCTTACAAAGCTCACACCCATTCATAATTGAAAGTGAGAAACAAAGGGGTTTCTCACAAGAAATAAATAATTTATAAAATGATTTTAGAGGAGGTTGTCCTTGAGACCTCTCCTCAAGTTTGTAAATGATTTGAGAGGAGGTGGTCCTTGAAGCTCCTTCTCAAATTTATAAAATGATTTTAGAGGAGATGATCCTTGAACCCCTCCTCAAGTTTACAAAGTTTGTACAACAAGTTACCATTTTAAAAGATATTACCAAATAAGATATTTTGTCTTCAAGTGCAGACATATTAGCCTTTTGACTTTGGTTTGCACCAGGTCGCAACTATCAGAGGGGACAAGCAGCTGCACATAGACAGGGATAAAATGTACATTGCAGACCTTGTCCCTCACCAACCCTCCTCAGTTTTGGCACCCCAAAAGTGCCAACTCAACCCTAATGCCCAAGTATAAATAGGACCCCTGGGCAAGGTCAAGTCACAATCACAACTCAAGTTATACCGTTACTCTGTCAAAATCACCCCAGATACCTAGTGTTCTCTCCTTACTCTCTCTAAGTGTTGAGCGCTTTGTTTCTGCACTCCACCTTGACGACCATCATTCTCAGGAGTTTCTCTTGAGAAAAGCTACTATTATTGTAGTGAAGATCATCTTCTTGTAGGGAGCAATTCATACTTTGGTTCCATTTTTACCAGAAGGAGAAGGTTTTACCAGGTGCTGCTCTAGAAGTTCTTGAGAACCTTGAAGTCAACGTCCATTGGAGTGGGTCACGCCTCACCCTTTCCATATATTCATAGACCCAAGTACAACTACCTTATTATATTTGGCGACTCCGCTGGGAAGGTATCCTAATTTCCATGGACAAAAAAGGTTTCAACGTTTCTATGCAGCTAGTTTTTAAAGACATTTCACATGGGAATGGAACCCAAAGTGACTAGACCTCTCAGGAGGATGTGGTGGTGATTAGAGCAAAGACACCTGGTCCTCAGGGAGGGGAGACCAGCTCACCGACAGTAGCTCCGGTGAGAAGTACGAGTCTTACGAGCATGTTTTTTGACTTCTTGAAGCAAAATAATGTTGGCCTAGCAAGTTTGGGTCAAGGTTGTGTAACACCAACAGATGCCCCTTTTGGTGGGGTAGCCACTCTAGCGTCCATTCTGGCTTTATCAAGGGCCAAGTCGATGGCTGCCAAAGAAGCTTTATCAAGGACCAAGCTGGAATGGGAAACTTTGTTGATCGAAAGAGATCAAGTGCAGATCAGGCTTGAAGACTGAGTTACTGCTTAGAAGGCGTGCTTGGAAGCTTCTTCGGGCTTGCCTGGGGACTTCTTCTCCCAGCATGATCTGTGGTTTCTTCTAGGCTAGAAGTCCTTTCTTTTGTATTTGACACTTTTCCCTTTATTTTCCACATATGTAATTCTTGGACAGTAGTTCCAAATTTTAAAATCTTTACAAGTCACATCAATGAAAGATATAGTATTTTGTTATCATATGCTCTTTTATCACAACGCTTTTATTTATTACAAAGTTATAACTCTTACAATTTACAAGCCAACTCTTTCTTTGTCTTCTCATTACAAAAGAAATAACTCATAGAATGATTTGCAATCATAACTTTAATAAAAAATAAATCTCTAACTGAGGTTACTCGCTTAAATATGATAAACCTTCAACCACTTGTTATTAATCTTGAAGAGTTTATCTTCTTCCATTTTAGAGATTAAGCAGTAACATGAATCGTGAGCCTCCTTTACGGTGAAATGTCCCTCCTAATTCACAACAAATTTAGCCAATAGGAGCCCCCGAATGTTTCCCTTCCCTAAATTTTCTCGGCCTTACCAAGTTGTCATATGCCTAAAAAGATGCTTAGTGTACATTTTAAAGTGTTGCATCACATTGTCCCTGTGCTCATCCAGTAATTCAAACTGTACATGTTAATTCTGAGGGAGAATGCTGCTTCGCAAGGCATATCGGGCCTAAGGAACTTCTAGCTCTATTGACAGAATTGCTTCAGCTCCAAACATAAGAAAGAACAGGGTGTACCTTGTAGGCTTCCACTTTGTTGTTCGATAGGCCCACAGGACTGCTGGAATCTTATCATCTCACAATCCTGGGAAGTCTTCCATCTTCTTAGCTAAGATGTTGACCAAGGTCTTGTTAGCTTCTTCGACTTGGCCATTGCCCTTAGGATATGCCACTGTTGAGGTATGATGGACGATGGAGAATTTATCTGTAATGATCATTACTTCTTTATTGATGAATGGGGTACCATTTTCAGAGAGAATAACCTTTAGAATCCCAAACTTGCAAATAATGTACTCCCTGATGAAGTTAGCCACCATAGCTGTAGTTGCTCTTTTGAGTGGTATCGCCTCTGTCCACTTTGTAAAACATTCTGTTGCCATGAGTATAGAAATATTTTCACTCGAAGATGTGTGTATTTCCCCTACCAGGTCAAATGCCCAAGTGTGGAATGGGTAAGGAGTGTCTAAAGAGTGTAAGTCCACTGAAGGAGCATTGATCATGTTACCATGCAGTTGGCATGCCTTGCATTTTCGTACAAACTCAGCAGAATCCTTTTCCATAATTGGCTAATAATAACCCAAGGTCATTAACTAATCATATATCTTTGTTCCTCCAATGTGAGATGGATTGTGAGTTTGTTTCAAAACTTCCCTTGCCTCCTCCTTTGTAATGCATCTCAATGGTCTATTGAAGGATCCTCTAAGATAGAGCTGATCCTCCTAGACATAAAACTATGGAGCCCTTCAATTAAGTCGCATTGTATCAATTTTCTCTATAGGAACAACTCCATCTTTGATAAAATTAATGTAAGGCTGTCTCCAATCTGTCTGAGTCTCAACGAAGTGGCATTTAACTGCCTAAAATAAAAGTTGCCATTTATCACACCTTTGTTGTAACTCCACTGCGTCCTACTTCATCATTGGCCAGAAGTACCCCTCCCTCTGAATTTTTCTGTATAGAGGGATCTCAATTATTTCGGAGTGTTCGTCATGTGTCTTCTTTAATCGCTATTCTGTTTCTTCTGGGTCGGAGCATCTTGACAACCATCCTCCCACATTCCTGAAGTACAGGTTTCCTTGATTGGCAAAGTATTGTGCTAGATCTTTCAGTTCCATCTTGCCTTCCTCAGAGTCCAATTGCTTCCTGATCTTGCCCCTCATATCCCAATCATCTTCCATTGGTAAGATCGATTTCACAATCGATGGGGCTTTCTCCATTGTATCACCACAGTAGTTGTGTTGACTTTTATGGCCAACTTCTGAGCAATGGTGTCATAGGCATCAGCATGTCTATTCATCATTTCGGGATGCCTTCTTTTCTTAACATGATGAAACTAGTTTATAAGCTGTTGGATGATTCTTCTATAGGATGCCAGGATGTGGTGCTTTAACGCATATTCCCCGTTCACTTGCTGAATCACTAAGTTCTAATCGCCTTTGATGCATAGTGAACAGATGCCCCTTCGGAGGGCCTCTAGCAACCCAATTACTAGCGCTTCATTCTGCTTCATTGTTGGAGCAAGGGAAATCTAACTTTTAGGAGAGGCAAAATTCTTCCTTCCATTTAGAAAGGATAACTCCTGCCCCTCCTTTCTTTTCCATCGAAGATCCATCGAACTGCATCGTCCATTCTTCATATTGGCATCCAAAAAATTCGCCTGCAAATCATCCCCTGGAATTCTCTCTTAGAGTGGCTCAAATACCCCAATGGGAAAATTGCCAATAGGTCTGTATATGCCTGACTCTTGATCACGCGAGGGACCGTACATTTTAAATCGTACTCTAAGAGGATGATGAACCACCTAGCTGCTCGTCCAATCAAAATAGTTCTTGTCAATAAAAACTTAATTGGGTTACATCTTGTCACAATGTGAATTGTGAAAGACAACATATAATGTCTAAGTTTTTGTGCTATAAAATAAATAATGTCTTTCTATACTACTGTACATTGCCTCTGGTCCATGTATAATCCTGCTCAGGTAGTAGATTGGTCTCTCTTGCCCATCAATTTCCTGCGCTAGAAGAGCTCCAATGGACCTTGTGGTAGAAGTCAGGTAGAGTTGCAACATTATCCCTTCCCTGGGAGGAATCATCATTTGTGGAGAAGTGAGCAGCTTTTTCAACTTGGTCAATAATTCTTGTTGAGCTTCCTTTGACTTGAACTTCGTGACCTTTCGTAGTAGCTCCATTAGCGGATGAGTTATTTCGGCTATCCCTGTCACAAATCTCCTCAGGTAGGAGACTTTATCGAGGAAACTCTTGAGCTCCTTCGTCGTTCTTGGACATGGCATCTCCAGAATCGCTTGTTGCCTGTCCTGGTGTGACACCCCGCCCAATTAAATACCGGGTGATCAGTCCTTTATTAAATTAAAATAAAATGTTTGGTTGGTTCATTCTTAACATCATTATCGAAAAAGATTTAATACTATTAATCACCCAATAATTAGTTAAGCTAGTGTCATAAAATAATTATTCCAATTAAATATTACCGATTAAACCATAATTATTCCTAACAATAGAATAACAGAATCATCCACCATACATATGAATAAATAATACTGGATAGTAACTAACAATGGAATTAATTAAGATTGGAATAAACGTTCCAGTTCAAAGTCTCAAAACTAGTAAACCATAATAATACTCAATCCAACTGAAATGAAATACTAAAGTAAACCGAGTACAATCTCTATGATAAAGTAAAACTTAGGATGGGCGACACTTGCCCTAAATGAAATGTCTAAAGATACTGAGTCAAATGAGGGTGGAGGCATCTAAGCACGAGGGCCTTCAGCTCCCACAACTGCTACAGCACGTCAACCTATCCAATTGTCTAAGCCTGGAATTACTGTGGCTGGATACCTGATATAAATAGTATACGAGAAAAGAGAAAATTGCAAGAGATGGGTCAGACCCCTAGTTGTAAAAATATTTTGTTTTAGGAAGTATTTGAAATTTTCAGTAAGGCAAGTATTATGTCCATGTTATATTTTCGAACTCTCACATGAAATTCTCACCTCTCATCTATTATGCACGCCTAACGTACATATAGTCCCATCTAGATATCCGAACTCCATCTAACTAGATTATAGACTTATGCCGCTAACTATAGCTCATAGTATTAACCCGCCCTTACCAACACTAACATTAAATGTTTCTACATTTATTATCTCGATAAAGTGTTATCACACTAAACTTAAGTATTCTTAACTTAAGTTATTTAAGATTCCATTATCTCAATAGTCTACAATTATCCCGCTATAGATATAACACAAGTATACATATATATCCATCACTATTATATACATACACTAATACAACACCCCAAGGATACACTTGTAGTGCAATGCATACTCTGCTATCATGCCCAGGTATATCTCGTACTCAAATAAGGACAATCGGCTCAGAAGCCTCCCACGAACCATAAACAAACGACACATATTGGAGGCGAACATAGTTCCTAGCCTATGGGCTATGCACATACTTACGCACCCATATGACTGTCAACACTATCGTTCTTACAGATAGCCCGTACCTAGGTTCTATGTTCTGAGGCACCAATCTAAAATCCCCCCAATGGGCTCATCAGGATAAGACTGTCCTCTATCATTTTCAAAACCTCCCGTGATAGCAAGCATCTAGTTATGTCATATACATAATTGAACATACAATAGGTATCCACACCACTTATAAATTTATTTCACATGTTCCATACATAGTGTATTTTTATCCCGAATAATCTACGTAATAAAAATTCTTAGCTTAATTCATTAACGAATGCTCCCGAGTATTTCTCATCACTTGAAGGGTATCCTTAAGATTGCACATTATAACGGTAGGTAAGGTTCCTATACCTTGCTGGTCTAAGTCATCTTTTTTTTAATCTCAGAGTCTCGAATTATTCTCTAAAGTAAGTATTTTTCCCCGATTAATACCAATTGAGTTTAGCCTACGGTTCCCATTCGTAGGGCCAAGCCTAAATCCAATCTTGACCTACGATTTTATTAAACTAATTCTCATTATACTTCACATTAAATCTCGCAATTTAAGATTAGAAAGGTTCTGAAGTGTTTTTCGTAAGAACTGGAAAACTGCAGCAGACCAAACCGATCCGACTTAAGAAAAGAATCGATCCGACTTATGAAAATGAACCGATCCGATTTATGAAAATGAACCGATCTGACTTTATGAAAATGAACCGATCCGTTTCTGGACCGAACCGATCTGAAGCTCTATGAGAGCTATTTGTCCCCCTAAGTACGTTTTCCACAATTTTCCACCTAAAATCCTCTAGAGAATTTTCCCAAACCCCAATACAACTATACTAATTGATAATCCAACAATTATATTTGATTTCTGACATCTTAGTATATTCAAGCCATCATCAATCAGTAATTAAATTTGAAATTCCCAATTTAATCCTTTAAAACCCTCGTTCTTCCAATTTAAAACCCAGATTCGTTCATTAATCAAACCATTAATTTTATGGGTTCTACTCTACATACAAAGAGAAATCAACCTATATAATTTTCAGACCTAGATTAAACACCAATCTTCCAATTTTCACCCAATTCAATATTAAATCATAAGTTTCTATCACCTACACTAAAATGAGTATAATTATTGCTAAAGGAAAGCAAGTAATAAACACTTGCCTTGATTTTTGGTGGCCTGATCCGTTGATGTAGATGGTATGATTGCGTTCCTCATCTTTCGATCTACACAGCGGTGGTCTCGGTGGTGGAAGATGGTGGTTAATGGCCTAAATCCCTTGGACTTATTTCTCCCTCTCCCTCTGTGGCTCTCCCTTGGAACTTATAAATGAAAACCCTAATCCCACTCACGTAATAGAGATATTTCTCCTCTAAATTTCGTGGGTATTAAATGCCCAAAAATGGAAATTACCAAAATGCCGTCCCAAGATGCCTGTTTGGCCTAAAATTGGCCCGATACCCAAACTAAACTCCCGGGTAGAATTTTATGACTATGTTGACCCTTCCGGACACGTTAGTGCACTCGAAATGACTAACCGGATTACTTATAATAAATTTACTTTTTAATTCCTTTAAATTAGTCCTGACACGACTCACACGTGCGCTCGACTTAATTACTGAATCTGTCGTATTTTTCACTTGCGACAATTTTAATAATTCCATAATAACGTATTACTTTATTCGCACAGTAATATTTAATATAATGCACATCAATAGATGCTAACCCTTAACTTGCTAGTTAATATTTACTTTAATTTGAATTAATTAACAATTAATATTCCCACATTAAATTCAATTAATCCTATAATTTAAAATCATAAAAAAACGTACGCGGTGTTACACGTGGTCCATCTTCACTCCTTGACGATCTACAAAAAACCTAGGAACTTTCCACTTGTAATTCCGAAAGCACACTTCAGAGGGTTCATCTTCAGTTTGTACATTCTGCACCGGGTGAACACCTTTCTTAGGTCATCGAGATGGGACTCCTACTTCTTCGACTTAATGACCAAATCATCCGCATAAAATTCCAAAAACTTATGAAAGAAGTCATGGAAAATGGCCATCATTGTCCTTTGATATGTTGCCTTAGCATTCTTTAAACCAAAAGGCATTACTTTGTACATGAAATTACCTAATGGGATTCTGAATGCCATTTTCTCTGTATCAGCTGGGTCCATCTTGATCTGGTTGTTACCCATATACCCATATATAAATGTCACCCCACTAAATTCTAGCGTCGTCCGCCACCAAAACCAAGCCGGGTACGAGTAAATTAAATATCATCCTTAGCATGTGACAGATATGAGACATACAATTTTAATCCACAAGATAAATTATTTTAATCAAATACCAAATATGAAATGACATCCAACCGATAAAACTCCAAAATGTGATTAAAATCCATCACATGTGATCTCCAAATATCTCAATAATTAAATGAATCCAACTGAAATCTTAAAACAACTTTGGAACCGAGAAGGCTCAATAACTCCAAAAGTAGTCTCATAAATAAAATGAGGGAATGGAAAGAGAAAATCCAACTAAAGAAATAAAAATAAATCTAGCTGTGCCTCCAAGTGATCTCCAATGAATCCTATGCAGCAACTCCCAAATAAATCCTGAAAAAGATTAATCAACGCATGTGTCAGAGCCAAAGCCCCGAGCATGTAAACCGGCTACTCCTCTCAAATAGGGTCCTTAAACCCAGACAATATTGCTATATATATCGACTATAACAATAGAATATTTTAATTACGAGATTATTAATCACGATAAATAAATTACTAATTACCCGCAAGGTTTCCATAAAAGCCACACCAATATGATTTTAATTAACCCACCATCCCAACAATGTTAAATTTAATTAATTTAATCATGAAGAATATTTCCAACACCCGTCCCCTTGTCAAGTCCACCGTCTGATTCATTTTTATCCCGCGACCCTTGCAATTTGACAAGGTTCCACACACGACACGACATAACTCGTCCTCTGACCCGTTCAAACTGTCGGCCCTAGACACATTATGCCGCCAATAAATTTTAATATCCGTTTTAGTCCTGCGATATTAATTTCCAAAATTTCTTATACTCATTAATCAAATTAATTTTCCCCACCCTTAAAAGCGATATGAAAATCCTCAAAATACCCCTTAGTCCCAACTAAGGGTTCCCAAAACATAAAATCGTCCTAGCCTAAGTAAAGGGTGATTATAAGAATTTCACTCCACCTATGTAAGGAAATTTTTATCCATTATCAATTATACGTCGTTACACCATTGAAGATATTCAAGCTTGCATCGTCATCCAATGGATCCGAATATCAAAGAAATCAAGGAATCAAAATTCTGCACAGACGGACCGGTCCGCCTGTTTTAAAAAGGAATCGATCCGCCTCTTTTGGAAAAAGAACCGGTCCGCCCATCCGGAGCGATCCGTATCTACCAGAACCGATCCGCTTTGCTCAGAAACCAGTAGATCCCGGACCTAATGTGAACCGAAGAGACCTCTTACAAAAATGACCCGATCCGACCTCGGACCGATTCGCCTTAGATCCGGTCCTGTTCACCTGGGATAGAATCGTGCAGATCGTGGTCAGATTTTTAAGGGCCAATTTTTTCCTTTATGAACCATCTTCGGAGATTGGTTTGGCAAGACTTCTACACACAATTTTCAGAGTTCATAAACTCAAAGTCTTCATCTTTGTGAGTTACCAAACTCATGTTTTGATTCACTCAAATTTCCAAATCATTTGTGAATCATTTTGAAACCTTAGAACACAAACTTTTTTGCTGTTCATGTCCTTGTGGAGAAGACCGACCTTCTTCTTCATTGCTGCTCTCCTGGAAAGGGAAACTTCCAGCCGCCGACTACAGATCCGATGCCTGCGGGTGATTCTGTGTCACTGTATTTTCATTATAATCCGAGAAATTGTATGTTCAATTATATAATGAAAATAAATGGTTTTGCCCCTTTGGGGGATTTTTCCTCATTTGTGTGTGTTTTAATGCTCTTGCATGCTTTACATCTTATTCTATCACACCTAGATGCATGTTTAGGATTTAATTGGGTTAAACTGTGTTTAATTATATAATTTCTTAATTTGAACGCAAGCGCACGTTCTTTCAAATTGGCATTAGAGCTGGTTACACTAATCTATCGCATTTTCGCAAAATTTTTCTAAGATATCAATTTTCTGAAAAATTGATTTTTGAAAAAGAGCGTGTTCAATGGAGAAATCATATAATAAAATGCCAGTTTTTGACGAAACTAACTATGCATATTGGAAAGCCCGCATGAGGTCTGCTTTAAAGGCCATAGATGAACGTGTTTGGATTCTAATTGAAAGAGGGTGGACACCTCCCTCCGTCACTGTTGAAAATGTGACCAGTTTAAAACCTGTCACTTCTTGGACTGAAGAAGAATTTAAATGGTCATCTTTTAACTCTAAGGGTTTAAGTGCTATTTCCGGATCCATCACTCCTGATGAGTTCCGACGTATCATGACGTGCACCACGTCAAAAGAGGCATGGGATGTTTTGCAACTTACCCATGAAGGAACTAATGCTGTGAAAGAATCTAAATTGAAAAATTTAACAACTCAATTTGAGACCATGACCATGCTTGAAACTGAATGTTTTGATGATTTTTATGCTAGGCTATATGATATTGTTAATACTAGCATTGATCTTGGTGAGATATTCCTAATGCAAGAGTTGTGAAAAAGATTCTTCGATCTTTGCCTAAGCGTTTTATCCCTAAAGTCACTGTGCTAAATTCTATGGGTAATTTAAATACGCTAAAATTAGAGGAACTTGTAGGAGACTTGCAAACATATGAAATTGACATGTTTCCTAAATCTGTGAAGTCTAAAGATAAGGGAATTACACTTAATGCCCAAGAGAGAAAAAGTGAGGGGACGACAAGAAAGAGAGTAGAGTCATCTAGAAAGAAAGATAGTGAAACTTCTGATTTTGAGTGTGATTTTGACTTAGATGATTTGGCTCTATTTGCTAAAAACTTTAGGAAAATTCTCAAATTTAAGAAAAGTGGAAATTTTAAAGATAAGAAGAATTTTCAGAAAAATAAGTTTGAAAAGAAAAATGAGAAAGATGTTAAAAACCCTCCTAAGAAAGACAGTGAGAGATGCTATGAGTGCGACGGTAGGGGACATAGAGATTTTGAGTGTGCTACTCGTATGAATAGAGAAAAGGCAAAGCTGTCCTTAATGCTACCCTTAGTGACGATAGTGAGGTCGAGTCGGTGGATTCGGGAGATGAGTCACCACATGAGTGTAACTTCACCGCATTCATGGCTAGTCATGTGAGTACTCCTAGTGCACCTCACGACGATGAGGATGCTACTTCACAGGGACACCTCGACAGTGAGAGCGATGCAAGTGAGGGGGAGGATGACGCAAGTGAGAGCGAGAGTCATCTTTAACGCGCCTACGCCGAGTTATATAATGAGTCATTTAAAACTAAAAGCATAACAAAGCGTTAGTTCTTAGGATCACTGCATTAGAAGAAGAGTTAGAAGAGACAAGAGAAACAGTGTCCTCCACCTGCACCGCATTGACAGAGAGAGAGTCTGCCTGTGGTAAGTTAGAAAGTTTGTTTAGAGAGAAAGAGAATTATTTTGAGAAAGAGAGAGGGGACTTGACTAAATAAGTGGCTAGTCTTACGAGTGAGCTCCATTCCTCCGTGGAGACTCGGAAGAAACTTGAATCCCTTGTTGCTCAGCTTACTCATGATCTTGAGAGAGCAAGGGAAGTCAAGGTACAAATCGAGGACAGATCTGGGAAAATGGGAAAGATGCTCCTCGACCCCGCTTTAGGTTTTGGTGATCGACAGGGAATTGGTTATGATGGTGCCTCCACGTCCCAAATTGCACCTGGACCAGTCCCTGAGTTTACTACTACTCCTTATGGTCATCGCTAAAATCCTCGAAGGAGAGTTCGACCAAGAAAAGCAAACCAAGGTCTACCTAAGACTGTATTCTTTTGTACTTATTAAAAAAAAAAGCCACTTGAGGGAGTTTTGCTATAGTTTGGGTCAGACACGACGTACTTCTGCTCCACCATGTCATACTGATGAGTTTGCCAGTCTGAGAGAGTGTGTTGTGTTTTTAGCTTCCACATCACAGAGTTTGATGGAGGAATTCTGACGAATGTCTTTGCCGTCAGTGAATACTTCTCACATTCCGGCTAAAACCAACAACAGTAAGGGTAAACTAAAGGTTACCACTTCTTGGGTGCCTAAGAAAGATAAGAAAGCTCTTGTTGTTCATATTGATCTCAAAGCACATAATACCTCACAGTGGTATTTTGATAGTGGATGCTCCAGACACATGATAGGTGATGTCTCATTTTTTACCCACCTTGAGGATTATAACGATGGTAGAGTTACCTTTGGACATGGGAGCAAGCCTAGCATTGTAGGATGAGGTACTGTAGAGTTACCAGGATTTCCTAAGATAGAGAATGTTTTGTACGTCAAAGGTTTAAAAATTAAACCTTCTCAGCATTAGCCAGCTGTGCGACACTGACTTTGTAGTAAAGTTTGATCGGGACGCGTGTAATGTCTACAATCAAGCCGGTAAAATTTTAATGCAAGGGGTGAGGACCGAGGATAATTGCTATGGGACTGTGCCTACTTCCTCACTTGTCCGCAACAGCGCCATGATCACTCCTATGGACTTATGGCACCAACGTCTAGGTCACGTGAACATTAGAGATTTGACTCGTTTAGCCAAAAAAGACCTAGTACGTGGCTTGCCATCTCTTGGAAAGTCAACTTCCACAGTTTGTGGACCCTATCAGTTGGGAAAGCAAATTCGGAGCCCTCATAGGAAGTTGCCTTCCATCACCACCTTCCGAGTTCCTGAGTTGATTCACATGGATCTTATGGGTCCTACCTGTAGACGATTTCTCCAGATACTCCATCGTAGGTTTTCTGAGAGAGAAATCCGATGTTGTAGAGTTTTTAACGACCAAGTGCCATGTCCTGCAAAATCAACACGGAGTCACTATTAACAGGATACGTAGTGACAACGACACTGAATTTAAGGAAGCAAAGGTAAATTTTTATTGTGATAGCCTTGGGATCAAACATGAGTTTTTTGCTGTGAAGACTACTCAGCAAAATGGGATTATTGAGAAAAAGAATAGAACGATCCAGGAAATGGCAAGATCTATGTTCTAGGTCGTAAGGTTTCTAGGAGATTTTGGGCAGAGGCAGTGTCTACTGCATGCCACATGGTGAATAGGGTTTACTTGCGTCCACACACACTTAAGACGCCTTATGAATTGTGGACTGGCAAGAAACCCAACCTGGCATATTTCCGGGTTTTTGGGAGTAAATGCTACATCTTTCGGGATAGAGAGAAATTAGGAAAGTTTGACTCCCAGAGTGACGAGGGAATATTGCTAGGATATTCATCGAATAGTAGAGCGTACCGAGTTTTTAACCTGAAGAGCTCTAAGGTTATGGAATCAATAAACGTCACCGTGCAAGATGACAAACCTCCGACGGCTATTGATCCTAACCTTCAGTGTGAGGATGAGGAATTTTCTGGGAGTGACTTAATAGTTCCTCACCCACTCTCTGTGGACCCCACTCCTGTGTTAGGAGACACTCCTGCTTGGGTTCGTAAGAGTCATGACCCTTCTGCCATTGTTGGCGACCCCACTCTAGGGGTCAAGACTCGTGCTCAGCTAGAAAACATCGTTAGCCACTTTTGCTACACGTCCAAAGTCAAGCCCAAGAATCACAAAGAAGCACTCAAGGATGAACACTGGATATCTTCCATGTAGGATGAGTTGCTTCAGTTTAAAAAGAATAATGTCTGGGAACTTGTCCCCCGACCTAGTGATACTAATGTGATAGGTACCCGGTGGATTTTCAAGAATAAAATGGATGAAAATGGTACCATAATCAGAAATAAGGCTAGGTTGGTAGCTCAAGACTACATAGAGATAGATGGTGTAGACTTTGGGGAAACATTTTCTCCTGTTGCGAGGCTTGAGTCCGTCCGCTTACTACTCGCCATCGCCTGTCATCTGCACTTTAAGTTATATCAGATGGATGTCAAGAGTGCCTTTCTAAATGGCATTCTACAGGAGGAGGTTTATGTGGAACAACCAAAATGGTTTGAACATCCTAAGCACCCTGAGCACGTTTATTATCTAAGGAAAGCATTGTATGGTTTGAAGCAAGCACCCCGTGCTTGGTACGAGAGGCTTACTTCCTATCTCTTAGCCATTGGCTTCAAGAGAGGGGGAGTTGATATGACATTATTTGTCAGGAGAGATGACGGTGCTCTTTTGGTTGCCCAGGTCTATGTGGACGACATAGTCTTTGGATCCACGTGCTCCCAGCATGATCACCACTTTGAGGAAGAGATGAAAAGTGAGTTTGAGATGAGCATGGTAGGTGAGCTTACTTTCTTCCTTGGTCTCTAGGTTCGTCAGCTGGAGGATGGGATGTTCATCTCCCAATCCAAGTATGCTAGAGACCTAGTGAAGAAATTTGGTTTAGACTCTGCTAAGCATGCACGTACACCTATGAGTACTTATATCAAGCTTAGTAAGGACACTTCAGACAAGGACGTAGAGCAAACCTTGTATCGGAGTATGATAGGTAGTCTTCTCTACTTGACTGCTAGTCGTCCCGATATAGCCTTTAGTGTTGGAGTCTGTGCGCATTATCAGGCGTCCCCAAAAGAGTCACACTTACTCGCTCTAAAACGTATTGTCAAATACGTAAGTGGGACTCCCTCATATGGTATTTGGTATTCCTTTGATACCAATGACCGTTTGTTCGCCTATTCAGATGTCAATTGGGCCGAGGATGTAGATGGTTGTAGGAGCACTTCTGGTGGGTGTTTCTATTTTGGTTCTGCTCTTGTCTCTTGGTTGAGCAAGAAGCAAAACTCCATCTCTTTATCCACTGCGGAGGCTGAGTACATCACCGCCGGGAGTTGTTGCACGCAACTCTTATGGATGAAGCAAATGTTGGAGGATTATGGGATTTCACAGGACACCATGATCATTTACTATGATAACACGAGCGCGATTCACATATCCCGCAATCCCGTCCAACATTCGCGCACAAAGAACATCAGGTTACGCGAGCACTTCCTACGTCAGTTAGTTGAGGAAAAGGTCGTATCCTTGAGTTTCGTTCCTACCGACCGTCAGTAAGCCGATATTTTCATGAAACCTTTAGATGCCCTTAGATTTGAGAGTCTTAGGAAGTCTTTGGGGATTTGCACAGTTGACTGAGGGGTTGGTCCGTGTTTAGCGTAGGATGCATTTTTCTCATATCATCTGATGCCTATTGCTAGATTGTATCATATTCTTGTTATTTTGTTTTGCTGTTTATTTGTTTTGAAAAATACAAAAAGAGTTTCCTTTTATAAAAAAATTCGAAAAACTCAAAAAGATTTTATTTTAATAAAATTTTGAAAAATCCAAAAAGATTCTTATTTTTTTTACACCTTTTATGGATGAGCATTTAAGATAGCCGAGTCACAATTTCATTCCATTTATCCATGTGACTGTTTGATAGAGATTTTAGACGCTACATCATTTCAACCATGTGCTTTACATTGTTTGGAGTCTTTGAGATGTGATTAGTGATATCTGTCTACATGTTTGACACCTATATCCTTTATTGCACACTTGCACGGCTATATTTGATTATTGCACTTATCTATCACATATTGGCTTGACTGTTTTCATCTCAATTATGTCTATACAACGTACAATATGCGATAAAACTTGACAAGATTGGAATGCATGTAAAAATCGTTTTGGTGAGACTGTGTGCTTATTTGAAAATGGGAAGGGGCTGCGAAAGGTAGTTATCTATCCTTTACGCAAAATCCACCGTTAAAAAGGACCTAAAAAATTGAGGAATTTTATTATCCGAGGTCCAAAGAGGTTTAAAAGACCCCGAAAAAATTTAAAAGGCAATAAAAAGAAATTCATGCCAAATTATGGGCCAGTTAGGTTTTTGCACCATTTCTCCAAAGTTTGGAATTTAGATTACCTCTAAAAGAAAATACTTCTGAGGGAGTTTGGTTGGAGAATTTAAAACGGGTTTGCACTTCCTTGAAAGTCCTGAAATAGCATGCAATCGTTTTGGAAGTTATTGGTGTGAAAATCACTTTGCGCTTTGATTTGTTGATTTAATTGAGTCAATGTCACTTATTTCCACTTTTTTACCACCAAAGGAAGAGTTTGAGTTCATTCGTTAGGAGTATCCGATATTCATCATGCACATATGTCATGTTTGTATGCATTAATTTTCCCATCGAATTTGATCACACCCATTCATTTACGCTATCATCGACTTGGTTGTTTTGTGTTCGTTCATGGTGTGTTTTTGTTTGTTTTGTAAAAAAAAAATCAAAAAAATAGTTGTTCATTCCTTGTGACACCCCGACTTTGCTAGCTTAATTTATTCTTCTTTTTGTCTATTTGGGGACATCATAAAAAGGAGGAGAAAGAATTATCATATTTTGGGGGAGTTTGATTTTTGAGTTATTTGATAAAGTATGTTTTCATATATATGTTTATCTCATTTCAAACTCGATACGTCACTTGGTATTTTGCTTTGTCTCATGTGTGTCGGTACTTATTTGATGATCTCTGAATTGCACACCCTGATGAGAAAAGTGTTGAGATTCCAGAAGATTCGAAAAGCAAACGATGAAGTCTTATTCATTTGTATCGTTCCAGTTTTGGGTTCATGGAAGGGTAGATTTGTATAGGCATTTTGTTATTTGATAATTCAGATGTTTGTTTTTATGTATGTACCGGCATAGACATAGGGGGAGATTTGTAAGGACATTTTTGTCCATTATCAATTATATGTCATACGCCGTTACACCATTGAAGATATTCAAGCTTGCATCGTCATCCAATGGATCCGAATATCAAAGAAATCAAGGAATCAAAATTCTGCACAGACGGACTGGTCCGCCTGTTTTAAAAAGGAACCGATCCGCCACGGACCGATCCGCACCTTTTGGAAAAAGAACTGGTCCGCCCCCTGGACTGATCCGTCTCTACCCGAACAGATCCACTTTGCTCAGAAACTAGTAGACCCCAGACCGAATGCGAACCGAAGAGACCTCTTACAAAAACGAATCGGTCCGACCTCGGACCGATCCGCCTCAGATCCGGACCGGTCCGTCTGGGATAGAATCGTGCAGATCGTGGTCAGATTTTTAAGGGCCAGTTTTTTCCTTTATAAACCATCTTTCGAGATTGGTTTGGCAAGACTTCTACACACAATTTTCAGAGTTCATAAACTCAAAGTCTTCATCTTTGTGAGTTACCAAACTCATGTTTTGATTCACTCAAATTTCCAAATCATTTTTTAATCGTTTTGAAACCCTAGAACACAAAATTTTTTGCTCTCCATACCCTTGTGGAGAAGACCGACCTTCTTCTTCATTCCTTCTCTCCTGGAAAGGGAAACTTCCAGCCGCCGACTACAGATCCGACGCCTACGGGTAATTCTGTGTCACTGTATTTTCATTGTAATCCGAGAAATTGTATGTTACAATATTATAGTGAAAATAAATGGTTTTACCCCTTTGGGGGATTTTTTCTCATTTGTGTGTGTTTGAATGCTCTTGCATGCTTTACCTCTTATTCAATCACACCTAGATGCGTGTTTAGGATTTAATTGGGTTAAACTGTGTTTAATTATATAATTTCTTAATTTGAACGCCAGCGCACCTTCTTTCAACCTAGATATCAATCCTAGGCTATCGTAACAAAGGTATAATATAGAAAATCCGCCCCCACCCCAAATTATACAACCCACATAGACTCACACTAACTAGTCCCATACCTAATTAGCATAAATCACAATAAAGGCCCACTTACTAGTCCAATACCTAACAAGTGTACTATAACAAGGGGTGAAAACCAATTACCTACAATACCCAATCTTTCCAAAATATTATCATATTTCCATAAAGTAACTCAATTACAATTTATAACAACATTCATAATAACACTAAATTCCCATTTAAATAATTTGAACTAAATACTGGAAATCAAGGACACATGAATATTGTGATTTTCAGAATAATGGCTACATGCAAGTCCTATCATAGTTATTATTTTCTAACAGAAATAATTAATCCTCTTAAGGTTCTCACATGAAATATCAAAATTTACTCTTAAAAGGGCTCCTCTACATGCACATGCCCATAGAAAAATCGACTACATCGACACAACCCAAAGAATAACAAAGTTATAAGTATTCGATAACATTAATTTTTCATGCAAAACAGTCCCGAAATTTATTTCTTCAATATTTATTTTCACAACTTATTTTAGAAAATATGAGTTTAATGGAGGCTACAATCAAGACACATAACACTAAAGGAAAAGAATAGGGTCAACGTGCCTGTGATGAGTTCGATAAAAATATGATTAGATATATGTGTTCCTCTCGAAAAATGGATCAAAGAACCTTCTTGAACCAACTTGGGACAGATTAGCCTTGGCCTTCAAAACTGAGCTTGAAAAGTTATTTCAATGGTGGCTAGGGTTTTGAGGTAGAAGATGATGAAAAACAGAGAGTTTTCTGCTCTTAGGGTTTTCACAAATGAGTGTTTAAAAATCTAGCCCCGTCCCTTTAATTATATATAAGTGGAAGAGTTTTAAAACCAACCAAATTTGTCAAAAACAAGATTGCTGCGCATGAAACCTGAGGGGATCGATCGATCGATCCCTGGCGTCGATGATCGATCGCCAAGAAAAACTGACAGTTTTGCTTAAAAATTATAAGGGACAAATATTTAAAAACTCATATAAAATCCGTTTTAACTCCGATTTCAATTCCGCTTGATGTTTTATTCTTCTAAAATCATAACCAACATATTTAACTAATAAAAATCACAAAATCCAAAATTTTATTTTTCTCGAATATTCCAATTAATTAATTAAATTAATTAATAAAAACACGGGGTGTTACAATAAAGTTGTACATCTCATGACCAGTAGTTGCTTGGATCAATCTATTAATGGACGGAAGACGAAACTCATCCTTTGGGCAAGCTTTGTTTAAAAATCTGAAGTCCACACAGATCCTTATCTAATTCTTGTCCTTCTTCCCCACTGGGACGATGCTTGACAACCAAAATGGGTGTTAAATCGTTTTGATGAACCTTGCCGCTAGCAACTGTTCCACCTCCTCTTTGATCTTTAAATCCAACTTAGGCTTGTAAGTTCTTATCTCTTGCTTCACCGATATGACTGAAGTCATAAAGTTAAACTTGTGGCAACTTGGTGTTACTAAGGAACTAGGGTCAAATCCACCCAAGATCGTTGCAGCAATGGGAGTCTGCAAGAAATCAAAGAACTTGCCCGTGGGAAGGGACATCTATGCTTGCCCCATCTCGATGCTAGTGGAAGCTTGCATCACACCTGTGATGCTTGTTGTTGTTTAAACCGGGGGCACCTCCACCCGAGGAACCCCATCCTCGGCACCCTCAAGATCCCTCATTGCTTGTTCTTCATTACGCTGAATAACATCAAAATCTATGGTACGGTTAATGTTATATTACGCCATACTTTTAGGAGAATACCTCCAAACATTGTTGCCAAATGTAAGAGGGTAGTCCCCTTATAGCCTGGGAGTATGGTAATACTAATTGAGGTATAACCCCTATAGGTATGGTGATAAATGATAAACTAAGAACTCTTCAACAAATACAAGTGAACATACAATATTGTATATAATTAATACTCAGATTGAACTCACAAGTCTCACGTGTATAACTCAAATAATAATAAAAGGAAACTCAAAAATAACTCAGCCAAAGGGAGAGAGAATTAAGCACCCTAGATACACCTTGGCAGGCAGCCAACACACCAAATACCTTTGAAATATCTCGAGTTATATATTAAAATCTTTGTAATAAATAACAATGGTTAGTCAGTAAGAACTCTAGTTTGCAATGACTTCTCCATGATATAGTATCTCTCTCTAGCAATACTATCAAGAAAGAAATCTCCTCTCAGAAGGGGTTGAGGTCAATAAATATCTCCCCCACCACCCTCGATATGCCTCACTCCCTCATAAGTATGAAAATACATCTCCTCATACTTTACATCACAAACATTAAATGCATGATGGGCCAGTCATAGACATTAAATGCCAAGACATGCCTTTTGGCTAACCACTATGCGTCAGAGGACTGTCACCACAAAGGTGGCTCACCAACTATTTGACAGCCCCAAATACCATGGTGGTTTACTCAAGTACAGATTGGAAAATACTTAGCTGGGTAATGACATCACCTAAAGTAGATGTGATGTTTGGTATAGGGCTATTTGGTTCGAAACTCAACATACGATGGAACTCAAGGCTACTCCACACAAGCTTCCACGGTGAAAGGTGTCTCGGTATTTTACTAGGTGTATCTAAGATGGTCAGGACAAGCCCTAATGCTGCCTCACTTCTCAATCCTCCAAACCAAGTCCCTCTAAAGTTACCACGCCGAGGTCATTTGATATAGCATGAAAGCTTTCCTAGGCCCTCCCAGTCTTGGTCTCTCGCGAGTACCGTTTGACCTCACACTACATATTACAATCATTACATCATTATAATTAATGTTACTTAAAGGTACAATTTAACTAAGTAAGAAAAGGAAGATAAAGGATGAGCTCTCTCGGCCAATCTCATCGGTGGGTTGTATCCTTGGGCTGCCACGCTGAGCTGCCTCACTAAGCCACCACACTTCGCTCCCACCCTGATATGCCACGCTTCGCTGCCTTAAGTCTCTTACATTAGCTGGGGAGGCTTATATCTAATTTAGAGATTATCTTTAAGCTCCCTACATTGGTAAAATCATCATAACTCACTATTACATAGCCTGATATATTTACAACTTTATATTTCGTGTTTTCCCAAATTCATAAAACTCGTATGCTTAATTTGGGCTCGAATAGGATATTAGCAATGTATCGAAAATATCAAACCTTTCACATTTGGCGACCAAACATCGCCAATTTCTCACCAACACCTTACTTTACTTTTATAAACATAATGATGCATTAAAAACATATTTTATGATGCAATTAATCACATAACTGATCATATGCTCAAAACAGGTTATCCCCGATCATAATCTTGATTAGCATCTTATGTAAACAACATATATATCACATGAGTATGCATCCCCTAAACATGATAATTAAAATGTTTAACACCCATCACCAAACTTATAAATCATAACTTATACTTAATCATGTAATTAAAATTCCTAATCACGTTTTACGGCCTTACAATTCTACCCCTCTTAAAAAAAATTGTCACCAAAATTTAACGCATAAGAAACTTACTAAACATATGAGGATATTGCTTCTTCATGTTATCCACTCCTTACGAGGTGGCATACTCCTTATTCGGACTTCTCCACATTACCTTAACTAATGGAATGGTTTTATAACTTAACACTTTCTCCTTTCCATCTATAATAGCAATCGATTATTCCACATATGTCAAGTCATCTTAAAGCTCTATCGGTTGTGAAATAAACGCACGTGAAGGGTCGGGTATACACATGTGCAATATCGATACATGAAAACGCAGTGTATTCAATTCAATTCTGGTGGTAATGATGATCGAGCGGTAAAAGTGTGTTCGTGTGAGGACACAATCGTTGTGTGTTTCGCCGTCGCGATGCAAAAACCTAAGCTACTACTACACTTGCGAGGCAAGTAAAGCGGTAAGTCGGGTATCGTAAGAAATCCACAGGGAATGATTAAATTTTAGATGTTAATTGTTTTAAAACTTCAAGAATAAAAGTGTAAAAGATGATAGGTTGGAAATGGTGATAAAAGAAAAGAGAAGTTAACGCTAAATTAAAGGTAAGCGAGGATCGGGATCGCATACACACATTCACGGGCTAAACAACTACTAATTAGAATTTCGATTCGAAAATATTTAATCGATCATTTTCAATTAAGCATAAACATCACGCAATAAGGAATTTAAGCCAAAGTTGCGAGATTAAACATTTAATCAAAAATGGTCACACGCGGATTAAATTCGGATTATCGCTATAAACAATAAAGTTGCGTGACAAATAAAGTTAAATGCATAACAATCCAACTTTAATACATGCGGTTTCAATTAAATGCAATTTTACACGAAACCCTAACTTTCGAGGTCCAAACCCGTAAATGGCGGAACGAAATCCCGACCCTATTTATCTAAGGGCACGACATGGAAATAAACTAAATTAAACTAAGAAAGCAAGAATTAAAGCAAGTAAACTAATTAACAAAGCATGTAAACCTAATTATCAAAGCAAGAATGAATGAAATACAAGCTATATTAATGGTGAGGATGATGAATAGTCAACTTACACAACAAATGGGGTGTCAATCCAAGAAGAAACGAAGAAGAACCAAGCTAATCAACCAAACCCTAACTATTCTATCTCCTAAAACTATCTAAAAACGTTCCCCCCACTTAATACAATGTTTATACCCATATACCCAACCAAAAACCAACTTAAAAATAAAGATTTTCGGACTTTTACTGTAGCCGAATCGATTCGGGAAAGGACCGAATCGATTTGGAAACAGGGGAAGCAAATATCTGGCATTCTGATGCAAACCGAATCGATTCGGTTTTGGGCCGAATCGATTCGCAAGCAACAGGTCTGAATCTGCAGCTTTGTCCTGTTTTACGGAAAATGCCGCCATTTCTTCGTTATAGCTCGGAATGAGGCACGGTTGGAGGATACACGAAGATAACTAAGAGGAATACAACATCCAAGAAGACATTAGGCTAAAAAAACAAAATATGAAATGACTGAAATGCCCTTGAATGTGACCTTGAGTGTACTTTTTAAGTAAAAATCATCCTAAAAATGCCATAACTCCATCATTACAACTCGGAATCATGCACCGTCAGTGGCCATGCGAAGAGAAATCAAAGGGATTAAACTTCCGTGAAGAGCTCTGGATTCAAACCTGAATGCTGGAATTACTAAAATGCCCCCGAAGCTGCAAAAGTCGACGAAATATTTCCGAAAAGCGTCTGAACTTCATACTAAGCATCCAAATACCTACAAAATCTCAATTAACCCCTGCAAAACATGTTAACATAGAAATCCGAGGTTGTCTGGTTAACGAGCATAAGTATAGGGATTAAGATACCCAAGGGGGCTAATAAGGCGTAGGTTAACGGGTGAAATACGCAATATTTGCGTCGTATCACACCCCCTAACTTACACATTGCTAGTCCCTAGCAAAGAAATAAGAAACTACAAGCAGACCAAAAGTAGGATACAAGTACAAAATGGGATGAAAAAGTAATAAAAAGATAAGGCCACTTTCGCGGGCGAACGATTGCATTTAGCATATGCAATAAGCCGTTAAACCCCTAGGTTACCCTAGTGGACGAGTGTTGTCTCGTGAGGGTTTTCAGGGATGAAACCCACAAACATCATATAGTTTCCTCAAAAGATGCCCAACCCAACATGCGACAAACTCAACAACAACAACAAAAGATTTCAAACATGTTATTAGCATATTGAACGAATTCAAGCTAAAGTCCGTTGTTATTAACAGGTTGAATGCACCTCATAGAATTGAAACTTTAAAAGTGGGAGGGGGGGGAGAGCACATGCAGAGTGTGATTTGGCGAAAAACTTATATAAACCGGATACTAATCAAAGCAAGCATACATTCAATCCTCACGGGCATTACGCTCAGCAAATGAATTCACTATGAAAAGGGAGGTAATACACGGGACATACGGGCATAAAGAGTAAATGTAAATGGAAACTAGGCCGCGCACATGTCACAGATGAAGAACGCTATATAGGAAATGAAAAACTTGTAATCTCAATGAAAGGATACCGCACACTAAAAGAGGCGAAATGCATTTTCACAGATTATCAAAACTATTAAAACCTTTGAATTACATCAACCTAAGATCACATAGGACTTGTAATAGGGTTGTAATGTAGGCTAGGCTAGGGTGCGAAATGAAGGAATGTATGTACGGATTCAAAGTGTTCGGGATGAAAACTCGGGATAATGGAAAAATGCAGGCAATATCAAAAATTGGAAAACAAGTTCCAAACAAACATTAGATATAACAATTGGAGAGTAATCAAAGATTATTGAACTATACACAATATACAACTTTCTCTTTTCTTTCTTTTCTTCTTTTTATCATTTTTTTCTTTTGTTTTTTTTTGTTTTTTTTTCCTCTTTTTCTTCACTTTTTTCACATCTCTTTTCTTTTCATCACTCTTATCAAACTCTCATATGCCTAAAATTGCAACCGCAATACAACAACAACATTCAATCCCATGTAACATTCCAAACAAAGGTATGGAAGGTGTATGTATGGCTTAAAACTCCAATTTGGAGTTGGTTATGGGATTTTGGGTAATGAAACGAAAGGTTATATTTAGGCTCAAAGGGGTTAACGAGGGTAAACATATAAGGGTGAGGTCAAGGCTAATATGGGTGATATAACAAAGAGGGCCTATGATCATTTCACAAAGTTTATGCAATTCTCGAGTCAAAACAATGTATGAAAATCATGCTCAAGTAACACATTTCAAGTATGAACTCAATTAATGAACGGTCAAATGAAAGAATAGTGAGATTACCAACGAATTCAACGTTTTCAATGAGAAAAGAATAGTGTATAACACTCACAATCGACGAAAGGTACAAAGCTTACTCGGTGTAAGTATATACCATGCAACAAAATATTACCGAGTTATAAAAATATTAATCCAAATCAATATGACAAGGAAAGTGCATATGCTCATGGGATAAAGATTAATTCATGAAGTTATTCACAAAATCAATGATTTGAGGACTAAAGTCTAATAACTTCTAAAATCGAGAACATGCATCGTTGAGTTGTCTATTGGATCGGGCAATTATTAAAATTTATCATCGGAAACAAAGCAAAATGCCCAACAAAGGAAAAAAAAGAAAGAAAATATTTTTGAAAATTTTCAAATTTTTCACAAAAAGGCATACTTAGTAACTAACAAGTAAGCAAATCAATAGACAAAACAAAGAAATGGATAAAATATCCTACACCCCCTAACTTAAATGTTGCATTGTCCTCAATGCGCATTAAGAACACAACACAAAGAGAGGAAAAGAACGATATTACCCAAAATTGGAGCGATCTCCATGAGCATGAGTCCAATGAAATATACAAAACAAGTTAGTACCGAGCATAGAAAAAAGAAATAACAAAAAGTTAACTAATTACAATAGACTAAATTAAAAGGAAAGAAAAAATTAAAAAAAATTAAAAAACTAACTATTTACAACCTACTATTTAGGCTTCACACTAACTATACACTAGAAGTCTAAATAGTTGAGGGTCCACCCAAATAGGGATTTGATTTTGAAAGATCAACGGTGGACCCTCCAAAGAGAACATGCCTCCCGAAAAATAAGAATTTCGTTTGAACAACGGAAGGCATGTGGGTGGTGAAAAAAGTGAACCATCGCCAATTTGAAATTTTGGGCGGACGATGGGGGATTTGGATAACAAGGGGGACAAGAATACTAGAGGTCCAAGAAAAATCGATTCATCTCCCAAGGATTTTTCAAATGGAATGGGAGATGATGCACACATGGGGATATAATCCATCATAGCAAACAAAGTCGGCAAAGAGTCCTCGTCGGCAAATTGTGTAGAAATTTTAATTTCTACCGACTCATAGGAATCAACCGGTAATTCTAATGGTTCAAGCACGGTAAACGAATATGGTAATGAAGCAAATTCAATCTTAATCGACTCATCGTCGGAAGGAGATTGAATTTCGGGGGAGAAAGATTCACATTCGATGAGAAATTCTTTGAAAAATTGAGGTGAAACACTAGTTTCCACCTCCTCATTGTTTTGCACAAAAGAATCGATCTCATCGCAAAGTGCTTCAAATCCCAATTCATTACTAATAGCGTTATTCGCACTTTGGAGGAAAAGAAGAAACGTTTCTTCCAAAGTAGGCTTCCTCGGCTCAAAAGCTTTGGACTCCTCATTTGGTAAAATCTCATCTTCTAAATCATCGGAATAAAAATCGTCATTGGTTTCAAAGTATGAATCCAACTCAAGCTCCCAATAACGATTTTCATTGCGATAAATGTTTTCAAGTCTTTCATTTTCAAGAAAATCTTGAAAATGGAAAACTTGAAAACTATCCCCAAAGTATGAATCATTAGAATAACCGTAATAACTATAATCAAAAGACATTGTTACCTCGTTGTTTATAGATGGAGAATCCGAGCAAGAAAGTGAGTAACCGCGAATCAAAGTTTCTTAGCGCTCAAATATGTTATCCTGCAAAAAAGGTTAAAACAAAGAATACAAATACAAAATGAAAAGTACCACGAAATAATAAAACAATTATGATCTAAAACACACTCCCCGGCAACGGCGCCATTTTGATCGAGTACAGGGATTAAGATACCCAAGGGGGCTAATAAGGCGTAGGTTTTGATCGAGCGGTAAAAGTGTGTTCGTGTGAGGACACAATCATTGTGTGTTTCGCCGCCGCGATGCAAAAACCTAAGCTACTACTACACTTGCGAGGCAAGTAAAGCGGTAAGTCGGGTGTCGCAAGAAATCCACAGGGAATGATTAAATTTTAGATGTTAATTGTTTTAAAACTTCAAGAATAAAAGTGTAAAAGATGATAGGTTGGAAATGGTGATAAAAGAAAAGAGAAGTTAACGCTAAATTAAAGGTAAGCGAGGATCGGGATCGCATACACACATTCACGGGCTAAACAACTACTAATTAGAATTTCGATTCGAAAACATTTAATCGATCATTTTCAATTAAGCATAAACATCACACAATAAGGAATTTAAGCCAAAGTTGCGAGATTAAACATTTAATCAAAAATGGTCACACGCGGATTAAATTCGGATTATCGCTATAAACAATAAAGTTGCGTGACAAATAAAGTTAAACGCATAACAATCCAACTTTAATACATGCGGTTTCAATTAAATGCAATTTTACACGAAACCCTAACTTTCGAGGTCCAAACTCGTAAATGGCGGAACTAAATCCCGACCCTATTTATCTAAGGGCACGGCATGGAAATAAACTAAATTAAACTTAGAAAGCAAGAATTAAAGCAAGTAAACTAATTAACAAAGCATGTAAACCTAATTATCAAAGCAAGAATGAATGAAATACAAGCTATATTAATGGTGAGTATGATGAATAATCAACTTACACAACAAATGGGGTGTCAATCCAAGAAGTAATGAAGAAGAACCAAGCAAATCACCAAAACCCTAACTATTCTATCTCCTAAAACTATCTAAAAACGTTCCCCCCACTTAATACAATGTTTATACCCATATACCCAACCAAAAACCAACTTAAAAATAAAGATTTTCGGACTTTTACTGTAGACGAATCGATTCGGGAAAGGACCGAATCGATTTGGAAACAGGGGAAGCAAATATCTGGCATTCTGGTGCAAACCGAATCGATTCGGTTTTGGGCCGAATCGATTCGCAAGCAACAGGTCTGAATCTACAGCTTTGTACTGTTTTACGGAAAATGCTGCAATTTCTTCGTTATAGCTCGGAATGAGGCACGGTCGGAGGCTGCACGAAGATAACTCAGAGGAATACAACATCCAAGAAAACATTAGGCTAAAAAACCAAAATATGAAATGACTAAAATTCCCTTGAATGTGACCTTGAGTGTACTTTTTAAGTAAAAATCATCCTAAAAATGCCATAACTCCATCATTACAACTCGGAATCATGTACCGTCGGCGGCCACGAGAAGAGAAATCAAAGGGATTCAACTTCCATGAAGATCTCGGGATTCAAACCCGAATGCTGGAATTACTAAAATGCCCCCGAAGCTGCAAAAGTCGACGAAACATTTCCGGAAAGCGTCCGAACTTCATACTAAGCATCCAAATACCTACAAAAGCTCAATTAACCCCTGCAAAACATGTTAACATAGAAATCCGAGGTTGTCTGGTTAACGAGCATAAGTATAGGGATTAAGATACCCAAGGGGGCTAATAAGGCGTAGGTTAACGGGTGAAATACGCAATATTTGCGTCGTATCAAATGTCAATTTTTAAGCTATAGCTTCAACTCGTTTCACTCTCTCATAAGGGCCAATTTACATAGGACTTAATTTTCCCTTTTTCCTAAATATCAAAACCCCTCTCCATGGAGAAACACGTAGGAATACTCTATCACCTTCCTCAAATTTCAGTTCTTTCCTTCGGTTATATTCATAGATTTTCTGTCTACTTTGTTCCACCTTCAAGTGATTATGAATAAGATTTATCTTCTTAGTAGTCTGCTGCACAATTTCTGTCTTAAGTAGCTTTCGTTCTCCTCCTTCAGTCCAACATACTAGAGTCCTGCACTTTTTCCCATGCAAAGCTTCATAAGGATCCATCTCAATACTCGAATGATAACTATTATTTAAGCAAACTCTATTAGTGAAAAGTGTTCATTCCAACTGCCCTTAAACTCTAATCTACAAATTCATAACATGTCATCGAGTGTTTGGATTGTTCTTTCTGATTGCCCATCCCTCCAAGGATGAAAAAATGTACTAAATTTCAATTCAGTCCCCAAAGCTTATTGCAAACTAGGCCAAAAGTGAGAAGTAAACTTAAGATCTCGATTAGAAATAATGGAAACAGGTGCATCGTGCACTCTAACTATCTCATCCACATATATTTTGGCATATTTATCAATGGAGTAAGTAGTTTTAACAGGAAGAAAATGTGCAAACTTAGTCAATCTATCAATGATAACCCAGATATAATCAAATCCTCATGATGATTTTGGTAAACCTATAACCAAATATGTGGAAACATGTTCCCACTTACACTCGGCAGTAGGTAAGGACTATAGTAAACCACTTGGTTTCTGATGTTTCGCCTTCACTTGTTGGCAATCTAGATATTTAGAAATAAAATCTTCAATGTCGTGTTTCATTCCCGACCACCAATAACATTATTTCAAATCTCTATACAATTTCGTGCTACCTGGATGCATAGAATATAAAGAATTGTGGGCTTCCTCTAAAATTATTCTCCTTAAATCAGACACATTAGGTACACACGGACGGTTATCATACATAATAATGTCATCATCAAGAATATAAAATTCATTTTCTTTACCCTTTTTCATATTATCTCTAACTTTCTCCAGTTCTATCTATCTTTTATGTGCTTGTCTTATCCAGTCTATTAACGTAGGTTCAACATTTAAATGTGCTACTATTACGCAAGAATCATTTAAAGTTAATTCCACCCCCCATTAAATTTAACTCTCTCAGCAGGTCAACTCGAATACAATAAATACATGATACTCTACCTATATATTTTATACTCAAAACATCAACAACAACATTAGCCTTACCCGGATGGTGATGTATTGTGCAATCATAATCTTTTATAAGATCCATCCACCTTCTTTGTCTCAAGTTCAAGTCCTTTTGAGTAAACAAGTATTTTAAGATTTGATGCTCAGTAAAAATTTCACACTAATACCATATAAATAATGTCTCCAGATATTTAGTGCAAAAACTACTGCGGCCAACTCAAGATCATGTATAGGGTAGTTGCTTCATGTATCTTTAATTGTCGAGAAGCAAAATCAATTACCTTTACATGTTACATTAACACACACCCGAGTCCTTGATACGAGGCATCACTATAAATGACTAAACTTTTTGTACCCGTTAGAATCGTTAATACTGGAGCTGATGTCAACTTACCCTTTAAATTGTCAAAGGTTTTCTCATAATCATCATTCCACACAAACCTGTGTTCCTTTATGGTAACCTTAGTCAATGGCAATGCATTAGAATAAAACCTTGGTATAAATATCTTGTAATAATCTAGCCAATCCCAAAAAACTATGCACCTCTATCACACTAGTTTTTCTTCCCCAATTTATTACTGCTTCCACCTTCTTGGGATCAACACAAATGACATAAATGAAAATAACATGCCCTAAAACTACCATGTCTAGCCAAAATTCACATTTAGTAAATTTAGCATACAACTGCTTCTCTAGCAAGGTCTGTAAAATAATATGCAGATGGTGTTCATGATCCTCCCTACTATGAGAATATATAAAAATATAATCAATGAGGGGTAGTGGGTATTTATTTTGGACCATCACCTTGTTCAACTGACGATAATCAATGAACAGTTTCATGGTTCCATCTTTCTTCTTCACAAATAATATTGGGGATCTCCATTGTGATACATTAGGCCTTAGTCTCTAAAATTTTGCAACTTTATTTTTATCCCTTTTAATTATACCGGTGCCATACGATATGGTGCAACAGATATCGGTGCGGTGCTTGGTACAAACTCAATCACAAATTCTACCTCACGGTATGGTGGTATCCCTGGAAGTTCTTCTATAAAGACATCTGCAAACTCATTAACTACTAGTATATCTGATAGTTTTCTAGCCTCTTGTCGTGTGTCCACCGCATGAGAAAGATAACCCTAACACCCTTTCCTTAGCAATTTAAATGATTTTGTAAAAGAAATCAAACACGTTGGAGTGACATTTCCGTCCCAAAATAAATTTAAACTCAGGTTTACCCGATAACCAAAGCACTACCTCCTTTCCAAAGAAGCCTATACATACGTGATATGGGGCTAACCAATCCATACCCACTATCACATCAAAGTCATTCACATCGAGAGGTAATAAGTCAACTAACAACACCTTTTCACCTACTTGCACCACACACTCCTTACACACCCTATCAATACAAACCAATCCCCCCACTGGAGTAACGATAGATAAACCAAAATCTAATGATGATAATGGTTTATTAAGATTAAACAAATAAAGTAAAGACACAAAAGAATGTGTAGAACTAGGATCTATCAACACATAAGCACCTTTCTCAAAAATTGGAAGTGTACCTGTCACTACATTCGGTGTAGCTTGTGCATCTTATCGCGTCAGTGCAAACACTTTGCCTTGACCTTGTATTTGAGATATACCTCCTCTAACACCCCTGTGTACATTCTGTGTAAAACTCCTACCTCCTACCATCACACTCTCAACTGATGTTGTAGCTCCCATCACCGAACTATTTTTTCGTAAGTTCACTGGTTGATGACAATGGAAACATAAAGGTGTCATCTCAGCAATTGTACACTGTGTAGGTCCCCAAATATTTAAAAACAAACTTTTTCTTGAGCGGAATTAAGTTAAGGATGAATGAAAATCAATTTTCTCTTTTTGAAAAACTCTTTTTCAATTTTATCAAACCAAGTTGTGACACAAATTAACTTAACCAGATTTTATCTTGTTTAACCCTAAGAGTGCAAGTCGATCCACCCACGAGACTTGACGCTCCTCTGATCTTCTACCAATCTTCACAGTGCCCACGCAGAAAGTAACCTTCTTACATGATGCTCGTCCACAGTAGTCGCCTCCACGAATGCCTCGATATCCACCGATGTGGTCTTGTGTCGTCTACGATGTTGAAAACGAAAGTAACCTTCTTCGCTTCTCCGCCGCAAAACCAACAATGTTCAAGTGTTGAATAAGCCCAACTTGGTGCAACAAAGATCACAAAACATATGGTAATGATAACTCAGATCTTTGTAAACTCTAAGCTCTAAGGATGTTTTATAGTGAAAACACTTAGAAAACTTTGTTCAGAAACCTTTCTATATGGTAAACTACTTTTCGCACTGCACCCACTTCGAGAAAATTGAGCATGCCTATTTATAAATATTTTAAGGCAGTGGGGGATCTCGTTCGAGCGAGATACTTTGCCATTCTAATGACAACATCTCTCGCTCGAGCGACAACATTTGTCGTTCTAACGACAGTCCCTTGCATTAGAGTCCGAACCAATTTAAACTCTAATCAAACCTTACCAGCTCTAAACGAAGTGTAAACACGTAAAACACTTTAAAAACATTTTTCTTTTAAAAATAACATCCTTATTTTTGTAAAAAAAATTCCGATTTCATTATCATTATGCATTCATACCTGTGTAATCTCGGAATGCAATTAAACCTTGAAGACGAGAAATTGCACCAATTAAACTTCGACATGATTTATTCCTTGTAGCTTTATCGCAACGTCTTTAATTAATCTTCGACATGTCATAGTCTCATAATGATCGAATAATAAAAATCTACCTATGACTCAAACTTGTTTAGTTCCGAGAATAAGTCAAAATTACATTAAGACTCAATTGGAAATTTGGTCCTTACACACTCCCAAGAAATATGCCTTTGACCACTATATCTATAACAAAACATGGCCCTCGATCCCAAAACATGCATTTTCTGACCGACTCATCCCAGTCCTTTCACCTCGAGCTTGATATCTTCCTGGTGCATTTCTGCTATTTTTCAATCCTTGACCTTAGGGTACCCCTTGTGCTACATTCTGAGTTGAGGTTCCTATCTCCCATCCATATGATTTTGTATCACCATATCTAGCTTTCTTTGAATGTTCAACCTGTATTTCTTTCATTGACTTTTCTAACACCATAGCTCTATCCACCAAGTCCACATAATCCGTGATGTTCATATTAGAAACCATGATTTTTGTATATACATTCAGCCCAGTTTGAATTCGATCACATTTACTTTCTTCTATCCTCACCAAGTCAGATGAAAATCTAGATAGAGATAAAAATAGAGTTTCATACTATGCCACTGCTCGGTTCCCCTATTTCAGCATAATAAATTCTTTTCTTTCTCCTTCATATAAAGCCTTAGGATATATTTTTCAAAGAACACATTCACAAACTTCTCCCAAGTAATTTATGGAGGATTTACAAGCACCGCTCCCCCAATTGTAGTAATTAACCTCTCAGTATCATCCCACCATAACTTTGCATCATCCTCTAACCTAAAGGTTGGTAACAAAACCTTTTGTTCATCTCATACTTCCATTACCTTGAAGATTGTTTCTATCTTTCTAATCAATCCTTCTGCCATTAAGGGATCAGTAGTCCCAGTAAATTCTGGAGGATTTAACTTCATGAATCTCTCATGCAATTTATCCCTATCTCCACCATGTGCTCCACCTCTTGCTTGTTCCACAACACGTAATATTCTCCCCACGTCATCAATAGGTTGTTGTTGCACCTCTGGTTCATCCACTTTAATATGTCTATGTCCTTCCTGAATATTAGGAACATACTCACCCTCTCCTCTATAATGCAGCTCGTGTGGATCCATCACTTACTTCAATATAAACAACTTAAACGATATACAATAACATAAGTTTAACATTAATATTGTTAGTCAAAATCCTGACCCATAACAAACTCACTTTTTATTGTCCACTGCCAATCTAGCCCCTCTTACCTTGTCCAGAACCTAATAGCCATGCTCTGATACCAAGTTGTCGTTCCCGACTTAATTAAGTTAAAATTATCATTTTATATAGAGATAAATTACCTTAAACATTATTGTACTTGAAATCTCTCAAAAAATGGTACGAGATTTTTATTTATTCTTCAAAGGCATGTTTATATGAGAACATAACTACCTTACATATAACTTACAAGTACTAAACCACTTTACATACACGAGTTTCTTAGCTTAACATTTACACCAAAAAATTTTCTTGATATTCAACCCATATTATATATCCTTCGATCCCCCGTTTTAAGTCCTAACATGGTAGTGAAGTCCAAATGAAAGTCAAACCCGAAACAAAATATTATAGGAGTGTAAGCTATAAAAGGTTAGTGACTGATCGTATACACACACACCACACATATAAAAAAATTTAATAACCATTTTTAAATGTTATAACCCAAGTAGGAATTGTGAAACTCTCGGAAGCCTCGACCCGCCACAGTCCAATTAACCCACCACAGTTAATGGGTCCACCATATCCCTTTATTTTTCCCGAGTACACAAACCTTAAGTTGGATTAACGGGACCGCCACATCTCGTAGGACCCACCACAGTCCTTAACATTAGATAAAGGGCCCACCATAGTCTATAACATTAGATAACTTCACATAACTTTTTTTTTAACCATATGCATATGTCTCATAAACACCACATTATTACACAAGTATCACTACATATGTATTTAAGCTATGCATTTTCATATGATAATATAAGCATCTATATTTCATAGGGCAGGTCACTCACCTTAGAGTAAGTACTAAGATTAATACCAAAACTATTTCCTTGGTATGGTAGTATTAGCCTTTTTCCCACCTATCAAATCAACATCATTAGTATTTCAATATGCCAAATCACAGTAAACCTAGTAACACATCACATTAGTTGGTCAATCTGAAATAACTGAAAAGAAATTAGATATTCTACTTCAAATTTTTGTAACATCTTATTGTAAGGACACATTTCTCCGTTTGAGTCCTAATATAGTTTTGGCTCAATTCCGGACAAAAATGTTTATTCATAGGATAGTGTTTTATTGTAATATAATCAAGCCTATGAAGAATTTGTTGAAGACATAGCGGCAAAGAGTATAAAGTTCATCAAAATGCTGACTTTACGTGCCTCGTTTCTACGTCATCAATAGTGGTTTCATGCTCCCAAGGTATGAATGCATTACACATATATATAGGAGCTTGGAACAAGTTTATTGGGTGTTAGGTTTATTTAAAACTGCGTTTTGTTTCCAGAAAGATTTCTATTAAAACTTTAAATAAAGTTTTCTGGGATAAAAATCAAATTTTCAGACTTTCTGTAAGTTCGTTCGAAATGTCGTTCGAACACGTTTTTCGTTCGAACCACAAGTCGTTCGAACGAGACTGCCAACGAGTTCCCAGTGCTGGCCTCTATAACTTAGTTAGAAGTTTGTTAGAAGGTCGTTTGAATGAGACTTCGTTCGAATGAAAATCTCGTTTGAACGAGATTCCAGCGGGAATAGTTAAATGACAGTTTTTGGCAGTTTTTCCCATTTTCCCACTAGTTTACCCCACTATCTTTTTGCTGAATATGTATGTGCAGGAAACCAACATTTTCTTTTAACTTTTTCATACCAAACAAACTCCTAGAGAGAGTTTTGAGAGTAATTCTTTCAAGAAAAAGTTCATGAGTTTGAGTGTTAATTTTATAAAGAAAAATTCTTTAAACACTTAGTTTACACCCATATTTGTTTCTTCCAAGTTCATATATACATATCAATTGCTTGGAGTTTGGCACTGGGTTTATCTCTACACCATTTTGAAGAGATCGTTTGGGTTTCCTTCTACATCCCTCAAAGAAGAAGGTTGTTTGATGCGGCGTTCTCACATGGTGAAAGGCATCATGTGTGGTTGACGATGTGCCTATTGTCCGATCGGTGGATTCTGAGACCATGGTGGAGCTCCATTGGTTATTCTCTAGGAAGAGGTGTCTACAAGAAGAAGCGTCGGGGCTTGGACGGAATCAAGTCGAGTGTTATAAGTCTTTTGTCTTGTATTTGTAAAATCGTATCTTGTGATTTTGAGGCTAGGGCCATCCGAAGTTTTTTCCGATTGTGGGTTTTTCCTCGTACATCGCGGCGTAGTGGTTTTATTGTTTATTTTATCTTTCCCAATCACCTAGATAGCATGCTTAGGTAAAAAGATAAAATTGGTTTCAATCACTACTTAATTAATTTGGTGAAAATTAAATATTGGGTAAAGTTAATTTAATTCAAGTCATTTGATAAAATTGGTTTGGCCTAATTTTGTAATAATGAAAAATATGACTTAGGCAAATTCTAGGACTTGGGTTGATTAATTGGTTTAAGTGAAATTGTTTAATCTTACTTCACTTTGTTGAATTTTAATTTGAATAGAAATTAAAATTTATTTTTAAGTTGAACCATCACAACGCTTCCACATCTTTATCTAAAAAGGAAATATATTTTAAATTGGGGGCCTCGTGTTCCAACAAGTGGTATCAGAGCCGGAGTGCTAATTTATCACGTTAAAGATCCATTTTTCGGCTTTTAGTACTTTTGTGTTTCCTTATATTTTTAGGTGGTTCATTTTTATTACTCACTCTCAATTTTTTTTATATTTCTCTCGATGGGACGTCTTAATGATAATTTGTCCAATTTTAATGAAAATAAAATTTTTGATTTTCGAGAGGAATTAAATGGGCTTAATAAATGTAATGAAAATTTAAAGGAATTAAATTTGAGATTTGTAAAAAGAATTAGATTTCTTGAAAATGAAAATTCTTGTTTTAAATCTAGAATTTAATCTTTGCAAATCTCTTTATCTTAAAAAGATATTTTTCGTGAAAAGCTCATGGACATATATCATAACTTTGAAATTTTAGAAAAGTCCAAGAAAGAGAGTGATATTCGTGAAAAGACTCTTAGGGATAAGTTTGCTCACATTGAGGGGGGGCGCGATAATCTTCTGGGTATAATTAAAAATTTAAAGAAGGAGTCCCGTAATTTTGAGGAGTCTAATTTATTACTTGAGTCCAAAATATTAAAAATAAAAAATGATTTTTAAGACTCTAGTAGTAGTTGTAATGGTACTAGCTCTTCTTGCTCAAATGCTTCCATTGCTAAAGCTAAGACCATTGTTTATTTTAGAGGGCCAACCTTATCGAAAGACTTTAGAAAAGGTCACACCTTAGGTAACATTCCTCGTGTTTACACATGCTTGCATTGTGGTAGGAAAGGTCACCTTAGGTAATTTTGTTTTGATCTTAAAAGAAGTCCTAGGAAGTCTATATCTAGCAATACTTTATTTTCCAATCCCCATCATTTTAAATATAAATCTATATGGGTTAGGAAATCATTTTTAAATGCGCTAGACACTAGATTTGTTGATTCTCATTTATTTTCACATGAAACCTCCCTTGATAAATATAAAGGTTGAATGCGTTAGTGTTGTATGCATACTATATCTTTTTGTGTTTCATATTATATATCATTGCTAGATGTATGCTTGTTTAGTCATTTTCTAGTCATTGCCTTATTTCATATCACTTGCTAGAAATTACACTTGTTTATCTTTTTGTATTATATTTCTTTTGTTTGAATTAATTGAAAAATTTAAAAAGATTTTTGTTTATCATTTGTGTTTTATATGTTTCATTTAAGCTCAATAAAAAATACAAATGATTTTTGTTTGTTCTTTTGAGTATATATGTTTTATTTTCGGTTAAAAATGTTAAATTCAAAAAGTTTTTTTTTTTGGTGTATTTTAGTTTAACACACTTTAAGTGGCATATACTTGTGTTTGAATCCCATCTTTTACGCTTCCATGTGGCTAGAACTTTTGGTTTAGATTGTCAATCCTTAAAATGTTCTTTACCATGTTTATATGGAGTAGTTCGATTTTGTAAGGATCTTTCTAGAGAGAGAAACTACTGCAGAAACGAATCAAGCCAGAAATGAGAGAAATGAAGAAGGAAGGAGGGAAAATAGGGTTTAAACCCTTAAATATGAAGGCACATTTCCCAAGGCCCATCATTGCCTTAGGAGCCCCAAAGGACGGCTGACAACACATGCTTGCCAGGCAAGCCACACTTAAGCAATGGACAAGTGTCAAATGAACATTGGCACATAGGAGAAAGACCTCAGAGGTGCAAAGATCCCACAGTCACCTGCTCTCACATGTAACTAAGGGCTGGGGGGTGATTGATATGCCCCAAGTGTCACCTCAGCTCAGAAACTACAGCCTCGGCTAAGACATTGCCGAGGTTGGAAATGCCTTGGATCCATGACAACAGCTCTCGGCCATAGCAAGGTTGGCCCCGGACGACACTACCACCCACCTCATCTAGGGGGCACTTCATGTATCATAGGGGTCAGTAGCTCTTCAGTTCACCTGGGAATGACAACCTCGGCCAGGGGTTGGCCGAGGTCGCGGGAAGCCATACTTCTACCAAGGTCAACCTCATCAGCAAATCAGTCGATGTTCCAGGCACATGCCATCTCAACCTCGGCCCAGGCTGACCCTAATTCCTTGTCTCGGCTTCACTTAAGCCGAGACCTCCATGGTTCATCTCGAATTGAACGAGCAGCTAGACCTTATCAACCTCGGACTCTCCCAGGCCGAGGTCATGACCAAGCACGATGGCCAAGCACTCATTGACATGTGGATAAGGACACGTGGACACAAATCAGTTATAAAAAATCATTCCCCACTCGTGGGCGGAATATTTCATCATCATTCTCTACATGTGACAGTGACAGATGTCTTCATCAGATTGGCTAGATCAACACACACATTCTCATTGGATGCATGGGGGGTACATTACACCCACAGGTACTATATATAGAGGCCATCCTCTACCTTGCAAAGGATCCGTAGTTGGCAACCCTAGCTGAGACTCTGTCCAAATACACAGTAGAGAGAGAAACCTTGAGAGATTTTATCCATGGCCATCAGTGCCTTATTTCAGTGAGATTCCACACTCACACAGTGGACGTAGGCCAATTTAGGCTGAACCACTTATATTTTTGGTGTTCCTCCTCTTCTCCTCATCTCATTCTCTTACCTATCATATAACTGTGCTGCCATTGTTGTTCTTAGATTGAGCTTGCAAACACCTTACCTGGTGGTGCTAATTCCGACATCATCAAACATGCGTGCCCACAGGACGACAGGGCTTAAGGATGTTTGGGAGCATCTTCCACCCGTGGTGTGCTGGGTGGTATCATCAGCGGGTTTTGGGAGGTTGGTGTCTGCGCTGGATGAGACGCCTCGCTCGACAGCAATCTTATGCGCTCTGGGGGAGAGGTGGTGGGACACTACCCACACTTTTCATTTTGGCTTCGGGGAGATGACGGTGACTCCCATAGATGTACAGTAGCTGCTGGGGCTGGATTGTGACGGGGAGCAGATAGAGGTGGATCGCTCTTTGCGGGTGAGGTCAGAGGAGGTACGCGCGATGCTTGGTGACGTAGGGAGGATAGTGTCCGGTGATTCAATCCGGTTGTCCTTGCTGAAGGATGTTCGGTTGAGCAGGGAGATTGATGTGGAAGACGGGCTGAAGGTGAGGTAGATTGCCCGATTGTTCATCTCATTGGTGTTGGGGGGCTTTAAGGTGGCGTCGAGCGATGACGTTGTTCATTTGTGGTTTTTTCCATACTTGAGGATGTTTTCGAACATCCCTCTCTATGATTGGGGGAGCCTGACTCTGGCGACCCTTTACTCTTCTTTGCATGCATTCAGCCGGTGCTGCCAGCAGACTTTTACTGGAGCCACGTATCTCCTTGAGGTATTCTTTACTTTGCGCATTTTCCTTTCATGCATCTCTTCTTGACTGTGAATCCTTGTCTTTGGTAGACGTGGTTCTATGAGGTGATCGGGTCCAATACCCAACTTATTGGCTTGAAGGATGAGACTGTTGGAGATTCTTGCCGGTTGTATCGATGGCGGAAGGCCAATCGGTAGTCGAAGGGATCCCTTTCTCTGGAGGCGGTGCGTCAGGTCTTGAATGGATTGACCAGTGATAGGGTAAGGTCCTTTCCTTTTTAGTCTTGTTCTTTGTATACTCTGATTTTGTATTTATTTATGCCTACTTGGGGATTTTCAGGTGACCTTTTATCCTTAGGGGACAACCGTTGAGGATACGGGGATGACTGGGGTGAACGCGCAGATGAGGCGTTTGTTGGCCCACGAGTTTGGCCATTCTTGGTATCTCGCTGAGCGGGTGGTTTGGCAGATTGCTGAGGGGGAGGTGGTGGCGGTATCACCTGCGCAGCCTTCTATGTCTATGAGGCGGGAGCAGCTACTGCCGGAGGATGCGAGGGTCGTAGCGATGATTGACGAGTCCTACTCATGGTATACTGACACGACTGTGCCGTACGACTACATGGACTTCGTGAGGAGCTGGTTGATGGCACCCAGCATATATGATGCCTTGCCTTTCCCTCCTGTGGGTTCGAGTCGGCCAGTGGGGTCCTCCCACAATGGTGGTAGTCCGTCGACTTCTGCGGCGGCGACTTCAGAGGTTCCTTTCGTGTGATTGCACACTCCTTCGTACAACATTCGACGGGCTGATGGAGGGATAGTGCCAATGCTACACCGTCCTCTTGCGATGGATCCGAAGGAGTTGGGTTTGACAGAGGAGGTCCTTTGTCCTACGATAAACCTTTCGGTTTTCCTCTTTCTTTCTTTTTCTATTTTGATCCTTTCTGCTTGATACTGAAGTTGCTTTTTCCTTACAGCAAGTTCGGGTGTCAACCACTTGACTTAGAGACATCAGGGACTGGATATCGTCGGCGACCGCCCATATTCGGGATGCTATCCCTGTTCCTTCTTGCTTAGTATCGTCAGCCTCATCTGGGGAAGACTTTTGCTCAGGTAGTGGTGGCACGTCATCTCGTCGTAGGGGAAATAGAGCGTGTTGTAACGGTGGAAGCTCTTAGAAAGAGGGGTGAAGGGTAGATGTGAGAGAGAGAGAGAGAGAGAGAGAAAGGATGTGGGTTCGGGCTGAGTCCTGTTGTTTTTGCTTTTTTTCTTCTTTTCCTGCAAAATTTGATGTAACACAAAGAAAAGTATATATCCAATGCAATGAAGTTTTTTATTTTCTTTCTGTTAATGATGAATGAATGGATGCGTATGCGCATTTTTACTTTGCTGCTGAGACCATAAAAAGGAATATTTTTGGAATTTTCAGCAGGAAAGTTTTTAATTAAAAAGGGAAATTTTATAAGGAGAAAAAGGGATTTTGAAATTCTGTTGAGAATATCAAATTATTTTTATTTGAGTTTTCTGATTTGACAAAAGAGGAAAAAGGGGAAATTTCCAAAAATGGGGGGTTACCAATCGGCAAGCACCCTGACCTGCCTATCGGCAGTTCAGTCCAGTCCCATCAATTTCAAAGATTTGATTGGTACCCTCTTCATCGTTTGTACTTTATGGGGTAGGATTCCCTCCAATTTCTGCAGGGATTATGTCTTTTATGATGGTTTTCAAGTATAAAAAGGGGTAAGGGTGGAGTGTTTTTATCACACCTTCACATTCTTCCTTTCCACCCTCTCATCTGCTCAATATTTCTTAATCTTGCAAGATGGCTCTCCCTAGTAGCATCGAGTTTTCCAACTACCTCGAAGCCTTGGAAGCAATGTGCTCTTATAATGTCGACTACGATGCTTTCAACATGCGTCGAGTTTCTTTGTGGCGCAATCGGCCTATTGAGTGGAACATACTGATGGCGGCGGTACAATTCTGGTACCCCGAAGGCCATGTATTCCGCTTTGGGTTGGATGAAGTTTGTCCTACCAACGAGGAATTTTCTGCCATGCTGGGGATAAATCCCAGCATTGCTGTAGCTCTGCTCGAATTTTACCGTTCTCCTAGGGATTTGTTAGCTGGGCTTCTTTGTATTTCACCTTCGACGGCCAGGTCGCTGGTTGTGGGAGGAATGATCTCCCTCCCGGTGGTGTTGCAGTCCGTGCATTTGCGGGAAGTAGGTGATGCTGGCTATGTAGGAGCCGTTGCTCTGGAACTGGTTTCAAAATTACTGATGGTGACTGGGGAGTTGCTGGTGGAACCACAACTTGCAGCCATTATTTCATAGATGTCATACCATCACAATCCTGCAGCGGTGATATTGGCAGAGACCCTAAACGGTTTGGATGCTTGGCGAGAAGGTCGTTCTCACTTCTTGAGGGGTAGCCCTGTACTGCTTTTCATGTGGTTGTCTGAGAGACTCCGCCTGGTGGACCTTCCAGAGTACCCTTTGTCGACTGTACCCAACTTCTTTTCGCGTCGCTTCTTCATCGTTGGCCTAGATGTTGAGAGTTGGGAGAACTGGTTTGTAGAAAATGGGGCTCAGAATTCGTACTGGTCAGTGCCTTGGTGGGGATAGTTGCTGCCTGTTCTGGAGTTAGGAGAATACTTATATGTGCGACCGGTTGGTCTCAAGCAGACCTCTTTTTATTTCCCTTGGCGGATTTTGCACCAATTCGATTGGGCCCAGGTCGTGCCACCTCGAACACCTAATTTCTTTTCTGTAGAAGATCTGACTGAGCGTCTAAGCATGCGGCTTGGCTCCCTGTGGGAAAGTCGGCGTCCGTCGACCCGTCCCTCTAAGTCTGTTGGGAGAGTTTGGCATATCCCTGGGGATTATATGAAGTGGTTGTGGAAGAGAGTAGTCAGCAAGATGTTGGCAGTGGAGAGTGGGTAAAGGTGGTTTGTTTCGTTTAACACCATGGACGGAGCTGTTGTGGTTTTTTCGAAGCTGGCTAGAGCTTATCGGTCCATAGAGTGTCTACGGCACTCTATTCAGGCAGGAGATACTTGGGGACCCCAGGATGTAGATGACAAAGATGGAGCAGGCTCCTCTGGCAGCTGTGGGTAGGCCTCATGCAGGGTTTGATTGTGTAATTGGGGAATAAATGTGGGGATTTTATTTGGCTTTTTAGGAGTGTAAGGGGGAAGGGAGCTATCCGTTCCTTTTCTTATGTAATCGTACCATTATTTCATATTAATGAAATAAACAAGTTTCTGATCATCCAGCTGTGCCTTTCGATGAATTTTGTCTTTTGAATTATCTATACCGATCGCTAAGGCATACATAATCCTTTTGTTCAAGTAGATATTTAGAATGAACTGTCGTTCTCGGAGATAAGGAAATAATATATTTTTGTGAAAAATAAAAGGGCCGTGCTCATGTAAAATGTATGAGCTGCCTACGTACCTCTGGGGTTTTTGAAAATTTTGTTTAAAAATGGTTTTTGCAGAGAATCAGGCTCACGTAGTTCTGGGTAAAGGGAAACGAAGATATTTTTTTTTGTTTAGAATAGAATGGAGATGATAAGAGTCGTAGCGCGCCGAGATTTCGAGCTAGGGGTAAATTTTTTTTAGACGATCCAGGTTGACTGGACGATCCATTTCCTCCCCATCTTGGTCAGTGAGCATGGAGGCACCTCCAGACAAGATTTTCTTCACAATGTAAGGGCCGCTCCAATTGGGCTTGAATTTTTCTCTAGGGTCCCAGATGAGTTCTATTATCTCCTTGAGGGCTAAATCCCCCTCTCGGACATCGCGGTCCTTGACTCTCTTGTTGAATGAACGCGCTATTCGGCGATGGTACCCTTGTATGTGGTATAAAGCCTTCAATCTCCTTTCATCCAGGATGGTCAGCTGGTCAAGACGGCTTTGGCACCAGTCCTCTTCGTTGATTTTGCCTTCAAGCATAACGCGTAGCGAGGGTATCTCCAGCTCTACAGGTAGGACAGCTTCCATGTCGTAGACTAGAGAGTAAGGGGTAGCCCCAGTAGATGTTCGGATTGAGGTCCGGTAGCCCCAAAGGGCATATGGGATTCGGTCGGCCCAATCCCGATAACTTTTGGTCATTTTGCTGATGATGGCTTTGAGGTTCTTATTGGCGGCTTCAACGACACCATTGGTCTGAGGTCGATAGGGAGAAGGCTTATGTCTCTGAATTCCATACTCTTTGACTACTTTCGTGACTTCTGCCTCGAAGTGCAACCCGTTATCTGACACTAGCTCGTGCGGGACCCCATATCGGCAGATGATGTTCTTCTTGATGAATTTGTCCACTTTCTTGGCATTTAATACTGCGTATGACTCAGCTTCGACCCATTTGGTGAAGTAATCAATGGAAACTAGGATGAACTCATGCCCATTTGAAGCCTTTGGTGTAACCTTCCCTATGATGTCGATACCCAAGGTGGAGAACGACTAGGGAGAAGTCATGTTATATAATTCCCGCAGAGGTAGATGTTGGAGATTGGAGAACTATTGGCCTTTGGGGCATCTTCTAACATAGGCGGTGCAATACTGGGTTATGGTGGCCAAGTAGTAACCTTGTCGGATGATTTTCTTGGCAAGCATATGGCTGTTCATGTGGGGCCACACTCCTCGCTATGGATTTTTTGCATTATCTGTTCAATGTCAGCCCCTGCGATGCAGTGTAGATGAGTTCCATCGAAGTTCCTCTTGAGTAGGGCTTTATGATAGATAATGTACTGGGCGGCTAGTCTTCGAAGGGTTGTTTGATCTTTCTTGTTAGAACCCTCGAGATACCTACCATATTTGAGGAGGCACCAGATATCATAGTACCAGTAATCGACTAGTTTGGGATCTTCAGTGGAGATAAGCTCAATATGGTAGCAGTGGGTTGGTTTGTCTTGCTTTTGGACTAGGAAGCGGGTCATTGTTATTCCTTTGAGCATGTCGACTATGGAGGCCAAGGTAGCGAGGGCATCGGCTAGATTATTCCTTGCTCGGGGCAAGTAATGGAAGGTGATGTCTTGGAATCAGGAGGCTAGTTCTTTTAGGTGGGAATGGAAGGGTTAGAGTTTTTTGTCCTTGACTTTCCATTTTCTGAGCACTTGACCTATGATGAGGGCAGAATCTCCATAGAAATCTAGGCATTGAATACCTTTCTTGAGAGCCACTTTGAGGCCTATCGTGCACGCCTCGTATTCAGTCATGTTATTGGTGCAAGGAAAATCCAACTTGATGGCGATGGGAGTGTGGGAGTCATCGGGGGCGATCAGAAGTATCCCAATGCCATATCACTTTTTTTTGGCAGTGCCGTCAAAGAATATTTTCCATCTAAGATTGTCTTGAGTGGTGAAGAGGATATTCTCAACTAGGAACTCGGAGATCCATACATCAACTTCTTCTATGGGGTAATCAGCTAGGTAGTAAGAGATAGCTCTTCCTTTCATGGCTTTTTACGTGATGTACATAATATCAAACTCGGCTATGAGCATGAAACATCGAGCCATTCGGCTGGATAAAATGGGTTTCTCAAGCAGGTATTTGATGGGATCCATTCGGGACATGAGCTTGATGGGGAAGGTGAGCATGTAGTGTCGCAGCTTTTGGGAGACCCAGACAAGCGCGACACATGCCTTTTCTAAAGAAGTATAGTTAACCTCGTAGAAGGCTAATTTGCAGCTGGCATAATAGACGGCTCTTTCTTTACGAGAATCCCCAAGGTATTGGGCTAGCAAAGCTCCAGTTACAGTGTCGGTTATGGTTAGGTATAGCAGCAAGGGGAGACCAGGCTCTGGTGGCATGAGAACCAGAGGTTGGGTTAGATATTATTTGATTCGGTCAAAAGCTTCTTGGTAGGCTTCATTCCAAACCTTGGTTGAATCCTTTCGTAGGAGCTTGAAGATAGGTTCGCAGGTGGAGGTTAGTTGGCTGATGAACCGGCTGATGTATTGTAATTTCCCAAGGAAACCTCGAACTTCCTTATCTGTTCGAGGAGGTGGCATCTCAAGTATGGCTTTCATCTTGGCGGGATCTGCCTCTATCCCCTTCTCACTGACCATGAATCCTAAGAGTTTTCCCTTTGTAACATCAAAAATGCATTTCTGTGGATTGAGTCTCATCTAATACTGCCGCAGTCGTTCGAAGAACTTTCGGAGAGCAGGAGCATGACCTTCTCTGGTTTTAGATTTGATAATCATGTCATCCACATAAACTTCAACCTCTTTGTTAATCAGATCATGCAGGATGGTTGTAGCAGCCCTCTGGTAGGTAGCCCCAGCATTCTTGAGACCAAAGGGCATAACAGTGTAGCAAAAGGTTCCACATGGGGTGATGAATGCGCTTTTTTCTTGATGATCTGGGTGCATCTTGATTTGGTTGTATCCAAAAAACTCGTCGATGAATGATTTGAGAGCATGATTGGCCGTGTTGTACACGATCATATCAATATTGGGTAGCGGATAATCATCTTTTAGAGAGGCTTTATTCAAATCTCGATAGTCTACACACATCCGAACCTTTCCTCCTGATTTCCGCATAGGTACTATATTGGCTAGCCATGTGGGATATTCGATCACACGAATGAAGCCTACATTTAACTGTTTGACCACCTCTTCTTTGACCTTGAGCGACCATTTGGTGCGTAGCTTTCTCAATCTTTGTTTAACCGACTTGTAATCTGGGAGAGTGGGGATCTCATGCTGAGCTATTTCAGGATCAATACCGGGGATATCATGGTAGGACCACGTGAAGACATCCACGAATTCCTTTAGCAATTCTTCGAGTTGTGCGCGCTCGTGCTTATCAAGGGTGGCCCCTATCCTAATCTCGCACAATTGGCTACTAGAACCGAGGTTAACAACAATAGTCTCATCTTCATTAACTTAAACGCGGTTATGTTGTTCGTTATTAACCTTATTTAGATTAGTTAAGAATTGTTCATTTGCAAAATCATCATCATCAAAAGTTTGATTAGGATCTAAATAATTAATGTAAGGCACAGCAAGATACTCAAAATCTTCGTTTATTTCATTGATAGGGAAAACAGCATTGATCACCTCATCAAAAGAGGTCTCGATTACATTTGAGCAAGGATAGACAACAGATGAAGAAATAGGGTAAACATTGGGGTTAGGGGAGATTTCAAGAGGTAGAAATGGCGTAGCATGCCAGTTGAGGAGAGGTGCATCAGCAACTTTGATCAGATGGGATGGATCCAGTGATGTAGTGCCTGAGTGAACCATGCAGAGTGCCAGCCCTAGTGTCTGTAAGTTGAAGGAATCTTTGGAGTAGCTTTCATCAGTCTCTTCGGTATCTTTGATGAGTGGTTGTACTTTGTGTTGGTAACTCTCGGCCCATGAGTCGTTGTCTTGGAAGAAGATTTCCATTCCAAGCTTCATCTTCTTATCTGTATAGCCGTACCATGGTTCTGGAAAGCCGTAAAAGGGGAAGTCTTCGCCCTTTTTGATGAATCGTCCATTCAAGGAGTCTCCTGGGATAGTATGGATGCAGCCTAGTCTTCTCTTTGGTTGAGATTGGCGGATCATTCTGAGCTCTTGTTCTGATGGTTGATATCCCAAACCACAAGGAGGGAAAGCTTTCTTCAGTTTGATGGGCTCAAGTACCCCTTGCTATCTTTGCCATAGCCCCAGTCCGGGCATGAAGTGCATGTTTCTAAACATCTGAATCACATTAACGTTGCCATGAGGGTCATATTCGGGACAGACCCTTTCTTTGAAATCATCCCCTGCCGGGAGTAGAGGTGGCTCAACTCGAAATCCTGATAGGAGCATATCATTTGAACTGTGCTGTATCTCGAGGATTGGATTGCTGGTGCTTGCACCCTCGGTATTATCGTCGTCACCCAAGATGGTGATGACTCGCCCATCGGCGAAGAACTTCAATTTTTGATGGAGTGAGGAAGACACACCCTTTATACTGTGGAGCCAGGGTCGTCCGAGTAACAGCTTGAAATAAGCTGGAATGTCTATGACATGGAATTCGACGATAGGGTTTATAGGGCTAGCCCCTATTACAAGTTTTATGGATCCCATCACCTCACGACGGGTATTATCGTAGGCACGCACATCGACGGAGATTGGAGCGAGGTCGCTTTCTTTCAGGCCTAAAAACTTGAAGGTTCTCAGTGGGCAAACATTCAAGGCGGATTCGTTATCGATAAGAGAGAGTGGCACAACCTTCCCCATAACTTCGACGGAGATGTGTAGTTAATGATTGTGATTTGGACCAATTCTGGGGATTTCTTCTTCAGAAAATGATAGCATTCGGGTAGAGGTCAAGGATCCGACCAGATTTACCGCTTCTTCTAGTGTGGTAGATGGAGGAACTGTGGGTCCCATGAGTAGTTTGATTAAAGAATTTCTATGCAGCTAGGAAGACATGAAAAACCCCCATAGAGTGATGTTAGCTTGAGTTTTCTTCAGTTGATCGAGGATCTTGCTCTCCTCGATGGTCATTTCTAGCATAGGAAGGTTTTCAACGCCCTTCCCTTTGTCATTTGCTGGTAGTGAGCTTGGAATTTGGTAATGTCTTCCTAATCTGGTCATGTGATTTACTGAAGAAGGAAAGAACATGAATCTCGTTTCCTCATCAGTCTTAGGTTGTTCTGCCACCCTATTTATTTCACCTAGGAGTTCTTCAAATGATATCATCCCACATAAGTCAGCTACTGGGCTAGTTCCTCTTCAAGCTTATTCTTTGCTCGAATCTTCGAACTCTCCCCCCATCCGGTGGTAACAATTCTGTCTTTCCATGTAAAGTCGATGCATTCCACAACTTCAACGGCTTCTTCATACAAGCTCTCCCATTCTGTGGGGATATATGTGGTTGAAGGGACCAAGCGCCCTTGTAGCTTCAAAGTGTCAAGTAACCCGGTGATACTACAAATGTTATTGGTTTGCCCGAATAATTCTGCCATAATCTGGACAACATCATCTAGGCTGACTTCGTCAGTTGGTACCACCCACTTATCTGAATCTCGGGCCCACTTTCGTGCTTCCAAGAATAGTTTACTGAATTTTGGGCAATCGATGACCATCTGTGTGGGCAATTTCAGCCCGAACTCTAGGAGTTGGTTTAACACTTCTGACAATTCCATACTTCCATTTTCAGAACGGGTACGGACAACGATGCATGCTCTGGTAAGGGGTGACAATGCCTAATCAGTGAGTCTAGTAGGGTGTAGGAGAAAATATGGGCAAATTTAAAGAGGTTTAGGAGAGTATATGGGTGTGATTTGAGTTGAGGGATCAAAATCTGGGTTTTCTTCCAAGAAGATGTTCGAAAGTGGATTGTGAGTAGTGTTTGTCTTAGGATTGGCTGGTGGGGCGATGGTACCCCGGTCAATGAGATCTTGGATTATGTTTCGAAGGTGAAAGCATTGGTCGGTGGTATGGCCAGCATCTTGGTAAAAGGCGCAATAAGCATCAGTCTTGAAGTTTCTTGGGAGTGGATTTGGCAATTGACAGGAATCCGAGGGTTTGATGAGGTTTCGGCTTAACAGGGCTTGGTAAAATTTGGAGAGGGGAGCATGGAGCTCAGTGTATTCCCTTTGGGCGGGGGTAGGGCGGATTTCTGGTGCCCATGAGGTCGTTGGTTGAGAGATGTTATTAATGTTTGAGACTGTAGCACTGGTAGGCTTGTCATACTTTTTAGGGGTGAACTGTTCGGACACCTTCTTCGGTTCAACCTCCGTTTTAACGAGGCTTTCCTTGATTTCTACTCCAGCCTCTCTAAAAGCTCGGAAGTGGGGATAATATTGTCCTCCCATCGTCGCTCGGGCATGGGGCAAGAAGTTCTTCTTCACTATGTTGACTTGCTCTTCTTCGAATGGCCGATTGGTCATTGTAGCTACTTGCTCCCTCCACCGGGTTACGAAGTTACTGACTGATTCTCCAGGATTCTATTTGAGCAGCTCTAAATGATGACGGGTGACTTCAAGCTCTTCGTTGTATTTATACTGCAACATGAATTCTCGGGCTACATCCTCCCAACTACGGATTCTGGATTTCTCAAGAGATAAAAACCATCAGAGGGAACTATCCTTCAAAGTTTGCTGAAACAATTGGGCCATCACCCCCTCAGAAGTCCCTAGTAGAGTCATGGAACGATGATAACTGCGAAGATGAACAATCGGGGGTCCACTCCCTTCAAATTTCTCGATATTTGGCATCTTGAACTTCTCGGGTAACCTCGCTTTATGATAAGGAGACATGTGGGTGTAGTCCATGTAATTCCCAGAGATTCGGACTTGGTCGAACTTCTTGGTGAGCATCTTGAGATCTTCTTTGACTTTGTTAAGCTCCTCCTCTTTTGGTTCAATGACCATAGGCAGTTTAGCCACAAGCTGGGCAATATTTGGCATGGGAAGCTGGGTAGGCAGAGGCCCATTAGCAAGAGGGGCACATGGAGCATGTTGATACTCTTCAGGCATCCAGATAGGGTCGGGTGTACCCAGGCCACGAGGTAATGGGGCCTTAGGCTCTTGAGGAATAGGAATCTGGTTTTGTTTTATCTCCCGAACCTCAGTTTGGAGGTTGTCAATTGATTAGGCATAAATTCTTCACATTTATCCCCTTAATTTTAGTATTTTTATGATCCCGTGCGGTGTAAATAGATTGGATTTGTATCATATTTATGCTACTAACCCTTTTTGGCAAGTATTTCGTATTTTGTGTGTCTCCTATGTGTTTTACAGATATTTCATGCAAGTTAGTGCCAAAGAGAACTCAAAATAGTGAAAGAAACCAAGAATCGGGGAGTTAAAGGGCATTTTCGTAATTTTTCAGCCATAGTCTGGAGTTGGGGCCAACTAGAAAGTTGAATAGCTTTCAATTATAAGAACACTGGAAAAAACGGCACATCAATCCGAGCTACGATAAAGAAGTTATGCCCATTTGAAGTTGAGAAGAAATCCAAGAAAAAAGCTGTCAGACCCGAACCGAACCGAAGCTGTGAAAAAAGAACAAGTCTGCCCATTTGTCACGCACCAGATCCGTCACGAAATTAGTCACGCTCCAGATCCGTTACAAAAGTAGTCACGCTTTCTAAGTGTGACAAATTGACAGATACGGGATTTTTATTTTGTGCTTATCTTTTAGCCAAAAGAGTTTTATGTTTTGGGGACTCTTCTAAACGACCCTTAGCCTATATATTTAGTCATTAGGACTCTTTTTATTCAGATTTCATTGATGTAAAAGCTCCATAACAAGTAGGAACATTTAGGAGAAAGATTCACATATTTTACACCATTAATTCAAGAGCTTTTCCGGTTTTTCTTCAATCTTTGATTTCTTCTTGCATGTTCTTGTTCTTCAATCGTGGTAACTTTTATTTGCAGCACTTCTATTATTATTCACCATGTTAGGCTAGTTTTTTTTAAAGGTTGGGATGCATGAACCCAACCTGATGTTGTAGATGCTTGTGTATAAAATTAGTCCTCTGAATTTAGTGATTGATTACGACCGTATTGCGTAGTTACACAATAATTGTAGATCTTTATATCTCGTTTGCCTCTGGGTACTCGTGATGATTTAGAGTGCAATTCGAGTTTCACTATCGCGATATTGATTTACTCATCCTCAGATTAAGTATGACGCGGGCTTGAACCTCGTATACGTAATGCTTGGGAGTACTAAATTCTGGGTCAAATTAATCAGTTAAATTTACGATTAGTTTTATACCATCAATACTCTAGGGTTGGGGGATTGTGTCTCTACCTTAATTTTCCAATTAGTTTTAGTTAACTTATTTATTTTTCCCTTTTTCCTTTCTCACTAAATCATCATCTTTTACACTTTATTTTTTTTGAAGTATTAAATCAATTAAAATCTATCAAACATTCCCTGTGGATTCGATACCCAGACTCGCTACTATACTCCGCAAGAGTGTAGTTAAAGTTTAGGCTTTTTTGTATTGTGATCGGAAGCCGATAACAACGACTAGCGTATTTACACGAACGCTCGCGCAAAGTTCTAAGTTAGGGGGTTTGATTGGGCATAAATATTGTATATTTATCCCCCTAATTTCAGTACATTTGTGAACCCGAGTGATGTAACATATATGGATTTGATTCACAATTATGCTACTAACCTTCTTGGCGAGTATTTCGTGTTTCGTGCTTCTCTTATTGGTTTTACAGCTTAATTATGCAAGCAGTGCAAAGGAGGAAGCAAGACTGTGCAAGAAAAGCTAAGAAGGCAAGTTCAAGGGCAATTCGATAATTTTTCAGCCCGATCCGGAAGAATAAGTCAACTGGAAAGTCGAAGAGCTCGGAACAACGAGAACACTGGAAGAAACGGTATTCAAATTCGAGCTACGGTTGAAAAGTTATGCTCAGTTGAAGTTGAAGAAAAATCCAAGAAAAGAAGAGAAAAACCAGAAAAATACTAAGTGTTGAAGTCCAGGCCAGCTCAGATTCGCGAACCCCAAACCGAACCGGTTTGGGGGGCGAACCGATTCGCTGGTACACCCGAACCGGTTCGCAGGTACCTGACACGCGAATTTTGTTATTTATGCTGTTTTGTTCCCAAGTCTCCTATTAGGTTTTAAACACTCCAAACTTGTGGGGAACGTAGGTAACAACTTAGGAGCAGCTATTAGGGCTAGTTTTAGAGAGTTTTTGATAGAAAGAAAGGAGAGGAACATCTAGGAACATCAAGGGCACAAATTACTTCAAGATTTCATTGTTTCGGGTTTGTTTTGCAAAGTTTTAATTCAAGATTCTTGATTCTTATTGATTATTCTTGCATGCTTAGTTTTCATATTTGGTTCAACTTGTTTCCGCATACATACTATGTATTTACATGCTTCTAGCTAGTTTCATCATGAATTCCTACACATGCAACATCATTATTTCATGCATTAGTCAAATTAACATGTCCGGCTAGGTTTTTAAAGGTTGGAATGCTTGAACCCAACCTGATGTGTTAGTGCATGTGAATAACGTCGATCCGCTGAATTTAATGATTAATTTTGATCGTATCGCGTAATTTCATAAGAATTGTGGATCTTTATATCTCGTTTGCCCTTGGGTACTCGTGATGATTTAGAGTACAATTTGAGTGTAATTACCGTGATACCGATTTACTCATCCTCATATTAGGTATGACGCGGGCTTGAACCTCGTATACATAATGCTTGGGAGTACTAAATTCCGGGTCTGAATTAATCGGATAAATTTATGATTGACGTTGTCACTGCATTACACTAGGGTTGGGGGATTGTATTCCCATCCTATTTTTTCATCATTTAGTTTAAAAAGTTCGATTCAATCCTTCATTCTTAATCTAGGTAATTTAGTTAGTTGCATTTAGCGTAATCAATCCCAAAAGACCAAATCAATTTTTTCCTTTCTTCTTAGAGTCAACGTTAGGATTCCTCAGTCTTATCCCGTCATCACAACTCTGTTGTCCTTTTTCCCTGAGGATCGATACCCGACTTGTCGGATTATTACTTGAACGACAGGCTTGCACTTGAGCCTAGAGAGTACACACCTTAGAGACACATTCTGAGTCGTGTCATCAATCTTGGACACGAGCTGAGCTAAGACTGTCGTTAGATCCGGCTGCACAACTGGTACTTGGTCTGTGTTCTCCATGGAAGGCAGAGGGATGCCGAACTCGAAAGAAGTAACAGGGGAATAGACAGAATTCTAGGGTGACTTGACTGAAGACCGAAATCAATAAGGAGCCAGGCCAAGGGGGTGCGATCGACCTGAGAAGGCGTAGAATGGGCTTTATTTTTTAGGAAAAGGGATGAAAATATATATATTTTTTGACATTTTGTTTTTTCGAGATTGAAAGACAAAGTATTTTTGGATTTTTTATTAAGAAAGGAAAAATGTTTTTGGATTTTTGGAAAAGAGGGAAAAAATGCTTTTGGATTTTTGATAAAGAAGGGAGAAATGTTTTTGGGGATGGAACTCAGCATGATTATTATGATTATTCACTTGTATTTAATTCTCCTAAATGCAAAAATAAAATTCCAGAAGGGACCCGAGCCTGGAAAAGTGGGGTTTGTAATATATGCAAATTATGGTTGGACTTGTAACCAGGCTAACAGACAGGGTCCCGTTTTAAAAATGCACGAAAATTTGGGCGGCGGGCTGACCCGGAATTTTGAAAGAGTTTCGGGTTGAAACCGACAATCTAACATGCGTGTCCTAGGTTTGACACCTATATGCGGGTATGCAGTTGGTTAGGTGAATCGGAATGGGTTCCCCCCCATTAGCGTGACTTCCACAATATACGTCTTTTTCTTGCGAGAAGTCGGTACGTGTGGACAAGCCATTTGATATACCTGAGTGTACATGAATTGCCTCACTATATACCTCATGGGGACGGTACGTGTGAGAGCGAATTCGATATACTCGGCGTACGTGAACGAGTTCCCTGCGATATAACTCCCGTCATGACTTCGGTCAAGCGGTACGATGCAGGGGAACCGTTCGATATACGTCGAAGGTACTTGGCCAATGGAAGGTGAGAGTCATATCGCTTAGGCTAACTATGCCCTGCTGGACCAGCGCCCATCACGAAGTGACCCTCCAGTTACTGGGTAAAAATTTGGTCAATAACAATGCTCTTTGGTGATGTCGTGTGAATCATGCATGATTCTCTTATTAGTATATTTATGATAAGAATGCCTTTCTTGATTATGCCAAACAGGGATCAAAGTATAAGTACCAATGGTTCACCAAGTATGGAGGGTGATGCGTGCAACATATGGATATATGTGATCCTATGTGCACGTGGTGTCAAGTGTACATGGAGAGTTTTCTACAAGTGTGTGAATAGAAGCATAAACATGGGGTATACATGGGAAAGGGGAACATGCAAAAATGGAAAATAATATATACAAATATAAATTCCAGGTAAATAGAGTCTAGCCCTAAAAAATAAACCGTCCCCAGCAGAGTCGCCACTGTGGCCATCCCCGATCCTTGTGGCGGCGCGGCGAGAGAAAATGTGGGAGGATCTTAGGTCCCGCGCGTCCCTCTCGGGAGATCTTCGGCCGGCGTCAATTTGTGAGGTGTAAAAATGTAGAGAGATTTAGAGTCCCCAGTCTATTTTACTCAAAACAGACAAAAGAAAAGGGGAAGCCATCATGAAGGACAGCATCCAAAGACATATTGATACATGCAAAACCAAAATGATTCGTGAAGGGTCCGGAGGCTAAGTTACGAAATGGGAAGGTGTTAGGAACCCATTCTGCCCTTGCGGTCTCACCTAGATTTTGTTATATTCCTTTATTTTCCCCGTGATATGTGTGCATGTGTATATATAGTGGAGATAGGAATCCTTGACTTGTATCATGGAAGAGATAAAGCGAGTCATCCGTAGGAATGTAAGAATAATGTAGAAAATAGGATTTGCGCGATTACCCTTACGTTGATCGTTATAATAGAACGACAACGCTTGTGAAATAATACGCTATTAAAAACAAGTATATAGAATATAAGAAAATTGGATTTAAAGAAAATAAAAGATGAGAGAAAAAGTAAGAATAAGGACTCGAGTCTCGGGTTTTACTCTGAGACGCCTACGTAGCCTATAAAGGCATCAAATTCCACGTAGTTCGCATGCAAACGAGGGGTGGGGTTTAACCCATAAATCCAATCGGGGACCTCTCTTATTTGTGTGTGTGTGTGTGTGTGGAAAAAGTGTTTTAGTTGTGAGAAAAGTGTGAGAAAGGTATGAGAATCCCTATTTGGAGTTTATGAGCAAACCCTCTTTTTCTTATTTTTAGGGTTTTTACTTATATGAAAATAAAAGATGTGCGATAATACTAAATAAAAAGTATATTAAGATGTGCGAGATGAGATAATAAAAGTGCTAAGTAATAAAACAAGTTATTGCGAATTTATGAGAATTTAAAGGGAGAGTTGAGAAAGTTGGACCTTCTTGGAGATGTTGAGCTTATTCTTGAATATTGGAGAGCAACCCTTGCACTTGGATGATGATGGAGGGTTGTTAATTCACCAAATTTGATGAAAAAGGTGATGAAAAGTGAAGGTGGGAAGGGGATTTGGATTGGAAATCACGCTAACTTCGAGAGAGGTTTTCGGGGTTTGTTGAGAGTGATATGCTTTTGATTTGGGCTCCCTTGCAAATGAGGTTAAGGCCTCCTTTTATAGGGCTAGGGTGTAGACACCTCATTCCGTTAGCCCCCCTAACTCTCCTTAGGTCCCTAGTACCTCCACTCATCACTGTAAACCCAAGTCACATCCCGAGTACTGACCTGGAAGCCATCCCGCACCCCCCGGCTCAGTTTGACCCAAAAGTCAAACTCCTCGTGTCGATTGAGACTCAATGAATCTTCAAAGGGCACTGAATACCCTTTCCAACGGTCTGCCCCGTGCGCGATTCTGACTTACCATGAGGACGAACGCGCCGTTTGCGTCCGAAACCTGACCCAGAGGCCACCGGGCGCTCCTGGGCTCTGTTTGACCTAAGTCAACTCTTCAGCTCGACCGAGGCTGAATGAATCTTCTAAGGAAACTGAATACCCTTTCCAACGGTCCTTCTCGTGTGCAATTCCGACTTTCCATGCAGACGAACGATCCGTTTGACTCCGGGAAGTCACCGAGCGCTTCTCGGGCCCGGTTGACCAAAGTCAACTCTCCAAAATGGGTCAAACTCTTTGGAATGTCAAAGTACATCTCCCTACCTTTCCAACGGTATGCCCCATGCCCGATTCGGACTTACCATGCGGACGAACGATCCATTTGCGTCTGCACGATTCCCCGTCCAATGGACCGAAAAACGCTTCCATGCCACATTTGACCCAAAAGTCAGCTCCCGAACTCGGGAGCGGTCCAAAGAACTTTTAAAGGTCTCTGAATTACCTTTCCAACGGTGTGCCCCGTGCGCCATTCTGACCAACGGTTTGCCCTCGGCGGCCAATTCTCCGAAAAAGCCTGAGGCGCACTACCAAATGGCAGGTCCCAGATCCTGCCTATCGGCACCTGCCGATAGGCAGTGCCATGATAGAGCCGATCGGTAGTCCCCTAGGGATATAAAATGAGGCCTTGGACTCATTTGCAAGAGGAGCCCAAATCTTATAGAAATCTCTCTGAACGAATCCCAGAAACCTCTCTCGAAGGCAGCGTGATTTCAACTTTCAAATCCCCTTTTTACTTCCACTTTCCATCATCCTCTTCATCAAACTTGGGGAATTAACCACTCTCCATCATCATCCAAGTGCAAGGGCTGCTCTGCAACATCCAAGATCAAGCTCAAGATCTTCAAGAAGGTCCAACTTTCTCAACTTTCTCTTGAATTCGCTTAAATTCTCAATAACTTGTTTTTTTATTACTTAGCACTTTTATCATCCCATCTCACACATCCTAATATAATTTTTACCTAGTATTATTGCACATATCTTATTTTCATATAAATAAAAACCCAAAAAACAAGAAAAAGAGGGTTTGCTCATAAATTCCAAATAGGGATTCTCACACTTTTTCCACATTTTTCTCACAACTAAAACACCTTTTCTACACACACACACACACACACACACTTACAAACAAGAGATTTCTCCATTTGGATTTATGGGTTAAACCCCACCCCTCGTTTTACTTGCGAACTACGTGAACTTTGATTCCTTTATAGGCTACGTAGGCGTCTCGGCGTAAAACCCAAGACTCGAGTCCTTTCTTTCACTTTTTCTCTCATTTTCTATCTTCTTTAAATCCATTTTTATTATATTATACAAATATTTGTTCTTAGTGACGCATTATCTCATATGCGTTATCGTTCCCTTATAACGATCAACGTAGGGGTAATCGCGTAAATCTTATTTTTCTAATAGTACTCTTATATCTTCCTACGGATGACTCGCTTTATATTTTCCATGATATAAGTCGAAGATTCCTACCTCCATTCTATATATATACACATGCACACATCTCACGGGGGGAAACATAAAGGAAAATAGCAAATATTCATGAAGACCGAAAGGGCGAAATGGGTGCCTAACACCTTCCCATTTCGTAACTAAGCCTCCGAACCCTTTCCGAATCATTTTGGTTTCGCACGCACCAGTATGTCTTTGGATGCCATCCTTCGGGGTGGCTTCCCCTTTTTTTCTTTTGTTTGTTTTGAGTAAAATAGACTGGCGACTCTGAATCTCTCTACATTCTTCACAGCTCACAAAATCGACGTCGGCCGAAGCGCTCTCCCGAGAGGGGACGCACGGGACCCGAAGGATCCTTCCTCCCTCCACGGCGGGGATCCGGGGGATGGCCACAGTGGCGACTCTGCTAGGGAGTGTATTTTATTTAGTGGGCTTGACTCTATTTACATGGATGCTATATTTGTTTATGTTTTCCCCCATATATGCATGTTCCCCTTTTTCATATGTATCCCATGCTTATGCTTATATTCACACACTTATAGAAAATTCTCCATGTACACTTCACACCACGTGCACCTAGGATCACATGTATATCCCCATGTTGCACGCATCACCCATCCATACTTGGTGTACCTTTTGGGGTACTTGTACTTGGCTCCCTGTTTTGGCCTAATCAAGAAAGGCATTCTCATCATAAGATACTAATAAGAGAATCATGCATGATTCACACGATATCACCAAAGAGCATAGATATTGACCAAATTTTACCCAGTAACTGGAGGGTCACTTCGTGATGGGAGCTGGTCCGGCAGGTCGCAGTTAGCCTAAGCGATATGACTCTCACCTTCCATTGGCCAAGTACTTTCGACGTATATCGAATGGTTCCCCCGCATCGTACCACTTGACCGAAGTCATGAAGGGAGGTATATCACAGGGAATTCGTTCACGTACGCTGAGTATATCGAATTCGCTCTCACACATACCGTCCCCACGAGGTATATAGTGAGGCAATTCACGTATACTCAGGTATATCAAATGGCTTGTCCACACGTACCAATTGCTCGCAAGAGCAAGACGTATATCGTGGAAGCCAAGCCAAAGGGGGGAACCCATGCCGATTCACCCAACCAACTGCATACCCGCATATAGGTGTCAAACCTAGGACACGCACTTTAGATTATCGGTTTTGACCCGAAACTGTGCCGAAATTCCGGGTCGATCTTCCGCCCAACTTTCGCGTATTTTTTAAACTGGACTCTGTCCGCGATCCTGATTACAAGTCCAAACGTAGCTTTGCATATATTAAGACCCCCACTTTTCCAGGCTCGGGTCCCATCCGGCATTGCATTTAGGAGAATTAAATACAAGTGCGAACATAATAATCATAATAATCATGCTGAGTTCCAAAAATCCAAAAACGTTTCTCCATTCTTTATCAAAAATCCAAAAACATTTCTCCCTTCTTTATCAAAAATCCAACAAAATTTATTCCTTCTTTATCAAAAATCCAAAAACATTTCTCCCTTTTTATCAAAAATCCAAAAATAGTTTCTTCCTTTTTTTTCAAAAAAATAAATCTCATCCTGCGCCTTCTCAGGTTGATTGCACGCCCTTGGCCTGGCTCCCTATTGGCTTAGGTCTTCAGTCAAATCACCCCGGAGTTTCATCCGTTCCTCTACTACTTCTTTCGAATCCGGAATCCATCCATCCTCCATGGAGAATGCAGATCAAGCACCAGTCATACAATCGGATCTACCGACAGTCCTAGCTCAGCTCGTGGCCAAGATTGACAACCTCCAAGCCGAGGTTCGAAAAATGCAACGAAACCAAGGTCCTATTCCTCAAGAGCCCGAGACCCTGTTCCCTCGTGCCATGGGTCCACCTGAGCCCATCTGGGTTTCGGAATAATATCAGCACGCTTCGCGTGCCCCTCCTGCTAATGGGTCGCCGCCTGCCCAGCTTCCAATGCCAAACATTGCCCAGCCTATGGCTAACTTGCCTGTGGTTGCTGATCCAAAGGAGGAGGAGTTGAACAAAGTCAAAGAAGATCTTAAGACGCTCACCAAGAAGTTCGACCAAGTCAGGATCTCTGGAAATTACATGGACTACACCCATATGTCTCCTTATCCTAAAGCGAGGTTACCCGAGAAGTTCAAGATGCCGAATGTCGAGAAGTTTGGGGGGAGTGGTCCACCTATTGTCCATCTTCACAGTTATCATCGTTCCATGACTCTAATAGGGGATTCTGAAGAGGTTATGGCCCAACTGTTTTAGCAAACGTTGAAAGACAGTGCTCTCCGATGGTTTTTATCTCTTGAGGAATCCAGAATCCGTAGCTGGGAGGATGTAGCTCGAGAATTCATATCGCAATACAAATACAACGAAGAGCTCGAGGTCACCCGTCGGGATTTAGAGCTTCTCAAACAAAACTCTGGAGAATCAGTCAGTAACTTCATAGCCCGATGGAGGGAAAAAGCAGCTACCATGACCAATCGGCCATCTGAGGAAGAACATGTCAACATAGTGAAGAAGAATTTCTTGCCCCATGTTCGAACGACCATGGGAGGACAGTACTACCCTCATTTTCGAGCTCTCAGAGAAACAGGGGTAGAAATCGAGGAAAGTCTTGCCAAAATAGAAGTTGAACCGAAGAAGGTGTCCGGACAGTTTACCCCCAGAAAATATGACAAGCCTGTCAGTGCTACGATCTCCACCGTCAACAACATCTCTCAACCAACCACGTCATGGGCACCAGAAAGCCACCCTGCTCCCGTTCGAAGGGAATACACTGAGCTTCATGCTCCCCTCTCCAAAGTTTACCAAGCCTTGTTAAGCCAAAACCTTATAAAGCCCCTGGATCCACGTCCATTACCCAATCCACTTCCCAGAAATTTCAAGATTGATGCTCATTGCGCCTTTCACCAAACAGCTGGCCATACCACCGACCAATGCTTCCACCTTTGAACATAATCCAAGATCTCATTAACCGGGGTACCATCGTCCCACCAGCCAATCCTAAGCCAAACACTACTCATAACCCCCTCCCAAACCACACCAATGCCATCTTCTTGGAAGAAAACCCGAATTTCGATCCATCAACTCAAATCACACCCCTATACTCTCCTAAACCTCTTCCAATTTGCCCATATTTCCTCCTACACCCTACTAACCCTGCTGATCAGGCACTGTCACTCCTTACCAGAGTGTGCATCGATGTCCGGACCTGTTCTGAAAGTGGAAGTATGGAATTATCAGATGTGTTGAATCAACTCCTAGAGTTCAGGCTGAAATTTCCCTCACAAATGATTATCGACTGCCAGAGGTTCAGTACATTGTTTTTGGAAGTGCGAAAATGGGATCGAGAATCAGATAGGTGGATGGTACCAATCGATGAAGTCAACTTAGATGATGTTGTCCTGATCATGGCTGAAGCATTCAGGCAAACTAACAACATTTGCAGTATCACCGAGTTACTTGACACTTTGCAGCTACAAGGGCGCCTGGTCCCTTCACCCTTACATATCCCCCACAGAATGGGAAAACCTATACGAAGAAGCCATTGAAGTCATGGAATGCATTGATTTTACAGGGGAAAACAGAATTGTTTCCACCGGATGGGGGGAAAAATTCGAAGATTCAAGCGAAAAACCAGTTTCAGAAAGAGCTGGCCCAGTAGCTGACTTATGTGGGATGATATCATTTGAAGAACTCCTCGGAGAAATAGATAAGGTGGAAGAACAACCTAAGATTGATGAGGAAACTGGATTTAAGTTTTTCCCTTCTTCAGTAAATCACATGACCAGATCTGGCAGACATTACCAAGTTTCCAACTCACTACCAGTAAACGACAAGGGTAATGGTGTTGAAAACCTTTCTATGCCAGAGATGACCATTGAGGAAAGCAAGATCCTCGATCAACTGAAGAAAACTCAAGCTAACATCACCCTATGGGGGCTTTTCATGTCTTCCCAGATGCACATAAATGCTTTAATCAAATTACTCGCTTGACCTGTAGTTCCTCCTTCTACCACGCCAGAAGAGGCGGTAAACCTGGTCGGATCCTTGACCTCCACCCGAATGCTATCATTTTCTGAAGAAAAAATCCCTAGAATTGGGCTGAATCACAATCATGCACTCAACATTTCAGTTGAAGCTATGGGAAGGGCCGTGCCACTCTCTCTTGTCGATAACGGATTCGCCTTGAATGTTTGCCCATTGAGAACCTTCAAGTGTTTAGGCCTGAAAGAAAGCGACCTCGCTCCATCCTCCGCCGCTGTGCGTGCCTACGATAATATCCGTCGTGAGGTGATGGGATCTATAAAACTTACAATAGGGGTTGGACCTATAAACCCTGTCATTGAATTCTAAGTCATAGACATCCCAGCTTGTTTCAACCTGTTTCTCGAACGCCCCTGGCTCCACAGTATAAAGGGTGTGTCTTCCTCACTCCATCAGAAATTGAAGTTCTTCGCCGACGGGAGAGTCATCACCATCTTGGGTGATGACGGTAATATCGAGGGTGTAAGCACCAACAGTCCAATTCTCGAGATACAGCATGGGTCAAATGATATGCTCCTATCAGGTTTCCGAGTTGAGCCACCCTTACTCCCGGCAGGGGACAGTTTCAAAGAAAGGGTTTGTCCAGAATATGACCCTCATGGCAATATCAATGTGATTCTGATGTTCAGAAACATGCACTTCATGCCCGAACTGGGGCTAGGACAAAGGAAGCAGGGGATACTTGAGCCCATCGAACTAAAGAAACTTTCCCTCCTTGCGGCTTGGGGTATCAACCATCAGAACAAGATCTCAGAATGATCCTCCAGATTCGATTAAAAAGAGGATTAAACTGTATCCGAACTATCTCAGGTGATTCCTTAAATGGAAGATTCATCAAAGAGGGCGAGGATTTCCCCTTTTATGGTTTTCCAGAACCTTGGTACGACCACACAGATAAGAAAATGAAGCCTAGAATGGAGATCTTTTTCCAAGATAGCTACCCATGGGCCGAAAGTTCCCAACACCACGTACAACTGCTTATCAAAGATACTGAAGAGACTGAAGAAAGTGACTCCGAAGATTCCTTCAACCTACAAACACTGGGGCTGACTCTCTGCATGGTTCATTCAAGCACTACATCAAGGGACCCATCCCGTCTGATCAAAGCTGCTAATACACCTCTCCTCAACTGGCATGCTATGCCAGTTCTACCTCTTGAAATCTCACCTAACCCCAATGTTTACCCTATTTCTTCTACTATTTTCCATCCTTGCTTAAATGTAATCAAGACCTCTTTTGATGAGGATCTCAATGCTGTTTTTCCTATCAATGAAATAAATGAAGATTTTGAGTATCTTGCTGTGCCTTACATTAATTGTGTAGATTCTAATCAAACTTTTGATGACGATGATTTTGCAAATGAACAATTCTTAACTGATCTAAATAAGGTTAATAATAAACAACATAACCGCGTTTAAGTTAATGAAGAAGAGACTGTTGTTATTAATCTCGGTTTTAATAGCCAACCGCGCGATATTAGGATAGGGGCCACCCTTGACGAGCATGAGCGCGCACAACTCGAAGAATTGCTAAAGGAGTTCGTTAATGTCTTTGCATGGTCCTACAACGATATGCCTGGTATTGATCCCGAAATAGCTCATCACGAGATCCCCACTCTCCCAGATGCCAAGACAATTAAACAAAAATTGAGGAAACTCCGCACCGAATGGTCGCTCAAGGTCAAAGAAGAGGTGATCAAACAGTTAAACATGGTTTTCATTCGAGTAATCGAATATCCCACGTGGCTAGCCAACATTGTACCTGTACCGAAATCAGGAGGAAAGGTTCGAATGTGTGTGGATTACCGAGATTTGAACAAAGCCTCTCCAAAGGATGATTATCCGCTACCTAACATCGACATGATCATGGACAACACAGCCAATCATGCTCTCAAGTCATTCGTCGAAGGGTTTACCGGATACAACCAAATCAAGATGCACCCTGACCATCAAGAGAAAACCGCATTCATCACCACATGGGGAACCTTTTGCTACACCGTTATGACATTCGGTCTCAAGAATACCGGGGCTACCTACCAAAGTCCCGCCACAACCATCCTGCATGATTTGATTCACAAAGAGGTCGAGGTTTACGTGGATGATATGATTATCAAGTTCAAAACTAGAGAAGGTCATGCTCCCGCTCTATGAAAGTTCTTCGAAGGACTGCGGCGGTATCAGATGCGACTTAATCCACAAAAGTGTCTCTTCGGCGTTACAAAGGGAAAACTCTTAGGATTCATGGTCAGCGAGAAGGGGATAGAAGCAGATCCCGCCAAGCTAAAGGCCATACTTGAGATGCCACCTCCCCAAGCAGAGAAGGAAGTCCGAGGTTTCCTGGGGAAATTACAATACATCAGTCGGTTCATCAGCCAGCTAACCTCCATCTGTGAACCAATCTTCAAGCTCCTCCGAAAAGATTCAACCAAGGTTTGGAACAAGGCCTGCCAAGAAGCTTTTGATCGAATCAAACAATACCTGGCCCAACCTCCAATTCTCATGCCACCTCATCCTGGTCTCCCTTTGCTCCTATACCTAACCATAATCGACACTGTAGCTGAGGCTTTGCTAGCCCAGTACCTTGAGGACTCCCACAAAGAAAGATCCATCTATTATGCCAGTCACAAATTGGTCGGGTACGAGGTCAACTACACTGCTTTAGAAAAAGCATGCGTCGCGCTTGCCTGGGTCACCCAAAAGTTACGGCATTATATGCTCGCCTTCCCCATCAAACCTATATCCCGAATGGATCTCATCAAATACCTGCTCGAAAAACCCACCTTGTCCAGCCGAATGGCCCGATGGTTGATGCTCCTAACCGAGTTCGATATCGTGTACATCACACAAAAAGTCGTTAAAGGAAGACCCATCTCTGACTACCTCGCGGATTACCCCGTAGAAGAAGCAGATGTCTGGATCTCTGAATTCCCAGATGAAAATGTCCTCTGCACCACTCAAAACTGCCCCCGATGGAAAATGTTCTTCGATGGAGCTGCCAACAAAAAGGGATATGGCATTGGGATACTTATGGTCTCCCCAGATGACTCTCATACTCCCATCGCCATAAAATTGGATTTCCCTTGCACCAACAACATGATGGAATACGAGGCATGCACAGTGGGCCTCAAAGTTGCTCTCGAAAAGGGTATTCAACACCTTGATGTCTACGGGTATTCTGTCCTCATCATCGATCAAGTGCTCAGAAAGTGGAAAGTCAAGGACGAAAGCTTCAACCCTTTCATTCCCAATTAGAAGAGTTCGCCTCCCAATTTCAAGATATCACCTTCCATTACCTGCCCCGAGCAAAGAATAACCTAGCCGATGCTCTCTCCACTCTGGCCTCCATGGTCGATATGCCCGAGGGAATAACAATGACCCCCTTCCTAGTTCAAAAGAGAGACAAACCTACTCATTGCTACCATATTGAGCTTGCCACCTTAGAAGATACTGAACTAGTCAATTACTGGTACTATGAGATTTGGTGCCTCCTCCGGTACGGTAGGTATCCCGAGGGTTCCAACAAGAACGATCGAGCTACCCACCGAAGGCTGGACGCTCAGTACATCATCTGTCATAAAGCACTACTCAAGAGAAATTTCGGTGGAACTCATTTACACTGTATCGCAGGGGCTGACACTGAAAAGATAATGCAGAAAATCCACAGTGGGGAATGCGGGCCCCATATGAATGGTCACATGCTTGCCAAGAAGATCATCCGTCAGGGCTACTACTGGACCACTATGGCCGAGGATTGCACCGCCTATGTTCGGAGATGCCCTAAATGCCAACAGTTCTCCAATCTTCAACACTTGCCTCCGAGGGAATTATACAACATGACTTCTCCCTGGCCGTTCTCCACCTGGGGTATCGACATCATAGGAAAGGTTACGCCAAAAGCGTCAAACGGTCATGAGTACATCCTAGTTGCCATCGATTACTTCACCAAATGGGTCGAAGCTGAGTCATACGCAGTATTAAATGCCAAGAAGGTGGCCAAATTCATCAAGAAAAATATCATCTGCCGATATGGGGTCCCGCACGAGCTAGTGTCAGATAATGGTTTGCACTTCGAGGCAGAAGTCACAAAAGTAGTCAACGAGTACGGGATTCAGAGACACAAATCTTCTCCCTACCGACCTCAGACTAATGGTGCAGTTGAAGCCGCTAATAAAAACCTCAAAACCATCATCAGCAAGATGACCAAAAGTTGTTGGGATTGGGCCGATCGGATCTCGTACGCCCTCTGGGGCTATCGAACCTCAATCCGGGCCTCTACCGAGGCTACCCCTTACTCCCTGGTCTATGGCATGGAAGCAGTCCTACCTGTGGAGCTGGAAATACCCTCGCTACGCGTCATGCTCGAAAGCAAGGTTAGTAAAGAAGATTGGTGCCAAGGCCGTCTTGATGAGCTAACCCTCCTAGATGAACGGAGATTAAAAGCTCTTTACCACATACAAGGGTATCATCTCCGAATAGCGCGTTCGTTCAACAAGAAAGTCAAGGACCGCGGTGTCCGGGAGGGAGATTTAGCCCTCAAGGAGATAATAGAACCCATTTGGGACCCCAGAGGAAAGTTCAAGCCCAATTGGAGCGGCCCGTACATTGTGAAGAAAATCTTATCCGGCGGTGCCGCCTTGCTCACTGACCTGGATGGTGAAGAGATGGATCGTCCTGTCAATCTGGACCGTCTCAAGAAATTCTACCCCTAGTTCGAAATCTCGGCGCACTACGACTCTTCTCATCCCCTTTCTATTCTAAAAAAAAAATTCCATTTCCCTCTACCCAGAACTACGTGGGCCTGATCCTCTGCAAAAAACTATTTTCAAACAGATAAGAACTTTTTTAAAAACCCCAGAGGTACGTAGGCAGCTCATACTCCCACATGAGCATGGCCCCTTCTTTTTTATATTCCTTTCTTATCCCCGAGAACGGCAGTTCATTCTAAACATCCACTTGAACAAAAGGATTGTGTATGCCTTAGCGATTGGTATAGATAATTCAAAATATAAAATTTATCGAGAGGCACAGCTGGATGATCAGAAACTTATTTATTTCATTAATAAGACACTACAACACAGATTACATAAGAAAAAGGAACGGATAACTCCCTTCCCCCTTACTACCCTAAAAACCATATAAAATCCCCACATACATTCCCTATTACATAAATACACTCCCCAGGAGTCCTACCCATAGCTACCCGAGGAGCCTTCACCCTCATCATCAACATCCTGAGGACCCCAAGTTTCTCCTGCCTGAATGGAGTGCCTTAAACACTCCATGAACCGATGAGCCTTAACCATCTTCGAAAAGACCACAACACCCCCTTCCATGGAGTCAGATAAAACAAACCACCTCTGACTAGTCTCTACTGCCAACATCTTGCCGACTACTTTCCTCCACAACCACTTCATATAATCTTTGGGGACATGGTAAACCTTCCCAACAGACTGAGAGGGACGGGTCGATGGACGCCGATTTTCCCACAAAGATCCAAGCAACAGACGCAGGCGCTCAGTCAAATCTTCTACCAAAAAGAAATTTGAGGTCCGAGGGGGCATGACCTGCGCCCAGCCAAATTGGCGCAAAAGTCGCCAAGGGAAATAAAAAGAGGTCTGCCTGAGACCAACCATCCGCACATATGAATAATCTCCTAGCTCCAGAATAGGCTGCAACTGTCCCCACTAAGGCACGGACCAATACAGCCCACGAGCTCCATGCTCCACAAACTAATTCTCCCAGTTCTCAACATACAGGCCAACAGGAATGAAGTAGCGTGAAAAGAAGTTGGGTACATCCGATAAAGGATATTTTGGAGGAGTCGACAAGCGGAATCTTTCAGACAACCACATGAACAACATCACAGGGCTACCCCTTAAAAAGTCAGAATGACCTTCTCTCCAGGCATCCAGTCCATTCAGAGTCTCCGCCAATATTACCACCGCAGGATTGCGATGATATGACATCCATGAAGTAATGGCTGCAAGTTGTGGGTCCACTCGCACCTCCCCGATCACCAACAATAATTTTGAAACCAGACCCAGAGCAACGGCTCCGGCATAGCCACCATCACCTACTTCTCGCAAATACACGGACTGCAACACCGCCGGGAGGGAGATCATTCCTCCAGAAACCAATGACCTGGACGCCGAGGGCGAGATATGAAGAAGACCGACCAACAAATCCCTAGGAGAACGAGAAAATTTGGGTAAATCCATGGCAACACTGGGATTCACGCCCAGTATGGCAGAAAATTCCTCGTAGGTAGGAGAAACTTCTTCCAACCCAAAGCAGAATACATGGTCTTCGGGGTACCAAAATTGTACTACCGCCATCAGCATATTCCACTTAAAAGGTCGATTACGTCACAAGGAGACTGGACGCATGTTGAAAGCATCATAGTCAACATTATAAGAGCACATAGCTTCCAAGGCTTCGAGGTAATTGACAAACTCAATGCTACCAGGGAGATCCATCTCACAAGACTAAAGGATGATGGGTGGGTATGTAAGAATGCAAAAGGTGTGAGGAAAACACTCCACCCTTCTCCTTTTTTATACTTGAAAATCCTCCACAAGGGACATAATCCCTGCAGAAATCGGAGGGTATCCTACCCCACAAGGTACAAAAGGCTGAAGAGGGTACCAATCAAAGCCTTCAAATGATGGGACTGGACTGAACTGCCGATAGGCAGGCCAGGGTGCTTGCAGATCGGCAACCCCCCATTTTTGGAAATTTCCTCCTTTCCTCTTTTGTCAAATCAGAAAACTCCAAAAAATAAATTGATATTCTCAAAAGAATTTCAAGAATCTTATTTTCTCCTTATGGGATTCCCCTTTTAAATAAAAAATTTTCCTTCGAAAAATTCCAAAAATATTCGTTTCTATGGCCTCAGTAACAAATTAAAGGGTGCATGTGCATGCATTCATTCATAATTAAAATAAAAGATAGCCAAAAAACTACATTGCATTGAATATATATATGTTTTCTGTGTTACATCATTTTTGCAGGAAATAAAGAAAAAGCCAAAAACAACGGGACTCAGCCCGAACTCTCTCTCTCTCTCTCTCTCTCTCTCTCAAGAGATTCCATCCCTGCGACGCGCTCTCTTCCCCCTAAGGAGAGACGACGCATCCCCACTACCCGAGCCAGAGTCTCCCCCAGATGAGGCTGACGGCACCAAACAAGAAGGAACAGGGACAGCATCCCGAATATGGGTAGTCGCCGATGATATCCAATCCCTGATGTCTTTTAGCCAAGTGGTCGACACTCGGATTTGCTGGAAGGAAAATGACAAAATCAGTATCTGGAAAAGGGAATCAAAATGAGGAAAACGACCGAAAGGTTTACCATAGGACGAAGAACCTCCTCTGTCAAACCCAGCTCCTCCGGATCCATCGCAAGAGGACGGTGCAGCATCGGCACTATCCCTCCATCAGCCCACCGGATGTTGTACGAAGGAGTGTGCAGTCGAACAAAAGGGACCTACGAGGTCACCACCGCCGCAGGTGCCAACGGACCACCACCACTGTGGGAAGACCCCACCGCCCGACTCGAACCAGCAGGAGAGAAAGGCAAGGTATCATGTATGCTGGGCGCCATCAACCAGCTCATCATAAAGTCCATATAATCATACGGCGCGACCGTATCAGTATACAACGCGTAGGACTTGCCAATCATCGCCCCGATCCTCTCATCCTCCAGCAACTGTTGCTCCCACCTCACAGAAGTAGGAGGCTGCGCGGGAGGCACCACCACCTCTTCCTCAGCAATCTGATGAATCACCCTCTCCCCGAGGTACTAGGAATGGCCAAACTCATGCGCCAACAAATGCCTCATCTGCGCGTTCACCCCACTCACCCCCGTATCCTGAATGGCGGTCCCCCAAGGATGAAAGGTCACCTGAAAATCCCCAAGCAGGCATAAGTCAATACAAATTCAGAAGGTGCAAAAACAAAGACTGAAATGGAAAGAGTCTTACCCTACCACTGGTCAGGTCGTTCAAGACCTGACGCACCGCCTCTAGGGAGAGAGATCCCTTCGACTGCCGGTTGGCCTTACGCCACCGGTACAAGCGATAGAAGTCCCCAACAGTGTCATCCTTCAAATCAATCAGCGGGGTGTTGCACCCAATCACCTCATAAAACCACATCTGAATCCACAAGCAAAAAGAGACGCATAAAGAAAATGCGAATGCATGAAAGGAAAATGCACAAAGTAAAGGATACCTCCAGGAGATACGTGGCTCCAGTAAAAGTCTGCCGGAAGCACCGGCTAAATGCATCCAAAGAAGAGTAAAGGGTCGCCAAGGTCAGATTCCCCCAATCATAGAAAGGGATGTTCGAAAACATCCTCAAGTACAGCAGAAACCACAAATGGATGACAAACGGCGCCACCATGAAACCTCCCAACACCAATAGAATGAATAATCGGGCCATCTTCCTCACTTGCAGCCCGTCCTCCACATCAACCACCCTACTCAGTAGAACATCCTTCAGCAAGGACAGCCGGATAGAATCCCCAGAGACTATCCTCCTCAAATCACCGAGTGCTGCATACACCGCCTCTGGCCTCACCCGCAAGGAGCGATCCACCTCTATCTTCTCCCCATCACAATCCAACCCCAGCAGTTGCTACACATCTATGGGAGTTACCGTCATCTCCCCGAAGCCGAAATGAAAAGTGTGGGTAGTGTCCCACCACCTCTCCCCCAACGCACACAAAACTGTTGTCGAGCGAGGCGTCTCATCCAGCGCAGCCGCCAACCTCCCAAAACCCGTTGATGATACCATCCAACACACCACGGGTGGAAGATGCTCCCAAATATCCCTAAGCCCCGTCGTCCCGCGGGCACGCATGTCCTTCAAAGAAATATCCGACTGGCAAAAGGAAAAATTGAGTCAAAGGTCAAGAAAAGGGAAAAATCACCCGAAAAGGAAAAAATGCCAAAGGTCAGGTTACTTACGTAACCACTAGGAATCACTCTCGAAGAGCGATGACGCGACGGCTCCCGCAGCAAGGTTTGCTCATCCGCAACCGGCTCGAATGCATCAAAGGCATTCTCATTCCCCAAAGCAAGGGGTACCCTGTCCCTCCAATCCACATTCGCCCAGTCATCAACGGTCAACCACTCCCGGTGGACAGCGACACTCACAAAAGCGGCCATTTATTAAAGATCGAAACGTTAGAACAATTTGCAGAGAGAAATCGCAGAAAGAGATAAGGCAAGAAGTTGTGAAAAATGAAGGGGATTCGCCCCCTTTATATAGGAGGCCAAACGCCATGCCGATCGGCAACTCCCCTCACCATACCGATCGGCAGTGTCTCCTCACTTTCCTGAAGCAGCCCAAAAGTCTGTGCCACTCCCGAATGGCACCTCTCAGTCTATGCCGACCGGCACCCACCTTAAAATTTCGTACAAAAATTCTCAAAAAATACCAGGATGCCTCGAAAAATCCCCGAAAAATTCCTAAAAATCCCAGGAGGGATTTAGAACATTTCTGCCAAGAAATTTCGCACTCCTTTAGGCGACACACCATTTTCCCCTACGGAGCTCTCAAAACCCAAACGAATGACCTCTCGGGCAAGGCGCCCAGACCACCTAATCCCCCCTCATCAGACTTTACAAAAGGCCTCCCTGACCATCGGCTACCTGGTACGATACATTATCACAGGGTATTTTTCCCAACAGAAACCAGAAGAACCACTCGCCCCGAGCGATCTCTCCCAAAGGGCAATCCAAATTTTCCCCGGCTCATTCATCGTTCCCCAGCGGAACTGACACGACTCAGAATGTGTATCTAAAGTGTGTACTCTCTAGGCTCAAGTGTAAGCCTGTCGTTCAAGTAAGAATCCGACAAGTCGGGTATCGATCCTCAGGGAAAAAGGACAACAAGAGTTGTGACGACGGGAATAGATGAATGAATCCTAGCTCTGACTCTAAGAAGAAAGAAAATGATTTGATTTTGGGAATGATTAAGCTAAATGAAATTATGTAGTTATGAAAATGTGCAATTACACTAAATTACCTAAAATGTGAATGAAAATTTGATTTGAACTTTTAAATGAGATGATGGAAAAAATAGGACGGGAATACAATCCCCCAACCCTAGTGTACTGCAGTTATAATACTAATCGTAAATTTATCTAATTAATTTGACCCAGTCTTTAGTACTCCCAAGCATTACATATACGAGGTTCAAGCCCGCGTCATACTTAATCAAAGGATGAGTAAATCGGTATCACGATAGTGACACTCGAATTGTATTCTCAATCATCCCGGTTACCCAGAGGCAAACGAGATATTTAGACCTACAATTGTTGTGTTCCTACGCAATACGGTCACAATTAATCACTAAATTCAGAGGATTAATTTTATACGTGCAATTACCACATCAGGTTGGGTTCATGTAACCCGACCTTGGAAATCTAGCCGGACATACCGAAAGTGATGAAAACAGATTTCAATGTGCAGAAAACCATGATTAATCTAAGGCAAACTCGTACAATGATGTAAAAGAGAATTGAAAAGATGAAATACTCACTAATTTTTTTACCATAGCAGTCAATCAATTAACTAGAAGTACTCACAATCGGAATCAAAGCTTCAGTCTTGAATTAAAATGAATAAAGTTGCTAAACTAGGGTTTGTGGAAGAAAAGGAGAGATTAAACTAATTCCCCACGTTTTTGCCTCCTTTACAATGAAAATAATTCGGGTTTTTATACCCTCCATGAAATTACAAGAAGTTGAGTATAAATCGGAGTCTTTAGAGGAGAGTCAGAAAACAAAATCTCGATGGGCGGACCGGTCCGGCCCTTAGGCGGATCGGGCTGCTTCTAAAGCGGATCGGTTCTTTTAATTTTCAGGCGGACCGGTCCGGATGCGGATCGGTTCTTTTAATTTTTGCCTTCTTCGATTTTCCTTCGGTTCGCAGTTCTCTGGACTTGTGTACATCGGTCCGGTCCGGGCCTTAGGCGGACCGGTCCGCCTATTTGACTTTTCCTCCAAACTTTGACTGCCCATATCTTTTGCTCCGGGTATCCGATTGAGGTGTCGTTTCTTCCTAGGTGCTTGTGAGGATGATACCTTCAACTTCTCTTTAGGTACCTCATCCGGATTCTGGGTAGAAATGACTCTTTTTTCCTTTTGACTTTTCTTGTTGACTTTCTCTATTCTTCCGGTTTCCTTCTTCCATTTCTTGACATTAAACACCTGTAAAATCATAACGAAATACCAGAAACTCGGTGTACTTGTTAGGATAAGTCAGTAGCAAGATTATGAGATAAAGTCAATCCAATTACGTTGTTCGAGGTGATTAAAGTACCGAAATTAAGGGATAAATTAGGAAGAATTTATGCCTAATCAAACCCCCCTAACTTAGAACTTTGCGCGTCCCGAGCAATGTAAAAGAGTTCTAGCAAGGCTCAACTCTTGAAAAACATTTTATTGGGATAAAATACCTCTTTCGCGGGCACGCGATTGCATTTAGCGTATGCAACAAGCCTTTAAACCCCTAGGTTACCCTAGTGGGACGAGTTGTGTCTCGTGAGGGTTTGCAGAGAATATACCCACAAAATTCGACTCAAAGAACTTCAGAATAACCAAAAATTGTATAATTCAAACTTTTCCAGAAAATAGTCATCATTAAATCATGTTTACAAGTCTCAAACTGTAGTGCATGTGTGCGAAGCCAGAAATATAACCGCCGATTTCCACCGATTAATCATTACGTTACTTATCCGAAAATTCGTTTTGATTTCAAATTCTCACGGGAAGCTCTCTCAAACGAACCACTCGGAATATGGCTTTTCTCTCGGTATGCGTGATATAAAGAGTAAATATAATGGACGCAAAATCACGCATACAATTAGAAAGACGGAAATTTCATGATGAAAGGATCTCATCAACGGATTACGGTTTTAAAAACGGGAACATTGCCTCTTATTCGCGCACTTAATCTCCTTTATTATCTTTTGGTGTATTAGCTCTCTACGCGGTAACCAATTCTGCACTTTAGACTCGGTTAGGACTTTTTTGGGTTTTAAGGTATATTGGGTAAAATGAAAATGGTAGGGAAGGTTGGAATTGGAAAATTCATTTATGATGTCCATTTGTGCTTTTTTTCGGGCTATTGCTCATTTTCTCTTCTTTTTCTCTATTTTTCACTTCTTCTTCTTTTTTTTTTTTTTTTGCTATTTTGTTGAGCATATCTATTTTTTTCTTGCCCCTTTTTGTTGCACTTTTCGGACTTTATTTGAAAAATGTTTGATTTTCACAATTCCAGGCTTTTTTGGGTTTTTCGGGTTATCAAACGAAAGGGAAAATTATTCGGCTCAATTTGGGTTGCAAAGGGTAATTTTTCGCTACTTTTTCTGGCCAATATTTTTGGGGTGACAACCGAGGGCCTACTTCATTGCCCAAAATGCCAATTGCGTTACCATATGCGTTTCGAGGTGAATTTAAGTTTAGAGACTAATTTGGCATGATTTTCAAGGCAACATTGCACACATTTTTCAAAACCGATCAAAATGAAAGGATTGAGATCCTTGACAACTTATTATGCGCTAAAAAGAACTTTGAGTTAACAATTAACTCGGATTGATTTAAAATCTCACAAAACGTGATAGGCTCGAATCTCACCGGGTTTGTTAATCTCCACATTTATTCGTTAAGTCGTCAATTTTCGCTTAATTTCCATCTTTGGTCAATTTCGGCTTTGTGTATGTTGGATGTTTACAATTTGAGACTCCAATTTGACTTTTAATGATATTTTTGAAAATTTTGAATTCCAATTTTTATTTATTTTGAACAAAAATATTTTTGGATTTTTCAAAATTTTATGATTTTTTTGGAAATTTTTGGGCATTTTTGAAAATTTGTGAAGTTTTAGAAATATGCACTTGTGACCCCCCCTAACTTAGACTTTTGCATTGTCCTCAAGCAAAAAGGACTAAAATCTAAATAAGGCAAAATAAGAAGTGCAATAATTAAAACAAACAAATATAGAAAATGCAACTTTTTATATATAATAAGACTGTGGTACAAACAGGAATACAGCATATGTGTGACATGAGAAGGAATACATCAAAACAGTCCATAACCAACAAAACATCACGGGGGAGGGAAATGGGATGAGCTGGGCGCGTCGGGGCCATAGGGGTCATGAAAATGTGATGGGAGTGGCTCATTAGGGTCCCCTAGGCGTCGGTAGATATCCGCTTGCATTCGAGACGCCCGACTTTGATCTCGACGGTAGTCGATCATAAAGGTCTCGAATCGGTTCTCAAGGGTGGACAACCGGGTCGAGATATCGGTACCCGCCCACTCAAAGTCCGGGTCATCCTCCTCGTGCGCCGACTCTTCGTCGGTGCCGACGTCACCCATCTCAACGTCCGCTTCGGCGGCCTCTTCCCCCGCGCTCTCTCCCGAGGCGGCCTCTTCTTCGCTATCATGACCCCGCCGTGCCCGGATTATGGCTAGCTGTTTGGCACTCTTAGTGCGAGTGCCCTGTCCAAAGGGACCGGGAATCCGGGTGCGGTCGAACGGGGCCTCAATGCCGGCGTCTTGGAGGATAGACGTGATCAAATGGGCATAGGGCAAAGGGGCGGCACCCTTCTCATCCAAAGAGGCGGCGATGATGTCGGCATACAATGTGCGGGCCAAATGGATGGAAGTTTGGGGATCGAAGAGATGATAGGTCAAGGTGGCTTGCCGAGGCCTCATGGCGGAATCGTTGGACGTTTGAAGAATGTTGGCGCACACAATTTGGAAAGTGAGGCGCGCCTTTTCATTGAGTTGTCCAACAGCGACGGTTTGACCCGCCCAAGCCACGTTTGGAGAAATGCGCTCCATGATGACGTCCTTAGCGACCGAAGGAACGTTCCTCGGATATGTGAAGTCTTGGGGGCCCGGAACACCAAAGGTGGCCAATTTGGCCGTGAGGATGGCTAAGGAAAAAGGAATGACCGTCCCATCGACGTAAGCTTTGGCCTCATATTGGCCCGTTCGCACGAGTGTGCCATAGAATAACCGGACCTCGGAAGCCCACACGGCTTCATGGGGTTCGTTGAGGAAACGACACCACCCCCGGGCCATGAATAGGGCCGTGACAGAATTGGGCAGCGCGTTCCATTGAACCGCGCGCTCCATATGGAGTTTGCGGCTTGTCCCGAAGAATTGGGTGCACCATCGCTCCTCTTGGCGGGAGCGGAACTTGTTGCCCCCGGAGGGTAGGATGTCGGTGGACGCGTATTTTGTGGGGGCAACATGGGGGGCCATGGAGACAGAGAGGATGGAACTCAAAAATATGGAGAGGGAGAGGAGAGATGTTGTGTTTGAGGTGTGAAGAGAAGAGGAGGGGTAGGGCGGAATTTATAGTGGAGGGGAAGGGATTTGGAGGGAAAGGGGGTATGGATTTGGGAGGGAAAAGGGGGTATGGATTTGGGAGGGAAAAGGGGGTATGGATTTGGGAGGGAAAAGGTGTATGGGGATGTGGGAAACCGAATGGGAGGGAAGGATTAAACGAATCTGCAGAAGGCGGACCGGTCCGTTTTAAAATTAAAGGAACCGGTCCGGTGGCGGACCGGTCCGCCCTTAAATTAAAGGAACCGGTCCGGCCTGGGGATTTTAGGCTGGAATTTCCCCGAAACTGGATTTCAACCTCTCTTCCTCGAAATATTGCACTTTTAAAACGCGCTCCTCACCAATTATAGACTAAGGACCTCTCAACATCACCGGTCACCCGAATTAACCCAATTCCCGAACATGCACATGCTAAACCCGAATGTACTAAAATCCTAACGACACTAACTAACGCACACGACACACACGACTCTCGCGACATACACGACTCTCACCCCATACGCGTCGGGGGTGCGACGACCTAACTGAAACCGTTCACTCTACCCCGTAAATGGGGTCCGACAACCAAACGGTGTCGACTTCCTCCCCGCACGCCTCAAGATATGGCTTTAGGTGTTGTCCATTCACTTTGAATGTATTTCCCCCTTTTAAATCTTCTAATTCGACAGCTCCGTGGGGGAAAACATTCTTGACAACAAACGGGCCAAACCATCGCGACCGCAACTTGCCCGGAAAGAGATGAAGCCGAGAGTTATAGAGAAGAACTTTTTGCCCGGGAAGAAACTCTTTGCATCGAATGATGCTATCGTGAGCGAGTTTCATCCTTTCTTTGGAAATTTTGGCATTCTCATACGCATCATTGCGTATCTCCTCTAACTCATTTATTTGAAGCTTGCGAGCTTCACCGGCTTTATCCATGGCATAATTGAGCTCCTTAATTGCCCAATACGCTTTGTGTTCTAACTCCATGGGGAGATGGCAAGGCTTGCCATACACAAAGCGGAAAGGGGACATGCCAAGCTAATTTTTGTATGCGGTGCGATAGGCCCATAGCGAATCGTTCAGTCTAAGTGACCAATCTTTCCGGTTAGGATTGACGGTCTTCTCGAGAATGTTCTTGATCTCATGATTCGCTAGTTCGGCCTACCCATTTGTTTGTGGGTGATACATCGTTCCAACCTTGTGAACGACGCCATACTTTCTCATAAGCTTCCCGAATGGACAATTGCAAAAGTGCTTGCCATTATCACTAATTATCGCTTTCGGAGCACCGAAGCGGGAAAGTATGTGTTCCTGTAGGAACTTTATCACCACCTTGTTGTCATTTGTTTTGGTAGCTATAGCTACTACCCATTTATAAACGTAATCTACCGCAACAAGGATGTATAGGAAACCAAAGGACGGGGGAAAAGGACCCATGAAGTCAATACCCCAACAGTCGAAGATCTCAATGATGAGTATGGGGGTAAGAGGCATCATGTCTCGTCGAGTAATGGCTCCCATCCGTTGGCACCTATTGCAAGATTTGCAAGCATTGTTCACATCCCGGAATAATGTGGGCCAATATAGACCACATTGCAGAATTTTAGCGGCCGTCTTTTTCGTGGAATAGTGGCCTCCACACGCTTTCGAATGACAAAACTGGATGACTTTCGGGATCTCATCATCCGGTACGCATCGTCGGATGATTTGGTCGGCGCAATATTTAAACAAGAATGGATCATCGTAGAAGAACATGCGCGACCAAGTAAGAAACCTCTTCTTATCTTGCGGTGTCCAGTCGGGAGGGACGGCTCCCGTGACAAGGTAGTTCACTATATCCGCAAACCAAGGTAAAGAAGAGGTAGGAAAAAGTTGCTCATCCGGAAAGTATTCGTCTATGGGAATGGGATCACTAGGTACGTCGGATGAAAGCCGTGATAGATGGTCGGCAACGACGTTTTCTACTCCTTTCTTATCTTTAATGGAGAGATTCACTCTTGTAGGAGTAGGATCCACCTTATGAGGCGTGGCTTGGCGTCTTTCTTAGCGAGTAGATATTTCAACGCCGCGTGGTCGGTGAAGACAATTATAAGAGAACCAATGAGATACGATCTGAACTTATCAAGGGCAAAGACTACCGCTAGCAACTCCTTCTCCGTGGTAGAGTAGTTGAGTTGAGGTCCGGTAAGGGTCCGGCTAGCGTAGTAGATGACATGAGCTTGTTTATCTTTACGTTGGCCCAAAACGGCCCCAATCGCGTAATCGCTTGCATCACACATAAGTTCGAATGGTAGGGACCAATCCGGAACTTGCATGATGGGAGCGGACACGAGCATGTTCTTTAATTTGTCAAAAGAGCTTTGGCATGCCTCGGTCCACTCAAACGGGTTGTCCTTCATGAGAAGGTTGCTTAAGGGTCTAGCGATAGCGCTAAAGTCCTTAATGAACCTTCGATAAAACCCGGCGTGACCCAAGAATGAGCGCACGTCTTTAAGCGATCTCGGTGGGGGAAGGTCAGCTATGACATCTATCTTAGCCCTATCAACCTCTATGCCTTTAGATGATACTATGTGGCCAAGAACTATTCCTTCAATGACCATGAAATGGCATTTCTCCTAATTCAGCACTAAGTTCTTCTCCACACACCGAGCAAGTACTTGTTCCAATTTTTCTAGACAAAGATCGAAAGAGGTGCCAAAAACGCTGAAATCGTCCATGAACACCTCAAGTCCTCTTTCGACCATGTCACTAAATAAGCTCAACATGCACCTTTGAAAGGTCGCGGGTGCATTACACAAGCCGAATGGCATACGTTTGTAGGCAAACGTACCAAAAGGGCAAGTGAAGGTTGTCTTCTCTTGGTCAAGTACATCTACCTCAATTTGGTTATATCCCGAATAACCATCAAGGAAGCAATAATAAGGGTGGCCCGCTACACTTATTATTGCATTTGATCGATAAATGGCAAGGGAAAATGGTCTTTTCTAGTTCCCGCATTGAGTTTTCGGTAATCAATGCAAACGCGCCACCCGGTGGTGGTACGTTGGGGAACTAGCTCGCCCTTAGCATTCTCAATCACTGTCATACCCGACTTCTTCGGGACGAATTGAATGGGGCTCACCCACTTGCTATCCGAGATTGGGTAGATAATCCCGGCATCCAATAATTTGATAATCTCGGTTCTCACGACTTCTTTCATATTGGGATTAAGTCTTCTTTGCATTTCTCTTGAGGGTTTGACATCCTCTTCGAGATGGATCTTGTGAGTGCAAATCAAAGGACTTATCCCTTTCAAATCGGCAATGCACCAACCAAAAGCACTTAGGTGCTTCCTCAAAATTTTTAACAACTTACCCTCCTGCTCGTCATCTAGGCTAGAGGAGATAACAACAGGAAATGTCTCATCCTCGCCTAAGTATGCATATTTGATATGGGAGGGGAGTTTCTTTAATTCAAGGGTTGGAAACTTTTCGTCGGAGGGAACAACGCGTGTATCCCGTAGTGGTAACTCCTCGAATTTAGAAACCCAATTCACATCTCTCGCGTCCTCGTCCTATGCTCTCTCATCGAGTAACTCTCTTAACTCCTCAATCTCCCTCTCGTACTCAGTATACGTCCCCTCACTCTCATTGCTCGAAACCAGACAAGATCCTAAGGCATCGCCACAATAATTCTCCTCAAAGTACTCCTCTACTATCTCATCTATGAGACTCACCGCGTGAATATCATCTTCCTCTCCCGTATGTTGGGCTATGTTGAAGATGTTGGTCTCTAAGGTCATGTTCCCAAAGGTGAGTTGCATTCGCCCATTCCGAGTATTGATGATTGCGTTAGCCGTAGCTAAGAAAGGGCGCCCAAGGATGATGGGAACATGATTGGTCAAGGTTAAGGAAGGCTTCGTGTCCCAAATGACAAAGTCTACCGGGAAGTAGAAGGTGTCAACTTGAACGATCACGTCCTCTACTACACCTCGTGGGACCTTCACAGTTCGATCCGCTAATTGGAGAGTGATTCTTGTGGGCTTGAGTTCGCCCAAATCAAGTTGCCTATAGATGGAGTAAGGGAGGATATTGACACTTGCTCCCAAGTCAAGTAAGGCTTTTTCAATTTTGTTCTCTCCAATGATGCAGGAAATGGTGGGTGCACCGGGATCTTTGAATTTAGGAGGGAGCTCATTGAGTAGGATGGAGCTCACGTTCTGTGCTAGGAAGACATTCTTCTTTACTTTCATCTTCCTTTTTACCGTCAACAAATCTTTGATGACTTTTGCATAAGCTGGGATTTGTTTGATGGCATCGAGGAATGGTAAATTCAGTTTTACCTGCTTTAGTATTTCTAGCACGTCATCACGTGGGTTTCCTTTCTGGGAAGGAATCAACCTTTGAGGAAACGGTTCCGCGGAGCGTGGTTTCACTACTACCTCGGGCTCACTAGTGTTATCTTTATCACTCTCATTCGAGGGGACATCTTCGGCCTCTTTCGCGCCGGGCGAAATCACCTTGTCTTTGGTTGTGTCGTGTGGAGGAGGTGATAAATCAACGACTCTTCCACTACGAAGAGTGGTCACTGCTTGACATTGCTCCTGATGTTCAGTGGATGTGGAGCTAACACTAGTTTGACCTTGGGGAGGTCGTTGGCCTTGGGCAAGGAATTTGCCCTTCTCTTGAACACTCAACGAGGATTGTATCTTAGATAAATTCGCATTTATGTCGCCAATTAGACCATCATATTTGGCATTGTTTGCGGTCTGGCTTGCGATGAATTGATTCACAGTGTCCTCGAGAGTTCTCCGCTGTGGCGGGATATAATTTTCGTGAGGTGGTGGTGCTTGCGCATGTCCTTGCATTTGTGGAGCTTGATGAAATTGTTGTGGAGGAGGAGGGGCAACATGCGAAGGAGGGTTCATTGCGGCATGTTGTTGCCCGTAGCTAAATCCGGGATGATTTTTCCACGAAGGGTTGTATGAATTCCCGTGCGGGGCACCTAAATTACCCTTAAATCCTCCTATGCCACTAACTTGCTCCTGCAACATTACTTTGCAGGCGGGTATCGTCGGACATTCCTCAGTTGAATGTCCCGCCTCACAAATCGCACACAACTTCTCGACGGGATCTTTGATAGATCTAACTACCTCACATAAATCTCGAAATCCTTTCTCAAGGGTGTCCAATCGACTGTCCGACATAGAGGTCTTATCTACATAGTATAGGCCGGACGCCGATGGAGTGGTGGTCGCGTGACGATTTCGATTTTGAGCATTAGGATCAGAAATATCCCATGATTTGGTAGTCTCGGCGACATACCTCAGGTGAAGCTCAGCATCATGGCAGTCTAGTTCGATAAACGGACCACTACCCATGGTTTCAATGAGTTGCTTGGAGTTAAGGTTCAACCCATTATAGAGGAAGGAAATGATTTGAGCTGTATCAAATCCATGATGGGGGCACGAAGCAGTTAACTCATTGAAATGCTCATAATATCGATGGAATGGCTCATTATCCAATTGCCTGAACGATTGAATCTGAGCCTTTATGGAGATTGTTCGATGTGGTGGAAAGAACTTCTTGAGAAATCTGGATTGTAACTCGTTCCAAGATGGAATCGAGCTCGGAGGTAAAGACCATAGCCAGGTCTTAGCTTTATCTTTTAGCGAGAATGGGAAGAGTTTGAGGCGAATCACCTCTTGTGTGCAAGTTTGATCGTTGAGAGTATCACACACGTCCTCAAATTCCCTTATATGCAGGTATGGCTTTTCAGAATCCATACCGTGATAGTGTGGTAGCATCTGGATCATCCCATTTTTGAATCGGAACTGCCCGGCATTATACGGGAGTATAATGCATCCCGGAGTGACAGTGCGCTCGGGATATAAGAATTCTCTCAACGGGCGGTACGGAGGCCCTTCCTCACCGGTAGTTGCATTGCTATATTGCGACATCTCTATCTCACTTGACGATTCGGTGCTCTCACTAGGTGTGCGCGAAGTGTGTCCTACGAAGGAGAAGGGAGTGTTGCTAGAGATTGAGTGTGACGGTGTGGGAGGTGGGATCCAGAACTGTGGGGCGTTTGGAGTGTGGGGACTATCAGGGTTATACTCCACTATAGGATTTTCGTGAATATTGGTTGGAGTATTATGAGGTGTGGAAGTGGTTTCGGAATTTTCAATTAAGCTCAGGAGAGATGATGATTGTGAATCTTTTTGTGATTTTTATTTTTTTATTTTTTTTTGGATTTTTTTGAATTTTTGGTCAAAGTTTTGGATTAACTCCATCTAATCCTAAGTCTACCTAATTCCCCGGCAACGGCGCCAAAAACTTGACACGACTCAGAATGTGTATCTAAAGTGTGTACTCTCTAGGCTCAAGTGCAAGCCTGTCGTTCAAGTAATAATCCGACAAGTCGGGTATCGATCCTCAGGGAAAAAGGACAACAAGAGTTGTGACGACGGGAATAGATGAATGAATCCTAGCTCTGACTCTAAGAAGAAAGAAAATGATTTGATTTTGGGAATGATTAAGCTAAATGCAATTATGTAGTTATGAAAATGTGCAATTACACTAAATTACCTAAAATGTGAATGAAAATTTGATTTGAACTTTTAAATGAGATGATGGAAAAAATAGGACGGGAATACAATCCCCGAACCCTAGTGTACAGTTATAATACTAATCGTAAATTTATCTAATTAATTTGACCCAGTCTTTAGTACTCCCAAGCATTACGTATACGAGGTTCAAGCCCACGTCATACTTAATCAAAGGATGAGTAAATCGGTATCACGATAGTGACACTCGAATTGTATTCTCAATCATCCGGTTACCCAGAGGCAAACGAGATATTTAGACCTACAATTGTTGTGTTCTTACGCAATACGGTCACAATTAATCACTAAATTCAGAGGATTAATTTTATACGTGCAATTACCACATCAGGTTGGGTTCATGTAACCCGACCTTGGAAATCTAGCCGGACATACCGAAAGTGATGAAAACAGATTTCAATGTGCAGAAAACCATGATTAATCTAAGGCAAACTCGTACAATGATGTAAAAGCGAATTGAAAAGATGAAATACTCACTAATTTTTTTACCATAGCAGTCAATCAATTAACTAGAAGTACTCACAATCGGAATCAAAGCTTCAGTCTTGAATTAAAATGAATAAAGTTGCTAAAATAGGGTTTGTGGAAGAAAAGGAGAGATTAAACTAATTCCCCACGTTCTTGCCTCCTTTACAATGAAAATAATTCGGATTTTTATACCCTCCATGAAATTACAAGAAGTTGAGCATAAATCGGAGTCTTTAGAGGAGAGTCGGAAAACAAAATCTCGATGGGCGGACCGGTTCGGCCCTTAGGCGGATCGGTCTGCTTCTAAAGCTGATCGGTTCTTTTAATTTTCAGGCGGACCGGTCCGGATGCGGATCGGTTCTTTTAATTTTTGCCTTCTTCGATTTTCCTTCGGTTCGCAGTTCTCTGGACTTGTGTACATCGGTCCGGTCCGGGCCTTAGGCGGATCGGTCCGCCTATTTGACTTTTCCTCCAAACTTTGACTGCCCATATCTTTTGCTCCGGGTATCCGATTGAGGTGCCGTTTCTTCCTAGGTGCTTGTGAGGATGATACCTTCAACTTCTCTTTAGGTACCTCATCCGGATTCTGGGTAGAAATGACTCTTTTGCCCTTTTGACTTTTCTTGTTGACTTTCTCTATTCTTTCGGTTTCCTTCTTCCATTTCTTGACATTAAACACCTGTAAAATCATAACGAAATACCATAAACTCGGTGTACTTGTTAGGATAAGTCAGTAGCAATATTATGAGATAAAGTCAATCCAATTACGTTGTTCGAGGTGATTAAAGTACCGAAATTAAGGGATAAATTAGGAAGAATTTATGCCTAATCAGGAACCTCAAATCCAATTCTTATCCCTCAAACGAAACCCCTTTTCCCCCAATGGAATCTTTAAAAGCTAAGTGAAAAATCCTCCCGGCAAAGCTCCGGAAAATCCCTAAGGATCACCTGATCACTTCCCCAGCGAAATTTTCTCACAGTACCCAAAATAGGTTGTTCCCTCCTGCGAGGTCTTCTATTAAGCTTCCCCCAGCTATTATCTCCCCAGCTCAAATCGGAATCACAAATCTCTTTCTCCAGCAGAATCAAAATACAATCTTTATCCACTCTTGGGTCAGAATTGGCCCCGGTCTTGGATCGTCACCTTAGTTAGGTCAGAATTGATCTCGGTCCTCCGTCGTCCCCACTCTTGGGTCAGAATTGGCCCCGATCTTGGATCGTCACCTTAGTTAGGTCAGAATTGACCTCGGTCCTCAGTCGTCACCACTCTTGGGTCAGAATTGGCCTCGGTCCTGGATCGTCACCTTAGTTAGGTCAGAATTGACCTTGGTCCTCGGTCGTCACCACTATTGGGTCAGAATTGGCCCCGATCTTGGATCGTCACCTTAGTTAGGTCAGAATTGACCTCGGTCCTCGATCGTCACCACTTTTGGGTCAAAATTGGCCCCGATCTTGGATCGTCACCTTAGTTAGGTCAGAATTGACCTCGGGCCTCGGTCGTCACCACTCTTGGGTCAGAATTGGCCCGGTCTTGGATCGTCACCTTAGTTAGGTCAGAATTAACCCCGGTCCTCGGTCGTCACCACTATTGGGTCAGAATTGACCCCAGTCTTGGATCGTCACCTTAGTTAGGTCAGAATTGACCTCGGTCCTCGGTCGTCACCACTCTTGGGTCAGAATTGGTCCCGGTCTTAGATCGTCACCTTAGTTAAGTCAGAATTGACCTCGGTCGTCGGTCGTCACCACTCTTGGGTCTGAATTGACCCCGATCTTGGATCGTCACCTTAATTAGGTCAGAATTGACCTCGGTCCTCGATCGTCACCACTCTCAGGTCAGAACTGACCTCAACCCTCTGAATTGGTCATCCTCATTTCCTTAGGTCCTCAAAATCGACCTCGATCTGCTGAATTGGTCACCCTCGCCTCCTTAAGCCCGCATATTTGGTTTTGATCCACAAAATTGATCATCCCCAGCATACTTCTTAGGTCCTAAGAATCGACCTCGACCCTCTGAATCGGTCATACTCCCTCAAAAGGCATCATGCGGTGTCTGATCGGCGGCTACCATTGGTTCCAAACTCACCCGTCGAGGGGCTCTGTAGACACCTCATTCCGTTACCCCCTAACTCTCCTTAGGTCCCTAGTACCTCAACTCATCACTGTACACCCAGGTCACGTCCCGAGTACTGACCTGGAAGCCATCCCGCACCCCCGGCTCAGTTTGACCCAAAAGTCAAACTCCTCGTCTCGACTGAGACTCAATGAATCTTCGAAGGTCACTGAATACCCTTTCCAATGGTCCGCCCTGTGCGCGATTCCGACTTACCATGAGGACGAACGCGTCGTTTGCGTCCGGAACCTGACCCAGAGGCCACCGGGCGCTCCCGGGATCTGTTTGACCTAAGTTAAATCTTCAGCTCGATCGAGGCTGAATGAATCTTTGAAGGGCACTAAATACCCTTTCCAACGGTCCATCCCGTGCGCAATTCTAACTTTCCATGCGGACGAACGATCCGTTTGACTCCAGGAAGCCACCGAGCACTTCTCGGGCCCGGTTGACCAAAGTCAACTCTCCAAATTGGGTCAAACTCTTTGTAATGTCAAAGTACATCTCCCGACCTTTCCAATGGTATGCCCCATGCGCGATTCGTACTTACCATGCGGACGAACGATCCATTTGCGTCCGCACGATTCCCCGTCTAATGGATCGACAAACGCTTCCATGCCACATTTGACCCAAAGTCAACTCCCGAACTCGGGAGCGGTCCGAAGTACTTTCAAAGGTCTCTGAATTACCTTTCCAACGGTGTGCCCCGTGCATGATTCTGACCAACGGTTTCCCCTCGGCGGCCAATTCTCCAAAAAAGCCTGAGGCGCACTGCCAAATGGCAGGTCCCAGATCCTACCTATCGGCACCTGCCGATAGGCAGTGCCATGATAGAGCCGATCGGCAGTCCCCTGGGGCTATAAAAGGAGGCCTTGGCCTCATTTGCAAGAGGAGCCCAGATCTGATAGAAATCTCTCTGAACGAATCCCAGAAAACTCTCTCGAAGGCAGCGTGATTTCAACTTCCAAATCCCCTTTTTACTTCCACTTTCCATCATCCTCTTCATCAAACTTGGGGAATTAACCACTCTCCATCATCATCCAAGTGCAAGGGCTGCTCTCCAACATCCAAGATCAAGCTCAAGATCTTCAAGAAGGTCCAACTTTCTCAACTTTCTCTTGAATTCGCTTAAATTCTCAATAACTTATTTTTTATTACTTAGCACTTTTATCATCCCATCTCACACATCCTAATATACTTTTTACCTAGTATTATTGCACATATCTTATTTTCATATAAATAAAAACCCAAAAAACAAGAAAAAGAGGGTTTTCTCATAAATTCCAAATAGGGATTCTCACACTTTTTCCACATTTTTCTCACAACTGAAACACCTTTTCTACACACACACACACACTTACAAACAAGAGATTTCTCCATTTGGATTTATGGGTTAAACCCCACCCCTCGTTTTACTTGCGAACTACGTGGACTTTGATGCCTTTATAGGCTACGTAGGCGTCTCGGCGTAAAACCCGAGACTCGAGTCCTTTCTCTCACTTTTTCTCTCATTTTCTATCTTCTCTAAATCCATTTTTCTTATATTATACATATATTTGTTCTTAGTGACGCATTATCTCATACGTGTTATCGTTCCCTTATAACGATCAACGTAGGGGTAATCGCGTAAATCTTATTTTTCTAATATTACTCTTATATCTTCCTATGGATGACTCGCTTTATCTTTTCCATGATACAAGTCGAAGATTCCTACCTCCATTCTATATATATACACATGCACACATCTCACGGGGGGAAACATAAAGGAAAATAGCAAATATTCATGAGAGACCGAACGGGCGGAATGGGTGCCTAACACCTTCCCATTTCGTAACTAAGCCTCCGAACCCTTTCCGAATTATTTTGGTTTCGCACGCACCAGTATGTCTTTGGATGCCATCCTTCGGGGTGGCTTCCCCTTTTTTATTTTGTCTGTTTTGAGTAAAATAGACTGGCGACTCTGAATCTCTCTACATTCTTCACACCTCACAAAATCGACGCTGACCGAAGCGCTCTCCCGAGAGGGGACGCGCGGGACCCGAAGGATCCTTCCTCCCTCCACGGCAGGGATCCGGGGGATGGCCACACAGGGGACTTCCGATCATCGGGACTCTGGTACTGCCTATCGGCACCTGCCGATAGGCAAGTTTGGCAACTTGCCGTTTGGCGGTGTTTTTTAGGCCTTTTAGAAAATTAGTTGCCGAACGCAAATCATTGATCCGAATCGCGCACGGGACAAACCATTGGAAAGGTAATTCAGAGACCTTTGAAAGTCCTTTGGACTGCTCCCAGGTTCAGGAGTTGACTTTGGGTCAAATGTGGCTCGGAAGCGTTTGTCAATCCATTGGACGGGGAATCGTTCGGACGCAAAAGGATCGTTCGTCCGCATGGTAAGTCCGAATCGCGCATGGGGTAGACCGTTAGAAAGGTTAGGAGATATACTTAGACATTCCAAAGAGATTGACCTGGTTTGGGAAGTTGACTTTGGTCAATCGGGCCCTGGAAGCACTCGGTGACCTTTTGGAGTAAAACGGACCATTCGTCTGTACCGTAAGTCAGAATCGTGCACGGAGCGGACCGCTGGAAAGGGGTTTCAGTAACTTTCGAAGATTCATTCAAGCTCAGTCAAGCTAAAGAGTTGACTTTGGTCAAACGGAGCTCGAGAGCGTCTGGTGGCCTCTGGGTCAAGTTTTCGAGGGGAAACGGGTCGTTCATCCGCATGATAAGTCAAAATCGCGCACGAGACGGATCGTTGGAATGGGTTTTTAGTGCCCTTCGGAGATTCATTCAGCCTTGGTCAAACTGAAGAGTTTAACTTTTGGTCAAACGGAGCCTGGGGGTGCCCGATGGCTTCTAGGTCAGTACTCAGGGTATGACCTGGGTTTGTAGTGATGAAGAGAGGTACTAGAGACCTAAGGAGAGTTTAGGGGGGTAACAGAATGGGGTGTCTACAGTTGACTTACTTGAGTCTGTGCTATATAGGCGTTCCAACTAGTTTGGATATTGAGAAAAAATTGGATTAGATTTTTTCGAGTTACTCTATCTCAAAAAGGCATCAACCTTCATCAAAAAGGCATCCCAGTCCAAGCACCTCGATGAACTTCAAAGGGAAGTATTTTTATTGAGAACCACATTAGGACACACACAACACACTGCATATATGTGTTTTTTATGCGTACACAATTATTTGGTGGTTAGACCTTTTAAAACATTTTTTTAATCATTCTAAATATTTTTTTTGATTAATTAAAATTTAATTTAAAATTTTTTGAGGTTTTAATCAAAATAAATTTTTTTGTGGCTAAAACGTTGGTGGGGTAAGATTTTGAACTCAATAGAAAACTTTGGGGTTTATAGTAAAATTTCTTTTGTGGAGTTAATTTGAAATGTTCAAAACTTTTATTAATTACAACTGATTTGGTGGGTTTGGCATAGTGCCATTTTCATTTCTTTCCAAACTGAGATACTAGGATAGATCGTGTCCCTTGATTATGAGCTGTCTACGATAAAAATCGTGCCCCTCCTCAATTCGTCTCATCGCTCATACAGCCAATCAGTGCCAGCCAGCCCTAAACCGTGAGATACCCAAATCAGCAAACCTATGTCATTTTGTTACAGTAATCAACGATGCTGAAACCGCATACGTATTTTCGATTCCTGGCCATAGGATCTGTGTAGAACAGATCCTCGTCGTCCGCTTATAACAGTTCGTCCATAGCTATGTATATAAGAGCTTTTAGGGATCTATTTCGGGTTGGTAGGAGAAATTAGAGAGAGAGAGAAGGGGCGGTGTGAAATCGGAAGAGAAAACCGAGAGAGAGAGGACTGTGAGAGAAATCGAGAGAGAGAGAGAAGAGAAAAACCCATTACCCTTTTCCAAACCTTATACGGTTTTTCTCTTGAACCAAACTATATGCCCAAACACTTTCATTCTTTAATAAACAGTAAACCTATTTGAGAGTTATTACGGTTTGGGTACTTGTGAGTTTGGTTGCTGATTTTATTTGGTATTGAAGACCTTCTTCAACTCTATAGCTCCCTAAGAACCCATTTAGTTCACTTGTAAGATTTTCTTCTAGGGCACTTTATTTTTCTTGGATCATTTTATTTTATTGTTGTTGCTGATTGATCCAAGATATTAATTTCAAATTTATTTTGAGAAATTTGACTTCTGAATTTTTGTGTATATTCTCTAATCTGAAATATTTTTTGTTTCAAAATTTTATTTCACATTTTGTGAAATCTGTTTGAATATAAATAATTTTGGTTTGAAACAAAACTGTGAGATATTTTTTTGTGATAAATCTGAAAAATTATTGAAGTCATATTGTTCAAAGCACATTTGAAATTATTGGGATTGCATATAGAAGTGGCTTGTAATTCATAGGATATTGCTTGTATATTTGATTGAGAGGGTGAGAAGCATTGTTGCATTTAGTTAACTCACAAACACTATCACTCTCACACGAACACTTAGGGTTCTTGGTGAGATATTTTGTTTATGGGACTACTGGAATCCGGGATTCAAGGACAAAACAAGGAAGCTGCGTGGAGAAGAACAAATCAAGACAGACTGCCTTTGAGAGTGGAGTAACTCGTGTAGGTAAATTTTTTGATCTTGTATTTTGGTTCTTAGTTGCATGCTTAGGTGTTGTAACTTGATTGTGATTCTAGTGGATTTTTCTTTTTCCTCCGTAGAGGGGGACGTTGATGTTTCCCTTATTTTAGGGTTTTACCACGTTACAAATCACGTGTTAATTTGCTTGAATGTTCTTAATTACTTTGGCGAACAATATCTTACTCGAGACTTAATTGTAGGTTTTGATTATTAAAAACCTAAGGTAATCAAACTAACAAGTCTAGAGAACATATTCAGAAAAGTGGTTTTAACACATCTAGTGTTTATTTTGAAAAGAGTTTTGTTCAACGAGTTTATTTCGGAGTTTACACAACTTATAACTTTTTGTTATTAATCCTGTAAACAAGTTTTTCAAGTGGTATCAGAGCGGGTTTATCAAAAGTTAGTTTACTCCTGAAACTCCAAAAATTGTTTTCGAAATCCATTTCTGAATATGTATGAAAGATTTAAGAATTTAGGTAACCTTTCCCGAACACCACTCTTAGATGGAAACAACTTTTCCTATTGTAAAGTACGAATGTTTGCTTTCATTGAAGGAACTCTTGGTGATGATGTTTGGGATATGATTGAAAATGGTTATGATCATCCAACTAAGTCTTTGTCTGATAATGATCCCACAAGGGTTAAGAAACTTCTTAGCAATTTATTATTGTAGAGAAAAAGAAGTCTCTCGATAATAATAAGGGAAAGAATGCTATCTTTATGTCCATTAACGAGCATGAGTTTAAAAGAATATCTATTTGCTCTACTTTTAAGGAGGCTTGGGACACTCTAGTCACCGCACATGAGGGTGATGAACGAGCTAAGGCCGAAAAAACACAAATTCTTGTCCAACAGTACAATACACTGATTATGGATGACAATGAATCCTTTGATGATTTCTTCATAGGGTTAACCGACATTTTTACAAAATTACATGCAAATGGTGTAACCTATAGTAGAAAAGAAATCGTTCAAAAGATTCTTATGACATTACCTGGTAAGTTTGACAATAAGAGATATGCCATAGAAGAAATGAATGAACCAAACATGACTCCTGAATTGCTAAGTAGCGACTTAAGAATTGTTGAGATGGAGTTAGAGTTCAAAAAATAATTGACTGCTCGAAACAAGAGACTCACTGGATCTAATGTTGTGTTTTCATCACAATTGCCTTCACCTAAAGTCAGTCCCTTAAACATTAACCTTGACCTAAATGATGACTGTGATTTGGATGATCTTGATAACCAAATTGCCTTGATGAGCAAACAGTTTAGGAAAATAATCAAATTTAGAAACTCAGTGGCTGCCAAACATGGCAAATAAGGTTATCAAGGTCCTCAAAATCCCAGACCTCATGAAAGATATGACAACAAAAGGACCTGTGAAAATAATTAACCCAAGACTGACATAAAAAATGTGAAATGTCATAAATGTGGGAAAAATGGGGCATTATGAAAATATATGCCCAAAGAGACTTAACAACAATACTAAGGCTAACATGTGTAAGACATGGGACGACTCTAGTGATTCTGATGAAGATGAAACTGAGTCAACCCATAATTATGAGTTCAATATGTCATTCTATGCTAAGATCATATACCATGATGATGATGAATGTGTGACTACTCATAATTCTATTGCTCCTATTGTTGCATCTGACGTTGAGAATGTTGTTACTATTGGTGATAAAAACGACATTGCTAGTGATAGCTTAAGGGTGTGTCAAATTGAGAACATTGTCGATAAACCTGAAGTGTGTGCGAGTTCCACATATGAAATGAGCGATATAAGAGACACTTCACACAATACGCTTAGTGAGTCCGACGATGATCTTCCAGATCTTCAAGATCTATGCATGAAAACGCTTAAGAAAAGTGCCCGTCTTGAGAAAATAGTTAAGCTTCTGAATGAGCGTATTGATTTACTTGACCAGACTATTAGGAGGAATGCTGAAGAATTTACAGCACAATCTGTTGCCCATGAGACAGAAATTGAAGAATTTTCCACAAAAATAGAAGATCTTTCTGAGAAAAATAATAGTTTGGAACAAAAATACAAGTTTACTTTGGTTGAACTTGAAGAATCGAAGAAAAAAATTTCAAACGTGTTTAAAAAATTCTTACACTTTGAAACTCAAGCTAAATCCTCGAAGAAATTCTTGTAGGAAGAAAGTTTGATTCAGAAGACAAATCTGGTTTTGGATTTGGAGAAAAAGTTTATACTAGCAAAAATGTTTCTCATGAAAATGTTGTTTTTGTAAAATAAGGCCAGAATCTTCAGAACACTTAGAAAGAAAATTATTTTAAAAATGTCTCTGAGGAAAAACAAAGTGATTGTACTCAACAGCCCAAATCTAATGGTCCAACTAAGTATGTTTGTCCCCCTGTTAGAAATCAATGTCAAAAATCCGAAACCAATGACACGACGACCATACCTATTAGGAATAAACCAATCTTTAAAGACTTTAGTAATAAAGTCAAGTCCTCCACACACCACTACTGTTCATACTGTGATGTCTAGGGCCACTCCATTATCGAATGTTTTCAAAAAAGATTGTATACACCTACTTATTCAAATTTTAACTATTCTAGAAAGAGTAGGACTACTTATGTTCTCCCAAGACAGACCACTCATGACTCTAACCATAAAAGTAAGGGAGGATCTAAAACTAAGAAGAAATCATTTAGAAAGACCCAACAGAGCTTTTCTAAATCAAAGGCCAATAAATCTATCAAAACCAGGCCTATTTGAATTAGAAAAGATGACTTGTTACCCCAGCTCAAGTGCAACATTGTCATATATGCTTTAAATGCACAACACACTTCGTCTGGATGGTACCTTGACTCCGAATGTTCTAAACATATGACCAGAGATGAAACAAAATTAATAAACAAAACAAACTTCCTTGGAGGTAGTGTTATGTTTGGTGATCGAGTTTCGTTTAAGATCATAGGTAAGGGAACATTGTGTGAGGAAGGTCTCCCCGATCTAAATGATGTCTTCCTAGTTAAAGGTCTTAAGGCTAACCATCTTAGCATATCTCAATTTTGTGATTCCAATCATACTGTTACCTTTTCAAAAACCGATTGCAAAATTATTGATGAAAAGGGAAATTGTATTTTAGCAGGAAACAGAAATGAGGATAACTGTTACACAGTCCTTCCTAAATCTGAATCTTGTAATATTGCCACATTAGAAGATGCTGATCATTGGCACGATAGATTGGGACATACAAATTTTGATAATCTTCGTAGGTTAAGTTCCCAAGAAATTGTTAGAGGATTGGCTAAAGTAAAAAATTCTTATAATCATGTATGTGGTCCTTGTCAGGAAGGGAAGATAAGTAAATCTCCTCACAAGAAAGTTAAAGATGTTTTAACTACAAAACCTTTGGAATTAATCCACACGGACCTTATAGGCCCTTCTAGAACTGTCAGCTTCTATGGTAACAGTTACATACTTGTTATTGTGGATGATTTCACATGATATACATGGGTAGCCTTTATGAAAAATAAATTTGATACCTTCGATGAGATCTTAAAAATGCTTTTAAAAATAGGGAACGAGAAAGATACCCAAGTATGTCGCATCAAAAGTGACAGAGGTGTGGAATTCAAAAATTCTGGTGTTGTAGAATATTGTATAGGCAATGGTTATAAACATAAATTTAGTGCGCCTAAAACACCTCAGCCAAATAGAATTACTGAAAGGAAAAATAGGACTTTACAAGAGATGGCTAGGGTTATTCTCCATGCGAAAAATCTACCTAAGTACTTTTGGGCCGAAGCTGTTCAAACGGCTTGTCATATCATTAATCGTGTATACCTTAGGAAGAATTCCAAGCAAACTTCATATGAACTCTGGTTCCATAAAAAACCCAACTTGAAATATTTTAAAACCTTCGGGAGTGTTTGTTATGTTTGTAAAGATAGAGAACATCTTTCTAAATTTGAAACCCGAGGAGAAAAATAAATCTTTCTTGGTTATTCCCAAAATAGTAGGGATTTTCGTGTTTTCAACTATCGAACTAAATTTATTATGGAATCTTTTAATGTAATTGTGAATGATACTAGTGTTGAGAATAGTGTCAATTAACCAGTTGTCTTGTATGAGGAAGAAACAAATTTTACTTTAGACTCTCCAGAAATAACTGATTCACGGCCACCTGAGAGTCCTTCTGTACCAACTTAGGTTTCTAAAGACCATCCTATTGAAAAGAATGTTAGTAATCCTTCTGAACCTGTTAGAACTAGATCACAACTTCAAAAATTGGCACAATTTGCTTGTTTTATTTCCCTTAAGGTACCTAAGACTGTAAATGATGCCCTTTCTAACTCATTCTGGATTAATGCTATGCAAGAAGAGCTTGTCCAGTTTCAGAGTCATGATGTTTGGTATCTTGTTCCTCGTCCAAACGATAAGAAGGTTATTGGCACTCACTGGATTTTTAAAAACAAAACTGATGAGAATGGGGAGGTCATTAGAAATAAAGCTAGGTTCATAGCACAAGGTTACTCTCAGATAGAGGGAATTGATTTTGACAAGACTTTTTCACCTGTTACTTGTCTTGAATTAGTTCGTCTCCTCTTAGCCATATCATGCCATTTACATTTTAAACTCTTTCAAATGGATGTCAAGTTCGCATTTTTAAATGAAATTATGACTGAGGAGGTATACGTAGAACAACCAAAAGGTTTTATCGAACCCTGTTATCCAGACCATGTGTTTAGACTTAAGAAAGCCTTATACGTTTTGAAACAAGATCCTAGAGCATGGTATGAGCATTTAACCACATTTTTAGTCTCTCATGGATTTATTTGAGGTGGTAACGATCAAACCTTATTTGTTAAGAAATTAGACAAACATGTCTTGATTGCCCAAGTTTATGTAGACGACATTATTTTTGGATCAACCTGTCCTAATCAAGTGAAGAATTTTTTCGATATCGTGCATTTGGAATTTCAAATGTCTTTAATATGTGAATTACAATGTTTATGAGATCTGCAAGTCAAACAATTTAATGATGGTCTTTTTATTACTCAATCCAAATATGCCTCTGATCTCATTAAAAAATTTGGATTAGAACAGTCTAAACATGCACGTACACCTATGAGCTCGTCAACCAAACTATCTAAAGAAGATAATGGTAAAGATGTTGACCCGACCTTGTATAGGAGTATGATAGGGAGTTTGTTATACCTTACTGCTTCTCCACCAGATATTTCTTTTTCCATTTGTGTTTGCGCTAGATACCAATGTGCACCCAAAGAATCCCACTTGTTATGTGTAAAACATATCATTAAATATGTTAGGGGTACACAAAATTATGGTATTTGGTACACTAAAGACACCACTAGTGCTATTGTAGGATACACTGATGCCGATTGGGCAAGGTGTTCAGACGATAGTAAGAGTACTTCCGGCGCCTGTTATTACATAAGAAATAACTTAGTAGGTTGGAGTAGTAAGAAACAAAATTGTATCTCTTTGTCTACGGCTGAATCCGAGTATATTGCAGCCTATAGTTGTTGTTCTCAATTATTATGGATCAAGCAAATGCTAAGTGATTACGGTATAGTTGAACACAAACTAACTATGTACCGTGATAACCAGTGTGCCATAAATATATCTAAAAATCCTGTCCAGCGCTCTAGAACTAAGCACATAAAATTAGACATCATTTCATTCGTGACCTTGTAGAGTCTAAAGAATTAGATATTAAGTATCTCAATACTGATTAGCTGATTTATTTACAAAACCTCTTGACAATATTATATTTGAGTATCTTCGTAATGCCATTGGTATGATAGTTCTTACTTAATTCAACGCATCTTTCATATCCTCGGTAGTTGCATGCTTATAATTGGTTTATGAGGATTTAGGGCATGGACGTTTCTCAAATGAAAAAAAATGCCTCCTATTATCTGTTTAATGTCGGAGACCCTTGTATTTGCCCTTGTATATGTTATTGTTTGTGCTGATATATTATTTCATATTCTCCTAATTTATATTTTTTTACCCCGTTGAATATCTGAGCAAAATTGGGGGAGAAGAACTTGAGTACTTGTGCTACGATTTATATCTTTTGGTACTAACTCAACTAATATGCCATTGTGTGTTTCATCTTTTTCAAGCATTTTGCAGATCCGATTGTATAGCTTGTCCTATTTATTAGGCTATTGGTCTGTATTGTAGTTGAGTAATGTATTTTCTTCTCTTATTTTTGATTCTACGATGGGAATGGGTAGATAGAGATTTTTGTATAGGAAATCTAGGATTTTTCATTTTTACCCACGAGTTCAAGATACTCAAGGGAATTTTGTCTCCAATATCCAAAGGGGGAGATTGAGAACACACTATATGGTTGACTTACTTGAGTCTGTGCCATATAGGCGTTCCAACTAGTTTGGATATTGAGAAAAAATAGGATTAGATTTTTTCGAGTTACTCTATCTCAAAAAAGCAGCAAACTTCATCAAAAAGGCATCCCAGTCCAAGCACCTCGATGAACTTCAAAGGTAAGTATTTTTATTGTGAACCACATTAGGACACACACAACACACACAACACACACTGCATATATGTGTTTTTTATGTGTGCACAATTGTTTGGTGGTTAGAAATTTATAATATTTTTTTAATCATTCTAAATATTTTTTTGATTAATTAAAATTTAATTTTAAAATTTTTGAGGTTTTGATCGAAATAATTTTTTGTGTGGTTAAAAAGTTGGTGGGGTAAGATTTTGAACTCAATAGAAAACTTTGGGGTTTATAATAAAATTTCTTTTGTGGAGTTAATTTGAAATGTTCAAAACTTTTTGTAATTTCAACTGATTTGGTGGGTTTGGCATAGTGCCATTCTCGTTTCTTTCCAAACTGAGATACTAGGATAGATCGTGTCCCTTGATTATGAGCTATCTACGGTCAAAATCGTGCCCCTCCTCAATTCGTGTCATCTCTCATACAGCCAATCAGTGACAGTCAACCCCAAACCGTGAGATACCCAAATCATCCAACCCGTGTCATTTTGTTACAGCCATCAGCGATGCTAAAAACGCAGATGTGTTTTCAATTTCTAGCCATAGGATCTGTGTAGAATAGATCCTCGTCGTCCGTTTATAACCATTCATCCATAGCTGAGTATATAAGAGATTTTAGGGTTCTATTTCGGGTTGGCTGGAGAAATTAGAGAGAGAGAGAGAGAGGACTGTGAGAGAAACCGAGAGAGAGAGAAGAGAAAAACCCATTACCCTTTTCCAAACCTTATACGATTTTTCTCTTAAACCAAACTATATACCCAAACACTTTCATTCTTTAATAAACAGTAAACCTATTTGAGAGTTATTATGGTTGGGGTATTTGTGAGTTTGGTTGCTGATTTTATATAGTATTGAAGACTTTCTTCAACTCTATATCTCCCTAAGAACCCATATAGTTCTCTTGTAAGATTTTTTTTCTAGGGTTCTTTATTTTTCTTGGATCATTTTATTTTGTTGTTGTTGATGATTGATCCAAGATAGTAATCTCAAATTTATTTTGAGAAATTTGACTTCTAAATTTTTGTGTATATTCTCAGATCTGAAATATTTTTTGTTTCAAAATTTTATTTCACATTTTGTGAAATCTGTTTGAATATAAATAATTTTGGTTTGAAATAAAAATGTGAGATATTTTTTTATGATAGATCTGAAAAATTATTGAAGTCATATTGTTCAAAGCACATTTGAAATTACTAGCATTGCATATAGAAGTGGCTTGTAATTCATATGATATTGCTTATATATTTGATTGAGAGGGTGAGAAGCATTGTTGTATTTAGTTAATTCACAAACACTATCACTCTCACACGAACACTTAGGATTTATGGTTCTTGGTGAGATATTTAGTTTGTGGGACTGCTGGAATTCGGGATTCTAGGACAAAACAAGGAAGCTGCGTGGAGAAGTACAAATCATGACAGACTGCCTTTGAGAGTGGAGTAACTCGTGTAGGTAAATTTTTTGATCTTGTATTTTGGTTCTTAGTTGCATGCTTAGGTGTTGTAACTTGCTTATGATTCTAGTTGATATTTCATTTTGCTCCATTGAGGGGACCGTCGATGTTTCCCTTATTTTAGGGTTTTACCACGTTAAAAATAACGTGCTGATATGCTTGAATGTTCTTAATTACTTTGACGAAAAATACCGTACTCGATACTTAATTATAGGTTTTGATTATTAAAAAACCTAAGGTAATCAAACTAAAAAGTCTAGAGAACATATTCATAAAAATCGTTTTAACACATCTAGTGTTTATTTTGAAAAGAGTTTTGTTCAACGAGTTTATTTCGGAGTTTACACAACTTATAACTTTTTGTTATTAATCTTGTAAACAAGTTTTTCACATCTAATGTTGTTAGAAGCAGTCGTTCAAAGGACTTGTTCCTGTCACTCGAACGACCTCAACGAAAAATATTTTATTTGATAAGTTCGCCTATAGGTCTTCCAAAATAAATTTTGACTTGAAAAAACAACTTAATTTTATTAAAAAACATTTTATAAAAATTCCCAAATAAATACATACACATCAAAAACTCCAATTAAACATTATACCTTTTAGCGAGTGGAGTTTGTGGAGATCAGATTGAAGATGCACGACGCACATTGCATGTTGTTGATTCATAACACATGTGTGAAGATGATGGGTGCATGTTGATGATGCTTAATGATTAGGATTCGACGGCCATTGTGGATGATCGTGTTGGGACGGGACGAATGTAGCGGTATATGAAATAATATCTATGATCTAGTACGACTCAAAAAATCCTAGATTCTAGAGGGACATTTATAAAATTATGTCCTTACAAATCTCCCCCTATGTCTATGCCCTTACATACATAAAAATATCCGAATTATGCAATACAAAATAAGATCCTATCACATTGTAGACACCCCATTCTGTTACCCCTTAACTCTCCTTAGGTCCCTAGTACCTCCCTTCATCACTACAAACCCAGGTCATATCCCGAGCACTGACTTGGAAGCCATCGGGCACTCCCCTGCTCAGTTTGACCCAAAAATCAAACACTTCATCTCGACCGAGACTGAAGGAATCTTCGAAGGGCACTGAATACCCTTTCCAACGGACCACCCCGTGAACGATTTCGACTTACCATGCGGACGAACGATCCGTTTATGTCCGAAACCTAACCTAGAGGCCACCGAGCGCTCCCGAGCTCTATTTTACCTAAGTAAACTCTTCATCTCGACCAAGGATAAATGAATCTTCAAAGGGCTCTGAATCCCCTTTCCAACGGTCCATCCCGTGCGCGATTCTGAGTTACCATGCGGACGAACGATCCGTTTGACTCCGAGAGGTCACCGACTGCTTCTCAGGCCCGGTTGGCCAAAGTCAGCTCTCCAAACTAGGTCAAACTCTTTGTAATGTCAAAGTACATCTCCTAACCTTTCCAAAGGTCAGCCCCGTGCGCGATTCAGACTTACCATGCGGACGAACGACCCATTTGCGTCCGAATGATTCCCCGTCCAATGGACTGACAAACTTTCCGAGCCACATTTGACCCAAAGTCAACTCCTAAACCTGGGAGCAGTCCAAAGGACTTTCGAAGGTCTCTGAATTACCTTTCCAACGGTTTGCCCCGTGCATGATTCGGATCAACGGTTTGCGTTCGGCAGCTGATTTTTCAAAAAGGTCTGAAAAATATCGCCAAATGGCAGGTTGCCAACCCTGCCTGTCGGCAGGTGCCGATAGGCAGTACCAGAGTCCCGCCGATCGGCAGCCCCCTGGCCCTATAAAAAGAGGCCTTGACCTCATTTGCAAGAGAGCCCAAATCAAAAGCATATCACTCTCAGCAAATCCCGAAAACCTCTCTCGAAGTCAGCGTAATTTCCAAATGCAAATCCCCTTCCCACCTTCACTTTTCATCACCTTTTTCATCCAATTTGGTGAATTAACTACCCTCCATCATCATCCAAGTGCAAGGGCTGCTCTCCAACATTCAAGAATAAGCTCAACATCTCCAATAAGGTCCAATTTCTCAACACTCTCTTTAAATTCTCATAAATTTGCAATGACTTGTTTTATTACTTAGCACTTTTATTATCTCATCTCACACATCCTAATATACTTTTTATTAAGTATTATTGCACATCTCTTATTTTCATATAGATAAAAACCCCAAAAACAAGAAAAAGAGGGTTTGCTCATAAATTCCAAGTAGGGATTCTCACACTTTTCTCACAACTAAAACACTTTTTAAACACACACACACAAATAAGAGAAGTACCCGGTTGGATTTATGGGTTAAACCCCACCCCTCATTTGCATGCGAACTATGTGAACTTTGATGCCTTTATAGGCTACGTAGGCGTCTCGGAGTAAAACCCGAGACTCGAGTCCTTATTCTTATTTTTTCTCTTATCTTTTATTTTCTTTAAATTCAATTTTCTTATATTCTATATACTTATTCTTAATAGCGTATTATTTCACAAGCGTTATCGTTCTATTATAACGATCAACATAAGGGTAATCGCGCAAATCCTATTTTCCACATTATCCATACATTCCTACGGAGGACTCGCTTTATCTCTTCCATGATACAAGTCGAGGATTCCTATATCCACTATATATACACATGCACACATATTACGGGGAAAATAAAGGAATATAACAAAATCCAGGAGAGACCGCAAGGGCAGAATGGGTGCCTAAAACCTTCCCATTTCGTAACTTAGCCTCCGGACACTTCACGAATCATTTTGGTTTCGCATGTATCAGTATGTCTTTGGATGTTGTCCTTCGGGATGGCTTCCCCGTTTCTTTTGTTTGTTTTGAGTAAAATAGACTGGCGACTCTAAATCTCTCTACATTTTTACACCTCATAAATTGACGTCGGCCGAAGCGCTCCCGAGAGGGACACGCGGGACCTAGGATCCTCCCACATTTTCTCTCACCGCGCCGCCGCGAGGATCGGGGATGGCCACAGTGGCGACTCCGCTGGGGATTATTTATTTTTGAGGGCTAGACTCTATTTACCTGGAAGTTATATTTGTATATATTATCCCTTATTTTTGCATGTTCCCCTTTCCCATGTATACCCCATTTTTATGCTTCTATTCACACACTTGTAGAAAATTCTCCATGGACACTTCACACCACGTTCACCTAGGATCACATATATCCATATGTTGCACGTATCACCCATCCATACTTGGTGAACCATTGGTACTTGTACTTTTCTCCCTGTTTGGCATAATCCAGAAAGGCATTCTCAATATAAAGATACTAATAAGAAAATCATGCATGATTCATACGACATCACCAAAGAGCATTGTTATTGACCAAATTTTTACCCAGTAACAGGAGGGTCACTTCATGATGGGCGTTGGTCCGACAGGGCGCAGTTAGCCTAAGCGATATGACTCTCACCTTCCATTGGCCAAGTACCTTCGACGTATATCGAACGGTTCCCCCGCATCGTACCGCTAGATTGAAGTCATAAGGGGAGGTATATCACGGGGAATTCGTTCACGTACGTCGAGTATATCAAATTCTCTCTCACACGTACCATCCCCATGAGGTATATGGTGCGGCAATTCACGTACACTCAGGTATATCAAATGGCTTGTCCACACGTACCAATTTCCCGCAAGAGCAAGACGTATATCGTGGAAGTCACGCCAAAGGGGGGAACCCATTTCGATTCACCCAACCAACTGCATACCCGCATATAGGTGTCAAACCTAGGACATACATGTTAGATTGCCGATTTTAACCCGAAACTCTGTCAAAATTTCGGGTCAGCCTGCCGCCCAAATTTTTGCGCATTTTTAAAACGGGACCCTGTCTATGAGCCTGGTTATAAGTCCAACCATAATTTTGCATATATTACAAACCCCACTTTTCCAGGCTCGGGTCCCGTCCGACATTTTATTTTTGCATTTAGGAGAATTAAATACAAGTGAAAACATATTAATCATAATAATCATGCTGAGTTCCGTCCCCAAAAACATTTCTCCCTTCTTTATCAAAAATCTCAAAGCATTTCTTCCCTCTTTTCCAAAAATCCAAAAACATTTCGCCTTTCTTTATCAAAAATCCAAAAATACTTTGTCTTTCAATCTCGAAAAAAAAATGTCAAAAAAAATATTTTTTCATCCCATTTCCTCAAAAATAAAATCTCATCCTACGCTTTCTCAGGTCGATCGCACGCCCTTGGCCTGGATCCTTATTGGCATCGGTCTTCAGTCAAGTTACCCCGAAATTCTATCCGTTCCCCTGTTACTTCTTCTGAGTCCGTCATCCATCTGCCTTCCATGGAGAACACATACCAAGTACCAGTCATATAGCCAGATCTGACGGCAGTCCTAGCTCAGCTTGTGTCCAAGATTGACAATCTCCAAACCGAGGTCCGAGAGATGCAACGAAACCAGGTTCCAATTCCTCAAGAGCCCGAGGCCCTATTCCATCGTGCTATGGGTCCACCCGAGCCTATCTGGGTTCCCAAAGAATATCAGCATGCTCCACGTTCCCCTCCTGCCAATGGGCCACCGCCTGCCCATCTTCCAATGCCAAACATTACCCAGCCTGTGGCTAACCTGCCTATGGTCGCTGATCCAAAAGAAGAGGAGTTGAATAAAGTCAAAGAGGATCTCAAGATGCTCACCAAGAAGTTCGACCAAGTCCGAATCTCTGGGAGTTACATGGACTACACCCACATGGCTCCTTATCCTAAAGCAAGGTTACCCAAGAAGTTTAAGATGCCAAATATCGAGAAGTTCGGAGGGAGTGGCCCCCCGATTGTTCATCTTTGCAGTTATCATCATTCCATGATTCTACTGGGGTCTTCTGAGGAAGTAATGGCCCAATTGTTTCAGCAAACTTTAAAGGATAGCGCCCTCTGATGCTTCTTATCTCTCGAAGAGTCCAGAATTCATAGCTGGTTGCCCGAGAATTCATGTCGCAGTACAAATACAATGAAGAGCTCGAGGTCACCCGACGGGATTTAGAGCTGCTCAAACAAAACTGCAGAGAATCAGTCAGTAACTTCATAGCCCGATGGAGGGAAAAAGAAGCTACCATAACCAATCGGCCATCCGAAGAAGAGTAGGTCAACATAGTGAAGAAGAACTTCTTGTCCCATGTCCGAGCAACCATGGGAGGACAGTACTACCCCCACTTTCGAGCTCTCAGAGAAGCAAGAGTAGAAATCGAGGAAGGTCTTATCAAAATAGAAATTGAACCGAAGAAGGTGTCCGGACAGTTCACCCCCAGAAAATATGACAAGCCTGTCAGTGCCGTAGTCTCAACCATCAATAACATCTCTCAACCAACCACCTCATGGGCATCAAAAAGCCGCCTTGTCCCAGTCCGAAGAGAATACACCGAGCTCCACGCTCCCCTCTCCAAAATCTACCATACCCTGTTAAGCCAAAACCTTATCAAACCCTTGGATCCCCGTCCATTACCCAATCCACTCCCAAGAAACATTAAAACTGATGCTCATTGCCCCTTTCACCAAACTACTAGCCATACCACCGACCAATGCTTTCACCTCCGAAACATAATCCAAGATCTCATTGACCGGGGGACCATCGCCCCATCAGCTAATCCTAAGCTAATCCATACTCACAATCCACTTTCGAATCACACCAATGCCATCTTCTTGGAAGAAAACCCAGATTTCGATCCCTCAACTCAAATCACACCCATATACTCTCCTAAACCTCTTCAAATTTGCCCATATTTTCTCCTACACCCTACTAGCCTCACTGATCAGGCACTGTCACTCCTTACCAGAGCATGTATCGCTGTCCGTACCCGTTCGGAAAAGGGAAGTATGGAATTGTCAGAAGTCTTAAATCAACTCCTGGAGTTCGGGCTGAAATTGCCCTCACAAATGAGTATCGATTGCCAGAGGTTCAGTACACTATTCTTGGAGGCACGGAAATGGGCCCGAGAGTCAGACAATTGGGTAGTACCAATCGATGAAGTCAGCCTAGATGATGTCGTCCAGATCATGGTAGAATCATTCAGGCAAACCAACAACATTTGCAGTATTATCGAGTTACTTGGTGCTTTGAAGCTATAGGGGAACCTGGTCCCCTCACCCTTACACATCCCCACAGAATGGGAAGACCTGTATGAGGAAGCCGTTGAAGTTGTGGAGTGCATTGACTTCATAGAAAAAGACAGAATTGTTGCCACCGGGTAGGGAGAAGAATTCGAAGATTCGAACAAAGAGCAAGCTTCAGAAAAAACTGGCCCGATATCCAACATGTGTGGGATGATATCATTTGAATAACTCCTTTGGGAGATAAACAAGGTGGAAGAACAGCCAAAGATCGATGAGGAAATGAGATTCATGTTTTTCTCTTCTTCAATAAATCACATGACCAGATCAGGGAGACATTACCAGATCCCAAGCTCACTACCATCAAGTGATAAAGGAAAAAGCGTTAAAAACCTTCCTATGCCAGAAATTACCTTCGAGGAGAGTAAGATCCTCGATCAACTAAAGAAAACTCAAGCTAACATCACTCTGTGGGGGCTTTTCATGTCTTCCCAGCTACACAGAAATGCTTTAATCAAGCTGCTCACCGGACCCATAGTTCCTCCTTCTACCACACCAGAAGAAGCGATAAATTTGGTCGGATCCTTGACCTCTACTAGAATTTTGTCCTTTTCCAAAGAAGAAATCACCAAAATTGGGTGAAACCACAATCATGCACTCAATATCTCCGTCGAAGTTATGGGGGAGATTGTACCACTCTCTCTCATTGATAATGGGTCCGCCTTGAATGTCTGCCCACTCAGAACCTTCAGATGTTTGGGGCTTAAAGAAAGTGACCTCGCTCCTACCTCCGCTACCATGCGTGCCTACGATAATAACCGTCGGGAGGTGATGGGATCCATAAAACTTGTAATAGGGGCTGGCCCTATAAACCCTGTCGTCGAATTCCAAGTCATAGACATCCCATCTTATTTCAACCTGTTGCTTGGACGACCCTGACTCCACTGTATAAAGGGTGTGTCTTCCTCACTCCATTAGAAATTGAAGTTCTTCATCGATGGGCGAGTCATCACCATCTTAGGTGACGACGACAATGCCGAGGGTGCAAGCACCAGCAGTCATATTTTTTAGATATAGCACGGGTCAAATGATATGCTCCTATCAGGAATTCGAGTTGAGCCACCTCTACTCCCGGCAGGAGACAATTTCAAAGAAAGGGTCCGTCCAGAATACGACCCTCATGGCAACGTCAATGTGATTCAGATGTTCAGAAACACGCACTTCATGCCCGAACTGGGGCTAGGGCAAAGACAGCAAGGGATACTTGAGCCCATCAAACTGAAGAAAGCTTTCGCTCCTTGTGGTTTAGGATATCAACCATCAGAACAAGAGCTCAGAATGATCCGGCAATCTCAACCAAAGAGAATACTAGGCTGCATCCAGACTATCCCAGGAGACTCCTTGAATGGACAATTCATCCAAGAGGGCAAAGACTTCCCCTTTTGTGGCTTTCCAGAACCATGGTACGACCATACAGATAAGAAGATGAAGCCTGGAATGGAAATCTTCTTTGAAGACAACTACTCATGGGCCGAGAGTTACCAACACAAAGTACAACCACTCATCAAAGATACCGAAGAGACTGAGGAAGGCGACTCCGAAGATTCCTTCAACTTACAAACACTTGGGTTGGCACTCTGCGTGGTTCATTCAAGCACTACATCAATGGACCCATCCCGTTTGATTAAAGCTGTTGTACTCCTCTCCTCAACTGGCATGCTATGCCAGTTCTACCTCTTGAAATCTCCCCTAACCCCAATGTATACCCTATTTCTTCCTCTGTTGTCTATCCTGGCTCAAATGTAATCGAGTCCTCTTTTGAAGAGGTTCTTAATGTTGTTTTCCCTATCAATGAAATAAACGAAGATTTTGAGTATCTTGTTGTGCCTTACATTAATTGTTTAGATCCTAATCAAACTTTTGATGATGATGATTTGGCAAATGAACAATTCTTAGCTAATCTAAATAAGGTTAATAACAAAAAACATAATCGCGTTCAAGTTAATGAAGATGAGACTGTTGTTGTTAACGTCGGTTCTAGTAGCTAATTGCGCGAGATTAGGATAGGGTCCACCCTTGATGAGCATGAGCGTGCACAACTCGAAGAATTGCTAAAGGAATTCATGGATGTCTACGCGTGGTCCTACGACGATATGCCCGGTATTGATCCTGATATAGCTCAGCATGAGATCCCCACTCTCCCAGATTACAAGCCGATTAAACAAAGATTGATAAAGCTCTGCACCGAATGGTCGCTCAAGGTCAAAGAAGAGGTGGTCAAACAGTTAAATGTAGGCTTCATTCGTGTGATCGAATATCCCACATGGCTAGCCAATATAGTACCTGTGCCGAAATCAGGAGGAAAGGTTCGAATGTATATAGACTATCGAGATTTAAACAAAGCCTCTCCAAAAGATGATTATCCGCTACCCAATATCGATATGATCGTGGACAACACAGCCAGTCATGCTCTCAAATCATTCGTCGACAGGTTTACCGGATATAACCAAATCAAGATGCACCCGGATCATCAAGAAAAAAGCTCATTCAACACCCCATGGGGAACCTTTTGCTACACTGTTATGACCTTCGATCTCAAGAATGCTGGGCCTCTACCCAGAACTACGTGGGCCCGATCCTCTGCAAAAACCATTTTTAAACAAAATTTTTAAAAACCCCAGAGGTACTTAGGCAGCTCATACATCTTACATGAGCACGGCCCTTTCCTTTTTCACAAAAATATATTCTTTTCTTATCTCCGAGAACGACAGTTCATTCTAAACATCTACTTGAATAAAAGGATTATGTATCCCTTAGCGATCGGTATAGATAATTCAAAATACAAAATTCATCGAAAGGCACAGCTGGATGATCAGAAACTTGTTTATTTCATTAATAGGAAATAACGGTACGATTATATAAGAAAAGGAACGGATAGCTCCCTTCCCCCCTTACACTCCTAAAAAGCCAAATAAAATCCCCACATTTATTCCCCAATTACACAATCAAACTCTGCATGAGGCCTACAACAGCTGCCAGAGGTGCCTGCTCCATCTTCATCATCTACATCCTGGGGTCCCCAAGTTTCTCCTGCCTGAATAGAGTGCCGCAGACATTCTATGGATCGATAAGCCCTAGCTAGCTTCGAAAAAACCACAACACCTCCGTCCATGGTGTTAAACGAAACAAACCACCTTTGCCCACTCTCCACTGCCAACATCTTGCTGACTACTCTCTTCCACAACCACTTCATATAATCCACAGGGACATATGAAACTCTCCCAATAGATTGAGAGGGACGGGTCGACGGACGCCGACCCTCCCAAATTGAGCCAAGCCGCATGCGCAGACGCTTAGTCAGATCTTTTACTGGAAAGAAATTAGGTGTCCGAGGTGGCACGACCTGTGCCCAACCAAATTGGCGCAAAAGTCACCAAGGGAAATAAAAAAGGTCTATCTGAGACCAACCAGCCGCACATATGAGTATTCTCCTAGCTCCAGAACAGGCAACAACTGTCCCCACCAAGGCACTGACCAGTACAAATTCCGAGCCCCATTTTCTACAAACCAGTTCTCCCAGCTCTCAACATCCAGGCCAACGATGAAGAAGCGACGCGAAAAGAAGTTGGGTACAACCGAAAAAGGGTACTCTGGAAGGGCCACCAGGCGGAGTCTCTCAGATAACCACATGAACAGAAGTACAGGGCAACCCCTCAAGAAGTCAGAACGACCTTCTCGCCAAGCATCCAAACCGTTTAGGGTCTCTGTCAATATCACCGCTGCAGGATTACGATGGTATGACATCCATGAAATAATTGCTGTAAGTTGTGGGTCCACCAGCAGCTCCCCAGTCACCAATAACAATTTTGAAACGAGGCCCAGAGCAACGGCTCTTGCATAGCCAGCATCACCTACTTCCCGTAAATGCACGAACGGTAACACCGCCAGGAGGGAGATCATTCCTCCCGCAACCAGGGACCTGGCCGTCAAAGGTGAAATACGAAGAAACCCAGCTAACAAATCCCTAGGAGAATGGGAAAACTTGGGCAGAGCTACAGTAACGCTGGGATTTATCCCCAGCATGGCAGAAAATTCCTCGTAGGTAGGAAAAACTTCATCCAACCCAAAGTGGAATACATGGTCTTCGGGGTACCAGAATTGTACCGCCGCCATCAGCATGTTCCACTCAATAGGCCGATTGCGCCACAAAGAAACTTGACGCATGTTGAAAGCTTCGTAGTCGACATTATAAGAGCACATTTCTTCCAAGGCTTCGAGGTAGTTGGCAAACTCGATGCTACCAGGGAGAGCCATCTTGCAAGATTAAGAAATATTAAGCAGATGAGAGGGTGGAAAGGAAGAATGTGAAGGTGTGATGAAAACACTCCGCCCTTACCCCTTTTTATACTTGAAAACCCTCACAAAAGACATAGTCCCTACATAAATCGGAGGGAATCCTACCCCACAAAGTACAAAGGCTGAAGAGGGTACCAATCAAAGCTTTGAAATTGATGGGACTGAACTGAACTGCCGATAGGCAGGTCAGGGTGCTTGCCGATCGGTAACCGCCCATTTTTGGAAATTTCCCCTTTTTCCTCTTTTGTTAAATCAGAAAACTCAAATAAAAATAATTTGATATTCTCAATTGAATTTCAAAATCCCTTTTTCTCCTTATAAAATTTCCCTTTTTAATTAAAAACTTTCCTGCACAAAATTCTAAAAATATTCCTTTTTATGGTTTCAGCAGCAAAGTAAAAAAGCGCATACGCATCCATTCATTCATCATTAACAGAAAGAAAATAAAAAACTTCATTGCTTTGCATATATACTTTTCTCTGTGTTACATCAAATTTTGCCGGAAAGGAAGAAAAAAAGCAAAAACAACGGGACTCAGCCCGAACCCACATATTCTCTCTCTCTCTCTCTCTCTCTCTCTCTCTCTCTCTCTCTCTCTCTCTCTCTCTCATCTACCCTTCACCCCCTCTCTCTAAGATCTTCTACCCCTGCGACACGCTCTTTTTCCCCTACGACGGGATGATGCACCACCACTATCTGAGCCAGAGTCTTCCCCGGACGAGGCTGACGGCACTAAGCAAGAAGGAATAGGGATTGCATCCTGAATATGGGCGGTCGTCGACGATATCCAGTCCCTGATGTCTCTCATCCAAGTGGTTGACACCCGGAGTTGCTGCAAGGAAAAAACAACATCAGTATCAAGCAGAAAGGATCAAAACAGAAAAGAAAGAAAGGGGAAAACCAAAAGTTTTTCCGCAGAATGAAGGACCTCCTCTGTCAAATCCAACTCCTCTGAATCCATTGCAAGAGGACGATGCAGCATAGGCACTATCCCTCCATCAGCCCGCCGAATGTCGTACGAAGGAGTGTGCAACCGCACCAAAGGAACCTCTGAAGTCGTCGCTACAGAAGTCGACGGACCACCACCACTTTGAGAGGACCCCACTGGCCGACTCGAACCCACACGAGGGAAAGGCAAGGCATCATATATGTTGGGTGCCATCAACCAGATCGTCACGAAGTCCATATAGTCATACGGTGCAGCCGTGTCAGTATACAACGAGTAGGACTCGCTAATCATCGCTGCAACCCTCGCATCCTCCGGCAGTAGCCGCTACCACCTCATAGACATAGGAGGCTAGGCAGGTGGCACCACCACCTCCCCCTCAGTAATCTGCCGAACCACCCGCTCACCGAGATACCAAGAATGGCCAAACTCGTGCGCCAACAAACGCCTCATCTGTGCATTCACCCGAGTCATCCCCGTATCCTGAACGGCTATCCCCTAAGGATAAAAGGTCACCTGAAAATCCCCAAGCAGGCATAAATCAATACAAAATCAGAGCATGCAAAGAATAAGACTGAAAAGGAAAGGACCTTACCCTATCACTAGTCAGGCCATTCAAGACCTGACGCACCGCCTCCAGAGAGAGGGATCCCTTCGACTGCCGATTGGCCTTCCGCCACCGATACAATCGATAGGAGTCTCCAACAGTCTCATCCTTCAAGCCAATCAGTTGGGTATTGCACCCAATCACCTCATAGAACCACGTCTGCCAAAGATAAGGATTCACAGTCAAGAGGAGATGCATGAAAGGAAAATGCGAATACATGAAAGGAAAATGCGCAAAGTAAAGAATACCTCAAGGAGATACGTGACTCCAGTAAAAGTCTGCCGGCAGCACCGGCTGAATGCATCCAAAGAGGAGTAAAGGGTCGCCAGAGTCAGGCTCCCCCAATCATGGAGAGGGATGTTCGAAAACATCCTTAAGTATGGAAAAACCACAAATGAACGACGTCGCCGCTCGACGCCACCATAAAGCCCCCCAAAACCAACAAGGTGAACAATCGGGCCATCTGCCTCACCTGCATCCCGTCTTCCAAATCAATATCCTTACTCAACAGAACATCCTTCAGCAAGGACATCCAGATAAAATCACCGGACACTATCCTCCCTACGTCACCAAGCGCCGCGCGCACCGCCTCCGGCCTCACCCGCAAAGAGCGATCCACCTCTATCTGCTCCCCATCACAGTCTAGTCCCAGCAACTGCTGCACATCTATGGGAGTCACCGTCATCTCCCCGAAGCCGAAATGAAAAGTGTGGGTAGTGTACCACCACCTCTCCCCCAGAGCGCATAAGATCGCTGTCGAGCGAGGCGTCTCATCCAGCGCAGACGCCAACCTCCCAAAACCCGTTGATGATACCACCCAGTTCACCACAGGTGGAAGATGCTCCCAAACATCCTTAAGCCCCGTCGTCCCGCGGGCATTCATGTTCTTTAGAGAGACATCAGACTGTCAGAAGAAAAAATCTTATCAAAATCTAAAGGAAAAAAATCATCAAGAATAATTCCAAAGGTCAATTTACTTACATAACCGCCAGGGCTCACCACCTTCGAAGGGCGATGACGCGACGGCTCCCGTAGCAAGGTCCGCTCATCCAAAACCGGCTCGAAAGCATCAAAAGCATTCTCGTTCCCCAAAGCAAGAGGTGCTCTATCTCTCCACTCCACATTCGCCCAGCCATCAATAATCAACCACTCCCTGTGGACTGCAGTGCTAACAAAGGTGGCCATTTCTCAAAGATCGGAATGCTAGAATGATTCGCAGAGAGAAATCTCACAAAGAGAGAAAGAAAGAAGCTGTGAAAATTGAAGGGATTCGCCCCCTTTATATAGGATGCCAAGCTCCATGCCGATCGGCATTGACCCCCCACCAACCGATCGGCACTGCCTCTTTACCTTCCCGAGGCAGTCCAAAAGTCCGTGCCACTGGCGAATGGCACCCCTCAGATTATGTCGACCGGAATCCCCCTCAAAATTTCGTAAAGAAATTCCCAGAAAATTCCAGAAAATCCTATAAAATCCTCATAAAATTCCTAAAAATCCTAGGAAGAATTTAGAACATTTTCGCCAAGAAAACTTCGCATTCCCTCAGGCGAAATCTCTTTCTCCCCAGCGGATCACCCAAAGGTCTCAAATCTCCCCAGCCATCGGCTCCCAACAATCAGTTATGCAGCTCAAATCAAAGGCACAAAGTCTCCCCAGCCGTCAGCTACCCAGTGCGAAACTATATCATAAGGTAATTTCCCCCAATGGAATTCAAAGAATCACTCGCCCCAGGCGATCTCTCCCAAAGGATGATCCAAATCTTCCCTAGCTCATTCACTGTTTCCCAACAAAACTTCAAATCCGATTCCTATCCCCAGTGGAACCCCTTTTTTTCCCCAAAGGAAATGCAACCACTCTTAGGTCATAATTGACCTCGATCTTAGAGCGTCACCTGACTTAGGTCAGAATTGACCTTGGTCCTCGGTCGTTATCACTCTTAGGTCAGAATTGACCTCGGTCTTGGATTGTCACCTGAGTTAGGTCAGAATTGACATCGGTCCTCGATCGTCACCACTCTTAGGTCATAATTGACCTCGATCTTGGATCGTCACCTGAGTTAGGTCAAAATTGACCTCGGTCCTCGGTTGTCACCACTCTTAGGTCAGAATTGACCTCAGTCTTGGATCGTCACTTGAGTTAGGTCAGAATTGACCTCGGTCCTCGGTCGTCATAACTCTTAGGTCAGAATCGACTTAGGTCTTGGATCCTCACCTAAGTTAGGTCAGAATTGACCTCGGTACTCGGTCTTCACCACTCTTAGGTCAGAATTGACCTCGGTCTTAGATCGTCACCTGAGTTAGGTCAGAATTGACCTCGGTCCTCGGTCGTCACCACTCTTAGGTCAGAATTGACCTCGATCTTGGATCGTCACCTCAGTTAGGTAAGAATTGACCTCGATCCTCGGTCGTCACCACTCTTATGTCAGAATTGACCTCGGTCTTAGATCATCACCTGAGTTAGGTCAGAATTGACTTCGGTCCTCGGTCGTCACCACTCTTAGGTCAGAATTGACCTCGGCCTTAGATCGTCACCACTCTTAGGTTAGAATTGATCTCGGTCTTGGATCGTCACCTCAGTTAGGTAAGAATTGACCTCGGTCCTCGATCGTCATCACTCTTAGGTCAGAATTGACCTCGGTCCTCGATCGTCACCACTCTTAGGTCACAATTGACCTTGATCTTGGATCATCACCTGAGTTAGGTCAGAATTGACCTCGATCCTCGATCATCACCACTTTTAGGTCAGAATCGACCTCGGTCTTGGAACGTCACCTGAGATAGGTCAGAATTGACCTCGGTCCTCGATCATCACCACTTTTAGGTCAGAATCAACCTCGGTCTTGGAACGTCACCTGAGATAGGTCAGAATTGACCTCGATCCTCGATCGTCACCACTCTTAGGTCATAATTAACCTTAGTCATCGGATCATCACATCTCCAAGCCCACAGAATTGGCTTCGACCTGTAGAATTGGTCACCCACCTCACTCCTTAGGTCCTTAGAATCAACCTTGACCCTCTGAATAAGTCATCCCCAGTACGCTCCTTAGGTCCTCATAATCGACCTCAACCCTCTGAATCGGTCATACTCCTTCAAAAGTATCATGTGGTGTCTATTCGACGGTCATCATTTATTCCAAACTCACCCGTTGAGGGGCTCTATAGACACCCCATTCTATTACCCCCTAACTCTCCTTAAATCCCTAGTACCTCCCTTCATCACTATAAACCCAGGTCATGTCCCGAGCACTGACCTGGAAGCCATCGAGAACTCCCCGGCTCAGTTTGACCTAAAAATCAAAATCTTCATCTCGATCGAGACTGAATGAATCTTCAAAGGACACTGAATACCCTTTCCAATGAACTGCCCCGTTCACGATTCCGACTTACCGTGAGGACGAACGATCCATTTACGTCCGAAACCTGACCCAGAAGCCATCAGGCGATCCCTCTCGGGCTCTTTTTGACCTAAGTTAACTCTTCATCTCGACCAAGGCTAAATGAATCTTCAAAGGGCACTGAATCCCCTTTCCAACGATCCATCACGTGCGTGATTCCGACTTACCATGCGGACAAACGATCCGTTTGACTCCGAGAGGTCACCGAATGCTTCTTGGGCCCTGTTGACCAAAGTCAACTCTCCGAAATAGGTCAAACTCTTTGGAATGTCAAAGTACATCTCCTAACCTTTCCAACAGTCCACCCCGTGTGCGATTCGGACTTACCATGCGGACGAACGACCCGTTTATGTCCGAACGATTCCCCGTCTAATGGATTGACAAACGCTTCCGAGCCACATTTGACCTAAAGTCAACTTCTGAACCTGGGAGTAGTCCAAAGTAATTTCAAAGGTCTCTGAATTAACTTTCCAACGGTTTGCCCCGTGCACGATTCGGATCAACGGTTTGCGTTTGGCAGCTAATTTTCTGAAACGGCCTGAAAAACACCGCCAAATGGCAGGTTGCCAAACCTGTGTGTCGGCAGGTGCCGATAGGCAGTACCAAAGTCCCGCCGATCGACAGTCCCCTGGACCTATAAAAAGAGGCCTTGAACTCATTTGCAAGAGAGCCCAAATCATAAGCATATCACTCTTAGCAAATCCCGAAAACCTCTCTCGAAGTCAGCGTGATTTCCATATCCAAACCCCCTTCCCACCTTCACTTTTCATCACCTTTTACATCCAATTTGGTGAATTAACTACCCTCCATCATCATCCAAGTGCAAGGGCTGCTCTCCAACTTTCAAGAATAAGCTCAACATCTCCAAGAAGGTCCAATTTCTCAACTCTCTCTTTAAATTCTCATAAATTCGCAATGACTTGTTTTATTACTTAGCACTTTTATTATCTCATCTCACACATCCTAATATACTTTTTATTAACTATTATTGCACATCTCTTATTTTCATATAAATAAAAACCCCACAAACAAGAAAAAGAGGGTTTGCTCATAAATTCCAAGTAGGGATTCTCACACTTTTCTTTCAACTAAAACACTTTTTACACACACACACACACACAAATAAGAGAAGTCCCCAGTTGGATTTATGGGTTAAACCCCACCCCTCGTTTGCATGCGAACTACGTGGACTTTGATGCCTTTATAGGCTACATAGGCGTCTCGGAGTAAAACCCAAGACTCGAGTCCTTATTCTTACTTTTTCTCTCATGTTATATTTTCTTTAAATCCAATTTTCTTATATTCTATATACTTATTCTTAATAGCATATTATTTCACAAGCGTTACCGTTCTATTATAACGATCAACGTAAGGGTAATCGCGCAAATCCTATTTTCTACATTATCCTTACATTCCTACGGAGGACTCGCTTTATCTCTTCCATGATACAGGTCGAGGATTCCTATCTCCACTATATATACACATGCACGCATATCACAGGGAAAATAAAGGAATATAACAAAATCCAGGAGAGACCTCAAGGGCGGAATGGGTGCCTAACACCTTCCCATTTTGTAACTTAGCCTCCGGACCCTTCATGAATCATTTTGGTTTTGCATGTATCAGTATGTCTTTGGATGCTGTCCTTTGGGATGGCTTCCCCTTTTCTTTTGTCTGTTTTGAGTAAAATAGACTAGCGACTCTAAATCTCTCTACATTTTTACACCTCACACATTGACCTCGGCCGAAGCGCTCCCGAGAGGGACACTCGGGACCTAGGATCCTTCCACATTTTCTCTCGCCGCGTCGCCGTGAGGATCGGGGATGACCACAGACATACAATCTAATATCCCCCCAAACCCATAAATGGAAATATTAAATTACATGTCTTTGAAATCTTCAAGATCTTCAAACTTCAATTCTTAAATGTTTCTTTGTCATCATCAGGGTGTGTCAAATGAATCCTTAATTTTTACCTACACATATGAGATAAGAAACAAATAACCGTGATGCGCAACAGTTTGAAAACAATGATAATTGTAAATGACAATATCAATTAAGCATAAGCAAATCATTAAATCAAACAAGCATACTCCCTCATAATATGTTCTCCCCTTTTTTATGATGTCCCCAAATAGACAATGAGAAGAAACATAGAAAGAAATTCGAAGTGTGTCACAAAGTACTAAACTTCCCCTTTTTTAAAAAAAATCAAAAAAATTCTTACAAAATATACAACAAAAATCACACCATGAAAAAAAACTAAGAAAACCAAGTCAGTGATAGCGTAAGCGTAGGGGTGTGAACAAATTCGATGAGAAAATCAATGTATACAACCATAACATATGTGCACGATGAATTTCAGATACTCCTTGTGAATGTACTCAATTTCGTCCTTAGGTGTAAAAATGGTGAATTTATATGAAATTAATTTAATCTAATCGACAAATCAAAGTTAAAAATGATTTTCACACCAATAACGGCCAAAACTATTTAACGCTTGTTCAAAATTTTCAAGGACGTGCAAACTCGTTGAATTTACCTCCATCCAAACTCCCTCATATATAATAATGCTTTTTCTTTTCTGTTGAATTAAAATAGCAAACTAAACTATGTTGTCCTTGGCTACTTTTATCAATGCCACATTTTTAGGCCCTTGCCAACAGTGGTTTTCACAACAAGATTATTACTCTCTCATATCCCTTTCCCGTGGTCGTTCATAATTTTTGATTCTTAGCAAATTTGACACGGGCAACGGTTCTCACATGCACTACTTTTATTGTTCTAATTTTATCGCATTTGGTTTGTTTCATAGGCAGAATTGAGATGAAAACACCTAAACCAACATATGACAGAGAAGTGCAATGAACAAACAAACTCATGCATGTGTGCATTAAAGGAGAAAATGAGTCAATCATGTCGAATTATATCACTAATTGCATCTCAATGACTCCAATACACTAAAAAGCACAAGGATGAAATGATGTAGCGTCTCAAATCACTATAAAAAAATCATGTGGAATATGAAAATGATGTTGTGACTTTGGCCATCCTAAATGTTAATTCATATACAGTGCAAAATGGAATTACAAAAATCTTTTTGAGTTTTTCAAAAAATAAATACAAGAAATAAAATATTTTTGTCTTTTTCATTTTTCTTAAAAATCGAAAATATTTTTGAATTTTTCCTTTTTCTTAAAAAACCAAAAATCTTTTTGTATTTTTCTAAAAATATGAGTAAGAAAAAATATAATACACAAAAATGATACAAATGATACAATCTAGAAATAGGAACATATGATATAAGCATGAAAAATGTATCCTATATTAGACATGGTAACCATCCCTCAGTCAACTGTGCAAATTCCTAAAGACTTCCTAAGACTCTCAAATTTCTAAGGGCATCTAAAGGCTTCGTAAAAATATCGGATAACTGAAGGTCTGAAGACACAAAACTCAAGGACACGAATTTCTTTTCTACTAACTCTTGAATAAAGTGCTCGGGTATCCTATGTAATACCCCGCAATTTTATGCTTTCTAAATTTGGGGATTTATTAAATTTAATGTGAGTTATTAATTTAATATAAATTCAGAAATTAATTATTTTTTTATAATTACTAACGTGACGAGAGTTAGTAATCATTGGAAACTTGTTGAATATTACTAATGAGCAAAGTAATATATAATATTGGTTTCATTAAATGTCACGAGTGAATAAAATGACAATTTTGAAAACTTAAGTCGGGACGCGCCCATGTCGGGTCGGGACTAAATGTTGATTAATAAAAGTGAATAAATTATAAGTCACCCGTATGGTCATTTCGAGTGCGTCAAAGTGTCCGAAAGGGTCGAGATAGTCAAAATAATGTACCCGGAGGTTTAGTTTGGGTCTCGATACATTTTTAGGCCTAATTAACACCCCGGGAAGGCGTTTTGGTCATTCTACATTTTTAGACCTGAAAACCCACGAAAATTGTAAGGTTATATCAGATGCTTAGGGTTGTCTTCTAGGGTTAACACAACCAAAAACAAGTGACGGCCATTGGAGAAGGAAAGAGAGAGCTTGCCAAAGAGTTCTAGGCCAAGAACTCCTCCGTTTGCGCCGCCGTCGTCGCCAAAAGATAAATCGCGTAACGAGGATCACCACCACACTGATTTTAGAACAAATCAGAGACAAAAAATTCCCAGGCAAGTATTTATCTTGCTTAATTTCGTTAATGCTTCATTCATATTAGTTTTAGGTTGATTAGGATGAGTTTTTATGAAAGAAAACCCATGTAGGTGATTAGAAATCGCATGTTGTAGTGATATAAACAATAATCTGGAAATCCCTTTCACATGTAGAGGTTGAACCATGGATTTATGATGGATTAGGAGTAGAAATTCTGGAAAAAGAATGATTTGAATTAAGTTAAAGGAATTTTTAGGGTTCATGAGAATTGTATAAATTTTGGCACTTTTAATCCACGATTCTTGATGAAAACTCACATGTCTTATGTAGAATATTGTCCATTTGGGTTTAGAATGTTTGTGGTATCAATTTCTGGGAGTTTGGGAGTTAAAAATCTGGATTTGGATGATGTTGGATGATAGAACCCGTAACTGGTATTCTGCAGATTTCGTCATACCTGCTTGATCGATCGATCGAGCCCAGAGCATCGATCGATCGATGGTTCGATCGATTGACCCCTTTCTATTGATCGATCGACCCCTTCTGGGAAAAACCAGCTTTTTCCTTGGGTTGACTTAATCCGATTAAATGCGTAATAAATCTTGATTAATGTTATTAGGATATAAGGAAACATAAAAAGGACCAGTATGGTCAAGGTAACCCCGTTAAGTGGAACTTTAATGAAATGGGACAAACGAAGGGTAAGCGAGGAAATATTCATACCTAAGAAATCTAACGTGCGTAGACTTAAAAATCGAAATGTCTAGGACTTGGATTAGAAGGTGAGTGAGGGCTTATTGAAATTGTACTTAGGTAAAAGATAATACTTCGAGAGATGAGAAGTGAGTTGGAATAAATTAAATCTCGAAAATAAAATGAATAAGAGACAAACCGTTATACATGATAACCAAATAATGAGAAATAAGGATAAATATCATAATTATGGGTTATGAGAATGTACCTAAATTTGATATGGTAATAGTAGTATATTTATATGACTGTGTTTATGCATATACTATATACGTGTGAAAATCATGCCCGCGCTACTTGCTATCCCTGACGTTACCGCGCTGGAACAGTCTTATCTCGATGGGACCTTTATGGGGGATATTGACTCGTACCCTAGAAGATAGAAATCCTTTGGTACAGGTTATCGAATCGATAGTCAGACGGTCCTAAGAGACGTGAGGGCATGTGCTGACCTCTTAGAGACTTGGAAACTATGCTTTGCCTCAATATTGTTTGTGTTTGTGTTAATACAGTTCGAGAGTGATTCCGAACTTGTATTTCCCTTAGTACGAGTGATACGGGGACTGGATAGCAGAGTATGCCCGCACCATAATTATTACGTGGGGTGCTGTTAGAATATATATATTATATGAGTATTTAATATATATATATATATATATATATTTAAATCTGGGATTTGGAAACTACCTACTGTGTCTATGGTAAGTAAGAAAGGAACAATTATTTCAATTTGGGATTAAGTGTTTGAAAAGTATAATATGTTACTAAGAAACTTTATTAGTAAATAAGGTTTAAATGAGAACTTTGTTGTTAAATGAAATTAACCTCTTAAACAATTGAATTTGTGAGTTTAAATCTTACGAGCAACCTAAGATAAGATAAGTTAAACCGTTGGGAAGGTTAGTGCGATAGGTGTGCACATTAGAAGAGAGGTGAGAATTTTTCAAGGGATTGCCTCACTAATATGTTGTTGCATTGGCTAGTAAATATTTTAAATACTTGTTAAACTAATCTTAAATCGTTTTTACAATCAGGCTCTGACCCGTTTCCATTTTCTTTTCTCTCTTGTATATATGTATATATTACAAGTGCCCAGTCGCAGGGGCGTCTTGCATAGGATCCTTTGGAAGGAACGCGCTGTAGCTTAGGTGGGAGTTGCAGGCCTCTTGCTTAGACGACCTCATTTATTTGATTCCACTCCTAGCACTATTTATTCCAGTTGGGCATGTGTCGCCCTTTACCATTATTCAATTGTTTTATTAGATATTGTGATTCGTTTATTTCCAGTATTTACACTTTGGGACTTATTAATGTCAGGATGTTTTTCCTTTAAGTTTTAATATTGGAATCAATTAGTTGGATGTTTAATTATTTGGATTATATGTTCCAGGATAGTTGTTGTGTGATTCTTTAACTATAAATTATGTAAAGTTTTAAATGTTGGTTTATATAAATAAAATTTGGAAAGTAATGTCTAAAATGGTTCTGACAGTTAGCTTAATTATTTAGGGTGTTTAAATTGGAAAAGTTATTTTTACGACAGTGATGCTAAGAATGAACCGTCCGTCACCTTGATTATAATTTAATAAAGGACTGATCACCCGGTATTTAATTAGGCGGTGTGTCACAGGTGGTATCAGAGCATCGGGTTCTATTGTCCTTTAAGATTTGTACGGCTTATCTCGTTTCCATCTTAGTATCTTCAATTTAGAGCCCTAACATTAGGAATGTTGTATTCATCTTTATGCGTTGGAAATTCATGCATCTGCGATTTGTCGAAGTGAATGTTGAACTTATTCAAATTAATTTTTTTTTAATTTTTCAGATGGCCTGTCAGGACGAACAAGCTAAGGCCATTGGGGAAGTTAATGAGCAAGGAAAACTCACACCTCAGGTGTCTCCGAAAAGGGTACCAATCGTCGAATTTGCGGGCATTGTGGCACGAGCAGTTGCCACTGTAGTCTTACAGTACCACGAACGCAGCATGCAGCTTAGAGGAGGCAAAAGATCTAGAGAGGTTGATCAAATTCATGTGACTAAAGTTGACAATTGTGTGAAGGCATCGGAATTGCGACAACAAACCACACAAGACCGAGACAGTTCCAGAGGTAACAAAATTTATGTAAAGGACCAAAAGTGTCAGGGACAACAAGGTTGGGGTCAAAATGAAGTCACAAAGAGGTGTTTCAAATGTGGAAGGAATGGTCATAGACGTCAATCTTGTCCGAATCAGACTGGGGAGAAACTACAACCCGACCAGCGAGGAATTTCGGAACTCTGCTATAAATGTGTACAATCGGGTCACAAGTGGAGGGATTTTCCTCAACCTGGCATCATTTTTCCGCAAATTTCTTATCAAGGCCAGCAAGACCAAGGAAAAAGCGAAACTAGTCAACAACGTAGTGAAGTAAGACAGTTTTGAGGGAAGTGCTTCCAATGTGGAAGGAATGGCCATAGGCGTCAGGATTGCCCAGAGAGAAATGGGTCCCCACGGCAGAAGGGCACCAGTGATAAACCGCAGAATTTAGCCCCACTAGCTATTCCAGCAGCCTCAGTTCAGCAGAGGAAATTACAGTATGGACGTGTAGGTAACGTACACCAGTTAGCAGCACCTCAGGCTCCAACCGAGATACGAGGTACGTTCCATATAATGGGTGCTATGAGTTGAGTTTTATTTGATACTGGGGCGACGCACTGTTTTATAGCTACCCATTTTATGAAGGCCTTAGGGTTATTAGCCACAACAGAGAGCACTGTGACGTGTGTAGACTCACCACTGAGAAATGGATCGCTAATTTTCTTTATATGCCGGGGTGTGGGGGTAGAGATTGGTAGCTTGGTATTACCAGCAGACATGTTAGTCTTAGATATTCATGAGCACGACATTATTATCGGTATGGATTGACTCGCAGCTTACAGAGCCATGATAGATTGTTTCGGTGGGAGTATTGTCTTTGCTATTCCGGGGCAAGAGATGTTTGTAGTGGTGATGTCTCGCCCAGAGGGAGGCTCGACCGCTCATTTGTATTACATAGAGGAGGATACCTCTAAGGAGGTTGTGATTCGCTTAGACTCGATCCCAGTTATTCGTGAGTATTTCGATGTATTTCAGGAGATACCAGGCCTACCCCCCAGTCGAGAGAAAGATTTTGTCGTAGATTTATTACCGGATACTCAACCTATAGCACGCGCTCCATACCGTATGGCTCCGACGAAGATGCGAGAGTTACGAGATCAGATAGAGCACCTGTTAGGTCAGGGCTTCATTCGCAGGAGTACCTCACCTTGGGGGGCTCTAGTTTTGTTTATGAAAAAGAGAGATGGTTCACTGAGGCTATGTGTGGACTACTGGGAGCTGAACAAGGTCACGATACGGAACAAGTATCCGTTGCCTCGAATCGACGATCTGTTCGACCAGCTGAGGGGAGCAACTTTCCTTTCGAAGATAGATATGAGGTCAGGGTACCATCAGCTACGTATTAGGGAGCAGGATGTTTCAAAGACTGCTTTCTTGACGAGATATGGGTCCTATGAGTTCAGAGTGATGCCATTTGGACTCACGAATTCTCCAGCCGTATTCATGGACTTGATGAACCGAGTGTTCAGAGAGTTCTTGGATCAGTTTTCCATCGTCTTCATAGATGACATCCTGATATATTCACACTCCGAGGAGGAGCATGCCGAGAACTTAAGGTAGGTTCTTCAGACTCTACGAGAGCATTAGCTGTATGCTAAGTACAAGAAGTGCGGGTTCTAGTTACATGAAGTGCAGTTCTTGGGACATGTTGTTTCTGAACAAGGGATAACAGTTGACCCGAGTAAAGTGTCAGCGGTGAGGGAGTGGGGACAGCCCACGACACCGACGGAAGTACGTAGTTTCTTGGGATTAGCCGGATACTATAGGATATTCATTCGGGGGTTCTCCAAAATAGAGGGTCCATTGACGAACCTGACTCGTAAGGGGGTACCATATGTTTGGGACAATGCTTATCAATTGGCCTTCGACGAGCTGAAAGACAAGCTTACTTCAGCACCGGTCCTTGCTTTACCTAAGTCGGGCATGGAGTACCTGGTTTACACCGATGCCTCTTTACGGGGACTTGGGGGAGTACTTCAGCAGGAGGAGATGGCTATAGCTTTTGCCTCCCATAATCTTAAGTCACACGAGAAGAATTACCCCACACACGACCTAGAGTTAGCAGCGGTTATCTTTGCATTGAGGATATGGAGGCACTATTTATTGGGGGGAAAATTTTGCTTGTTCACAGACCATAAGTCACTGCAGTACCTGTTCACTCAGCGAGAAATGAATATGCGTCAACGCAGGTGGTTAGAGTTTGTGAAGGACTATTAGTTCGACATACAGTACCATCCGGGGAAGGCCAACGTAGTTGCCGATGCGTTGAGCCGTAGACCGATAGATGATGTAGCGGACATCTGGAAAGCAAAGTGGAAAAAGTTAGGTCACCAGGATGCAGTAGCCCGTTCCTTCATATCTGTCATGACAGTGACACCCGAGATTGTTACGAGGGTGATACAGGCGCAGACCGTAGACCCATTTTTCCAGGAGTAGATTGTACGACTTTTAGCTGTGGGTGCTGAGTCCTATTCTGTTAGTTCTGATGAGAGTTTGAGGTTTAATGGGAGATTGGTGGTCCCAGAAGGAGCAGACTTACATCATGCAGTGATGAACCTGTCTCACGGGTCCTGATTTGCGGTACATCCTGGGGGAGATAAGATGTACCAGGATATGAGGCGACAATACTGGTGGAGTGGGATGAAAAAGGACATTGCTGAGTTCATGTCCAAATGTTCTACCTGCCAGCTGGTAAAGGTGGACTATCAGAAACCGTCAGGGTTGCTTCAGCCATTGGAAATACCTGGGTGGAAGTGGGAGAGTATTTCCATGGATTTTATTACAGGGTTGCCTACATCATAGCGGGGCCACGACTCCATCTGGGTGATTGTGGACTGTTTGACCATGGTGGCTCATTTTCTGTCGGTGCGGACAGACTATACCACGGGTCAATATGCTCAGTTGTTCATTGCTGAGATTGTCAGGTTACATGGGGTGCCCCTGAATATTGTGTCAGATAGAGACAAGATTTTCGTGTCGCATTTCTAGGAGAGCTTTCAGGAGGCTATGGGTACAGAGTTGAGGTTGAGTTCAGCTTATCACCCACAGACAGATGGACAAACAGAGCGTACTAATCAGATGTTAGAGGATATGCTACGCATGTGTGTCCTTAATTTTGGAGGAGGTTAGGAGCCACATCTTCCACTGGTAGAGTTCGCTTATAATAACTCTTATCAGTTCACGATTGGCATGCCTCCATTCGAGGCTTTGTATGGTAGGCCTTATCGTTCCCCAACGTGTTGGCTAGAGGTGGGGGATAACAAGTTGCTCGAACCAGAGGTGATTCAGGAAACCTCCGCGAGGATTGAGATTATCAGGAGTCGCATTCGAGTAGCCCAGGACAGGTAGAAAAGCTACGCCGATGCAAAACGGTTCTTCTGAGAGTTTAATGTGGGGGACCAAGTATTACTACGTGTATCTCCTATGAAAGGAGTGATGAGTTTCGGGAAGAAAGGGAAATTGGCCCCGACGTACGTGGGACCATTTCCCATTATCAAGAGGGTTGGGCCAGTAGCATACAGATTGGGACTGCCAGAGCATTTACATCGTATCCACGATGTATTCCACATCTCGTCATTGAGACGATACCTTCGGGATGATATGGCCCACACCCACATCGCGATAGAAGAGATAGACTTACAGCCTGACAACTCTTACGAGGAGAGACCAGTGTCTATCCTAGACCATAGCAAAAGGAGATTGAGGTCGAAGGTAGTTCCACTAGTACGGGTCCAGTGGGAGCATCATAACGTGGAGGAGTCCACCTGGGAGCGCGAGGCAGATATGCGCGAGAGATATCCAGATTTATTCTTACCAGGTATGCCTTAATTTCTGAATTTCGGGACAAAATTCCGTTATTAGGGGGGAAGTATGTAATACCCCGTAATTTTATGCTTTCTAAATTTGGGGATTTATTAAATTTAATGTGAGTTATTAATTTAATATAAATTCGGAAATTAATTATTTTTTTTTATAATTACTAACGTGACGAGAGCTAGTAATCATTGAAAACTTGTTGAATATTACAAATGAGCAAAGTAATATATAATATTGGTTCTATTAAATATCACGAGTGAATAAAATAACAATTTTAGAAATTTAAGTAGGGACGCGCCCGTGTCGTGTCGGGACTAAATGTTGATTAATAAAAGTAAATAAATTATAAGTCACTCGTATGGTCATTTTGAGTGCGCCAAAGTGTCCGAAAGGGTCGAGATAGTCAAAATAATGTACCCAGGGGTTTAGTTTGGGTCTCGGGGCATTTTTAGGCCTAAGTAACACCCCGGGAGGGCGTTCTGGTCATTTTACATTTTTATGCCTGGAAACCCACGAAAATTTTGGCACTTTTAATCCATGATTCTTGATGAAAACTCACATGTATTATGTATAATATTGTCCATTTGGGTTGAGAATGTTTGTGGTATCAATTTCTGGGAGTTTGGGAGTTAAAAATCTAGATTTGGATGATGTTGGATGATAGAACCCGTAACTGGTATTCTGCAGATTTCGTCATACCTGCTTGATCGATCGATCAAGCCCAGAGCATCGATCGATCGATGGTTCGATCAATCGACCCCTTTCTATCGATCGATCGACCCCTTCTGGGAAAAACCAGCTTTTTCCTTGGGTTGACTTAATCCGATTAAATGCGTAATAAATCTTGATTAATGTTATTAGGACATAAGGAAACATAAAAAGGACCAGTAGGGTCAAGGTAACCCCGTTAAGTGGAACTTTAATGAAATGGGACAAACGAAGGGTAAACGGGGAAATATTCATACCTAAGAAATCTAACGTGCGTAGACTTAAAAATTGAAATGTCTAGGAGTTGGATTAGAAGGTGAGTGAGGGCTTATTGAAATTGTACTTAGGTAAAAGATAATACTTCGAGAGATGAGAAGTGAGTTGGAATAAATTAAATCTAGAAAATAAAATGAATAAGAGACAAACCGTTATACGTGATAACCAAATAATGAGAAATAAGGATAAATATCATAATTATGGGTTATGAGAATGTACCTAAATTTGATATGGTAATAGTAGTATATTTATATGACTGTGTTTATGCATATACTATAAATGTGTGAAAATCATGACCGCGCTACTTGCTATCCCTGACGTTACCGCGCTGGAACAGTCTTATCTCGATGGGACCTTTATGGGGGATATTGACTCGTACCCTAAAAGATAGAAATCCTTTAGTACAGGCTATCGAATCGATAGTCAGACGGTCCTAAGAGATGTGAGGGCATGTGCTGACCTCTTAGAGACTTGGAAACTATGCTTCGCCTCAATATTGTTTGTGTTTGTGTTAATACAGTTCGAGAGTGATTCCAAACTTGTATTTCCCTTAGTACGAGTGATACGGGGACTGGATAGCAGAGTATGCCCGCACCATAAATATTAGGTGGGGTGCTGTTAGAATATATATATTATATGAGTATTTAATATATATATTTAAATCTGGAATTTGGAAACTACCTACTTTGTCTATGGTAAGTAAGAAAGGAATAATTATTTCAATTTGGGATTAAGTGTTTGAAAAGTATAATATGTTACTGAGAAACTTTATTAGTAAATAAGGTTTAAATGAGAACTTTGTTGTTAAATGAAATTAACCTCTTAAACAATTGAATTTATCAGTTTAAATCTTACAAGCAACCTAAGATAAGATAAGATAAGTTAAACGGTTGGGAAGGTTAGTGCGATAGGTGTGCACATTATAAGAGAGGTGAGAATTTCTCAAGGGAGTGACGCACTAATATGTTGTTGCATTGGCCAGTAAACATTTTAAATACTTGCTAAACTAATCTTAAATCGTTTTTACAATCGGGCTCTCACCCATTTCCATTTTCTTTTCTCTCTTGTATATATGTATATATTACAGGTGTCCAGTCACAGGGGTGTCTTGCATAGGTTCCTTTGGAAGGAACGCGCTGCAGCTTAGGTGGGAGTTGCAGGCCTCTTGCTTAGACGACCTCATATATTTGATTCCACTCCTATCACTATTTATTCCAGTTGGGCATGCGTCGCCCTTTTCCATTATTCAGTTGTTTTATTAGATATTGTGATTCGTTTATTTCCAGTATTTACACTTTGGGACTTATTATTGTCAGGATGTTTTTCCTTTAAGTTTTAATGTTGGAATCAATTAGTTGGATGTTTAATTATTTGGATTATATGTTCCAGGATAGTTGTTATGTGATTCCTTAACTATAAATTATGTAAAGTTTTAAATGTTGGTTTATATAAATAAAATTTGGAAAGTAATGTCTAAAATGGTTTTGAAATTTTGCTTAGTTATTTAGGGTGTTTAAATTGGAAAAGTTATTTTTAGGACAGTGATGATAAGAATGAACCGACCGTCACCTTGATTATAATTTAATAAAGGACTAATCAACCGGTATTTAATTAGGCGGGGTGTCACATCCTAATGTATTTTGTGCGCGAATGCTGGACTGGACTGAGGGATATGTGATATCATAAGAAATAGTCATGGTGTCCTGTGATATCCCATAATCCTCCAGAAGCTACTTCATCCACAAGAGTTTCATGCAACAACTTTCGATGGCTATGTACACAGCCTCCGCAGTGGATAAAGAGATGGAGTTTTGCTTCTTGCTAAACCAAGAGATAAGAGAAGAGCCAAAATAGAAAAACCCACCAAAAGTGATCCTACATCTGTCCTCATCCCTGGCCGAATCGGCATCCGAATAGGCGGATTAACGATCATCGATATCTAAGGAATACCAAATGCCATATGAGAGAGTCCCACTCACGTATTTGATAATACATTTAAGAGCGAGTAAGTGCGACTCTTTCGGGGATGCCTGATATCATGCACAGACTCTAAGACTAAAGGTGATATTAGGATGATTGGCAGTCAAGTAAAGAAGACTACCTATCATACTCTGATATAAGGTTAGCTCAATGTCCTTGCCTAAAGTGTCCTTGCTAAGCTTAGGTAAGTATTCATCAGGGTACGTGCGTGTTTAGCGGAGTCTAAACCAAATTTATTCATAAGGTCTCTCACATACTTGGATTGAGAGATGAACATCCCATCCTCTAACTGACGAACCTAGAGATTAAGAAATAAAGTAAGCTCGCCAACCATGCTCATCTCAAACTCACTCTTCATCTCCTCCTCAAAGTAATGAGCTTGGTGGGAGCACATGGATCCAAATACTATGTCGTCCACTAGACCTGGGAAACCAAAATAGCACTTGCTTCTCTCCAAACAAACAACGTCATATCTACTCCCCCTCTCCTGAAGCCACAAGCTAATATATAGGAAGTAATCCTCTCATACCCTGCAGAATGCCATTCAGAAAGGCACTCTTGACATATAGTAGACGTATCCTGGGTGCTTGGGGTCTTCAAACTCTTTTGGTTATTCCATGTAAACCTCCTCATGTAGAATGCCATTTAGAAAGGCACTCTTGACATACATCTGGTATAACTTAAAGCACAGATGACATGCGATGGTGAGTAGTAAATGGATGAACTCAAGCCTCGCAACAGGAGAAAATGTCTCCTCAAAGTCTACACCCTCAATCTGTGTGTAACCCTGAGCGATCAACCTATCCTTATTTAGGATTATGGTGCCATTTTCATTCATCTTATTCATGAATATCCATTTAGTACCAATCACGTTCATCTCACTAGGTCGGGGGGACAAGTTCTCAGACATCATTTTTCTTAAACTGAAGCAGCTCTTCCTGCATAGCAGATATCTAGTGTTCATCTTTGAGCACTTCTTTGTGATTATTGGGATCGACCTTGGACGTGTATCACACAAAGCTAACAATGTTCTCTAGATGAGAACGAGTCTTGACCCTAAGGTGGGATCTCCTAGAATGGTAAAAGAATCATGATTTTACTGAACCCAAGAATATGTGTCCCTTAAGTCAGGAGTAGGGTCCACCCTGGGTGTGTAAGGGACAATAGGATAATCACAAGGAAGTGCGTGATCCTCACACAAATGGCTAGGATCAATAAACATTGGTGGTTTGTCATCTTTCACGGTGATGTTTATTAAATCCATAAACTAAGAGATGCTCAGGTTATAAACTTAGTATGCTCTACTCGTCGATGAATAGCCTAACAATATTCCCTAGTCACTCCGATAGTTGAACTTCCCTAATTTCTCTCTATCCCATAGGATGTAGCATTTGCTCCCAAAAATACGAAAGGTTGGACTTCTTTCCAGTCTACAATTCATAAGGCATCTGAAGTGTGTGTGGAAAAAGATATACCCTATTCATCGTGTGGCACGCGGTAGACATTGCCTTTGCCCAAAATCTCCTAGCAACTCCATGAACTAGAAGCATAGATCTAGCCATCTCCTAAATTGTCCGATTCTTCCTCTCAACAATCCAATTTTGCTGAGGAGTCTTCACGGCCAAAAATTCATTTTTGATCCCATGGATATCACGGTAAAGATCCACCTTTGATTTATTAAATTCAGTGTCGTTGTCACTAAGCATTCTATTGATAGTGACACTGTGTTGATTTTACAGAACACGACACTTGGTCGTAAGAAACTCGATAGCATCGAATTTCTCCCTTAAAAATCCTACTATTGAATAACCCGAGAAATCATATACCATCACGAGGATGTACCTTTTGCCACTTATACTCTCAGTATGAGTAGGACCCATAAGATCCATGTGAATCAACTCAAGCACATATGAAGTGGTAATGGAATTCAACTTCCTATGGGGACTACAGGCTTGTTTTCCCAACTAACAGGGTCCACAAACTGCAGAAGTTGGCTTCCCCAGTGACGAAAACCCACGTAAGCGCTCCAAATCGTCTGAAATTGGCATGACCTAGACATTGATGCCACAGATCCATAGGAGTGATTGTGGCACTGTTGTAGACAAATGAGGACTTGGGCACAATTCTATAACAATTATCTTCAGTCCTCACCCCTTGCAAAAAAAAATTTATCGACTTGGTCAGAAACGTTACACGCGTTCTGGTTAAACTTTACTGTAAAGTCAGCGTCGCACATCTAGCTAATGTTGAGAAGGCTTGCTTTCAAACCATTGACATACAAAACGATATATAGCTTAGTAAAATCGGGTATCTCTACTGTACCTCATCCTACTATTCTAGATTTACTTCCATCTCCAAAAGTGACTTTACCTTCCTTGTCATCCTCTAGAAGGTAAAAAATGAGACTTCACCTGTCATGTGTCTGGAGTATCCACTATCAAAATACCACTGTGAGGTATTATATGCTTTAAGAGAGATATGAACAATAAAGGATTTTACGTCATTCTTAGGCACCCAAGAAGAGGTAACCTTTTATTTACCCTTGTTGTTGATGGTTCTATCGGGGATGTTGGAAGTATCCACTGACGGCAAAGACATATGTTAGAATTCCTCCTTCAAACTCTGAGATGTGGCAACTAGAAACTCAACCTACTCTTTAAGAATAGTAAGACTCTCTCTTTCGTCTCTCCTAAATATTTTTCTAACATGATGATCCTAAGAGCTAACCCTTTGTTATGCTTTAGTTTTAAAAGAATCAGCATATAAATCAGTATAAGCGTCTTGAAGGTCGCTCTTGCTCTCACTTGCAGCATCCTCTCCCTCACTCTCATCGTTTTCACTGTCGAGATCTCTTTGTGATGTAGCATATTCATCGTCATGAGTATCACTGGCAGTACTCACATGGCTAGCCATAAATTCAGTGAAGTTGCATCCATTTGGTGATTTGTCTCCAGAATCCACAGACTCGACCTCACTGTCATCACTAAGGGAGGCATTTAAAGCAGCTTTACCTTAGCCTTGGCGTTTCAACCTAGTTGGACACTCAAAAGCCTTATGACCTCTCCCGTCACACTCATAGCATCTCTCTTCGTCTCTTTTAGGCATGTCCTTCTTATCTTTATCAATTTTCTTCCCAAAATTGTTTTTCTTGAAATTCTTTTTATCTTTGAAATTGCCATGATTTTTTTAATTTGAGAAATTTCTTGAAATTTTTTGCAAATAGTGCCAAATCGCCTAAATCAAAATCAAACTTAGAATTTGATGTTTCTTCCTCTCTTCATTAAGATGACTCTACCCTCTTTCTAGAAGACTCTTCACTTTTTCTAGCCCGTGCTTTAAGTGTTATCCCTTTATCTTAATATTTAACCGCTTTAGGAAACATTTCTATTTCATACGTCTAGAGGTCTCCTACCAGTTATTCTAATTTAAGAGTGTTTAACTTTCCTAATAAATTTAATAGTATACAGTGACTTTGGGGATAAACTCATAGGCAATGATTTCAAAATCTTTTTAACTACTCATGCATCAGGAATATGTTCACCAAGATTGAAGATAGTATTAATAATATCAGATATACGTGTATAAAACTCATCATAACATTGAGATTCAAGCATGGTGATTATATCAAATTGAGTAGTTAAATTTTTCAATTTAGATTCTTTAACTACAATTGTGCCTTCATGGCTAAGTTTAAAACATACCATACTTCCTTTGACGTGGTACAAGTCATGATGCGTCGGAACTCGTCGGGTGAGCTGGCTCTAGAAATTGTACTTATCCCACCACAATTATATGTGATCCATTTAAATTCATCCTCAGTCCAATCAGACACGGGGTTTCAGATTTGTCACATTTTCTACGGTAACAGAGAGAGGATTTCACCCTCTTTCACATACTAACTAGACACTTTCATCGATGGCCTTTAAAGTAGATTTCATGAGGGTTTTCCAGTAAGCATAATAAGTCTTGTCAAAAACTGGCATCCAATTATATAAGTTTTCCATTAAACTTAAGCTTTTTCAAAAATTAATTTTTTCACGATATTGATATTCAAAAAAACTTTGCTAAAATTTACACGATATAATTGTGTAATTGGCTCTGATACCAATTTGAGAGTGCGATTTCATTCAATGTATAAACTTATTTATTTAAATTCTAATTTTATCACCAATTTAATAAAACCCTAAACATGCATCTAATTGTGATTGAAAGTGATAAATATATCTAGCATGAAAGAGAAGCAATCACAAACACAGAATTGAGGAAAAAACCCCAAAGGGGAAAAACTTTTTTATTTCACTATATGATGTAAACCACAACTTTACATATATAGATAAATACGACGTGTTTTTGATAGACGAATGCTCGCAGGCCTCGGTTCGTTTTCATCAACAAAAGATCCCTCAAGAGCTCCAACACTAAGCAAGGCTTCCTTCTCCACAAGATGTAATCCAAGAATGGGTAATATGAGTAATAAGGGTTTTTAATGATTCACATATAGATTTGGGATATTTGGATGAATCAAAATAGGTTTTAACCTAAAATATGAATTCTTAAAATCGCTGCAGTTCTGTAGAAAAACAGAGTTGGAAAGACTTTAAAAAACCTGGTTGTGAAGGAGGTATTTATACAAAATTAAGTCGATGGGGTAATTCGAACGAGATATGCATGTCGTTTGAACGACGTCTCATGTCATTATATCCAGGGAAGAAAACACCCTCAAACGACCAATTAAAACACAAAACAGTATGGGGTCATTAGATGAAAACAAGGGACGAGTTTCTCGCGACCTATCAAATGACATCTAATGTCGTTAGAAGAAGTCGTTCCAATGACTTGTTCCTGTCGTTCGTACGACATGTCAATGTCATTAGAACGACCTCAACAAAAAATATTTTAGTTTTTAAGTTCGCATACATGTCTTCCAAAATAAATTTTGACTTGGAAAATCGACGTATTTTGATAAAAAAACATTTTATAAAAGTTCTCAAAAAAATACGTAAACATTAAAAACTCCAATTAAACATTATACCTTTTAGCGAGTGGAGTTAGTGGAGATCGGATTGAAGATTCATGACACGCATTTGAAGATGATGGGTGTGTTGATGATGCTTGATGCTTAGGATTCGGATAGCGGCCATCAGGGATGATCATGTTAGGACGTGCCAAATGTAGCGGTATATGACATAATAGTTGTGATCTAGGACGGCTAAAAAAATCCTAGATTCTAGAGGGACATTTATAAAATCATGTCCTTATAATCTGCATTAAAATCAATTGATGTGCATCTTTGGCTTGTGATGAGAAAGGGTGGTTCCCTCCAACTGTTGCAGTGGAGGAAGATACTATTTTAAAACCTATAAAGGAATGGAGTGAGGATGAGCTGAAATTATATAATTTTAATTCTAAAGGTTTAAATGCTTTATTTAGTGTCGTTACTCCCGAGGAGTTTCGTCATATCGTGACTTGTGAAACTTCAAAGAAGGCATGGTAAATTCTTCAAGTTACTCATGAGGGAACAAATGCGGTTAAGGCATATAAACATCAAAATTTGACCACTCAATTTGAAGCTATCACCATGTAAGAAAGTGAAACTTTTGATGAGTTTTATGCTCGTATTTTCGATATAGTTAACTCATGTTTCAAATTAGGTGATAAGATCCCTTAAAATCGTGTAGTCAAGAAGATACTTAGATCTATACCTTGTCGATTCAATTCTAAAGTCATTGTTCTGAATTCTTTAGGTGTGTTAAATTCATTAAAACTCGAAGCAGTTGTAGGTTATCTCCAAACATTTGACTTAGACATGTTTCCGAACGATAACAAAACGAAAGATAAGGAAGTTGCTCTAAAAGTTAAAAAGGAAGAAGTATCTGAATTCGATGAGTCCAATATGGATCCTAATGACATGGTGTTATTGGCCAAAAAATTCAAAAAGTTTCTCAAGTTAAAAAAGCAAAACTCAAAATTTGATAAACCTAAATTTGAGAAAAATATAAACAAGGCAAGTAGAAGTTCTAATGATCGGGATCAAAAGAAATTTAAAAGTGAAAACTCTAAAAGAGATAAATGTAGAAAGGACCATTCAGAAAGATGTTTTGAGTGTTAGGGATGAGGTCATAGAGAGTATGAGTCCCCCACTAAGCTTAAGAGACTGGGCAAGGACAAAGCCGTTATAATGCCACTCCTAGCTATAGTGACAGTGAATCTGAAGACTCTGATGACTTTGTTTCTTTTGGAAACAACTTCATATCCTTTATGGTGAGTCATGCTAGCACTTCAAGTATGTCTCATATGAGTGTTGACATTTTCAAGCATGAAAAACTTGAAATTGTGTCTAATTACTCACAAGGAAGTGATGTTGTTAGTATTGAAAGGGATGTTGATGAAAGTGACTTGCAGTTTGTCTATTCTGAGTTATAAGCCTGTGTGAATTCAAAATAATAATAAAATATTATCTTTTAAGGTGTTTATGTTAGAAAAAGACTTGAAAGGACTGAAGGAGAAGGAGGCCTTAGTTAGTCGACTCGTGGTGATTAAGATTTCTCTTTCTGAGAATCTTATTTTAGTCGGGAAAGAAAAAAAATTTAACTGACTCTTTAGATCGTGTTTCTAAAGATCTTCACGTATCGTTGGAGATTCAAAAAACACTTAAAGAAAAAATTAGCAAACTCGAGAAAGATCTCGAGGCCTCTAGGGAAGTCAAAGTCACTCTTGAGGACAACTCTAGGAAAATGGGGAAGTTGTTTTACCGACCATTATTAGGTTATAAGGAGAACGGATGTCAAGAGAGAAAAGGTATAGGATATGAAGAAGGTGAGTCATCCAATGTTAAATTTGAACCTTTAGCCAAGTTTGTTACCAAAGCGAACCCTACTAAACCTAACCCACCTAAGAGAAATCTGCCTAAGCAACCAATGAAGGTGACTCCAAATCAACCCTATGTTTGTACTTTTTGCAATAAAAGGGGTTATCTTAAGGAGTTTTGTTACAAGCTTATGAAGAATTCCTATTTCCCTATTCCTACACCACACTATAGTTTTAGCTAGACTTAAAAAGTAAGTTGAGTATTTGGTCAATACATCCAAAGGTTTAATGGAATAGTTTCTAAGGTTGTCTATGGCCTAGGGAAATGATTCCAACCAAAAGACAAGAAACAACAATGGCAAGAACACCAAGAACACAACTCACGCTTGGTTGGTAAGGACAATAAGTCATTAGTTATTCATGTTGATTTAAAGTCTCAAAATACCTCCCAATGGTATTTTGATAGTGGATGCTCTATACATATGACAGGTGATAAACCTCTTTTTACCACTCTTGAGGATCACAAGGATGGTAAGGTCACCTTTAGCAATGGGAGTAAATCCAGAATTATAGGAGGAGACACCATTGAAGTTTTCAATTTTCCGAAACTAAAAATGTTCTTCATGTTGATGAACCCAAAACAAATTTGATAATCATTAGCCAATTATGCGACGAAAACCTAGTTGTTAAGTTTAGCCAGATGAAGTGCACTATTTATGATAAATCTGGTGAGACTATACTACAAGGTGTGAGGACCAGTGATAATTATTATGGGATCATTCCAAAGTCTTCATTTGTTTCTACTTCTGACCTTTGGCATCAACATCTAGGTCATGTTAATTTTAGAGATCTTGATCTCCTTGTGAAAATGGACCTAGTTTGTGGCTTGCCATCATTAGGAAAACCAACCTCCTCAATTTGCGGTCCTTGTTAACTTGGAAAGCAAATTAAGAGTCCTCATAAGAAGTTGAACTCTATAACCACCTCTTGTGTCATAGAATTGATTCACACGGACCTTATGGGTCCCACTCGTACCGAGAGTATAGGAGGAAAGAGATATATTCTAGTGATGGTAGACGACTTTTTAAGATATTCAATTGTTAGATTTCTTAGGGGAAAGTTCAACGAGGTTGAGTTTTTTAAAATGTCAAGTCCTACAAAATCAACATGGTGTGACCATATACCAGTTTAGAAGTGATAATTGCGGTGAATTTAAGGAATCCGGCGTGAATGCCTTTGTGATGAAATTGGCATGAAGCATGAATTTTTTGCCGTTGGCACTCCTCAATAAATGGTATAGTTGAGAGTAAGAGTCGAAAGATTCAAGAAATGGAAAAGTCCATGATTCTTGGTAGGAAAGTGCCTCGAAAGTTTTGGGCGTAAGCGATAAGTACCACTTGTCGCATAGTGAATACGGTATACTTGCATCCCTATACTAATAAAACTCCATATGAACTTTGATAGTTAAGAAACCCAACCTAGCCTATTTTTGAGTCTTTGGGAGTCCTTGATACATCCTTATGGATAGAGATCTTTTAGGAAAATTTTACTAGAGGAGTGATGAAGGTATTTTTCTAGGTTATTCATCGAATAGTAGAGCTTATAGGGTTTACAGACTTACTAATTCTAAAGTCACGGAATCAATATATGTTACTATAAAAGATTATGCTCCCTATACATTTACTGATGTTGATGATGATCCTACTTGTGAGAGTGAAGCACCCCTGGTGTTAATCACATTTCTCCTCACAATGTCCCGGTAGACCCCATACTTGAGAAAATGGATCCATTGTCTTGGTTTTGTAAAAGTCATGACCCCTCCAAAATTATTAGGAATCTCGACTTAGATGTCAATACTAGAGCACACTTGAGATTAAAGTTACATATTTGTGTTACACCTCTAAAATCGAACCCAAAAATATCAAAGAAACCTTAAAAGATTAACATTGGAATAATGCCATATAAGAAGAGTTGCTTCAATTCCAAAATAATGATGTTTGAGAGTCAGTTCCCTGGCTTAGCGATACTAACGTCATTGGTACCAAGTGGATCTATAATAATAAAATGGATGAAAATGGTTTCCTTTTTCGTAATAAAGCTAGGTTAGTTGTCCAAGGGTACACCCATATATAAGGTGTTGATTTTGATGAGACGTTTTCTCTTATTGGAAGTCTACATTTCATTCTCCTTTTCATAGACATTGCATGTCATCAAAAATTCAATCTTTGCCAAATGGATGTCAAGAGTGAATTTCTTAATGGCGTTCTTCAGAAGTAAGTCTATGTGGAACAAATAAAAGGGTTTGAAGACCCTAAGCACCCGAACCACATCTTTTACTTAAAGAAGGCCATGTACGGTTTGAAACAATCACCTCGTGCTTGGTATTAAAGGCTCACTTCATATGTCCTTACTAGTGGATTCATGCGAGAGGGAGTTGACATGACCTTGTTTGTTCGTTGGGATGCGAGTGCTATTTTATTTGACCAAGTATATGTCGACGACATAATTTTTGGATTCACATGTGACCAACATACTCACCACTTTGTGGGAGAAATACAAGGTGAGCTTGAAATAAGTAAAGTAGGCAAGCTTACTTACTTCCTAGGTCTTCAAGTGCGTCAACTCGATAGCATGATATTTTTGTCCCAATCTATGTATGCGAAAGATCTTGTGAAGAAATTTAACTTAGACTCTGATACGCATGCTTATACACCCATGAGTTCTTCTGTTAAGCGTAGTATAAACACCAAAGGAAAGTATGTGGAACACACTCTCTTTAGGAGTATATAGGTGGTTTACTCAACTTAACCACTATTCATCCGGATATTTCCTTTAGTGTAAGATTTTGCGCCCCTTATCACGCCGCCCCAAAAGAGGCACACTTGCTTGCGATTTAACGTATTATCAATATGTGAGTGGGACCCTGTCTTTTAAGATTTGGTACACTTTCGATACTGATGATTGTCTATCGGCTTATTTGGAAGCCGATTGGGTAGGAGACTTTGATGGTTGTAAGAGCACCTCGAGCGGATGTTCCTATTTTGGGAATGTTCTCGTCTCATGGATGAGCAAGAAATAAAATTACATTTCTTTATCCATGGTGGAGGCCGAATATATAGTCGCGGGAAGTTATTGCATATAACTCATTTGGATGAAGAAAATGTTAGAAAATTACAAAATTTCCCAAGGCACAATGACTATATATTGTGATAATACGGGTGCAATTCATATTTCCCAAAATCCCGTCTAACAGTCTAGAACAAAGAAATTAGGATTTATGAGAACTTTATCCACGAATTAATTGAAGAGAAAGTCGTTTCCTTAAGCTTTGTAGGCACTTAACATCAATTGGCTGATATCTTTACCAAATCTCAATATTCCCTTAGGTTTGAGGATCTAAGAAAATCCATTGGGGTTTTCTCCATTGATTGAGTTTGAAGTTGAAAAATCTAGTTTAAGGTGAGCTTTATGATTATCTTTATCCCTATGAACTAGATTATATTTGTGTACATATTTTCTCAAAAATTCCAAAAATAATTTTTCATTTTGTTGTGTAAAAGTTTTTTCATATCAAAACTTTTGTCCGTTTGGTTTATTTGTGTGAGATTTTCGGTGACAATAACACATCATTCTCATGTGGCTTTCGATGGGTATCTAGAATTGATTTTATTTCACTTGTGAACATTGTGCGTTGTTATAACGCCTTGATGCTCCTTTAAGATAATTCATTCCTAGTTAGCCTCATATTGTTGCCTTTTATTTTAACATCTCTCATGGATTCTTTTGGATATTAATCTCACTTTTTATATTCTAGGTGAAGCAAGGTGTTGTATTATTAATTTTTTCACTTAATATTATAAGAAATAGATAAATAAATTGTGCATGTAAGAACCATTGCCCATTTCTATGGATTGTGTCAAAATGTGTGAGCAATGGATAGGGGCTACGAAAAGAGTAAACTCTTTTATGTTAAAAGCCTCCATTGAAAAGAGACTAAAAGCTTATATAGAATATAAAAACATAATTGCCAAGGCCAATTTTTATTCTTCATGAATTCCTCTTATATTGAGTGAAATTTAGATATAATTGCATTTGAGGGAGATATAAGACGAAGATCATTGGGTTTGCACAATAAGTCATCTTATTGAGTTTTAAGGTGATGATATTGGCTAGAGAATCATCAACTTCTAGGCATGTTATTTATGTGACTTAAATCCAATTGAATTCCCCTTATTTGTCACAAGGTTGATATGAGTGCTTAATGTGTAGGATTATTATTTGGTATCTCGCACTCGTACAATTTCTTAGGTGATGCTCTCATTCGGATTATTTACGCCCATACAATTCATCTCCACGGTCTGAATATTTTTTAGACATTTCCTAGGATGAGTTTGATACATTAATTTTTTTCTTTCTTTCTAAGTTTTTTCTTTTTTCCTGAGTTTTTCTGGCATACTGTAATCTCATTTGAAATCTCGTTGGAATGAGATTCGAACGACGCTTTTCCCCTTTGAGCTGACTTCTCGTTCAAAGTCTCATGTGAATGTCATTTGAATGATGTTGTTCGGGACGTCCAGTCGTTTGAACGACCAGGCTTTTATCAAGTCGGTTGGTCTTTTTCTTTCTAGCCATTTCATTTATCTCAGTTCCCTCTCTCTTCGTAAAATACATTTTTTTTTCTCTTTTATTATCTCTCAACCTTTCTCCCATACACTCCCCCATTCTTCAACTCTTCATCCCTTCATCTTCCCTCTCCTCCTATATCAACCCCACACCTTCTACAGGTTGTACACCATTTCTACATCAAAGATTTGAGTTTTGGGATTCTCTCTCAAGGTATTATCTTATTCCATCTCTTACACTTCGTATACCTTTTTTGTTGAGTTCAAGTGTTTTGGGTTTATTTTCTTCACATCTAACATTTTTGTGTTGTTATTTTTGTCAACCATAACCCATTTCATATGAAAACTCAACATCATTTCTCTCTTTGGGGCTATATGTGTATATAATATATATTTTCTTCAAAATTCATTAAGAAAATGCCCCGATGAAATAACACTTCATGATTTTTGTTGACATTGTTTTCAACTAAAAAAATTTTGTGTCAAAAGACTCATGAAATATCATTTAATCTTTTTATTTTGTTCTCTCATGTTATATATATATAGTCAATCTCTCCAATATACCTCCTATCAACAAACCTCCGAACACACCCTTTTTTTAAAATAATAAAAAAATGTATTTTGTAACCAAATTCGGCACATATGAACTACATAGTGAGAGATCATCTAAAAAATAGTCATAAAAAAATTCAACCCGAAAATGGGTGAAATGAAAAGTGGGTATATATAAGGATTTTTCAGCCGTTCAAATTTTTGCCATCATCTCATCTACTTTCGGGTTTAATTTTTCGATGATTTTTTTTTTGTAGATGATCTCCTTATTATGTAGATTATATATACCGAATTTAGTTAAAAATACATTTTTTTACTTATTTAAAAAAATTGGTATGTTCGTGGTATGTTAAGTGAGGTATGTTGGAGAGCCTAACTCTCTCTCTCTCTCTCTCTCTATATATATATATATATATATATATATATATATTGATGGATTTTGGGATGTTGTTGTTTGTGTTGGGTTTTGGTGTTGTGGCGGATTGGATGGTAATATTTGGGTAGATTGTACAATTATCCATCATTTTCTATGGCTCATGGTAAGCGTTCTAGGCGTGTAGTTCAGTCGGATGAGGAACACTCCTCAGGAGACGATGCTACAATTCCTAACCTCCGACTTTTTTGTGGAAGTCGTGCAAACCACACTCTATTTCACACACTTGTTTTTTCAACTAGGTTTATAGTTAGGAAGAAGATCATTGACCTAGGGTCTCTATCCGTCACCATTGTTTTTATTTGGCTTAATACACGAGGTTTGGACCCCATGTTTAACCTCCATGACCCTATTTACCACGATCTCATTTGAGGGGTTTTCTTTGCCATGGTTGTGAGTGAGAGGGGTCTAGTGTCCAATGTTCATGATAAGGAAATCATAATTACCGCCGACTCAATTGCTAGGTTAGTCGGTTCGCCCTGAGTGTCCAATCATATCTATCCTTGGGCCGATGATGCGCGACCCACTCTTGATCTTATTTTTTAGATAATTTTTCAGTTGTTTGAGCCAGACACTTTTGTTCTCTATCATAGGAATCTCAAGGTTGATTTTATGATCCTTAATTGGATTGTTTGTGCGTGTCTTATTCTAGGTGCAAATCATACTCAGATTATGCCCGACCACGTGCGACTGATGTATGTTATTAGCATTGGGGCTTCCATCGATCTCCCAGCACGCATTTTTAACGTTCTCTGAGATGTTAGGATTAACCATACCTCTCTAGTCAGACAGGCCTTACCCATTTCCATCTTAGTCTCTCGACATTCCTTGATGTCGATTACCCTCTCCTTCCTTTTGGTATTCCTATTACTCGTTACTATTATATAGACACTACATTTGTTGGCCGGTCTCGTGGTCATCTTCCTAGATGCACTCCTCATCTCATGCTTTCCTACTATGAGTCATCCCACTTCACAGCCTCATCTTCCCTCGCTCATTCTTGTCCATATACCTCTCGTCATCATCCCCCATATGAATCAGAGGAGCTCAGGTTAATTCATTTACAGGTAGAGCAGATACGAGAGCAACAAAATCCAGATAGGTTCATGATGTAGTTCTTTGCCACTATGAAGTGAGAGGGAGAGAGAGAGAGAGAGAGAGAGAGAGAGAGAGAGAGAGCAGAGGAGTCCCAGGCACGTCGAGATTCAGTCATGATGCAGTATTTTGATGATCTTCATCGAGCTAATATGCGTCGTGGTGCAGGTCCTTTGGGTACCGGACCGTTTCATGGGGATGGTGCACCGGATGGTTCTCCTGATGATACTCCAGATGATTGGTCCCAATGACAGATTTATATATTTATTTCTTCTATGTACTTCTGAGAGGGAGATTTCTACCTTTTATTTATTACTCTTATTTTTACGAGATATTGGATCTCCTTTTACTTTTTTCGCAGTTTATTTTGGATATTTGTGTATGGCACATTTGGATGTTTGGTTTATTTTAATGTTAATCCGCATAAGTTGTCTTTTTCCTCATGTGATGATATAGAGTATGATTTATATTCTATATTATTCTAGTTTTTCTATGTTACTCAAATTAGTGTTTCAATTTTATCCATATTATGCTTCATGTCTTAATCCCTAACATTGCAGGTGTTGGTCTACCCCTTTATCTTTTTCGAGCAAAAAGGGGGAGAACATTTTCGGGGGAGGATCTTTATATTGGCTATCTATATCTTTATACTTTTTTCCCACATGCGTTTATATGTTTATTGTTTCATGTGTGTAGGCCATTTAATTATTTTCTAGATTCTTGCCGACAAAGATCTTCATGCAGCTAGATTGCTTGGGAGTCGAGTTTGTCCATTTTATTTATGGGTTTTGGGGATGGGCGTTAGGATTGGCTTGCAGCCTCGCTTAGCCATTTTTGAGTTTTTATTTTTATTTTTTATGTTTTGTCCCAAAACAGTCAAAGGGGAACATTTCTAAGGACAAATTTCCATATTGAGTCATTTATAGTATTGGCTAGTTCTATTGGCCAAAACATTTATAATTTTTAGATGTCATAATATACTCCACGTTGAAGAAATTGAGCAACTGGGATCTCACGATATTGAATAGTTCATTTCATCTATCCGAACGCTCATTTTTCCCAAAGGTGTATGACCCATTTTTAAAAATTGTTGGAGATTAATTTTATAGGCTTTATGTTTTTACAACTTTTATTAATCATTAAATAATTTTTCATCTCATTTTAAGGTCGTTTTAACGAGATATGTAAATTTCGTTCGAATGAAGGTGTTCAAACGACTTCGAACGAGATTCCTTGTGGGTCTATACTGAGTTCTCATTTGAATCCTCATTCTCATCTCTTTCAAAGGACATTTAACCATGTCGTTCGAATGAGACCATGTGTCGTTCGAACGACCGTAGCAGTTATGGAAAATAATGGCTATTTTAGCAATTTTTTTCTTAACATCCCTTTGCCACTACTTCCTCTTGTCACATACTTAAGAGGCTTGAGAAATATATGAAGACGACCACATTTATATTTTATGGAAAGCCAAAAATAATTTTGAGAAAATCTCTCCAACATTTGGTGGTCTGTGTGAATCAATTTTCATGAACAGAAACCCAGAATCATCTTCTCCTACATTCATCACCACATTGTGTGGTGGACCTCCGCCCGAGTTGGAGATAATGCCTGGATTTTGATGGGTACAGAGACACGGGAAGGTGTTGTGCAACGTATGGAAGTTACACATGCTATGGACGTAGGTGTTGAAGACGACATCAACGGTACTTATCGGGTTAAGTTTGTAAGTCTTTTGAGTCTTCTTGTAAAACCATATTCGTAGTTGATTTTGTCTAGGAATGCTCATCGAGGTTTTTCCCAGTTGGATTCTCCTCGTACACCGTGGCATTGTGGTTGGGTGTTTTTTTTACGTATCAAATCCAAAATGCTCTCCTAGGGTTTAATAATAAAGACTAAAAATTATAAAGTAACAATTTACGGCCTAGATATAATTGTAACATGTGTTGTGCATTTGTATCTTGGAGTGTATTTCATGTATATTAACCGAAGCCATATAACCTAGGAATTTAAAATTAGTGTGAGAGCTAGTTTCAAAAAGTTAATTAGATGAATCCTAGAGGTTATATGAAAGGTTATTCATCAAATAAACCCCCGATGTTTGATAGAACTAATTATGCCTGTTGGAAAACAAGTATGAGATCTACATTAAAATCATTTGATGAGTGTGTTTGGCTTGTTGTTGAGAAAGGGTGGTCCCCTTCAATTGTTATAGTTTAGGAAGATATTGTTTTAAAACCTGTAAAGGAATGCGTTGTGCATTATAACCTTCCCAAAAAGAGCACAATTTCACCGTTTAGCATTCTAATACCTACAAAGACTAAAATAAATCTTGCAAAGCATATATATATAACAAGAATAAAGATTATACAGTATAAAAGCTTAAATGTGTGGAACAACGATCACAATGGTGAGTGCATGCAAAAGTAATGGGAGCAAATATACAATATTCGTGACTAATCACGCCCCCAACCCAGACATTGCTAGTCCCTAATGATGAACTAATACAATATCCAACAACCAGACAGATAAGAACAAAAATAAATATGTACATGGGAAAAGTTCCACTTTTGAGGGCTTGCAATTACATTAACCAAATGCTACAAGTCGTTAAATCCCTAGGCTACCTTAGTGGATGAGTGTTGTCTCGTAAGGGATTTTAGGGTTGAAACCCACAAACATCAAATTTCCTCAAAACGTTCCCAACCAACTAATTAGTCCGTCTCAACAATAAATAAATATTTCAACATATTATTAACTAAGCAAGTGAGAATTTTTCTCAATAATCCAAAACTAACTAAACATTAAAAGAATAACTACATGGAATTGAAACCTCAATTTTGAGTGGTGTACATGCACATGTATAAAATTTTGATTCAGTAAAAATGCCTATAGCCCTAATAAAAATTAGAGCATGCTTCCACTCAATCCTCTCCAGATATTACACTCGACAAATAAAAGCACTCGAAATGGGGTGTAACACATGGTACATGCAGCCATAATGAGTAAATATAGAGGGAAACTAGGTCGCACACATGTCATCAATGAAGAAAGCTATATATAAGATGAAAAATATGAAATCTCATGAAAGGATATCATTCATTAAAGGATATGAAATGCACTTTAATAGATTACCGCAACTATTCTGACTTGAATCAAATTTATCTTAAGATCACATAGGACTTTAAAGGGTTATAACATTGGTTTGGGGTTGAGGTTATGAAAGAAGGGAACATATATGGATTCAAAGGTGTTTGGGGATGAAACACTTGGGATAATGGAAAGTTGTGGGCAATTTCAAAAACTGGAATATGATTTCCATAACAAGCATTAGATATGAAATTGGAGAGTGACAAAGCTTATTGAACACTATATATAATATGGAAATAGTTTCTCTTTATTTTGTTTTCTTCCTTTTTCCCTTCTTTTTCTTTTCTTTTTTCTATTTTTCCCTAGTTCTCTTCTTCTCTTTTGTTTTTCTTTCGCTTTTTCCTTCTTTTCACTCGCACATGCTCAATTGCAACCACATAATAAGAACATCATTTAATCCTAAGTATCATTCCAAACAACGGTATAGACGCTAATATGTATGGTTTATAAGTCCAATTTGGAGTTGATTATGGGATTTTAGGTTTTGAAATGAAAGATTATTTTATAGGCTCAAAAGGGTTGACTAGGGAAATACATGAGGTGATATTATGGTCAAAATGGGTTGATAAACAAAAATGGTGTATGATCATTTCCTAAAGTTTACGAAATTCTTGAGTTAAAATAACTAAAAAATTATGCTCAAGTGACAAAACTCATAATACACTCAATTAATGAACGATCAATGAAAAAAAAGTGAGATTACCAACGAATTTAACATTTCATGGAAGGAAGAGTAGTGTATAAACACTCATATAGATAAAAACTCAAATTAGCTTGGTTATAGTGTACACAAAGAAACAAAAAGATTATAACGTCCTATCGAATCAATTATAAAATATGCTCTAGTGCTCATGGGTTTTCAAGCATTAATTCATGCATTTATTCCAAATATTGAATAATTTGAGGACCTAAGTTTAATAACATAAAAGAAATAGAAAATGGATCATTAAATTAGCAATTTGAAAGGAAAATATTAAATTTATCATAGGAAATTAGGGCAAGAGGCCCAAAAAAGAGAAAAGAAATAAATAAAATATTTTTTGTATTTTTTGATTTTTTTAAATATATATTTAATAAATATACACATGGCTCACGATGAATAAATTAAAATTGAGATGCATAATCACCTCCACCCTCCTGAACTTGAATCGCACATTTTTTCAATGTAATTAAGGACATTATGGAAAAAAGAGGAACAGAAATAAATCACCCCAATTTGGAGCAATCCCCGAGGTAGTCAATGTGAACCTTATACAAACATAAGGAAATGGAGAAATATGCACAACAAGGATTAAGTTAAAAGAAATCATGTCGTAAGTCACGATAATATAGAGGGGCTGAAGTGAAAATACTAGATAAATTGATGGTGAACATTTGATTTAATAAAAGTGAAGAGTCACGTACATCAAAATCCAATATATCGACAACAACTAAATTATCTTTTCCAATTTCATAAGTTCACAAAAAACTTAATCAAGAAAAAAGAAAAGATAGTTTCTTCCAACAACCATTCCTAAATAACCAAAATACTACAAAATCCCCACAAACATAGGATACTGAAGATGAAAACCACTAGAGGGTCCCGGAGCACTCAGGTCATGCGCATCATAAGGGATCCTGAGCCCCTATCACTGTACGTAAAGGTCCCTTGGCATACTCTACATTATGAGAAACTCCGGGCGCTTCTCAGCACAGTACCTGTCAAGGTGGGATTCCAACGTAGCCCACCTCATCTGAGTCTCGTCCCATTTATGTTTCTGAATAGCCTTGATTGCCGCAAAGTGGGTGTCGATAAATATAAGAGCTTGATCCTGATCTAGCCCTTGCTCTTCCCTCCTTATCTCTGCTTTCGTATCTAAGTCTTCAACTAACCCTTGGCCTCTTTTGAGCCGTCATCTCCTTCAAATAATGTCCAAAATATCTCCCGATATTTTCTCTATTGAGAGGATTTTTAGGCTCCGTAACTCTGTCACCCGGGAGCTCGCGACATATCTGAGTAATCACCCTGGGTAAAGTAAGGGAAAAATTTCAAGCCCTCTCCTTCATCGTAAGATACATTTGGTCAAGGTATTAATCAGGTAGATTGATGTCACTCGAAATGATTTAGCTAAGCATAAGGGAAAATCGCGTGCTTGTGAAGAACCTCAGATCGGTTATTTGTTATCGTCAAGAAATGGAAATTAATGTAGTGTAGGAACCTTGATAACTCAGGCATGCAAGCATACTTTGCCCGACGCTAGGAACTCAATGAGGGTGTCTTGATCAATAGTTGCCTCATCAGATAGGCTAAAAAAATCATCAGGGTCCACAACATTGCCCAACCATCGGGCCAAATCCTTTCTCTGGAAAGTGGTCCTCGCCCCCCCATACGCCTCAAAGATAATTTTATCCCCTTTGATTTGGATCAATGACATAAAGAACTGGCGCACTAAGTCTTCATTGATCGGTCATTGTTGGGCAAGGAAGGATTACCAATTATATCAGCGCAGAAGGGTCAATGCCTCAAGTGGGATGTCACCAATTTTCCAAGAAAATTTATGGCAAGTGGGGCGCTTGTAGGTCGTGAAGTACGCCTCATACCACCTTCTATATATCTTGCATCTGAAACCTTAAAACCACTTGGGTGGGTTGTAACGGGGATGGTTGTACTTCCCCACCTCACCCATGTAGACCTACAAAATATAAATTAGTACAACTATGAAATTGAAGACAAATTTAAATAATGATGAGGCGTAGATGGAAGAATGACTCTGTGTAATTAAGTGAGTGAGACTCAATCAAGAACATGTCCCACGTGAGTAATAAAACTAAGTTAGGAATTTAGACATACACTTGATGCGTACAAAGTGAAAAAGGTGGTGTGGGTGACATTTGACCCAACAAGAAAACCCCCATTCAGGACAATCTCAAGAATATAACACAATATATGCTAATGAATGGGGTTTTAATAAGAAAATTGCCTTTAAAATGAGTATACATAATTGGTACAATTTCATAAAAATATGAAGGTTTAAAACGCCGAATAATGGCACAAACACCCCACCAATTATAGAAAAATGTGTACTATCCTCATCAATCACCATTCACTAATCAATAGTGCAAATATATGTTTAGGAATTTTAAAAATTTGGGAACATGCCATCAACATATATCCAACACTATTAGTACCCACTAAAGATAGTGTTACATCAATCCCACATATAACATAACTTTTTAATCAGGAATAAGGAGAGTGTGTGTGTGTGTGTGTGTGTGGAAAAATAGATGTGAACAACAACATTTAAAGATCTAAGAAATTCTACAAGTTAATCCCAAAAAGCATCAAACCCTGGTATTATGAATAACCACTAGAAAGTCCCAAAAATCCAAAAAAACATTTGAGGAACCATACCTTAGATGTTGGCTAAAAGAATTTAAGGGGTCGATTGTGGTGGAAATCGAGTAAAAGAAACTAGGATTGGTGTTTGGGGATTTTTGGGTTGGTAAAGAAGAGGAAAGTATATGGGATTTTAAAATAATGATACGCAAATGAAAGGAATTGACACAAATAACTGAGGTGCCTGGTCGACCGTGAGTTTGGACTGGTCGATCGCGGCTAAAAATTAAACTTAGTTGTTTAGATAGTGCGTAATGAAAAAATACATCAGTCGATCGCATGTCTGGGACCGATTGACCGGGCTCTCAATATAAGCCTGGGGACTTAGATAGTGTTGAATGAAACACAACACCAGTTACCCCTCATGTTGGATCAATCAGGTTTCTAAACCTTGCACCCTATCTTAAACTGGAGGGATAAATGGCAACCCCATTCGATTGCGATTCTGAGACTAGTCGACCAAGCCTCTGTTTTTGGTCACCCTGTTGTTTAGGCAGTCAGGTGCTTCAAGCATTGAAAAAATAAAATAAGGGGAAGGGATAGCCTACATATCTATGGGAAGAAAGAAATATACAATACCGCATGAAAGAATGCACGATTGCGACAAATTCAAAAAAACGAGGCAATCCAAAAAAGGAAGATTTGAGACCTGCTATTTGATGCCCAATAAAGGGCCCATGGGAGGGTCCTCAAGAGTGATATCAATAAGTTCCGGGTTGAATCCCTCAAGGCAAGGCTTAAGCCTTTGCTCATTCACCTCAGACAAGGTTCCAGTCCTCGAATTCATAATATAAATGGCACCGTGATCGTAGACCTTTTATACTACGAATGACCCATTCCACCGTGATTGTGATTTCTCAGGAAAAAAGTGGAGGTGATAATCATAAAGTAAAACTTTGTGTCCCATAACAAAGTGATTGGTCACTATCCTTTTATCACGAAATGCCTTGGTTTTGGCCTTAAATATATGAGAGTTCTCGTATAAATCGTTCATCAAATCCTCAAGCTCATTGAGTTGTAACTTGCGAAGGTCTCTGCCTTCGGTAATGTCAAAATTGAGATTTTTGACAACCCAATATTCTCGGTGCTTAAGATCTTTCAGAAAATGACATGATTTCCCATAGACCTAAAGCGCGTTGGTTAGACTATATGACCAATCCTTGGTTAAAGGGTCTATAGCCTTTTCGAGAATCCCTTTTATCTCCCTATTAGCCAATTCTGCTTGGTCATTTGTTTGTGGGAGATATGTGATGGAGACCTTATGGGTGACACCATATTGCAACATCAAGGCGGTGCATATGTAATTGCAAAAATGAATGCCTTGGTCGCTTATGATTTCTTTTGGTGTGGCAAAATGAGCCAAGATGTTATCTTTTAGGAATTTCAACCACTTTCGCGATGTTATTCCTAATATCCATGGCTTCCACCCATTTGTATACATAGTCAACATTGACTAAAATGTTTTCAAACTGATTGGATTTAAGGAAAGGACCCATGAATTCTATTCCCCAACAATCAAAAACTTTGATTACTAGAATAGGGGAAAGAGGCATCATGATCCTTTTAGTTACCGCTATGTAAAACTTTGAAAGCGGTCTTTTGGGAAGAAAAATGTCCTCTACACGCTTCATTGTGGAAAAAAGACAAGATACTAAGGATCTCATCATTTGGCAAACATTTGTGAATGATTTGGTCCAAACAACGTTTAAACATGTATGGGTCATCGAAGAAGAATGATCGGTCCAAACTTGAAAATATTTCTGTGTTTGGGCCGAAAAGTGCAGTGGATAGGCCTCGGTGATAAGGAAGTTTTCACTATTGAAAACCCATGGCAGATTTAAAACGACCATGAGTTTCTCATCTAGGAAACACTCTCGTATGAGGACAGTATTGATATAATCATGATCGAATGTAAGTCAAGATAAGTGATTAGTGACTACATTTTTCACCCATTTTTTATCTTTAATTAATAGATCAAACTCTTGGAGGAGAAGCACCAAACATATGAGCCTACTCTTAGCATCCTTCTTGGATAGAAGGTACTTACAAGCGACATGGTCGGTGAATCAAACTATGGGAAATTCTACCAAGTAAGCCCGAAATTTATCTAAGGGGAATAGTATAGCTACTAATTCCTTACCCACTGTGGTGTAATTCATTTACGATAAAGTGTGAGACTAGAATAGGATTTCACGTAAGGTTTCTTATCCCTCCATTGACCAAGCACCGCCCCTGCGGCATAGTCACTTTCATCACACATGAGCTCGAATAAAAGGATTCAATAAGGCAATTGCATGATGGGGGTCATGGTGAACAAGGTTTTTAACATACCAAACAATTCTTGACACACCTCACTCCACAGAAATGGAGCGTCTTTAGCAAGTATACCACACATTGATAACGCGATCAAGCTAAAGTCTTGAATGAAACGATGGTAAAAATTGACGTGGCCAAGAAAAGACCTCACATTTTTTAGGTTTTTAGGAGCGAAAAGTCTAGATAACATAAATCTTAGCTTTGTTGACTTGAATACCATCATTGAAGATAATATGGCCTAAGACGATCCCTTGTGTCACCATAAAGTGACACTTCTCCCAGTTGAGAAAGAGATTTTTCTCAACGCACCTAGCTAGCACCTTTTCAGGATTGGTTAGGCATCCCTCATAAGTATTTCAAAAGACACTGAAATTGTCCATGAAAACCTCAACAATGTGTTCAACCATGTCAGTAAAGATGCTAATCATGCACAGTTGGAAAGTTATCGATGCATTGCAAATCCCAAAAGACATTTTCCAGAAGGAAAAAGTGCCATATAAACATGTGAACGTGGTCTTTTCCAAATCTTCGAGGGCTACACCCCAAATAGCCATCAAGAAAATAATAATACTTATGCCCGGCTACCCTTTCGAGAATTTGGTTGAGGAAAGGTAAGGAAAAGTTGTATTTCCTCGTAACTGAGTTAAGCTTTTAATAACCGATGCAAACACGATAGCCGATGGACCATGAGAGGGCAAAAGGTCACCATCCGCATTCTCAATAACTTTGACACCCAATTTTTTGGCACAACTTGTTTCGGGATCACCCACTCACTATCGAAAAAGAGGGTTGATTATGCCCACATCCAATAGCTTTATCACCTCTTCCATTACCGCCTTGCTCATGGCCATATTTAACCATCTTTGCATTTGACAGGTGGGCTTAGCGTCCTCTTCTGAGTAAATTCTATGAGTGTAAATGGAGGGATTGATACCTTTCAAGATCGATACGAACCATCCTATAACACTTTTATGTTTCCTCAACACCTCTAGCAAGGCCTCCTCATGATAATTGGCAAGGTTTACCGCTATAATCATCGAAAAGGTGTTCTCACCACCTAGGAAAACATACTTAAGCTTTTATTATAAGGTTTTTAGCTTAAGCTTGGCCATTGAAATATTCAATGGGAATGGAAAACACTCATGTGGGGTAATTTCTCAAAGTTGGAGATACACATCGATTCTTTAATAACCCCCTCACTTACATCATTCATGATCTCTGTTTCACCATCACCCACTATTCTACCACCCTCAATACCTTCATTCACCTCCTCAAAGTACTCGAGGGAATTGCACATGTCAAATAACTTCCCATTCAGTGAATATCGATTTACATTGAGGGCATCTTCATGGCCCTTGTCATTGATGAGAAAATTGCTATCCCGGGAGTTTGCAATACGCCCCTCTAATGGATATCTAAAAGGAGAGAGGTCAAAATATTCTTGGACAAGAGTGCCAATGCAAGACACCGTTTCAATCGCTTCTTCACTCTCGTCATAACTTTGGGGTTTCTTAAGGAGGTTGAACATGTTAACTTCAACCATCATAGTACCAAATGAGAGTTTCATCACCCAATTTCAATAATTAATGTTAGCATTAATGGTAGCGAGGAATGGTCGACCAAAAATTATTGGGATTTCATAACTCCCTTTTGATATGGCTTGGTTGTCTAAGATAATAAAATCTATTGGGAAGTAGAAAGAATCAACTTGGACAATCACTTACTCCATGGCTACTCGCGATATCCTAGTCGAACGGTCGACTAATCATAAAGTGACAGAAGTCATTTTAATATCATCGAGGTAAAAATTGATATGCACAGAATAAGCAACAAAATTCATGCTTGCTCCCAAATCGAGGAGGGCACAATCTATATTAAAATCCTAAACTATGCATGAAATGGTGGGGCAACCTGGTTCCGTGAACTTTGGGACAAGTTCATTAGTTATGATTGTAATCATTTGCACAATCATGTACACCCTTTTATGCACATTTTGTCTATTTTTTATCGTGCGTAAGTCCTTCATGAACTTATCATACTTTGGCACTTGATCAATTGCCTTTAGGAGGGAAATATTCATATTTACTTGTTTAAAAATTTCGAGAAAACCCTCCTCGGAGACCATAGTAACATTATCTTTAATCCTTTGTGAAAATGGGTTCGGATTGATACAAATGGTGCCCTTCGAAACTATAGGATGATCTCCTTCTTTGGGGATTTCATTGTCTATAGTAACGGGAACGCACAGTTGCAAATCCATAGGATCTATGTCTTAGGTTTTGGAATGAGTGGGAGTGGGTCGTTTCGAAGAGGTCCCCCCAACGCTGTTATCAACCGTTTTGTTATTCCTAAGGGTGGAGATACCCTTCACGTGCTCAATTTGCAACATGCTCGGATTGGATATCTCAACTCCCATTTGGCCCTTAGTATTGGGTTGAGATTACACCGAAAAAAGTGGTCTCACTACCCCTTGGGAATTTTGGACCAATTGGGCAAGAAAGGTTTGCATCTCTTGCATAGTGTGAGCCATTTGAGAAATGGATTGTTCAAGTTGGTCAACTTTCGAATCAATGGAGTATTGCTCCTCATTATGCCTTGTTTGAGGAGGCAACTACATAGCGGTAGGGGGAGTTCCCGTCAGAGGATGTTGCCGTTGATGATATAGGGGTGGTTACTATTGAAATTGCCCAAGTGGGGATGGAAATGACCCTTAAAAGCCTTGAGGTGATGGAGTTTGGTCTTTCTAACTCAAGAGAAGATGTGTTATCCTCCAACTTGGATTATAAGTGGGATTATTGGGATCGAATTGGAATATTACTTGTTATACGCCCCTATAGCATTAGATTGCTCGTGAAACTGGATCTTGATATTAAGAAGTGTGGGGCACTCCTTAATTTGGTGGCCAATGTGGTCACATATGATGCACAGAACTTCCTCCACGATGGAAACCTTTTGAACAGCTTCCATGGGTGGGGGTTGGTGTGTAAGTTGCAAAACATCGATCCAATGACATAATTGGTCGTACTTTGTTTGTGTATCATGATTCTCATGTAGGATAAATACACCTTGGGTCTGCCCTCAAAGGGTGGTGTTTTCGCGACTAGTGCGATCAAAAGTATTCAACATATCCCAACCACGAGAGGTCTTTGAATCAAATTCGAAATGGACTTTAATTTCCTCACTACGCAAGTCAAGTAAGGTACCTTGACACATCGTTTCGACCAATTGTTTAGTCAAGGGTTTTAACTCACCATAGAAAATGGGAATCAGTAGCATTTTGTCAAAGTTGGGGTTATGTAAAGACCGCTTTAAAGACTTGAAACGTTCCCCAAACTTGTCAAATGTCTCATGATCATATTGTTGAAAATTTTGAATTTGTTTCATGAGTGCATTCATCTTCTCTGTGGAAAAGAATTTTTTTAAGAATAGGTCTTGCAGTTGTTCCCAATTCCTAATAAAATTGGCGGGAAGTAGTGGCGAATCCAGGATTTTAGTCCAACTGGGGCTAAATCGGTTCAAAATTACATGTGCAAAAGTTTCTATTGTTGCCGGGGGTTCGGGGGCGGTAGCCCCCGAGGCGATTTTTTTGGGGGGTATTTCTAATTTTAAACAAATTATAGCTTTACAATGCCCAAACAATTACTCTCAATCATTATTAACAATTTGAGACTACACAAACATACATACAAATTACACAAATTTAAGACTACATATTTAAATATTTCTCCATATGGGGAATTACACAAATTTCTATATACACAACACAAATTTCAGCTTCGAATACGGCTTGTGTGTTGTCTCCTCTTTTACGTTTAAAAAATCTCTCTATGACTTCCTATTTAAAAAAATACCACATATTTTAGACTATATTTATCACCACATATTTAAAAGAAATAATAAGGGCATATATTTTTGGGACACAAATTACAGAAATTTTACATTTTTCCCCAAATTACAGAAATTATAGAGATTTTTTGGAGAAATTACAGAAATTTGATATTTTTTTTTGAGAAATTGTATGAAAAATTCATACCCTAATTTCTGTACAATTTCTCAAAAAATCATAAATTCAACAAATCAAACATTCAATCAAAACCATATATTTTACACAATCAAAAACTTACACAACAATCATATATTCAATCAAAATCATACATTCAATCAAACTTATACATACAATAAAAAATTTAACACAAAAATCAGATTTAATGGACGAAAAATACCTATAAAAAAAAAGGGTTGGGCTGGGCGACGGCGTGGCTATCGGCTGCTGCCTGTTGGTGTTGGGTGTGATGGGGTGGGTGTCGCCCTGCTGGTGGTGGGCCACGTGGCAGTGGGCAGCTGCTGGTGTGGTGAGGGAGGAGAAGAAATGAGTAGGAGTAGGAGAAGAGAAATGAGGTAAGAGAAATGAGGAAATGAATAGGGCCGGCTGTTTCTATCTTTCATTTACCAAATTTTGTTTTTTAAGTAATTACAAACTAATACCCTAAGGTTTGAAAATAATTATAATTATACCTTAAAGTAAGAAATCTTACCAAAAAACCTTAAAAAAATATATGTATATATATTTTTTTTTGAAAAACTGAACCGGGGCAATAGCCCCCCTTGGTCGTAAGCTCCATCCGCCACTGGCGGGAAGTGTGATTAACCAATATTTAGCTTTATCTTTAATGGAAAGAAATAGCTTAAGTCACACAATCTTGAGTGTGCAATTTTTGTCTGGAAATGTGTTGCATACCTCTTCAAAGTCTCGAACATGACGATATGGGTTTTTGTTCTCCACCTCATGAAAGGAAGGCAATAACTAATCATGTCATTTAGAAACTAGAAAGTCCCATGATTAAAAGGGAACTTGATACACCCGGGAGAAGTGACTGACTGGGGGTGGAGGTAATCACCAAATGATTGACGTACAGGACCCACACCATGTGATAATGCATTATTATACTACATTTGAGGTTCTAAGGATTGCACTAAGGGTGGTGCACTAGGAAAATGTGATACAAGAGACAAATATGACTGAAAAGGCCCCAAATTAAGAGTATAACGATGGTAAGATGAATTCCCGAAATTATTTAATCGATTGTTTGAGCCTGCCGATGAACCGATTGGCAAGTATTATCGAGTTATTGCTCATTTGGACAGAGAACATATCCTTCAAAACAACACTAGATCAAACAATTAAATGTAATAGGGTTAATCAATAATGAACTAAATTAATATAAACGTTACTAATAGTTCCTCGACAACGGTGCCATAAGCATGACTCGCTTAAATTATTGTATAGCATAAGTGCACGCTAATCGCAAGTGTAGTATAAAACCAATAAGACCGGAGTCAATTTCCACAAGGAATTATATAAAGCAATGTAGATATTCTTTTGGGTAAAAGTCTATAAATTATTTAGGTTTCAAAAGTTATAACGGACCAGAGTGGACCACAATTATGGGTACACTTAAGTAAAGACTATCAAAATAAGTGAGATTTATACACGGATGATAAACTGATTTCTAATAAAAGGTTGAGGATCATTCCCCCACCTCGGATGATCATGAACCAAGTGGTTCTTATAATTGAATCACAATAAAATGGGAATAAAATGTTGTTCTCAACAATTCCACATGAAAGGTGTCATCTGAACAATACGCAATGAAGATTTCAACATGTTATTGAACAAATGCGTTGACATTAGAGTTAAGTCCTAAAAATAAATCTTACATGATAAGAGAAGTTAGAATCCTAGAAAAATCCAATACCAACACATATACACAATTATTTAATTCAAACATTAAACCGATCAAGAAGTGAAACCATCCAAGGAGGGTTTATGATCCCAACCTAACGAAATTAGCTACCGATAACAATAAGAATGCATACACATAAAGTGGGATTAATTAAGAGGGGAAATCCATTACAAGAGGTAGAATTCAAAACAAAATAACTATATTACAACAAAGTGGGATTAATTAAGAGGGAAAATCCATTACAAGAGGTAGAATTCAAAACAAAATAACTATATTACAACAAATTTAGAGTCTTCCGTAAGGGGCTCAACTGTTAGACCTCGCCTCTTCAAAGGAAGACTCTATATTTATTACTGACATGGATTCCCTGTTCTCTAAATCTACACCCTCTTGAGGTGGCACTGAGCATCCCTCGCCTTGGTCATTTAAATTAGGGGAAGCAGTGGGAGGTTTAGTTGGATAAGGAGTTGAATAACTATAGGAGGCAGTTTTAGGGGTATATTTTAAGTATCCTAATTCCCCCTCAGGACAGATTACTTGTAGGGGATGTGGAAACCTCCTGGAAGTAATACCTAGACACGTGGGCTCTTAATCAGCTAATATCTTAATTAAGCGTTGAATGTGGGGAGGGAAGCTCATCAATGCAATAACCAAGCCTTTTTAACACAGAAAAATGGAATTGGGTCTGAATAAGGGGAAGAGAAATGACAAAAGCAATAAGAAACCCTAAAAATGTTTAACTCCTAATCCAACCATCTCAATAGCTATCTAAAAACTCAATATTCAACTTAATACTCAATAACTGCAACCCAACAGCTGTTTTGATAGAAACGACACATGAAAATTCCAAAAAATGAAGGTAAAAACCCCTAAGAAAGCCAAAGGGTGCGTTCCTACTACTTTGAAAAATGAAATCGAAAATGAAAGTTGGGGACTGCACCAGGAGGGACAAGGCAGAGACGATGATGGAAATGGAGCTATAAAGGAATAAACTTTCTTGACGCAGTTGGGTTCACTTTCGATCTAGAAGCACTTGCAAAATTTAACAAGATGAGTTTAAACGAAAGTACATGCCCACTTAAACAATTTAGGTTTAGCAATAAAGCGTCATTTAATTGAGTGGAGTAAGAGTTGAAAAGCCTACCAGCGGTATAGAGAACCTACATCCATGCGCCTAAGTAATCATTACATGGGCATCGTTTCTCTTGAACTGTCACGTGTCCTTACAAACCATAATACTAAAAGTCCATCTTCTCGGCCTAGTCTGACCAGGAAATGAGACGATCAAAATCTTATTTCATCGACCAAAATTAACACTCCATCCATTCATTCTATGCAACAACCACTTAAGCCCAATGCTAGTCCAGAGAAGCTACTATAAAATTTCGCTCATGCATGAAGTCTTGGGGGGATTTTGTTACATCCTAAATAAAATGCGCCATGTGGAGACTTTATGGAAATACTAAGTCAGAAAAAGGGTTTGGCCTTATTATTAATTGTGTTCAGCTCATGTACCTCTGTGCTCAGTCTCACACTCCACCTGGTAACCTAACAGTTGTCTTATGAAATTAAATGGCTCACCTTATTGGCCTAGTCATTGTTTTTCCATTACCTTCTTATACTTGTAAGAAATACCCCCTAGTCACGCTGGTGACACCTGGTAAATATGCACTCCTGCCAGCTGTGCTTGGGTTGTAACTAACTCATCCTTATATGTCATAATATGTGTAAATGGTGTAACTGCTTGATATATAAAGGCACTCCATCTCTCCCTAAATATTAGGATATAACTAAGTATAAATAGCGTGAAATCCAACAGCGATAGAGAAGGAAAGTGATCACACTCATGCAACCCTTAAATCAGTATCCATTCTCAGAACTTATAATTTCATCATCACTGCACTTGTGGATGTAGGTACCATTTCGAGGTTGAACCATAGAAATCATGTCTCCAATCATTGTCTGTCACCACCATTATCTATTTCCTTTTATTATCAAAATAATTATTTATCATTTTTTTATTACTACTTAACCCCTGACTCATGCATAAATTCCCTAAACAACTTTTAGACGATAACAATGATCTTAATTTTCAAAATATTGACCATGTCCCGGATGAAGAGGTTGCATATAGGCTTCACATTGAGTAAAAAGAGGAGGATCCTTTGATTGAAGAATATTTCGTTCATTCGAAAGACGAGTAGTCGATTCAACTATATATTATGACGCGTTGATACAGGAATTTAAAAAACTTATGATTAAGAATAGCTCGTATTTCACTTTTACCTCATATTTATTAGTAATATCCATTGTCTTCCAATGATGCTTGGGTTTTTTAAAGATGGTATAATCTTACTTTTGAGATTATTCAAATGTATTAGACAGTGATATGTTTGCTATTATTTTTATGAATAATATATGTGATCTAATTTCGGTTTAATTATTGATATTTTTCTTCTAATTCAATGTCCAAATGTTTTTAGATTTGTGGTGAGTTTTACTCTTGAAAACATGGAATATAAATTGTGCTTTGTCATTGGCTAGTTAAGTTTGGATTGATTTTCCTTCATCATCTACTATGTTGATTTGTTTAGTTGATAATGTTTATTGAATTGAAATGTTCAATTTCATAGTATTAAACTTATGGAAAATGTTTTATTGATTTGAATTTAAAATTTTATACATGATTTTACTGAGAAACATACGAGTCGGCGTTCCAAAATTAAGAAGATGTTTATTGGTTAAGGACCACTTGTGTAGCTGTGCTAAGACTTGGATGTTGATATAAATGGGGTGATTTACCCATGAGGTTTCAAATAGTTGGTCTCTCTGTTTTAGAACAGATCTTTTTCTCTACTTTTTTCTGTTCAAAATTGACTCTGATATTTATTTCACAATACTGGGATCCTACAAAACTTTCCCCTTTGAGTTATCATTAGCTCCTTCGAATCACCCTCCAGTGATAATGTAAAGCCCCCCTTGATTTACAACTCTTTGAATGATATCATCGAGATCCCCTATCAATTAGATTAATTCATCATTTATTGTGTTGATTTGTTTAGTTAACAATTTTTTTTAAATTGAAATGTTAACTTCCATAATATTGAACTTAATGATAATGTGTTATTAATTCAAAGTTAAAAGTTTTATACATGGTTTTACCAAGAAATAGATGTGTTGTTGTTCCAAAATTAAGGAGACACTATATCGTTTAGGACCCTGAGTATAGCTAAGGTAAGAGTTAGACATTGAAATGGGGTGAATTACCCCTGAGGTTTCAAATAGTTGATCTCTTTATTTCATAACAGAGCTTCAGTTATGATTTGTTGTGTTTGAAATCAACTTTGACCTATTAGGTATTAAGTTAATGTCACAATAATAGGATCCTAGAAAAGTTCTAGATCAGCTCCTTCCAATCATTCTCCAATGAGTTCAATTATTCATATGATGTAAAGTCTCTCTTGTTTAATAATTCTTTGTAGGATATCTTTGACGTCACCTCTCATTTTGATTTATTTATAAATTTTCTCTTTCGTTATCTTCTTTTTTCTATTATTGGGAAGAAACTAAAAAACCTACTAAGATTAACAAACACATTCTCGACTTCTTTAGGAAATTCTAATCATCTTGGTTTTAATGATTCATTTAGTTGAATAAATGAGTCATTGTCATTTATTATGTTTATATTTCGAGTGTGTTGTTTTCAAGTTTGGCATTTATGATAACTTGAATTAGAAATGTTTCTCCTCCCTTTAATGTTTTTCTGTGAAGTTATATTTAAGTAAATTCTATTTTTCATCTATATTTCATTGAATTAGGGCCCTTAGAATAAGCTTCTTGTTTGATTTCACTAAAGTCGTGTTATTCAAAACTGATAGTCATAAAATTTTGTTAAACTGAAATACAATTTACCAGAAGCCAAATTAGAACACCGAAAATGCAGTGAACTACATGATAGTCTTTATGAATCTCTTTTATAATAGAAGATGAGTTATAATTTGTGGATTAGTTTTCACTTATCTATGTTTGAAAAATACTATTTTTGATCTTGAATTATACAACATACAAAACTAATTATATGCAATATTCCAAATGACATGGAGGCATTAATAAGGTTGTGATAACTTAATAGATTGTTCCCCGTGAATTAAAACTATATAGAAAAAACTAAGTTGAAAAGGATGCATAGTCACAATGGTCTGAAATTGAAGGAACTTAACATTATCAGCATCTTACATGTCTTTCATATGAACTCCTTATCCCATTGAATTCAAATATTTACATGTTGTAAATGCATCTAACTTTTATTCAAGATGAGTTATAATATATGGATTAGTTTTCACTTTCCTAAGTTTGACAAATAGTGTTTTTGATGCTTAATTTTAGTAAGGTCTGAATGCATACATGATTTAGTATTTTGCAGGCCTATATTACACATTAGTAATTTTGGTTGTAAATTACCACATATTATAGTGAACTTAGTTGTAATAATGGTTATAATGGTATTTTACTAATCTTCTTTTTAGTTTAATTATTTTATTGCACTATAACACAGTAGATAAAAGTTTATGTTCCTTATTGGGTATAGATATTGGTATAAGGTTTATACTTAATCATGATTTCCATTGTTATGGTGTGAATTAAATATTGTGTCACTGCTTGAATTATCAACTCACTTAATATAATTGTATATGTTTTATGTTTTTTTCATAGTTTTTGAATGTGATTAAGGATTCACTATATAGGTGCTTATAAAACTTAAGTATGAAGAAAAGGAGATTAAGTTCAGTAATGGATGAGAGATTGTTGTAAACGTTTATTCCTTTAGTTTCGAGAATATCTAGCATTTATAATTAGGCATGATATAGAATTTTTATAATTTTTATGGCAATCCATTGTCAGGGAAGGAAAATTAATTAAAATATATACCGACAGGTATGGTATTTTTCGTTTTAGAATTTGCAATCTTAAAGTTTTTATTTCTTTTTATTGTTTGTGGTTATCTAATTTTAAAAAATCAATATTTGTAAAAGTTGAAAGAGGTTTCAAGATACCACTTTCTCTTTACCCATATGAATGATATGTATACGATGAGCATGTAACTAGAAAGACTGCAATAAATGCCACTAAGATATGGAATTTCTACTTTAGAGTAATATGGTCATGATTTTATCTTTCATTACCGTGAGATTACTTATTTGTGAGGCATAATATTTATTTGGATGTTGGTCAGAAATTGAAACCAATAGATAACGCATGATATTTTGGAGGATTTATTGGGAAATTAAAAGAAAAATAGTAAACATTATACTACTAATATTGACGAATTCATGAAACCCATACTCACTTCCAATTACATCAAGTGTTCAAGTCAAACAAAATTTGAGCAATTTTTGTAATCTTTGTGGCTAGTAATGGCCTCGGTGACACTTTAACATTGGGTACACTTTTCACCATATGTATGCTCATCTATGTTAATACAAAAACAGTAAGTTTAGGATTTACGAGTGGCCTAATTAATTACCACTATTCAACTAATCTTAATAATTTTTATGCTGTTTTATAAGGTTTTTGAAGGTCATAATTTGTTTATAGGCGGTGTTAAAAGCATGTTGAAAGTGCCACCATAAGAAGTTATATTGAGATATCACTTTAGGAAAAAAAAACACATGGATAATGGCACCCACAAAATTTAACTATTTTTTAGAAGTTTTCAAAATAGAAATTATATTCACAATTAACTTAATTTTTAATACGTTATAATAATCTAAAACTTAGTCTTGACCCAAAATATTCCAAACCCTACCTTCAACTTCATATCCACCACCACCACTATCATCGCCCTCTGTTGAAATTCTTCATCACCCAACCCTCCATCAAACTCTTCCAAACCCACCACAAACCACCATTGAAGTAACTAGTGGTTGTAAAAAGTTTCTCATATATAATAAATCTCCAAGAAATAAGCTACGACAATATGGATGAACCGAGTGTTTCAAACTTATACAAACAAAAAAATGATGGACTCCTAGAGGTATAAAAAATCATGTTTATAGCCTCTATATAACCTTTAAAATGTTAAATGGTTAAAATAAATGTCAAAAATAAAAGTTGTTCCCAGGTGTTTTGGTGTTATAATGCCGAGAACAATAACGTTTTTCGGCACCACAATACCGAAACATTTTATATCACCGCGAGAATGGGAAAAGTTATCATAGACACCGCATTTGAAAAAACGATGTCCAATTGCTTTGATATCCTAATACCAGTAGACACCACACCACATTCTAGACCCCCCCCCCCAGTCCTTCCTTAGGTCCCTAGCACCCCCCCCCCCATTCAACCAAACATTATATCATACTCCGAGTACCAATCTAGAGGCCATCACGCACTCCCGAGCCCCGTTTGACTTCGATCAACTTCATCTTCAGAGCCAAAGCTCAATGAATCTTGAAAAGGCTCTGAATCCCCTATCCAAAGGTTCACCCCTGCACGAATCGGCATAACGTAATGGACGAACGATCCATTTTATAATCAAAAACCAATATGGAGACCACCGGGCGCTCTGAGGCCCCGATTTGACCCGAATCGACTTCATCTTCGAAGAAAAATCTCAATGAATCTTCGAAAATCAATGAACTCCTTTCCACTGTTCCACCCCATGTACGAAACTAGGTAACCGTTTGGATGAACGATCCGTTTTCCCTCAAAAATCGATTCGGGGGACATCGAGTGCTCCATTTGACCAAAGTCAACTCTTCAACTCGAACGAGACCAAATGAATCTTCAAAGGGAACTGAATAAGCTTTCTAACGGTCCACTCCGTTCACAAATCAGCCTTACGGTATGGACGAACGATATGTTTTACTCTCAAAGGTCATTGGCACTTTAGGGACCCATTTAATAAAAGCAAACTCTCTGAACTGAGTGAAGCTCTTTGGAACATCGAAGTACCTTACACAACCTTTCCAACAGTCCACCCCGTGCTAGATTCAGACTTACAATTTGGATGAACGATCCATTATCGTCCGACGATCTCCTATCAAAAGGATCGATGGGTGATTTCGAGCCCCATTAGACCCAAAGTCAACTCCCGGACTCGGGAGGATACTAAAGGATTATAAAAGGTCTCTTAATTACCTTTCTAACAGTATTCCTTGTGCACAATTTGGACTTATGAATTATGTTTTACGACCATTTTTTGAAAAATCTGCACGAGGCTGCCAATTGGTAGGTCCATTTCCATGCCAATCGATAGTGTGTCTATGGTCACCTGCCGACAGGTAGGACAAGGACCATGCCGATTGGTATTCCCCTGGCCCTATATAAGGAGAGCATGAGCTCATCATGTAGGGCACCCCTCAGATGTCTGAAACAGTGATCTCAGCAACATTCTCTCAAAGTCAGTGCGATTTTCATCTCAAACCCCATTTCCAACATTCCCGTTCCGTCATTACCAAACCAAATTTGGTGAATTACCTTCCCTCTATCCACATAACCTTCTTTTAATTACAAGGGCAACCCTTCAACATCCAAGATTAGGTTCAAGATCTCGAAAGAAGTTCCAATCCTTTACTTTCTCTCTAAATTCTCTTAATTTTGAATTATATCACTTTATTCCTTACTTTACTATTTTACTTCTTTAGATCGACAACAAGTAAAAGAGGGTTACACCTACCATTTTATTAATAGTATTTCACATACCATATTTTTTTTATAAAAAACTCGAAAACAAGAAAAAGAGGGTTACACCTAAAAATTCTGATGGGATTCTTCATCGCATTTTCTCAAAACTAAAAATATCTTTCCTACACACACATATATAATAAACTCCCATCTGAATTTATTGGAAAAACCCTACCCTTGTGCCGCATGTGAACTACGTGGAATTTGATGCCGTTATAGGTGACGTAGGCGTCTCGAGCCAAAAATCGAGACTCGAGTCCTATTTTCTCATTTCCCTATATTCCTCTTTTCTTTATTCTTATATTGTTCATATATATTGTTCATATATATCATTCTTGTGATCCATATTTTCATCTCATCTAACATATATTATCTCTTCGTCATAACGATCAATATCTTGATAAGTGCACACATCATATTTATAATTATTATTTTAGGAACATTCCTTTGGATGACCTCACTCTATCTTTTCCATGATACGAGTAAAGTGATTCCAATGTCCACTTACATTTACATGCATATATACTTCATGGAGAAAATAAGGAAAATAGTAACATAAGCCCATGAGAGACCGAAAACGCGTTATGGGTGCCTTAGACCTTCCCAGTCCATAACTTAGCCTCTGAACCTCTGATCTAATTGATTTTGCAAGCATCAGTTTGTCTTTGATGACGCTCACTCGAGGCCGCGATATTTATTTTGTCTATTTTGTGTAAAATAGACTGGCGACTCTATATCTTTACGTCACCCCCAAAATCGACGATGGCCGAAGCGTTCCTTCCCTGAGTAGTGACGGGGCACGAGACCTTTTCATCCTCCCTTCTTTCTCCCCCCGAAGCGCCCGGGGAGAGGGGAAGATTTCTCGAGATAGACACAATGGAGACTCTGCTAGAGTTGTTATCATAAGAGGTATAGACTCTGTTTAAATGGGTGTTATCATTTTCAACTTGTGTGCGTATGCACCTACCTATATGTTCTCTTTTCTCCTTTGTTATTTCTTGTATATATCTATCTCATATTTAAATCACTTCTCACTCACTTTTCACTTCACACACTTGTAAATACTCTCCGTGTACACCTCACACTACTTACACTTGTATACAGGTTCACTTATATCCACATGCTGCACAGATTACTTAGAATATCCATGCTTAGGTGTCACTAGCACACACCTCCACTTACTGCACTTATCCATGTAGTTGATTCATGCTTAGGTCCACTACCACACTCTCACTTTTAGATATTCACACATCACACACTCTCACATATCCATGATTAATGTAATCTTGATGCTCCATACTAGATTCACCCCTTTATGAAATTGAATTTTTTTACATTCAATTACATATGACTCTCCACACTGCCCGCGCATCGCGTGGGGCTATAATCTAGTAAGATATATAGTATATATTGAGATTGATATAATCTTGACAGATTGACAAAGTATGGGTACCTAGTTGGGGAAACCCAAAACTAGTAGAACATGCATTTGCCAACTATTTTCTAAAACTTGTTTTTAAAACCATTTTCAAAAATATGTGTTTAAAACACCACTTTCTGACAACAGATTTGAGGTGTTTTTCGACGTGTTTTCATATTTTCATTTTCATTTTTTATCAACAAGCACAACCCACCACCACGTGCCCTAACCCACCATCATGAATCGCCACCACTACCACTCTTAACCACCAACAACCATTACCCCTACTACCACCATGGGCCACCCCCACTACCACCCGCCCTAATCCACCACCATTCCACCCCCACAACAATCACTACCCACCCCAACCCATCACTACCACCACCACTCAGACTAACCCACAACCACCAATAATCATCACCTGCAACCACCACCACATGCCCCAACACACCACCACACACCACCACCCGACCTAACCCGCCACCACCCACTCGACCTAACCCGCCACCACTACCACATGCCCAAACATAGCACCACTCGCCATAACCCATGTAACATATATATATATATATATATATATATATATATATATATATGTGTGTGTGTGTGTGTGTGTGTGTGTGTGTGTGTGTGTGCGCGCGCGCGCGCACGTGCGTGTGTGTGTTTGTCTGAGTATTTTTTAAAAATGATTTTAATTCAAGTTTACCAATTGCTTACTAGTATCTAAAATTTTCACAGAACTGGTTTGTAACACAATTCTCAAAAACAATTTTTAAAATCAGTTTAGAAACATAAACCCAACGGGCACTTAGGTGTTCCCAGAACACCATGTACCTAGTCAACTACATCAAGTGTTCAATTCAAACAAAAATTGAGCAATTTTTGTAATCTTTGTGGTTAGCTATGGAAATGGATACACTTTTCGCCATGTTTATGCTCATCTATGTTACTACAAAAATAGTAATATTAGGATTTATGAGTGCTGTAATTGATCATCACAATTCAAATAATCTTAATAACTTTTATACTGTTTTATATGGGCTTTGTAGGTCATAATTTGTTTATGGGTGGTGTTAAAGGCACATTGAAAATGCCACCTTGAGAAGTTATATCAGACATTAATTTAGGGGGAAAAAAACAACGATAATGGCACCCACAAAATTTAACTATTTTTTTAGTTTTTATAATAAAATTATATTCACAATTATTTTACTAACTTCATTTTTAAAACGTTAAAATAATCTAAAACTTAGTCCTGACCCAAAATATTCCAAACCTTACCTTCAACTTCATCACCACCACCACCACCATCATGAACCTTCGTTGAAATTCCTCATCACCCAACCCTCCATCAAACTCTTCCAAACCCACCACAAACCTCCATTGAAGTAACTAGTGGATGCAAAAAGGTTTTCATGTATAATAGATCTCCAAGAAATAAGCTACGTCAATGTGGGTGAACCTAGTGTTTCAAACTTATACGCACAGAAAAACGATGGACACGTAGAGGTATAAAATCATGTTTCTACCCTTTATATAACCTTTAAAATATTAAATGGTTAAAATAAATATAAAAAATAAAAGTCATTCCCAGGTGTTTTGGGGTTACAACGTTGAGAACGATGACGTTTTTTGGCACTATAATACCAAAACAGTTGATTGCAGCACAAGAATGGGAAACGTTATCACGGAAACCATATTTGAAAAAACGTTGTTCACTTGATTTGATATCCTAATACCTATAGACACCACATTCTAGGACCCCCTAAGTCTTTCCTTAGGTCCCTAGCACCTCCCCATTCAACACAAGCCCTAGATCATACTCTGAGTACCAATCTAGAGGCCATAGGGCACTGTCGAGCCCCGTTTGACACCGGGAAACTTCATCTTTAGAATCCAAAGGTCAATAAATCTTCGAAGGGCTCTGAATACCTTCCCAAAGGTTCATCCCGTGTGCAAATCGGCATAACAATTCGGAAGAACGGTCCATTTTACTATCAAAAACCAATCTGGAGGCCACCGAGACTTCATCATCACAGTGAAATCTCAATGAATCTTTGAAGGGCACTATAGCCCCTTTCCTAATGGTATATCCCGTGCACAAAATGACATAACCATTTGGATGAACGATTTCCTTTCCCCAAAAACTTATTCGGAGGTCACGGGGCACTCACGGGCTCCATTTGACCAAAGTCAACTCTTCATCTCGAGCAAGACTAAATGAATATTTGAAGGGCACTGAATACCCTTTCCAATGGTCCACTCTGTGAGTGAATCTGCCTTGCAGTATGAACGAATGATCTATTTTCCTCTAAAAGGTCATAGAGCAATTCTGGGCCCCGTTTAACCAAAGTTAACTCTCCAAATCAAGTGATGCTCTTCATAACATCGAAGTACCTGGCACAACCATTCCAACGATTCTCCCTGTGCATGATTTAGACTTGCGGTTTGGACGAACGATCGATCCATTATCGTCTGACGATCTCTTATCTAAAAGATCAAAGGCGCTTCTGAGCCCCGTCAAACCCAAAGTTTACTCCCGGACCTAGGATCAGCCCCAAGGATTCTCAAAAGTCTCTGAATTAAATTTCTGACGGTAGGCCTTATGTGTGATTTGGACTAACGGATTACATTTTATGACCATTTTTCCAAAAAATCTACACAAGACTACCAATTGGCAGGTCCATTTCCCTGCCAACTAGGAGTGTGTCTAGGGTCGTCTGTCAAGGGACAGGACAAGGACCATGCCGATCGACAGTCCCCCCTGACCCTATATAAGGAGAGCATGAGCTCACCATGAAGGGCACCCTTCAGATCTCCAAAATAGTGATCTCAGCAACATTCTCTGAAAGTCAGTGCGATTTCCATCTCAAACCCCATTTCCAACACTCCTTTTCCATCATTCCCTTTCCAAATTTGGTAATTACCTTCCCTCTCTCCATATCACCTTCATCCAATTGCAAGGGAATCCCTTCAACATCCAAGATCAAGATTAAGATCTCCAAAATGGTCTAGTCCTTTACTTTATCTCTAAATTCTCTTAATTTTGCATTAGATAAATTTATTCATTACTTTAGTATTTTACTTCTACAAATAACCTCCATTAATTTACCATTTTATTAATATTATTGCACGTACCATATTTTCTATAAAAAAATGAAAACAAGAAAAAGAGGGTTACACCTATAAATTTCGACGGGATTCTTCATCACATTTTCTCAAAACTAAAAATATATTTTCTACACACACACACGTATATATACATACATATATATATATACATACATATATATATATATATATATATATATATATATATATATATATAATAAACACCCGTATGAATTTATGGGATAAACCCCACCCTTTTGTCACATGTGAACTACATGGACTTTGAATCCTTTACAGGCGACGTAGGCGTCTCGGGCCAAAATTCGTGACTCAAGTCCAATTTTCTCATTTCCTTATATTCCTCTTTTCTTTATTCTTATATTATTCATATATATTATATATGTGATCCATGTTTGCATCTTATCTAACATAAATTATCTCTTCATCGTAATGATCAATATCTCGATAAGTGCACACATCATATTTTTAATTATTATTTTGGGATCATTCCTATGGATGACCTCACTACATCTTTTCCATGATGCGAGTTAAGATATTCCAATCTCCACTTATATATACAAAAACACATACTTCACAGAGAAAATAAGGAAAATAGTAACACAATCCCATGAGAGATCAAAAGTTCGGGATGGGTGCCTAACACCTTCCTATTCCATAACTTAGCCCCCGTCTTTGATGACGCTCTCTTGAGGCATCGATATTTCTTTAGTCTATTTTGTGTAAAGTATACTGGCGACTCTATCTCTTTATATCACCCCAAAATCAATGATGGCTGAAGCGCTCCTCCCCTGAGAAGTGATGGGGAGCGAGACCTTTTTATCCTCCCTTCTTTCTCCTCCTGAAGCTCCACTGGGAGAAGGGGAAGATTTCTCGGGATGGCCACAATGGAGACTCTGTTGGAGTTGTTATCATAAGAGGGATAGACTCTATTTTCATGGGTGTTATTATTTTCTACTTGTGTTCATATTCACCTACCTGTATGTTCCCATTTTCTCCTATATTATTTCTTATATATATCTACCTCATATTTATATCACTTCTCACTCACTTTTCACTTTACACACCTGTAAATACTCTCCCTATATACCTCACACTACTTACACTTTTATAGAGGTTCAATTATAACCACATGTTGCATACACCACTTAGAATATCCATGCTTAGGTCTCACTAGCACACACCTCCACTTACTACACATCCATGTAGTCGATCCATGCTTAGGTTCACTACCACACACTCACTTTGAGATATTCACACATCACACACTCTCACATATCCATGCTTAGTGTAATCTTCATGCTCCATGCTAGATATACCTTTCATGATACTTGTGCATTCTTCCTTATTAATATAGTGCTCATCATAACCAATAAAATACTCTCCCCATAATATACTAATCAATAATCATGCATTTTCACACTACATCACCAAGAGCATTACAATATTGATCAAATGATTGTCCCATAGTTGGGGGTCACTTCGTGATGGGCCCTGGTTAGGCAGGTCGCAATTAGCCTAAGCAATATGACTCTCACGTTTTATTGGCCAAAACCCTTCGACATATATTGAACAGTTCTCCCAACATTGTACCGATTGACCGAAGTCATGACGGGAGGTATACAGTAGGGAACTGGGTCATGTACGTCGAGTATATCGATGTCTTTCTCATACTTGTTATCCCCATGAGTTATATAGTGAGGCAATTCAGGTACACTCAGGTATATTAAATGGCTTGTTCACACGTACCGAGTGCCCTTAAAAGCAAGAAATCTATTATGGAAGTCACGCCAAATAGGGGAACCTTTCCACTAACCCAACTAAAAGGGGGCGATTTCCAATAAATTATAAGATATGCTCTTGATACCCCAATTTTAAAATTCTCAAATAATGGTTCACCAAAGTATTCCAACTTTTAAAATCCTTTCAAAATATTCAAATTTTAATTTCTTCAAAATTAAAATTAAATTCAACTAAACATGAATATATGAATTTCAACTTAAACAAAAAATAACTCAAGTTCTTAGTTTGTCAAACCAACAAAGCATGAATATTTCCAAATTAAATTAGTTGACTTGAATTAAATAAGAATTACCCAAATTTAAACTAGCACCAATTTGCACAAAATTTGTGATTTAAACTAATTTATATCTTCTTAACCTAATCATGCATCTATGTAATTTTTGCAAGATAAAAAAACATTCACAACGCCACAATGTAAGAGATAAAAACATACACGGACTAGATAGCAAAGCAAAGACTCAAAATCAAATGATACCATGTATATACATACGCAAAATATACCAATAACGCACAAGCACATATATATAGGTATAAACGCCACACATGACACAAAATAAATTAAGCTTTCCAGACTCATATGGCATAAATGTGTCTAAATAAACATGTAGGAAACGGAGTGAATGGGTGTGAACTAGAGACAAAAGAATAAAGACCTAATCACTTAAACATTTTCAAGGAGTTCTATTTGATTGCAAAACTTTATCAACTAAGATTTATCCTTATATGACAAGATAAAGTGAACTCACAGAACAAACAAGCACAATGCATACAAGCCTAGAATTTTGATGATTCTAAAAATCAATAGCATCATGACAAAATACGCATAACTAGGATTCATTGTGCAAACCCGTTGATATATCCATCCAAACTCCCTCATAAATAATAATTATTTTCTTTTCTATTGAATGAAAAATCAAACTAAACTATTTAGGCATGGGCTACTTTTATCAATGCCCCACTTTTTAGGCCTTGGCTACTTTTTTCAATGCCACACTTTTTAGGCCTTATTCTAATGGTGGCTATTCACGCAAAGTCAACTTGTCTTTCGCAGCTCGATTCCATTGATAAACAAACTTTACCAAATAAAAATATTTCTATTATTATTTAAATTCGGGGAACTGTTCTCACATGCACTAATCCCCCATAGTCACAAAACATGTAGATGATAAAATTAATGGGAGAACATCTCACAAAGCTCAAATATACATATGTAGTTAACGTTCATAAGAGCTCGTGCATGTATGTGAGAAGGCATATAAAAAAGTGAATCCATTAAGCAAATCAAGGTCAAACTACTCCATGCAAGCACGATAAAGAACACTTTAAGGATTGAAAATCTTAATCAAAAGTTATAGCCACATGAAAGCGGGGATGATATAGGATTCAAATACAAGGATATGCCACATAAAATGTGTAAAACTAAAATACACACAAAACAAAAACAAAAAAAAATCTTTTTGAGTTTTTAACTTTTAAAAAAATTAAATAAGGACAACTCAAAAGACAAACAAAATAATTTTGTATTTTTTCAATAATACCCAGTAAATGGAAAAAAAATACAAAAGATATACATGTCATTATTCAAGCAAATTATATATGATGAAGCAAAGACTAGAAAATGACAAAAAATCATACAACTAGGAGGAATATATCATGTAGCACAAAAGCTAGTGTATGTAAAAAAAACTAACACACTCAACCTTTGGATTTAGAAATTGAGGAATCATATGCAAGCAAATTAGAATCATAAATTCTATCATGTAAAGCCTCTGAATTGAATCTCCTAACCCACATAAGAGAAACGTGACGCTCTCGAGTTTTGGTGACCTTGGTGACTTTATCCTTGGACTTCCTAGGACCCTTTCTAAGATAAAAATATAACTTCCTATGGTGACCCTTCCAACCGCAATGTGTGCATGTGAAAACATGGTGAGAAGTATTACCTAAAAATTGATCTTTTCTAGTGTTCCTTGTCGATTCTCTCAAAATCATGGTTTTAGATTTATGAGCGGAAGCATTTTGAGTATCGAAGCTAATACCACACATGTCATCTTTAATTTGGACGGTGCCTAAGATTTTATCTAATTTCTCCGACCTACATTTTAAATCAAATTTGACCCGACATGAGTCTCTCAATTTCTCTTCAAGTTCCACTATTCTAGACTAAATTAAACTCCTTCTCTCTTCAAACATAAGAATCTCTTTCTTTATAGCCTCCATTAAACCTTGAAGACTATCTATATCACCTCGTACATACTCTAACTTCTCTCTAAGAGTTCTCTCACGTGCCCTAAGATATTCAATTAACACACTCTCATCATTTCCTATGGTACGTTCTATCATTTTAGCTTCTAACTTTAAGTTAACCCTTTTTAATTTGAACGATTCTGCATAAAATTCATGGAAGGAAACTTAAATTTCACTCTCCTCTTCCTCCTCTTCATTTTCACTCTCTCCTCCACTCTCTCTACCTTCAAACTTATGGGATTCACAAACAATGGCCTCGAAAGTGTCATGTAAAGAAATATCTTCGTGGGAAGATTCATTATCAGTGCTCACATGACTTTCCATGAACACGGTGAAGTTGCGCTCAACGGGGGAATCGAGTCCCTCTTTCGGTTCACTATCACTAAGGGTGGCATTATGTAAAATTGGTTTCTTTACCTCCTTCCTTAGTCTAGTGGGACACTCGAATGCCCTATGGCCGAAACCCTCACAATCACAACATCTATTAACTCGTCCCTATTAAGATCTACGTTATGAATATTAGGGAATTTCTTGCCTTTGCTATACTTGGACTTTTCAAATTTCTTATAATCATTTTTAATGTTCTCTTTAGTAACCTTAAGAAAATGTCTAAAATTATTAGCAAACATGGTCATATCATCAGAGTCGATATAAAACTCATCATCTGAAACGAGCATTTACTACTTTTGGGCTTTCAAAGTTACGCCCTTACCATTCTTCTTCTCATCCCTGGAGGAAAACATGTCAAGTTCATAGGTTTTTAAATCACTTACAAGCTCTTCAAGTTTCGTAGAGTTTAAAGTGCCTAAAGAATTCAAAACGGTCAGTTTTGGATTAAACCTCTCGGGTAAAGACCTCAAAATTTTCTTTATGACACCATTGTCGTGTATATTTTCTCCCGAATTAAAAGACGAATTCACAATGTCGGATAATCTAGCATAGAACTCATCAAAAGATTCACTTTCTAAAATTTTAATGGTTTCTAATTGAGTGGTGAGGTTTAGGAGTTTTAAAGATTTAACAACACTTTTACCTTCATGGGTGAGTTGGAGTAGGTCCCATGCCTCCTTAAACATTTCACATGTCATAATCCGGCAGAGTCATCCGGTGTGACCGCATTAAAAAGAGCGTTTAAACCATGGAAATTAAAACTAGCAAGTTTAAGTTCATCCTCACTCCATCTTTCTACGAGTTTAAGGACACGTACTTCATCTTCTAGACACATAGGAGGGGACCACCCTCTAACTACCGATTGCCAAATCCGCTCATCTAACGACTTAAGTGTCGACCTCATGCACGCTTTCCAATACACATAGTTGGAACCGTCAAAAATAGGAAATTTTGAAAAAGGCATATTTTCCATATTAAAACCCAAAAATGATCTTAACATAATAATTTAGGGTGCCTTTTATTGCAAACATGGAAAATGCATGGAAAATAGTTCATTTGGATGAGAAGTTGGAAAATAAGTGGAAAAAGATATGAGTTTTTGGTCTTGCTTTTTTTATTTTCCACGGAAATCAATCCTTTGGTGGGTGAATAAAAAATATTTTCCAGTAAAAATGAAGTTTAAGATGAAGCACTTGTTATGTAAATGAGTATTGTGCTTATATAAGGAATTTGCAATAAAAGAACTAAAAAAGCAAAACGTGAGTCAAAACAACTATTTTCCATGAAAAAAATTCTATGTCAATCAAACACACCCTTAGTGTTCCCGCTCTGACAACAATCTGAAAGGGGGTGATTTCTTGTAAATTATAAGATATGCTCTTGATACCCTAATTTTTAAAATTCTCAAATGATGGGTCACCAAAGTATTCCAACTTTTAAAATTCTTTCAAAATAATTAAATTTTAATTTCTTCAAAATTAAAATTAAATTCAACTAAACAAGAATATATGCATTTCCACTTAAACAAAAATTAATTCAAGTTCTAAATTTGCCAAATAAACCAGGCATGAATATTTCCGAATTAAATTAGTTGACATTAATTAAATTAATATTACCCAAATTTAAAGTAGCACCAATTTACACAAAATTGTAATTCAAACCACTTTTTATCATGTTAGCCTAATCATGCATATATGTGATTTTTGCAAGATAAAAATAAAAACAATCACAACGTCGCGATGTACGAGGAAAACCCACAACGGGAAAATCTTGGACGGCCCATCCACAGGTCCACTAGGTATGGTGTTACAAAATACAAGACAAAAACACTTACTCAATAACCTGACGCCCTCGCAAGCCTTAACGCTTCTTCATGTCTCCACCTCCGCCTAGTCACAACTTCGGAATGCACCTTCGGCTTGAAATCCACCGATGTGTAAATTAATCATTAACCACGCACGAAGTCCTCCTCCGTATGCACACCACGAATTAAAAAATAGAATACTCCGTAGGAAACTTTCTCTTTTGGGTATAGAATGATACTCGGTGCCAAGAGATTGGTCTCAAAGCATGTATATATATTAGAACTTCGATAAAAATAAACTTTGGATGTAAACTTTGTGTTTTGGAGGAAATTAAGTCATTAAAGATTAACAACACAAATGGGACTTTTGGATAAAGGATTTTGCTCTGAAAAAGTGTTAGAAAAGCTCTCAAAATTCTTTTCAAAAAATCAGTTCCCGCACTATTAAAAACTGGTGAAAAGATAATGGAATAATGGGAGGTTAATAAAAAACTGATGAAAACCTGCTCAAATTCGTAGGTTATTCAATCGACTTTAGATGTCATTCGAACGACATATAATACAAGAAAACATAGTTAAATAATAAAGGACTCTCGTTTAAACGACTTTATACAGACGACATCGTTCTAACAACGTTTCTAATGAGAAAACAAAGAAAATTGGCAAAATCTCATTTAATCAGATTCGTTCGTACGATCTGGTATCTCGTTCGAACGAGATGAAATGTCGTTTGAATGACATTTCATAAAAATTTATTTTTCTTCAAAAAAATAACAAAATCATTTATCTTTGAGTTTAGTCAAAAAACTTGACACCCATAAAAATATCCAAGGCTCTATATATATTAATGCATTCATACCTTTAGAGACCATGGAAATAATTAGAGGTTGGTGATGCGAAAACAAGGCACGAAAATCGGCAATGATGATATCTCCAATTTAGGCTTCGCTGCAACGTCTTCAACTAGAATGTCATAGGCTTGAGGTCACAAACTTTTATCCTATGACTCAATTAGTTTTGTCCAAAATTAAGCAAATAATTACAAATTGACTCAATTGAAAATTTTTCCTCATATAGGCGTCAAACCTAGGGCATTCATATACAGTTTGTCGGTTACTTATTGAAACTTTGCCGAAATGTTGGATCGACATGGGGCCTAAAATTTCATACAATTTCTTTTTTTTCTAAAACGGAGATGGAAACAAGTGAAACCATTTTTACATATTTTTTAAACCCAATTTTCTTAGGCTCGGGTCCCGTCTGACATTTATTTTTGTAGTTTAGGTAAACCTAATGCAAGTGAAAACAAAATCATAATAATAATCATGCGGAGACTCTTCTCTCATTTCTCCTCCTTCCTTACCAAAAAAGTCAAAAACATATTTCCCCCTCTTTTTTCAAAATATCAAAAACATTATGTCCTCCCTATTCCAAAAAAAATGTCAATAACATTTTCCTATTTTCCAAAAAAAGATTCTTCCTTCCTCTTTCAAAATTAATTTAAATCATTTTATCCTTCTCAGGTCGATCACATACCCGACCCTTCGCCTTGCCCCAATTGGCTTCGATCTTCTATCGAATCGCCCCGAGGCTCTATCAATTCTCCCACTACTTCCTCTGAGTCTGGATTCCACCTTCACCAACTTTCCATGGATAACGCAGACCAAGTACTGAATGCGTAACTTGATTTGATGACGGTCCTAGTCTAACTTATCGCCAAGATTGACAACCTTCCAACCAAGTTCCATGAGATACGGTGACAGGGAGTTTAGATTCCTGGAGAACCCCAAGTTCTCTTTACTCATGCCATGGGTCCACCCTCTCCCGAGAGAGTCTGGGTCCTAAAAGAATATCATCATGCTCCGCGTGTCCCGCCTGCCAATGGGCAATAGCCAGCTCAACTCCCTATGTGGAATCATGCCTAGCCTAGGGTTAACCTGCCAGTACCTGTTTATATGAAGGAAGAAGATTTAAATAAGGTCAAGGAGGAACTTAAGCTGTTAACCAAGAAGATTGACCAAGTCCAAATCTTTGGGAACTACATGGACTATACCCATATATCTCCATATCCCAAAGTAAGATTGCTAGAAAAATTTAATATGCCTAACATTGATAAGTTCAGGGGTAGTGGGCCCCCAATTGTTCATCTTCGAAGCTATCATCGAGCCATGACTCTCTTAGGTGCCTCTGAGGAAATAATGGCCCAAATGTTTCAACAAACTTTAAAGGACATAGCTCTTCGTTGGATTCTATCCCTTGAGGAATCTAGAATTCACAGTTGGGAGGATGTTGCCCATGAATTCATGTCACAGTACAAGTACAATGAAGAAATAGAGGTTACACACAGTGATCTAGAGGTTCTCAAGCAGAACTCTGGAGAAATTATTAGCAATTTCATAGCAACGTGGAGGGAGAATTGGCCACCATGACCAATTGTCCTTTCGAAGAGGAGCAAGTTAGTATTGTGAAGAAAATTTTCTTACCCCCTATCTGAGCAATGATAGGAGGACGGTATTACCCACATTTTTTAGCCCTTCGAGAAGCGGGGGTGGAGATTGAAGAAACTATCATAAAGACAGAAGTTGAACCAAAGAAAGTATCTGGATAGTTCACTCTAAGAAAATATGAGAAGCCTGCCACAGTCTCGACCATAAAGAACATCTCTCAGCCTACTACCACTTAGGCTCCGAAAATTCGAGATAATCCAGTTAAAAAAGAATACACCGAGCTCCATGCTCCCCTTTCTAAAGTCTACTCCTTGTTGAGCCAAAATATCATCAAACCTTTGGACCCTCATCCACTACCAAACCCACTTCCCAAAAATTTCAAACTCGACGCCCATTGTGATTTTCACCAAACTGTCAGCCATACCACTGATCAGTGTTTCCATCTTCAAAATTTAATCCAGGGTTTAATTGACCAGGGTACCATCGCCCCACCGGCCAATCTAAAACCAACACCACTCAAAATCCACTTTTTAACCATACAAATCCTACCTTCCTAGAAAATGACTCGAAATTTTATCTATCTACCCAGATTGTACCCAGCAAAGCACCCATCATACCTATATTCTCACCCAAACCCCATAAAAATTTGCCCATATTTTCTCTTACACCCTTCTTATCTTGTCGACCAAGCTCTGTCGCTTATCATAAGAGCATGAATTACTGTCCGTACTCATTTTAGAGGAAAAGATATGGAATTGCCAACTGAGAACACACTGTATGGCTGACTCACTTGAGTCTACACAGTATATGAGTTCCAACTAGTTTGGATATGGTGACAAAATAGTAATAGATTTCATGAGCATCCCCTTTAAGGTATTTACAAGATTCATCTTTAAACATCATCCAGACCAAGTCCAATGCATCTATAGAAAAGGGAAGTATTCTTATCTCTTGAACACACAATAAGACACAACTCATTCATATAGGTGTTAATGTGTGTGCGCAAAAGATTGCATATTTTAAGAGATTTTTGAAACATTTTTTAAGCATTTTTAAAAGTTTTTTAAACATTTAAAAATCATGTTTTAAAATTTTGGGGGCTTAATTAGAATTATTATTTTCCCTTAAAAACTGCAAGGGTAGAATAGAAAAGCGCTAGAGACATTTGTGGGTGAAAATTATTTTTAAAATCTTCTAAAACACACATTTTATAATAAGTTAGATCGTTACACATGTTTGTTTTCTACCGGTTGGATTTGTGTTTTTTTATACTCTCAAAACTGATCACTACTTACCACTGTTAGATCATATGTTATCAACGTACTTCATGTCTTCGAAGTCAATCCATGTGTTAACAGTTAGGGCCAATCGAAGTGAATATAAAAGTGGTGCAACTTCAGCCCTTATATTTGGACGTTGAATCATCAAACACATCTCAACCCTTGATTGCCTTAGATTATCTAGATCCTTCTTTGATCAGTATAAAAAGAAATCCTGTGTTAGCCATTTGAAGATTTTGGCATTTGTCTCATTTGAGAGAAAAAAGAAGAGAGTAGAAAGAAAGAAAAACAATTGTCTAAAATTCCTAATCCTTAGGTTTTTCTCTAAAAAAAAAACACCAGTTTTTATATATACTCAAAGTCAGAAAACCCCTATAGTTGAGAGTTAGATTTTCTAGGGTTTCCAGTGAGTTTGGTGTGTGGTTTTTATGGTTTGAAGATCCTCTTCAACCTGTATCTCTCTTAGGAACCTTTCTCATTGTAGATCTCAAATTTCTTGTAAGAAATTTTTAGATTTGCTAAAAGATATACTCCATGTTATATTTTAGGGTTTTTGATATCTTTTTTTGTTATATCTTTCTTTGCTTGTGCATATTTCTTAAAGATCCACTCTATTTTTCAAATACTTTGAAAAAGAGACTTCCAATAGTCTGAAGTTTTAGATTTTATAAGTTTTGTTTCAAAAATTCAAGTTTCACAGTTTGTGAAATGATATCGTACATAAATAAGTTTTGAAAGCATTGAATCTATTTTTCAGAAAGGTTCTATAGAATATATGTAAGAGATTTGAAATGTTTGCATGTCATATAAAATATATGTAATTTGTTGGATTTATTTGTACAGATCTTGAGAGGTGTGAGTTGCATACTTGCATGTTATTTTATTCACATCACTGTCATTGTCAGTCTCACACGAACACTTAGACTGTGGTTCATTTCAGAGATATAAAGTTGTTTGGGCCACTGTAAACAAAATGCAAGGAGGAAGGCAAAGAAGCTGCTGGGGAGATCAAAGAGGTCAGATCTGATATAACTTTGAGGAGGAGAGCTCGTATAGGTATAATTTCTTATCTTAGTCTTACGATCTTGAATGCATGCTTAGTGCTTGTAATCTTGTAATATTGTTTGATTATTAGTGGATTTTTTATTTTGAGGTGTAGAGACCTCCGTGGATGTTTCCCCTGACTTTGGGGTTTTACCACGTTAAAATCTTGTTTCTTGTGTATGGTTTTTAACTCTTCACTACTACTGCTGCAAACTAGACTTAGGATTAATTCTAAAACCAATTTTCAAGAACCTGAAATAACTTGTTCATAATTTTCAAACACATCTTGTGCTACTGTTATGTTTTATAAAAGAGTTTCCTCAAAAAGTAGATCGGAACTTAATCAATTGCTTTAACTTGTGTTAAATAACTTAGTAAGTCTTTTTCAATTGGTATTAGAGATCAGCACTTGTTTTTCAAAAAACTACTTAGATCCTATGCTTTGAAACTGTTTTGAAAACAAAATCTCTATGGATGAGAAATTTGAGTGTCTTGGAAATTTGTCCAGGCCTCCCCCTCTTTGATGGGACAAATTTTTCTTTCTGGAAAGTAAGGATGATTGCCTTCATCCAAGGGACTTTGGGAGATGATGATTGGGATGCCATTGGAAATGGATATTCACATCCAGCTAGGCCTGTTGCATATGGTAGTAATGTAAGAATTAAAAAACTTCTCAACAAGTTCACCAAGGAAGAAAATTTTTCCTCTCTAAGCAACATAAAGGAAAGGACGCCATATTTATATCTATTAATGAACATGAGTTTAAACGCATATCTATATGTTCAACATCTAAGGAAGCCTCGGACACGTTTGCCACTGCCCACGAAGGTGATACCCATGTTAAGGCTGCCAAAACTCAAATGTTGATTCAACAGTATAACACACTCCTTATGGCTGAGACTGAGACCTTTGATGAATTTTACATTTGGTTGACTAATGTTATTTCTAAATTGCATGCTAATTATATTAGGTATGATAGGAAAGAGATAGTTTCTAAAATTATTTGTTCACTTCCACCTAAATTTGATAACAAACGTTATGCAATTGAGGAGATGGACGACCCTAACTTAACTTTAGAACTCCTCATTAGCAAGCTTAGAACTGTGGAAATGGAATTAGAATTTAAAAAACATCTTTCCAATAATCAAAAGATACACACCAGTTCCAATGTAGTCTTCCAGTCCAAAATGACCACACCATAGTTTGACGTACCTAACATTGATTTGGACTCTGATGAAGACTGTGACTTAGGTAATTTGGATAATCAAATAGCCCTCATTTCTAAACATTTTAAGAAAATCTTGAAATTTAGAAACAATGTTGCTTCTAAACAAGGGAAGGATGCTTATTCAAATCATTATAATAACAGAACTCATGAGAGATAACTAGACAAACATAGCAATGATAAACCCAAGACTGATATGAAAAATGTCGCATGCCATAAATGAGGTAAACTGGGTCATTTTGCCAAACAGTGTAGAATCAAACTGAACTATAACAATAATAAGGCTAATCTTTGTAAGACTTGGGATGATTCAAGATACTCCGAAGAAGATGAGCCTGAATCATCCAATAACTGCATGTACTTTTTTGCAAAGATTGTTTATAGTGATGATATGCCTACAAATCATGTTAAACTTTATGTTAGAATGCCTAATACTGTTATGGCCTATGATGACTTTCTTGTTACATGTTTATCTTCTATTTTCCTAGATAATGTTAATACTGTTGATATTGCTAGTATAAGTTCATCAACGGGGTGTGTGATTCAAAGTGAACGTATCAATGATGAATTGAATGTGTGTGTGGGTACGTTAAATGAATCGTTATGGGACAACTCACACACCACACTTAATGAGTCCAATAACGATTATCATCCTAACATTCACACACTTTACACTAAAACTCTTAGGAAGAGCACAAAACTTTAAAAGACTGTCAAGGACCTTAAAGAAAAAATAAGAAACCCTAAGTCTAATGGTGAAAAAGAGTGTTGAGGATTATACAACTCAATGTCTGGCTTATGAAGCGAAAATTAAAGTTTTTATTGAAAAAATTGAAGAACTTTTCGAATGAAATGAAGTTTTAGAAAAGAAATATAAGTCCACTTTGACAGAATTGGAAGAATCTAAAGAAAAGGTTTCAACTGTCTTAAAAAAAATTCTAAGTTTGAAAACAATTTGAATTGTTTTGAAGATTGTGTTGCCGCTAGTAAAACCAATTATGAAGACAAAACAGGCATAGGTTTTAATCAAAAAACTAAGACACAAATGAATCCTTCACAAAATATAAAATTTGTGTCTTCTGGAAAAAGACATATTGCTCTATGTCCTGATTTTAAAGCTTTAAAAAAAATTTGATAAAAGCAAAAAGGGCCAGATATTGTGATGAAAAATTGTCCAAAGCCTACTGATGAACCTAAGGATAAATATGTTTGGCCCCGGTTAGGAGATTTTAACCTGAATGGAAAATAGTTGCGGTTAGACCTAAGGTTAATGTCCAGGAAATATATAAACCTCGTTTCAAAGGTTTTAGAAATTAGAAACAACCATCTAACCCCCAATATTGTTCATATTGTGATGTTTATGGACACTGTCTAGATGAATATATTCAAAAAAGACTGTATGAGCCTGTCTATCAATCACTTGTTTACAAAAAATTTACCTACTCTAGATAGAGCAGAAATAATTATGTACTTCCTAAACAGCCCAATAAAAACTCTAACTATAGTAATAGGAAGAAAAGGTCTCACATTAAGAAAAAATGCAAGAGAAAGAGTCCTAGATCTAATTCTAAACCAAAAGCTCACAAACCCTTTAAAACCAGAGCTATAGGGGTTAGAAAAGATGATTTAATATCCTAGTTGAAGTGTAAAATAGTTATAAGCGCTCTAAAAGTTGAACACACAGCATTTGGTTGTTTTAAAATCTGGATGTTCCAAACATATGACAGCAGACGATACTAAATTATTCAACAAACTTTTTCCGTAGGAGGAAATGCTTTGTTTAGGGACGAAGAATCAGCATAGATCATAGGCAAAGGAACACTCCAACAAAAAGGACTTCCTACTATCAAAGATGTCTTATTATTGAAAGGACTTAAAGCTAATCTGTTAAGTACATCACAATTTGTGATTCCAACCATACAGTCACATTCCTAAAAACTAATTCTAAAATCTTAAATGAGAATGGTGATTGCATTCTTACTGGTCACAGGACCCCAGATAACCGTTATACAGTAAATTCAGGTACTAAGACTTGTAGATTAGCTAAACTTGATGATAATGAAATCTGGCATAATCGTCTGGGTCACATAATTTATTATTATCTTAGCAAATTAAGCTCCCACGATATAGTTAGAGGTATACAAAAAATTAAACCAATTTCAAATGTTGTTTGTGGGCCATGTCATGAAGGAAAGATACTTAAATCTACTCACAAGAAAGTTAAAGATACTTTAACAAAAAAACCTCTAGAGCTAATCCACATGGATCTTATGGGTCCTTCTCGAACTGTGAGCCATTGTGGTAACAGTTATATTTTGATTATGGTGGATGATTTCACTCAATGCACTTGGATAGCTTTTTTAAAACAAATATCTGATACATTTAGAGAATTTTTAAAAATTCTTCTAAGAATCGAGAATGAAAAAGATACCCAAGTCAATCGAATCTGAATCGATAAAGGACGTAACTATAAAGACTTAGGCGTAACAGAATACTGTAACTTTAATAGTTACCAACACGAGTTCAATGCACCTAAAACACCTGAGCAGAATAGTGTTACCGACCATAAAAATTGCACAGGTAATGATATATGCTAAGAACTTGCCAAAATACTTTTGGGTTGAGGCAGTTTAAATAGCATGTCATGTTATCAACAGAGTTTACAATCGAAAAAATACTAAACAAACGTCCTATGAACTTTGGCGTAGCAAAAAGCCGAACTTAAAATATTTTTGAACTTTGGGGAGTACTTGCTATGCTTGCAAAGACAGAGAACACATGTCTAAATTTGAAACCATGGTGATAAATCCATATTTTTGTGTTACTCCCCTAATAGTCGGGCTTATCGCATTTATAATTTGTGTACCAAAGTAATAATGGTTTCGATAAATGTGATAGTGAGTAACACTAATGTCGAGAGTAAAGAACAAGGTCTAACTATTGTGAAGGAGTCTGAAAAGTAATTTTACTCATGACACTCCAGAGATAATTGAAAGTTTACCAACTAAGACCACTGAAGTACCTAACTGGGTTTCTAAAGATCATTCTATAGATAATGTTGTTGGTAACTCCGAAGAGCCAGTGCGTACAAGATCCTAATTATGGAGTATTGCTCATTTTGCAAGTTTTGTGTCTCTAGCAGAACCAAAGAATGTGAATGAAGCAATTAATGACTCATTTTGGATAGGTTCTATGCAGGAAGAGCTCGTATAATTTAAAAGTCATAACGTGTGGTATCTTGTGCCTAGGCCAGAAAATAAAAGGGTTATTGGCACTCGCTGGATTTTTAAAAACAAAACTGATGAATCTGCGATGATAGTTAGAAATAAAGCTAGATTAGTTGCCTAGGGCTACACTCAAATTGAACGAATAGATTTCGAGGAGACCTTTGCCCCGGTCACTTGCCTTAAGTCTGTTTGCTTATTCTTGGCAATTACTTGTCACTTACAATTCACACTTTATCAAATGGATGTAAAATCCTCATTTTTAAATGGTATTTTGACAGAGGAAACTTATGTTGAACATTCAAAAGGCTTCATTGATCCTCATTACCCTAACCATGTTTATAGATTGAAAAAGGCTCTATACAATTTAAAGCAAGCCCATCGGGCCTGGTACGAACACTTGTCAACCTTTTTAATCAATAATGGGTTTCGAAGAGGTGGAAATGATAAGACATTATTTGTTAAACATTTTAACTAACAAATCTTAATAGCTCAAGTTTATGTTAACGACATAATATTTGGTTCTTCCTTCCCGTTTGAAGTTAAAGAGTTTTCCACTATTATGCACGGGGAGTTTCAAATGTCGCTTATAGGGGAGCTTTAATATTTCTTAGGACTTCAGGTTAAGCAAAAATCTGATGGATTATTCATTTCACAATCAAATTATTCTATAGAGTTATTAAAAAATTTGGATTAGAAAATTCCAAGGTTTCTAGGACTCCCATGAGTACTTCAATAAAACTTTCTAATGATGAACATGGGAAACCTGTAGATCGTACCCTATATAGAAGTATGATAGGTAACCTGTTATACCTCACAGTCTCACGTCCTAATATCATGTATGCAGTGTGTGTTTATGCCCATTACCAAAGTGCACCTAAGGAAATTCACTTACTATGTGTCAAACGAGTTATCAAATATGTTAAAGAAAGACTAAACCTGGGAATATGGTAAACAAATGATACATCTAGCACAATTATAGGATACACCAACGCAGATTAGGTTGGCTATTCTGATGATATCAAAAGCACCTCGGGCGCTTGTTCTTATATCGGTAATAATTTAGTAGGATGGGGTAGTAAAAAGCAAAATTGCACTTCACTTTCCATAGAAGAATCAGAATATATAACCACAGGAAGTTGTTGTGCTCAATTAATGTGGATTAAGCAAATGCTTTGTGACTATGTCATTACTGAAGAAAACCTACATCTCTATTGCAATAATCAAAGTGCGATAGATATCTCTAATAAGACTATTGAACATTTGCGTACTAAACACATCAAGATAAGACACCATTTTATTCGTGAATAAGTTTAATCTAAAGAAATAGAGATAAACTATTTACCTACATAACTTCAACTAGCTGACTTATTTACTAAACCTTTAGATAACATGAGATTTGAATCCTTAAGAAAATCTATAGGTATGGTTATTCCTGAATAATTGTCTATCACCTATTATTATACCCTCCGATTACATTCATGTTGAGAATTGGTCTTTGAGGATATAAGGCACGATCATTAAATGACAAATGACTCCTCCTATCTCTATTTTATGTAGGATACCCTTGAAATCACCCACTGATTATTATAGGTTGTTAGATTGATTACCATGATTCTTTATCAGGTTTTTACCCTTTGTACATTTAAGAAAAATTGGGGGAGAAATACTTGAGTAACTTGCTAAATTTACATATCTCTTGACTCAAATAATGTGCCAACTTAGGCGTTTTATTTCAGGCATTTCAAACACCATTTGTGCAAATATCATAGTTTTAGGGTATTGGTCGGTATGATAGTTGAGTTATGTATTTTCTTTCTCTTATTTTTGGTTCTAGGATGGGAATGGGTAGATAGTTCTTTTGTATAGGAAATCTAAGTTTTTTTAATTTTTTACCTATGAGTATAGGTTACTCAAGGGAATTTTGTCTCCAATATCCAAAGGGAAGATTGAGAACACGCTATATGGTTGACTCACTTGAGTCTACACCATATAGGAGTTCCAACTAGTTTGGATATAGTAACAAAATAGGATTAGATTTCATCAGTATCCCCTCTAAGGTATCTATAAGATTCATCTTCAAACATCATCCAGTCCAAGTCCAATGCATTTACCAAAAAGGGAAGTATTCTTATCTCTTCAACACGCAATAGGACATAATTCATGCATATAGGTGTTAATGTGTGTGCAAAAATGATCGCATATTTTTAGGGATTTTTAAAAAAAAATTAAGAATTTTTAAAAGTGTTTTAATCATTTAAAAATCATGTTTTAAAATGTGGTGGGCATAATTAGAATTATTATCTTCCCTTAAAAACTTCTAGGGTAGAATATAAAAGCGCTAGAGACATTTGTGGGTGAAAATTGTTTTTGAAATCCTCTAAAACACACGTTTTATAATCAGTTAGATCATTACACGTGTTTGCTTTCTAATGGTTGGATTTGGGTTTCTTTACACTCTCAAAACTGATCACTAGTTACCACCGTTGGATCATATGTTATCAGTGTACTACATGTCTTGGAAGTCAATCCATGTGTTAACAGTTAAGGCCAATCAGAGTGAATATAAAAGCGGTGCAATTTTAGCCCTTAGATATGGATGTAAAATCGTCAAACACATCTCAACCCTTTATTTCCTTCACTCGTCTATATCCTTCCTTGATCAGTATAAATAGAGACCCTGTGTTAGCCATTTAAAGATTTTGGCATTTGTCTCATTTGAGAGAAAAAAAGAAGAGAGTAGAGAGAGTGATAGAAAATCAGTCATCCAAAATTCCAAATCCTTAGGATTTTCTCTCAAACCAAACCCTAGTTTTCATATATACTCAAAGTCAGAAAACCCCTATAGTTGAGAGTTAGATTTTCTAGGGTTTCTAGTGAGTTTGGTGTGTGGTTTTTAGGGTTTTAAGATCCTCTTCAACCCGTATCTCTCTGAGGAACCTTTCTCACTATAGATCTCAAAATTATTTTTAAAAATTTTAAGATTTTCTAAGAGATATACTCCACGTTGTATTTTAGGGTTTCTAATATCTCTTTTTGTTGAATCTTGCATTGCATGTGTATATTTCTTAAAGATCCACTCTATTTTCAAATACTTTAAAAAAGAGACTTCCTATAGTTTAAATTTTTGGATCTGAAAAGTTTTGTTTCAAAAATACAAGTTTCACAATTTGTGAAATGATATCGTACATAAATAAGTTTTGAAACGATTGAATCTATTTTTCAAAAAGGTTCTTTTCAAATATGAAAAATTTGTTGAAGTCTGATTTTCTTAGAGATTTGAAATCTCTGCATGTCATATAAAATATATGTAATTTGTTGGATTTATTTGCATAAATATTAAGATGTGTGAGTTGCATACTTGGATGTTATTTTAGCACATCACTCTCACTGTGACTCTCACACAAAAACTTATATTGTGGTTCATTTGAGAGATATAAAGTTGTTTGAGCCACTGCAAAGAAAATGCAAGGCGGAAGGCAAAGAAGCTATTAGGGAGATCAAAGAGGTCAGATAAAATATACCTTTGAGGAGGAGAGCTCGTAAATGTATAATTTCTTATCTTAGTCTTAGGATCTTGAATGCATATTAGTGCTTGTAATCTTGTAATATTATTTGATTATTAGTTGATTTTTTGTTTTGAGGTATAGAAACCTCCAGGGATTTATTCCCCTGATTTTGGGGTTTTACCACGTCAAAATCTTGTCTCTTATGTATGGTTTTTAACTCTTCACTACTACTGCTACAAACTAGACTTAGGTTTAATTCTAAAACCCATTTCTAAGAACCAGAAATAAGTAGTTCATAATTATCAAACACATCTTGTGTTACTGTTCTATTTTATAAAAGAGTTTCCTCAAAAAGTAGATCGAAACATACTCAACTGTTTTAACTTGTGTTAAACAACTTAGTAATTCTTTTTCACCAACTTCTAGAGTTTGGGTTGAAATTGACCTCTGAAATGATCATTGATTTCCATAAGTTTAGCATCATGTTCATGGATTCCCGAAAGTGGGCTCGGGAGTCAAAAAATTGGGTGGTACCCATTGACTAAGTTAGTTTAGATTATGCAGTCCAGATTATGGCAGATGTGTTCCGACAGACCAATGAGATTTGTAATATATCATAGTTACTCGATGCCTTAAAGCTACAAGGGCATTTGGTCCCTTCACTTCCGCACCTCCCCGTTGAGTGGTAGGATCTATATGAAGAAGTCATGGAAGTTGTGGAATGCATTGACTTCTCATGGAAAGAAGACATGTTACCACCAGGTGGGGGGGTGAGTTCGATAGTTCGGATGAAGATCCAAGCCAAGAAAAGTTTAGTCCAAGGATCAGCATGTGTGGGATAATATCTTCTGAAGATCTGCTAAGAAAAATCAACAAAGTAGTCATACAATCAGAAATCGATGAAGAAATGGGGTTCTTGTTCTTCCCCACCTCTGTAAACTATATGACCAGATCAGGAAGGCATTATCAGAGTTCGAATCCTCAGATAGTAAGAACAGATAAAGGAAAGGGAATTATTAAGGAACTTCCCATTCCATAAATGACCATTGAAGAAAGTAAGATCCTCTACCAGCTCAAGAATACTCAAGCCAACATCACCTTGTGGAGAATCTTCATGTCTTCCCAGCTACATCGAAATGCTTTGATAATATTGCTTATCGAGCCAAAAGTACCTCCTTCCACCACTCCAATGGAAGACGTGAACCTGGTAGGGTCTTTAACCTCTACTAAATTGTTTTCCTTCTTTGAAGAATAAATCCCAAAGTTCGGTCCAAATCATAACTATGCGCTCAACATATTCGTCGAAGTGATGGGGAAGAAAGTCTCGCTTTCACTCATCGACAATGGATCAACACTCAGTGTTTGCCCGACAAGAACCTTCAACGTCCTAGGTTTGAAAGTAAGCGACATTACTCCAACTTTTGCCGTAATTAGTGATATCCATCGAGAGGTCATGTGATCTATAAAACTCACAATACGGGTTAGCCCTATCCATCCCCTTATCGAGTTCCAGGTTATCAACATACCTTCTTATTTTAATTCATTACTTGGTCTACCATGTCTTCACATCATCAAGGTTGTATCTTCCTCTTTGCATCAAAAAATGAAGTTCTTCGCCAATGGGCCGGTCATTACCATCTTGGGAGACGATGATAGTGCTAAAAATGCCATCACCAGTAATTCGATATTAGAAATACAGCATGTGATGAATGACATGATTCATTTTGACTTTCAATTCGAAAAACTTCCACATCCAGGAGGGGATGATTTCAATGATCGATTTGTCCAGAGCACAACCCTCACGGTAATGTCAATGTGATACAAATTTCAAAGAATATGCACTTCATGCCCTAAATAGGGCTGAGACGAAGAAAATAAGGGATACTGGAACCCATACTCCTGAAGAAGGCATTTTATCCATATGGCCACGGTTATCAACCATCATCAAAGGAACTTAGAATGCTCCACCAACCCCAGTTGAAGAGAAGTTTAGAAAGCGCTAAGGTGGTTTCTAGGGATTCCTTGAACAGAAGATTCATCAAAGAAGGCGAGGATTTTCCCTTTTGTGGCTTTCCTAAACCATGGTATGATCATGTGGATATAAAGATGAAACCGGGAATGGAAATCTTCTTTCAAGAAAACTACTCCTGAGCCAAACAATCCCAGCATCATGTGCAACCATTCATTGATAATGCTATAGTTGTTGCCGAGGTTTTCGAAGAAAATGACTCCGAAGACTCATTCAATCTATAAAAATTGGGGCTAACACTCTGGATGATTTACTTAGGTGCTACACCATCAGACCCGTCCACTCTAATCAAGGCTGTTAATAAACTCCCTCCTCAACTGGAAAGCTATACCAGTTCCACCTGCTGAAATGCAGCCCAACCCAGATGTTTATCATGTCTCTTCCTCTTTTGTTATTCCTCTTTTTTCTCATAACAATGTAATCGATGCCTCTTTCAACGAGGTTCTCAATGCTGTTTTTCTCGAAAATGAAATAAACAAAGATTTGAGTATCTTATGGGCCTTAGATTAATTATCTTGATTCTCATCAAGATCTTGATGATGATGGTTTTGCAAACGAATAATTCTTAACTGGTCTTAATAAGGTTAATAACAAGAAATATAAACGCCTTCAAATTAATAAGGATGAAATTATTGTTATCAATCTCAATTTTAGTACCCAACTGCGCAAGATTAGGATAGGGTCCACCCTTGATAAGAATGAATGTGCACAACTCGAAGAAGTGTTGAAGGAATTTGTGGACATCTTCGCATGGTCTTATGACGACATGCCCGGCATCGATATCGAAATATCTCAGTATGAGATTTTAACTCTTTCAGAATGTAAATCGGTCAAACAAAAATTGCAAAAGCTTCGCATTTAATGGTCTCTCAAGGTTAAAGAAGAAGTAATCAAACAGTTGAACATAGGCTTCATCTGGATGATCGAATATGCCCCATGGCTAGCCAATATTGCACATGTGTCAAAATTAGGAGGAAAAATCCGCATGTGCGTCGACTATCGAGATTTGAACAAAACCTCTCCAAAAGATGATTACCCATTACCAAACATCGATATGATCATAGATAACACGGCCAGTCACACTCTCAAATCGTTCGTTGATAGGTTTTACGGATTCAATCAGATCAAGATACACCCTGATCATCAAGAAAAAAACTTCATTCATCACCCCTTGGGGAACTTTCTATTATACATTTATGCCATTCGGGCTCAAGAACGCGGGGGCTACCTACAAAAGAGTTGTATTAACTATCTTGCATGATCTGATACACAAACAGGTCGATATCTACGTGTATGATATTATCATTAAATCCAAGACTCGAGAAGGTCACGTTCTCGCTCTCTGAAAGTTCTTTAAATGACTGTGTCGATATTAGATGCGATTAAACCCACAGAAATACATTTTCGGCATCACCAAAGGAAACCTTTTGGGATTCATGGTTAGCGAGAAGGGAATTAAAGCAGACCCTGCTAAACTATAGTTATACTCGAAATGCCACCACCCCGAACGAAGAAGGAAGTTCGGAGATTCTTGAGAAAATTACAATGTATCAGTCAGTTCATCAGCCAGTTGACTTCTATTTGTGACCCATCTTCAAACTCCTTCAAAAATATTCCACCAAAGTCTGGGATGAAGCCTGTCAATAAGCCTTTGACCGAATCAAGCAATATTTAACCCGACTTTCAGTACTTATTCCATCGCAGCCTGGTCTCCCTCTATTGCTATACTTGATCGTAAAATTTTTTGCAACTGGGGATTTACTGGCCCAATACCTCTAATAAACTCGCAAAGAATAGCCATCTACTATACATCCATATATTGGCCGGATAAGAAGTCAACTACACTGCCTTAGGGAAAGCATGCGTCTGGGTCACTCAAAAGTTACGGCACTACATGCTCACTTTTCCCATCAAACTTATGTCTCAAATGGATCCCATTAAATACCTACTCAAGAAACCTGCCATGTCTAGTCGAATGGCCCGATGTTTGATGTTGCTAGCCGAGTTAGATATTATTTATGTCACATAGAAGGCCATGAAAGGGAGAGCCATCTCTGACTACCTTGTTGACTATCCCTAGGAGGAGACCGACGTCTGGATTTTGAGTTCCCAGATTAAGATATCCTTTGCAACTCTTAGGAATACCTCCAATGGAAAATGTTCTTTGATGGAATTTCTTACAAAAAAGGATATGGCATTGGGATAATACAAATCTCCCCTGATGATTCTCACACTCCCATCAAAATCAAGCTAAGCCATCCCTGCTCCAACAATATGACTGAATAAGAGGCATGCATCGTAGACCTCAAAATCGCTCTCAAGAAAGGAATCCTGTGCCTAGATGTCTAAGGGGATTCTGCCCTCATTATTGCCCAAGTCCTTAGAAGATTAAAAGCCAAAGACAAAAAGCTCTTACCCTTCCATGCCCACCTAGAGGAACTGGCCTCCCATCTCTGAAATGTCACCTTCCACTACTTGTGTCGAGCAATGAACAACTTAGCCAATGATCTTTATACCTTAGCCCCTATGGACGACATGCCCGAGGGAATAACGATGGTCCCTTTCTTAGTCCAAAAATAATCTAAACCAACCCACTACTACCACATTAAGCTCGTCATACAAGAGGACTCTGATATGGACGAGTTATTGTTTTACGATATTTAGCATCTCCTCAACCATGGTAGGTAACCCCAAGATGCCAACAGGAAAGACCGAGCGACCCTCCATAAACTGGATTCCTAGTACATTGTCTACGATAAAGCATTGTTCAAGAGAAACTTCGATGGAACCCACTTACACTACATCACATGGACTAATATTGAAGAAATGATAAGGAAGATCCTCGACGGGGAATGAAGACCTCGCATGAACGGCCATATGCTCACTAAGAAGATTATCTATCAGGGTTACTATTAGACTACCATGGTTCATGACTGCACTGCCTATGTCTAGAGATGCCTTAAATGCCAATAGTTTTCCAATCTCTAATACTGACCTCCACGATAATTATACAACACGACTTCTCCCTAGACGTTGTCCACATAGGACATCGATTTCATAGGGAAAGTTACACCCAAATATTCCAATGGAAACAATTTCATCCTGGTTGCCATTGATTACTTCACCAAATGGGTCAAAGTCGAGTCATACGCAGTCTTAAATGCTAAAAAAGTAGCCAAGTTCATACGAAAAAATATCATCTGCCGATATGGGGGTCCCCGTGAGTTAGTATCATCTAACGGGTTACATTTTGAGGCAGAGGTCACAAAATTAATCGACAACTATGGGATTCAAAGACACAAATATTCTCCCTACCGACCACAAACCAACGGTGCAGTTGAAGCCACCAATAAGAACCTAAAAGCAATCATCAGTAAGATGACAGAGAGTTTTTGAGATTGGGTTGATCGTATCCCTTACGTCCTATGGGGCTACCGTACTTTAGTTCGGCTATCTACTGGGGCTATCCCTTACTCTCTGGTATATGGCATGGAGGCAGTCCTACCCCGTTGAACTAAAAATACCTTTACTGCGCATTATACTTGAGAGCAAAGTCAGTAAGAAAGACTGGCATCAGAGTCGTTTTAATGAGTTATCACTCTTAGACGAAAGGAGGCTAAAGGCTCAATATCATATACAAGGGTATCATCACTGGATAGTACGACCATTCAATCGAAGAGTCAATGATCGTGGTGTTCGAGAAGGGAACTTAGCCCTTAAAGAAATCATAGACCCGTTTGCAACCCCAAAGGAAAATTCAAGCCAAACTGGTGTGGCCCCTACATTGTGAAGAAGATCCTGTCTGGTGGCGTCGCTATGCTCACTGACCTTGATGGAGAGGAGATGGCGCATCCAGTCAACCTGAACCGTCTCAAAAAGGTTTACCCTTAGTCTGAAATCTCGACGCGCTACAACTCTTCCCATCTCCCTTCTATTCTAAAAACATTCTTCATTTCCCTCTACCCAGAACAACGTAGGGCCTGATCCTCTAAAAAACATTTTTACTTTCAAAATGAAACTCAAAAAATCTTCAAAATCCCCAGAGGTACATAGGCAGCTCATACGCTTTACATGGCTACGGTCCCCTTGTTTTTCACAAAATGTTATTCTTTTCTTATCTCTGGGAACGACAGTTCATTTTATCATTTACATGAATAAGAGTATTATGTATGCCTTAGCGATTGGTATTGATAATTCAAATGTAAAACTCATCAAGAGGCACAACAAAATAATTGAATCCTTGTTATTCCATAAATGGGGAAATTCGGCACAATTACATGAAGTATTAGCGTAGGGAATCAAATAACTACCCACGTCAATCAATCTACCCAAACCTTCCCTAATTTAACTCTAACAACTAAAATTAACCAAACACATCTCCATCACAAAAGCTTCACAAATGAACACTAGCTTAACCAAGGACCCGATCCGCAGCTTTCGGAAGACCTAACTCCATCATCATCTGCTCCTTGAGGCCCACAAACTTCCCTTACTTGGAGAGTATACCGAAGGCGCTCCATGGGACGATAAGCCCGAAACAACCCCGAGAAAACCACTGCACCCCCTCGATAGTGTCAAACATGACAAACCATCTATGTCCAGTTTCCCCTCTCAAGATCTTAGCCACTACCCTCTTCCACAGCCATTTCATATAATCTCCAGAAACATGTCAAACCCTATCGACAGATTAAGAAGGACGGGTTGATGGTCGACGATTCTTCCACAGAGAGCCAATCGTATGCGCAAGCCTTCAGTCAAATCCTCTACAGGAAAGAAATCCAAGGTGTGGGAAGACACAATTTGTTCCTATCCGAATTGACGCAGGAGCCGCTGAGGAAATAAAATGAGGTCTGTCAGAGACCAAATAACCGAACATACTGGTATTCCCCCAGTTCTAAAATGGGCTACAACTCCCCCCCCCCCAACACACACGCACACTAGGGAACCGACCATGCAGACATCGAGATCCATGCTCCACAAACCAGTTTTCGCAGTTCTCTATGGATGGGCCAAAGCTAATAAAATGAAGAGTGAAGAAATTCAGCACAGCTGTCAAGGGATACTTAGGAGGAACCGCCAAACGAAATCTTTCCGTCATCCACATGGTCAGCATAACCAGGCTTTCTCTCAAAAAAGCAAAATGACCCTCCTTCCAGGCATCAAGTCTGTTCAGGGTCTCAGCTAATATCACCATCACCGGACTTCATTTGTAGGACATCCAACCCAGTATCACCGCCAGTTGGGGATCCACCATTAAGTCCCCTATCACCAATAGAAGCCTCATAGTCAGGCCCAATGCAACCTCTCCAACGAAGCATGTATCATTAAAAGCCTTCAAGCGTACCGGGTACATAATATCTGGAAGGGCAATCATCCCCCAGTAACCAACGGACGAGCCGCCAAAGGGGAAATATGGAGAAACCCCTCCAAAAATTATTAAGGAGAACGGGAAAATTTGGGCAAAGTTGTCGTCACGCTTGGATTAATACCCAACATGGCCAAGAACTCTTCATAGGTGGGACAAACCTCGTCTAAGCCGAAGCAAAAGACATGGTCCTCTAAGTACCAGAACTGCGCCACCGTCGCTAGTATGGTCCATTCAATAGCTCAATTTTTCCACAAAGAAACTCGACGCATGTTAAAGCCTCATAATTGACATTGTACAGACACATGGCTTCTAGACTATCCAGGTAAGAAGAAAACTCCGTGTGCATTGGGAGGGACATTTGAGAATAATAAATAAAGCAAGGGGAAAAGATAAGAAGAAATATGAATGATGAGTGGAAGAATCTCATAGCTCACTTCCCCTTTTTACATAAAAATGCTTGGCAAATGGACAAAACTTCTGCAATCCAAAATGAATCCCATCCCCACCAAGTACTTTGCAATCAAAGCCTTAGACTGATTTCAGTTGACCCATATGCCAAAATGCAGGACAAGGGGTATCCTGATCGATAATGCCCTTATTTTGGAAAATTTCGTCTTTCCCTTTTGTCAAAATAAAAAACTCATAAAGACATCCTTAATGTAAATATCCCTCCGGTTCAATTACTTTCAAACACTCATTTTTTATATTTCATTTTCCCCAGTAAATCTTTTCTCTGCGTTAAAATTTTACTCCCCTTTTACTAAAAATAAATAAACACTTTTTCCTTATCTTTATCTTTGCATAAAATAAACAGTATGAGTAGCAAACTAAAAATGCATGTAGGATAAGTCATTAAAATCAAGAAAAAGAAATGCATCTCTTTCATATTTATGATTTTAGCAATTACATCTCTCTTACAGATAAAACATAAAAATAGAAAAATAACAACGGGAATCCGCCCGAACTTTTCTCTCTCTCAAAACATCTCTCCATACCCTCAGCCACCGCGACGAACGCGCTTCCCTCGGCGACGAGCGATGGAACCTCCACTCCCAAAACTTGATCCCTCACCAGAAGAGGCAGCCGAAACTAGGCAAGACAGAATGGACTTCCAATTATAATTCGATGCAGAGGCCATCCAATCCTTAATATCTTTCAACCAGGAAGTCGACACCCGAACATAATGCAAGCAAAGAAGCAAAAGCCCAGAGTTAATCAGTCAGTAAAAAGTAAGGAAAAAAATCAAAGAACTGAGAAAGAAAGGAAGAAGAATATACCTTGGGATGGAGGGATTCATCAGTAAGCAATCATTCCCACCACCGTCGCATTAGGACGATGTGTCAGAATCATTGTGTCCCCATTGATCAGTTGAAGATTGTATGAAGGGGGAGTAACCTGAATAAGTGGAGGCCCCTCTGCATTGCCGACGTGTGCTGTGGACAAATCCCACCGGTCTTCTATTACCCCTACCCGAACCCGTAGGAGGCAGAGGCATGTTAACTACATTATAGATACAAGGGGGCATTAGCCAACTTGTCATGAAATCTAGGTAGTCTTAGCCCACCATCTTGTCCGTATAGAGCATATAATCCTCATCGATCATCATCACCCTCCGAGCCTCATTCAACATCTCTCGCACCCGCCTCTTGTACATCAGGGGCAATGCCGATGGGATCGCCACCTCTTCCTCCCTAATCTTCCGCACCACCCTATCTCCTAGGTACCAAATGTACCCAAACTCATGCTCCAACAACGGCCTCATCTGTGCGTGAAAACCCATCACCCCCGTATCCTGAGAAGCTACCCCCACAAGTAAAAGGTAACATATATATCCCCGAGAGAAAATCAGTATTCAAAAGAAAAAACTCAGAAGGAACATAAGATAACCTGGTCGCTCGTCAAAGCATTCAACGCATGTCACACCGTCTCTAAGTACAAAGACTGCTTCTATCGTCGGTTAGATTTCTGCCACTGGAACATTCGAAAGAAGTCCCCAAAATCTTCATCCTTCAGGGATATTAACCTCAGATTGAGCCTTATCACCTCATAGAACTAGGTCTGCAAAAGATAAGAATTGGCAAAGAGAGAAATTCAAGAAAATGAATAACAGAAAAGTTAAAGTTATCTCCAAACTGTATATGGACCCCGTAAATGTCTACCGACAGCACCGGTTGAATGCATCTAAAGAAGAGTAAAGGGTCGCTAAATTCAAGCTCCCCCAATAGAATAACTAGATGTTGGAAATCATCCTCAGAATTGGCAAAAATCAGAGATGGACGACATCGCCACCCGTCGCCACCAAAAAAACCACCCAAAAGCAACAAAATGAATAACCGGGCCATCTGTTTCACCTGCCGCCCATTTGACACATCTATCCTCCTAGTCAAAGGAGTCTCTCGCAAGGCAGAATGCAAATGGAAACCGCAGAGACAATTCATCCCACATCTCCCAATCCTACCACTACCGCCTCTGGTGTCACCTTCATTGTACGGTCCAACACTATCTTGAAGCCCTCGTAGTTTATCCCCAAAAGCTTCTGCACGTCTATGGGATTAACCATAATCTACCCAAAAACAAAGTGAAAGGTGTGAGTATTGTCCCACCACCTCTCTCCCAAAGCACACAACACCAATGTACAATTAGATGTCTCGTCCAAAGCCTCCACCAGACAATCGAATCCTATAAAGGTAACCATACCGCATACCACGGGAGGAATATGCTCCCAAATATCCTTAAACCCCATCATCCACCTAGACCGTAAGCTCGAAGAAGCAATGTCAGTCTACCAAAACAAAGAAGAAAGGGACGTTCAGCACTAAAAATACAAAAATAAAAAGGGCGTGCTAAAACACACCGTACTTACATTGCCATGAGGGTTCTGCACCCTAGATGAGCGATGGTGTGCAGGCTTGCACAAAAGAAAGTGTTCCTGATTAGGCATAAATTCTTCCAAATTTTCCCTTTAAATTTAGAGACTTTTATTACCTCGAACAATGTAAAATGAGTAGATTTATCTCATATCATTGCTAATGGCTTCGTGTAACAAGTATCTCGAGTTTTGTATATTTCTTATTGATTTTACCGGTATTTAATACATAAAAGAAAGAAAGAAACGGGAAGAAGCAAGAGAGAAGAAAGAAGACAAGTCAAAAGGGCAAAAACAAAATTTCCACCAGAAATCCGATCAAGAACCCAAAATAAAAATCGAATATCTAGATTCTACGAGCGTGTAGGAAGAAATGGCACTCCAATTCGAGTTCTAGAGTAGAAGTTATAAAGACCCAAAGATGTGAGATAATCATGAGAAACTAAAGAGATAATGAAGAGAAATTGAGAAGAAAATCTAGATCAATCCGGATGGCATAAAAAAAGGATCGATCCGGGAACTGGGAGTCACTTTATAAGGAGACATTCACCGGATTGATCCGGTCCTCATAAAAAAAGGATCGATCCAGACCCCAAAGTTTACTACATAAAGCACATTTATCGGATCGATTCGGTCATCAGGCAGATCGATCCGAAATTAATAAGGCAGATCGATCCGGGGTTCGAGATTTGTGATTATCTTCTTCAAGCTAGAGTCTTGCATGACTCCAACTCCTGTATTTTTCGTAGATGATATATTTCAATGTTCTCCTAGACATTAAGAGAGCTTCTAATCCGTTTTAGAGAAGCTTTGTAATTAGTTTTGAGGAGAGAGCAATAAGAAACCCTAGTTTTTATTTAGATTTGATTCAAGCTTCTGCAATTCAAGTAAATTCATTCCATTCTTTCAATTTATGCTTTCATAATTGCTTTAGTTAACTGCTTAGTTAATAATTTCAATCTTCTTAATTCTCAGTTAATAGTTAAGATGTCTTCTTTTATTAAAATCGTGTTTTATTCTTGGTTTACTATGTCCGGCTAATTTTCTAAGGGTTGGGATGCATGAATCCAACCCGATGTTCCTGTTGAATGCGTAAAATTTAATTTTGAATTAAATAACTGAGTTAATCGTGTAGTATGGTGATCACAACCATTGTAGAACTTTTGATCTCGTTTGAGCTTGGTAACCGAGATGCTTAAGAGTGCAATGCGTGTGTAGCTAATGCGACACTGCTTTACTCGTCTCTTGATAATGTATGATGCGGGCTACGATCCCTCATATATGTCATGCTTGGGAGTACTAAAGACTGGGTTATTCAGATATTTCAATTTCGAATTAAGTTTTAACATTAATAAATGAACTAGGGTTGGAGGAGTGTATCCTGACTCGTTTTTCTCACTTGCACTTTTCACCACTGGTTTTAATTTTCTTAAGTAAGTCAAAAAGATTTTAATTTATTTCTAAATTATGTAGGTGATAATGATGCTTTTTGCATATGTCGTTGTTGAAAGCCAAATTAGTCAAAACCTCAATTACCTACAAAATATAACAATTTCAAGTGTAGAGGTAAGTAAGGGTATCAATCCACTTCCTAGGGAGTAAGCTAGAGACAAATTCAATTGTAATTCACTTTTTATTTTCTTTTTGTGCTTTTTCACTTTTCAAATTTTTTTAGCTTTTTCAATATTAAAACAATAGGGTGAGATAAAAAAAACTAACTAGAAAGTTACTAAAATGAAAAATGAAGTCTAAACTAAAAATAATAGATAAAGTGAGGTAAATAATTGTGAGAACAATCAAGGAATGGGATTACACCACAAATTTTAGTTATTCTAATTAATTAATTTAATTATTTGAATTCTCCCAAATTAATATCAAAATTACAAACCAACTCTCGTTCAAAGTGTAATTATAATAGTAACCTTTTAGAAAATTAAGTTTAACACCCCACAACTCTAGAAAATTAGATCTACACTCCTTTTAATTAATCACCCGCTAGGATCGATCAATTAGAATTTATGTAAATCTTATAAAATAAATTTAGAGTTGAAATTCAAGTTATAATACTCCACTTAAGAAACCCCTATCTCTAGTTCGAATCTAAAATGGGTATTATAATTAGAATTTCGATTTTCTCTCGAAAATCATTTACCCTCTCTCGAGGAGTAAATCTAAGGGTGAGGGAACAAAATTAACATTCAAAGGGAAATTTCAAGTAATCAAACTAATTAAACTAAAATAATATCAAATAAGGGTTTCACCCCACCGCTTGAAAAGGGATTTAGCCTAACATGGTATAAAATTTGACAAATTATTAATCAAAGGCATAAACAAATAAAATAGAAGGTTAAGAGGACAAATCTTCAAACAAGTCTCCTTGATTTGCAAAATTGGACTCTAATCCTCCATTGAAATTGAGCAACATCCATTCAAATTGAGCTTTCCACAATATTCAATTACATACAAACACTCATTTGAATCACTCAACAATTAAATTTCTCACAAATATCTAAAAAAAATTATAAAAAAAAACTATTTACAAAAATATTCTACCTAATTTATTTTCTAGTCTAACCTATCTCTCTCTCTAGAATTTTCTTCCTGCCAAGCTCTTCTTATTTGATGGGGTCTTCTTCTTCAATTTATACAAGGCATGGAGCATGGGGGTTAATTTGGGTAATTGATTTAAGTCTGCATGTGGTTTGGGTGTGTCATGTGGGTAGTGAGGTGAGAGAATAAAATCTGATATTGTTATAAGGGTATTTTTGGGTAAGAGGTTTTAGTTGGGGGGTAAAATGGGTAAAGAGTTAAAGTTAGTTAAAGTGGCACATGGGTTTTAATTGGATTTGGCTTTTTGGATTTGGTTTGGTTTTTTTCGCAGGGGGTGATCGTGAAAGGTTAGAAGAAAAGGGAAATGGGTTTTGGTATGGACTTGGGTATGGCCGAAAGTAGAGGTTCGGGGCTCCTGGTTCAGGCTGGTCAGAGGCTGGCCGGCGCGAGGTCACCGGCGGTGGCAGCAGGGGGGTCGACGGGATGAGAGTGAGAGAGAGAGGGGCGCTGTCGGACGAGAGTGACAGAGAGAGAGGTCGGCTGAGAGAGGTGCTGGAGAGGTGGGTTCAGTTTGGGGGGTGCGCCGCCGGCAGCAGGGGTAGGGGCTTGAGGTTGCCGGCGATGGAGGTTTAGTTGCCGCCGACAAGGGCTGGTATGGGATCGGGGCACTAGTCGGTTTAAGGAGGGTAAGAGAGAGAGATGGTAATGGTGATGGAGGTGAGAGAGAGGGGGTATGTTGGTGTTTGGATGGTGTGAGTTTCATAGTAATGGAGGTGATAGAGGAGAGAGAAGATGGTTTTAGTTTTGATGTTAGTAATGGTGGAGGAGAGAGAGAAAGTGTGGATGAGGTAGGAAGAAGATGAAGTGGGGTAGGTTGTGTGTGTGAGGGTGTAGGTAATAGGATGAGGATGAGGGGATGTTTAGGTGTAGGATAGGGTGTGTCTTTGTGTGTGTGTTTAATTTGAACCCCTAAAAATAATACTAAAACTAACTAATAAAATAAAACTATAAAATCTAAAAATTAAATTTCTATTCTAAAATAAAATAAAGACTAAATAAAAATAAAACTAAAAAGAAATAAAATAAAAAATATAAATAAAAATAAAATCTAATAAAAAATCCTAAAAAGAAAATGCAAAATCTAATAAAACTAAAAATACATGAAATCCTAAAAATTATAATCCTAATAAGATAAAATAAAATAAAACTAAAACTAAAAACTAATAAAAATCAAAATAAAATAAAATTGTACTAATAAAAACTAAAATAGAAAAATAGAAAATAAAATCTAAAAATTCTAAAGTAAACCTAAAATTAAAATGACACAAACTAAAAATCTAAAAATTGATAAAAGGGCACAAACTCAACACACACACGGTTTAAGGTAGGTTTAGGCTAGGCTTAGGCTCGGGGAATTTGGTAATTAACTCCATTTAACTGCAAATTGCTCCGAAATGTAGCTTTTGACACTGCAACTGCAATTAAGCCTTCATAATAAACATTTAAGTGCATAAGACCCATATTGTCGAGAATTAGCAACTAAAGTACGTCTATTTGGGGTATAAATTGTACAGTTTTGGGTGCTTATCAGTAGGTAATTTTCTTGTTATTTCTGTTTGTAGTTAGTTCATATCCCAGAATCACCTTTTCGTTTTTTTTAGAGTCTAAGTTAGGATTCATTAATCTTTCCAACGTCGTCACGAATTCATTTTTCCTATTTCCCTGAGGATTCGAACCCGGCTTCCTGGGATTATTACTTAAGCGATAGGCTTGCACTTGAGCCACGCACACTAGACACATTTTTTGTCACGTCAAGTTTTTGGCGCCGTTGCCGGGGATTTAGGTATACTTAGGTAAGATCGAGTCAATCTAAAGCTTAGACCAAAAATTCAAAATACATAAATAAATAAAAATTCTTAAAAATAAGAATCCAAAAAAATCATCTCTCAAAAGCCTTTAATGCAAAATCCTGAACAAACTCAAACTCCTCAAAATACTCCAACCCGAATTTACAAAAATCTAATCGTTGAGTATAACTCTGACAGTCCCCACACACCTCGCATTCCATAATTTTGGGTTGCATCTCCTACCCCTGAGCACTCTATTTTTGGTTACATCCTGAGTCAACCCTCGAGTCACACGTCTAGGACACCTAGTGAGTATTCCGAGCCATTTGAAGAAGGAGCGATGTCTGACGCCACTAGTTTTGACACTAGATATTGAAATCCACCCTATCGTCCCATGAAAGACTTATTCTTTCCTGAACGAACTATCAGCCCTGGTTGCATTTTACTCCCGTATAATGTCGGTCAGTTCCACTTCCGCAATGGGATGATACATATTCTCCCTACTTTCCATGGAATGGATTCGAAGAAACCATACCTTCACATACGAGAGGTCGAAGAGGAGTGCGACACATTTAGTGACCAAGATTGCACGCAGGATGTCGTTTGCTTAAAGCTTTTTCCTTTTTCCTTAAAGGAAAAAGCCAAGACCTGGCTATGGTCTCTACCCCTGAACTCCCTGATTTCCTGGAGGGATATGCAATCCAAGTTTATCTCAAAATTCTACCCATAGCACAAGGCCAACTCTACCAAAAATCAAATCCAAGGTTTTCGACAACAAGATAATGAGCCTTTTGACAGGTGTTGGGAACGTTTCCAAGAGTTAATAAGTTCTTGCCCCCATCATGGTTTTGAAAAACACCATTTGATCTCTTTCTTCCATAATGGGTTGACAGTGGCTTCCAAATAACTTGTGCAAACAATGTGTGAAAGATATTCTTGGGAGTTAGACTCCAGCGATGTCGAGGCCCATCTTAAGTATGTCGCAGAGACTACTCAATCATGGGACACATCTGATCCTAACGCCTAAGCCCGGCATAGACAGGCATCTATCGCTCCAGCTGCATCTGGTCTATACCATTTGGATAGTAATACCTTAATAAATTGTTGATTCGATCAGTTTCAGAGAGATATGAGAGATTTTCTTCATAGCCACTTAAAAGATATCTCCGGATCCAGCCGTGTGTTGAAGGAAAAGGTGTGTGCTATCTGTGAGGTGGGCCATTCCACAAAGGCGTGCCCGACGATTTTTGGCTACAAGACCATGCACACCGAGTAGGTGGATGTTATAGGAGGATTCAAGGGAAATTTTAACACCCCGTATGGAAACTCGTACAACCCTTCATGAAGAAACCATCCTGGTTTTAATTACGGACAACCACAAGCTGCGATGAACCCACATTCACAGGTTGTCCCACCTCCATCGCGTCCTCAATTTGAGGAAGCACCACCTCCTACAGCTCTGTATATTACTCCATCGCGGAGGAACCTCGAGGATACAATAAATCAGTTCATTAACTCTCAGAGTGCAACCAATGCTAGATATGATCGCATGTTCGCCGACATGAATGCAAACATCTCCAAGTTGCAATCCTCATTAAGTATCTAAGAGAAGGGAAAATTTCCTGCCCAGAGCCAAAGACCTACCCAAGGTCAACCTAGTGTTAGATCCACATCTACCGAATAGCATGAGCATTGTCAATCGATAACCACTCTTCACAGTGGGCGAGTTGCTGATTTATCACCTCCCCCACACAACACTTAGAAAGTCGAGGAGAATTCGCCCAGCACAAAAGAGGCCGAAGATATCCTCTTGAACGAGAGTGAAAAGGAAGACACTAGTGAGCCCGAGGTAGTTGTAAAGCCACCTTTCGCTGCGCTATTTCCTCAAAGATTGGTTCCTTCCCACAAAGGGACCATAAGTGATGAAGTGCTAGAGGTGCTTAAAGTCATGAAATTGAACTTACATTTCCTCGATGCAATAAGGCAATTTCCAACTTATGCAAAAGTCATTAAAGATTTATTAACTGTCAAGCGGAGGATGAAGGTAAAGAAAAATGTGTTCCTATCACAAAAAGTGAGCTCCTTTCTTCTTAACGATCTCCCACCTAAATATAAGGATCCCGGTGCACCCACCATTTCCTGCACCATTGGAGAGAATAAAATTGAGAGGGACTTACTCGACTTGGGGGCAAGTGTTAATATCCTCCCCTATTTAATTTATAGGCAGCTTGAACTAGGCGACCTTAAGCCCACAAGGATCACTATCCCATTGGTGTGAAGATACCGAGAAGTATAGTTGAGGACGTGATAGTCCAAGTGGACACTTTTTACTTCCCAGTAGATTTTGTCATTTGGGACACGAAGACCTCCTTCACCTCGAATAATCATGTTCTACTCATTCTTGGGCACCCATTCTTAGCTACAGCTAACGCACTTTTCAATACTCAAAATGGGCGGATGCAACTCACTTTTGGGAACATGACATTAGAAACAAACATCTTTAATATATCCCAACAAGCAGGGGAAGAAGATGATCTTCACGTGGTGAGCTTAATTGATGAGATCGTAGAAGAGCACATTGAGGAAAATTTCTATGGAGACACCTTAGTAGCTTGCCTAATGTCTAGTCATGAGAGTGAGGGAGCTTATACCGAGTTTGAGAGAGAGGTTGAGGAGTTGAGCGAGCTTCTTAATGAGAGAGCGTCGGATGAGGACGCGAGAGATGTTAGTTGAGTTTCTTAATTCGAAGAGTTACCACCAAGATAGGCACACATGGTGCCCTCTAGCGACACATTCCCGACTCTCGAGTTGAAAAAACTACCCTCCAACGTTAAATATGCTTTCCTAGGTGAGGGTGAGACATTTCATGTTATTGTATCCTCTAGCTTAGATGAAGAGCATGAGGGTAAGCTATTAAAAATCTTAAGGAAGCACCAAAGTGCTTTTGGTTGGTGTATAGCTGATCCAAAGGGGATAAGACCTCTCATTTTCACTCACAAAATTCACCTCGAGAGGGATGTGAAGCCCTCAAGGGAAATGCAAAGAAGGTTGAACCCAACCATGAAAGAAGTGGTGAGGGAAGAAATCATAAAATTATTGGATGCCGGGATTATCTACCCAATCTCGGATAGCAAGTGGGTGAGCCCCATTCAAGTCATCCCGAAGAAGTCGGGCATGACAGTGATTGAAAATGCCAAGGGAGAGTTACTTCCCAACGTACCACTACTGGGTGGCGCGTTTGCATTGATTACCAGAAACTCAATGCAGGAACTAGGAAAGACCATTTCCCTTTGCCATTTATCGATCAAATGCTTGAAAGAGTAGCAGGCCACCCTTATTATTGCTACCTAGATGGTTATTCCGAAAATAACCAGACTGAGGTAGATGTACTTGATCAAGAGAAGACGACCTTCACTTGTCCCTTTGGAACGCTTTCCTACAGACGTATGCCATTTGGCTTGTGTAATTCACTCGTGACATTTCAAAGGTGCACGTTGAGCTTATTCAGTGACATGGTTGAGAGAGGGCTAGAGGTGTTTATGGATGACTTCAGTGTTTTCGGTACCTCTTTCGATCTATGTTTAGCCAATCTTGGGAAAGTACTAGACCGATGTGTGGAGAAGAACTTAGTGCTGGATTGGGAGAAATGTCGTTTTATGGTAACAGATGGCATAGTTCTTGGCCACATTGTTTCATCCAAAGGGATCGAGGTTGATAAAGCAAAAATCGATGTCATAGCTGACCACCCACACCTAAATTGATAAAATATGTGCGCTCTTTCTTGGGCCTCGTGCAGTTTTATAGAAGGTTCATTAAGGACTTTAGCGCCATCGCTAGACCCTTAAGAAACCTTCTTATGAAGGACACCCCATTCGAGTGGACTGAAGCATGCCAAAGTGCTTTTGAAAGATTAAAAAACATGCTTGTGTCCGCTCCCATCATGCAAGCTCCGGATTGGTCCTCACCATTCGAGCTCATGTGTGATGCTAGCAATTATGCGATAGGGGTTGTTTTGGGCCAAAAAATAGACAAAAAGGCTCATGACATCTACTACACTAGTCGGACTCTCATCGGACCACAACTCAATTACTCCACCACAGAGAAGGAATTACTAGCGGTAGTCTTTGCTCTAGACAAATTTTGGTCCTATCTTATTGGTTTCCCCATCACCTGTTTCACCGACCACGCGGCTTTAAAATATCTCCTTGACAAGAAAGACGCAAATCCCCGCCTCATAAGGTAGATCATACTCCTACAAGAGTTTAATCTCTCCATTAAAAACAAAAAAGGAGTAGAAAACTTCATCGCCGATCACTTCTCATGGCTTTCGTCCGACGTACTTAGTGATCCTACACCCATAGATGAGTATTTCCCGGAAGAGTAACTCTTTGACACCTCTTCTTTGCCCTGGTTTGGGATATAGTAAACTATCTTGTCAAGGGAGTCGTCCCTCTTGATTGCACACCGCAAGATAAGAAGAGGTTCATCACTTTGTCGTGCATGTTTTTCTATGACGATCCATTCGTTTTTAAATATTTCCCCAACCAAATCATCTGACGATGTTACTGGATGACGAGATCCCAAAGGTCATCTAATTATGTCATTCAGAAGCATGTGGAGGCCATTTTTTTGTGAAAAAGACAGCTGCTAAAATTCTCCAAAGCGGCTTGTACTGGCCCACAATGTTCTGGGATGTAAAAAATTGTTGCAAATCTTGCGATAAGTGTTAAAGGATGGGGGCGATAACTCGATGAGACATGCTTCCATTAACCCCGATCCTCATCATTAAGGTCTTCGACTGCTGGGGTATTGACTTCATGGGCCCTTTTCCTCCGTCCTTTGGCTATCTATACATCCTAGTCGCAGTAGACTATGTTTCTAAATGGGTGGAAGCTATATCTACTAATACTAATGACAACAAAGTGGTGATAAGGTTCCTACAGAAATATATACTTTCTCGCTTCGGTGCTCCGAAAGCGATAATTAGCGATAATGGCACGCATTTTTGCAACAAGCCATTCGAGAAGCTCATGAAAAGTATGGTGTCGTTCATAAATTTGGAATGACCAATCACCCTCAAACTAATGGGCAGGCAAATTGGCCAATTGTGAAAGCAAAAACATCCTTGAGAAGACCGTCAATCCCAACCAAAAGATTGGTCCCTTAGATTGAACGATTCACTATGGGCATATCGTACCGCATATAAGAACCCACTAGTAATGTCCCCATTTCGCTTTGTGTATGGAAAACCTTGCCATCTTCCCATTGAGTTAGAGCACAAAGCGTATTGGGACATTAAGAGGGTCAATTACGATATGGACAAAGCCGGTGAAGCTCGCAAGCTTCAACTGAATGAGTTAGAGGAGATACGCAATAATGCGTATGAGAATGCCAAGATTTCAAAATCATGGATGAAACTCGTGCATGATAAGATTATTAGGCGAAAAGAGTTTCAACCTGGATAAAAGGTGTTCCTCTATAACTCGTGGCTTCATCTATTTTCGAGTAAATTACGGTCTCGGTGGACTGGTCCATTCGTTGTGAAAAGAGTTTTCCCCCACGGAGCAGTGGAATTGGAAGATCCAAAGGGGGGAACACATTCTAAGTCAATGGGCAACGCCTAAAGCCATATGTATAGGCGTATGTAGAAGAGATAGACACCATTTGGTTGTCGAACCCCATTTATAAGGTAGAATAAGCTAAAATTGAGAGGTCGTCGCACCCCTACATGTATGGGGTGAATTCTTGTGTATAGTAGCTGCACATAGATTAGGGTAGTAGAGTTTGTAGGTTTACATCAAGAAAGGAGATGAATTCGAGCACCAGCACACATTACGAGGTGAACTTTTAGGGCCGCAGTGTCGAGGTCAGAGGTTTTCGAAGTCAAACGTGTGTAGGTCCATTAGTAGGAGCATCCAAAAGTCATGAGAAAGGAGTATACCATCAAAAAGGTGAACTAGAGCTGATCTGGGCACCAGATCGATCCGGTCCTGGGAACCCGGATCAATCCGGTTAGGGGAAAATCAAAATAAAAAAAGGGGTTCGGATTGATCCGGTCCTGGGAACCCGGATCGATCCGATTTCTGTAAGCCATTACATTCCCAAGGTTCACCACCATTTTCCCCCAATCCATTTCTTTCCCTCCAAATTCGTCCATCACCCTTCCTAACCACCTTTTCCCTCCCAAATACTTCCCCCTTTTCCCTCCAAAACCTACCTTACACTCTTCCCTCACCACCTATAAAATCACACTCTATCCACCACATTTTCCCCACCACTACTCACTCTCTTTCTCTCTTTCTCTACTTCTGTCCAGCAATTCTACTACCTCCAGATACCATGGCCAACCAACTAATTCCCCAAAAGAACGAGTCCACCCAAATTCTTGGTGACAGAGCCGTCGGCTACCATTCCCTTCAAGAACAAGTGTGGTGCGAGCATTTTTTGGCCAAAATCGCAAGCTCCAAGTGGAGCATCAAGTCATTTGGAATGATATGCCCAACTCCGCCATTGCACTTTTTATGGCACGGGGCTGCTGTCGTTTCTTAAATGAGCCTCATAACGCGGTGTGGCCAAACGAAGTGCGAGAATTCTATGACTCACTTGTCCGCACCGGGTACAACGAGGCTGAAGCATATATAAGTGGCATTCGCGTCCCGTTCTCTTCAGAACTTCTGCTCTAGAAGTTGGCTGCCAAAGATATCCCAAGTCCCCATCCATACACATACCCCAACCCTCTTCTCCCCCTTGACAAAGACGTGTGCATGTCCTGCATTTCCCTCAACACTAACTGGATCACCGAGACATTCCTGGTGGGCCAGCTAAGCGAGAAAGCGAGCCTTACTTTCAAAATTTTATGCACGAATATTTTCCCAACGGGTAATAACTCGGTAATGCGCCCGCATCAAGCCACCCTCGTATATCACCTCTTCGACCGCAACACCCCCATCAACCTGGCTTCCTACATTTATAAGGACATATTCTTTGCCATCACGAATAAAAAAGGAAAAACCCCTCTCCCCTATGCCCGGCTCATCACGTCCATCCTAGCGGACGCCGAAATTACCCCCACAAGATTTCCCTAGGCTTCCTACTCCTTTTGGGGCAACAACACGGACTAGACGTGAAAGCCAACAGGTAAACATCCAAGCCCGACTAGCACAGGAGGATAGTGATGAAGAAGAGAACTCGAGTGACGATGAATAAGAGGATGCGAGTGGTGATGAAGAATGCAGCGAGGAAGAAGCAGAGGATATCGTGATGGGTGAAGGTGACGAGGAGTATGATAGTGATGAGGACTCAGATTTTTCGCCCGCAAATGAAAAAATTAATCGACATCTTTCGACAGTGGAAACACGACTTGATGGGTTCATAAACCAATACAACACGGACAGGGTGGCCGACACCAGTAAAATGCACCGCCTGCAAGCGGAGATGTATCGGATGACTATAGGTACACCACCACTACAATATTTCTATGACCCATATGACTCGAATGCCCCCTGGTAGATCCCATGCCACGCCCCAGTGATGCCTTTTCTGAAATTTGGTTATGGAATTGTTGGTTATTATCATAGTTGGTTGGTTGTCTTCCTTTCCTTTGTAACTCATGTTGGTTATTTCTATAGAAAAATTCGGCATTTTCAGTATTTGTTTGTTTTATCTCTTCGCACTTTTAATTCGCTTTGAGTTAGATTTTAGTCCTTTTTTCTTGAGGACAATGAAAAAGTCTAAGTTAGGGGGGGTCACAAGTGCGTCTTTCTAAAACTTCACAAATTTTCAAAAATGCCCGGAAATTTCAAAAAAAAAATAAAAAAAATTGAAAAATCCTAAAATATTTTTCTTCAAAATAAATAAAAATTGGAATTTAAAAGCTTCAAAAATGTCACCAGTATTTTGTCTCAAGTTGTAAAAACAAATGCACAAAGCCAAAATTGACCAAAGATGGAAATTGAAAGAAAATTGACGACTTTACGAATAAGTGCGGAGATTAACCAACCCGGTGAGATGCCTATCACTTTTTCTGAGTTTATAAATCAATCTGATTTAATGGTTAACTCAAAGTTCTTTTCAGCATGTAAAAAGTCATTGATGATCTCTACTTTATTATTTTGATCGGTTACGGGAAACGTGTGAGGTGTTGTCTCGAAAAGCACACTAACATATCTTTAAACTAAATTAATCTCGAGACGCATATGGTAATATGATTAGAAATTCGGATAAATGAAGTTAGGTCATCGTTTGATTACCCAAAAATATTGGCCTGAAAAAGTTGTGAAAAATTATCCCTTTTGTAACCCAAATTTGAGCTGAATAATTTTTTCTTTCGTTTGACAACCCGAAAAATCCCAATTAACCCGGAATGAAAGTTGAAAATCCCAGAAATTAAGTCCGAAAAGTTCATAAAAAGGGGTAAGAAAAAAATAGAAAATGCTCAACAAAAATAGCAAGAAAATAAAATTGTGAAAAATAGAAGAAAAATAGAAAAGGAAGAAAAAATGAGCAAAAGCCCGAAAAAGCACTAACGGACATCATAAGAAACGTTTCCAATTCCAAATTCCCAGCCATTTCCATGTTACCCAATTACACCTTAAACCCAAGAAAGCCCTAACCGAGTTCGAATTGAGAAATTATCTACCGGGTGGAGAGCTAAGGCACAAAAGATAATAAAAGAGATTACATGGCGTGAAAAAGAGATGATGTTTCCCGTTTCCCTATGATCGTATTTCGATGAAGAGATCTTTTCACCATAAAAAATCCGTCTTTCAAAATGGTGTGCGGGAATTCGTGTTCCAATACATTTACTCTTTTATATCACGCACACCGAGAGAGAATAGCCACACTTCTGAGTGATTCGTTTGTGAGTGTAATCAGTGAGATCTTGAAATCAAAGTGAACTTTCGAAAAGTAACGTAATGATCAATCGGTGGAAATTAGCGATTCAATTTTTTGGCTTCGCACACACACACACTATGGCTTGAGACTCGTGAATATGATTTAATAGTGACCAGTTTTGGGGGAGTTTAAATTGTACAATTTTTAAGTATTTTGATTTTCTTTGAGTCAATAACAAATTTTGTGGGTACATTCACTGAAAACCCTCACAAGACACCACTCGTCCAACTGGGGTAACTTAGGTGTTTAAGGCTTGTTGCATATGCTAAATGCAATCGCTCGCCCGCGAAAGAGGTATGCTATCCCATTTTAGAGTTGGACCATGTTTTGATTCTTTTACATTGCTCAGGACGATCAAAGTTTTAAGTTAGGGGGGTTTGATTAGGCATAAATTATTCTAAATTTTCCCCTTAATTTAGAGGCTTTTATTACCTCGGATAATGTAAAATGATTTTATTTATCTCATATCATTGCTAAAGGCTTCGTCTAACAAGTATCCCAAGTTTCGTGTATTTTCTATTGATTTTACAGGTATTTAATACATGAAAGAAAGAAAGAAACCGAAAGAAGCAAGAGAGAAGGAAGAAGAAAAATTAAAAGGGCAAAAGCATAATTTCTACTAGGAATCCGGTTAAGAACCCAAAATAAAAGTCGAAGATCTCGTCTACGAGCGCGTAAGAAGAAACGGAATTCCAATCCTAGTTCCAAAGTAGAAGTTATGAAGACCCAAAGATGTGATATAATCATGTGAAATTGAAGAGATAATGAAGAGAAATTGAGAAGAAAATCCGAATCGATCCGAATGGCATAAAAAAGGATCGATCCGGGCACTAGAAGTCACTGTATAAGGAGACATTTATCGGATCGATCCGGTCCTCATAAAAAAAGGATTGATCTGGCCCCCAAAGTTCACTACATAAAGCACATTTACCGGATCGATCCAGGTGAAATAAAAAGGGATCGATCCGAAATTATTAAGGCAGATTGATCCGGGGTTCGAGATTTGTGATTATCTTCTTCAAGCTAGAGTCTTGCATGACTCCAACTCTTGTATTTTTCATAGTGTATATATTTCAATGTCCTCCCAAACATTAAGAGAGCTTCTAATCCGTTTTAGAGAAGCTTTGTAATTAGTTTTGAGGAGAGAGCAATAAGAAACCCTAGTTTTTATTTAGATTTGATTCAAGCTTCTGCAATTCAAGTAAATTCATTCCATTCTTTCAATTTATGCTTTCATAATTTCTTTAGTTAACTGCTTAGTTAATAATTTCAATCTTCTTAATTCTCGGTTAATAGTTAAGATGTCTTCTTTTATTAAAATCGTGTTTTATTCTTGGTTTACTATGTCCGGCTAATTTTCTAAGGGTTGGGATGCATGAATCCAACCCTATGTTCCTGTTGAATGCGTAAAATTTAATTTTGAATTAAATAACTGAGTTAATCGTGTAGTATGGTGATCACAACCGTTGTAGAACTTTTGATCTCGTTTGCGCTTGGTAACCGAGATGCTTAAGAGTGCAATGTGCGTGTAACTAAAGCGACACTGCTTTACTCGTCTCTTGATTATGTATGATGTCGGCTACGATCCCTCATATATGTAATGCTTGGGAGTACTAAAGACTGGGTTACTCAGATATTTCAGTTTCGAATTGAGTTTTAACATTGATCAATGAATTAGGGTTGGAGGAGTGTATCCTGACTCGTTTTTATCACTTGCACTTTTCACCACAGGTTTTAATTTTCTTAAGTAGGTAAAAAAGCTTTTAATTTATTTCTAAATTGTGTAGGTAATTTTCTTTATTATTTTTGTTTGTAGTTAGTTCATATCCCAGAATCACCTTTTCGTTCTTTTTAGAGTCTAAGTTAGGATTCATTCATCTTTCCAACGTCGTCACGAATTCATTCGTTCTATTTCCCTAAGGATTCGAACCTGACTTCTATTATTTGAGTGACAGGCTTACACTTGAGCCTACATAGCACGCACACTAGACACATTTATGGTAGCATCAGTTCCTCAGCTACTGGCTCAAAGAGATCGAAGGTATTCTCATTGCCCAAGGCAAGGAGCACCCGAGACTGCCACTCCACTCCAGCCCATTTGTCAACACCCTACCATTCAACATTATATGCCTCACTGGAAGAACTTGCAATTTGAAGTCTTGAAGGAAAGAGGACTTCAGTACGGTATTTAGAGAGAAAAGACAGAAGATTTTCTCACTTGAAGGTGAAAAAAATGAAGAGGAGTCGCCCCTTTTTATAGGGGACTAGGTGGCATGCCGATCGGCAGATCCCCCCTCCATCTCGATTGGTACCTACTTGTTCCTTTTCCCAAGAAAGTCTGGGAGTCCAAGCCATTGCCAAACAGCAACCCTTCCCGCCAACCTATTAGCACCCCTTGAACATTTCGTAAAAAAAAACTAAGAAAATGCTAAAAAATTCGAAAAAAAAATCTCCAAAAAATTCCTAAAATTGCCAAATAAATATTAGAACATTTCCTCACCAAGAAACCCATTTTCAATCCCCCAAATTCTTAGTCGGATTAATACCACATTTTATCCTCATATTAAACACTACAATTCCCTAGTGAAATCCCAAAACCTCAAGTCAGCAATTATTTCCCCAGCAGTATTTCCAAACCCAACTTCCCCAGTGAAGCTATAAGCCAATTGAATAGATCTCCTTGACAGCGTTTCGGAGAAACACAATCACCAGAAAGAATTCCCGAATTAAAACTTTCTCCCAGAGAAATCCAATTTTTCCAGGCTTAACCAGACATCTCTCCCCAGCAGAATCCCAAAATCATCAGCAGCAATCAAAATGCTTCCCCTAGATAATCCCCAGATAGATATCTCTCCCCCGATAAAGTCTCAAAAGGAAAAGACTCCCCAGAAAGAAAAACCCATACCCCTAACTTTAATTTCAATCCCTAGGAGTCTGATTCCTTTTTTAGGTCAGAATTGACCTCGACCCCTGATCGTCACCTCATTTAGGTCAGAATTGACCTTGGCCCCTGATCGTCACCTCTTTTAGGTCAGAATTGACCTCGACCCCCCTTTTAGGTCAGAATTGACCTCGACCCCCTATCGTCACCTCTTTTTGGTCAAAATTGATCTCGATCGGTCATCACTTCTTTTAGGTTAAAATTGACCTCCACCCTGGTCGTCACCTCCTTTAGGTTTAAATTATCCTTGACCCCCGGTAGTCAACTCTTTTAGGTCAAAATTGACCTCGGCATCCGGTCGTCACCTCTTTTAGGTCATAATTGACCTCGGACCTTGATCGTCACCTCCTTTAGGTCGAAAAAGTCCTTGGCCCCCGATCATCACCTCATTTAGGTCGAAATCGACCTTAGCCCCCGTTCGTCACGTCTTTAAGGTTATAATTAACCTCAGCCTCGAACGTCACCTCTTTTAGGTCATAATTGACCTCGGACCCCAGTCATCACCTCTTTTAGGTCATAACTGACCTCGTCCCCCGGTCATCACCTCTTTTAGGTTAAAATTAACCTCGGCCCGATAGTCACCTCTTTTAAGTCAGTATTGACTTCGACCCCTGATCGTCACCTCTTTTAGGTCATAATTAACCTCGACCCATGATCATCACCTCTTTTAGGACAGAATGGACCACAGCCCTAGGTCGTCACCTCTTTTAATTCAGAATTAACCTCGATGACGAGAACACAAATGTGTCTAGTGCGCGTCTTATGTAGGCTCAAGTGCAATCTTGTCGCTCAAGTAATAATCCGATAAGTCGGGTATCGATCCTTAGGGAAAACGGACAAACTAAGTCGTAACGACGTTGGAAAGATGAAGAAATCCTAGCTTTGACTCTAAAAAGAATGAAAATGTGATTTGGAATGAGAAATAACTACAACTAGATGTAAATTTGAGAAAAATTAACTAATGAAACTAAGAATGAACAAAATGCAACTATGCTAATTAAACGAAAAGCTGATGACAAACGGTTTTACAAGTTAAATATGAAATGAAAACAATAGGTCGGGTTACAATCCCCCACACCCTAGAAATTCACTCTGTAGGATAATAGATTCGGAATTAGAATTTTAATGAACCCAATCTTTTGTACTCCCAAGCATTACATATATGAGGGATCGTAGCCCGCACAGTATGTAATCAAAGGACGAGTAAAGCGGTGTTGCATTAGCTACCACATGCATCGCATTCTTAAGCATCCCGGTTACCTAGGGCAAACGGGATCAAAAGTCCTACGACCGTTGCACCAGTTATGAAACACGATTCATCTAAGATTTTAATTCAAAAGTCTATTTCCATGATGATGAATTACATCGGGTGGAGTTCATGCACCCCAACCCTTAGAAAATTAGCTAGACATGATTAACTTAGAGAAAAATAGGGTTTTTAAGAAATAGAACATTAACTCTTAAAGAAACTAATTAAAAAGAGAATTGCAAATTCAAATCAACAATTAAACTACTCAGCAATTGAAAATTAGCGAAAAAGATATTTCTTGAATTGCAGAAATTAAATGCAAACCCTTACAGCAAAATCTTCTTAAGAAAAACTAGGGTTTTTTACTACAAAAATCCTACTCCTAATTAGCTAACCTAAAAATCGAACTCCTATTATTATGTAAAAAACTAGAATAAATATCTCTGAAATTTACAAGAGTTTGACCCCATAAAAACTCTGAGAAAAAGAATAAAAATTGAAGAAAATCCAAAGCGGTCCGGACCCATCGGGCAGGGTGGTCCGAATTGCCCCCTGTTTCAAGACAGTGTTCCTCAGCATTTAAGGTGGTCTGGATCCTTTTCTAGAAAAAGTTTCGAATCGCACCCCTGTTTTAGACAGAGGATTTTTCCCAAGGCGGTCCGGATCCTTTTCCAAATAAAAGGTCTGAATCGCCCCTATTTTGGGACATAACTTTTCTTTTGAGGTGGTTCGGATCCTTTTCAAATAAAAGGTCCGTATCGCCCCCCTTTTTTATCCAGGGGTCTTTTCCTTATTTCCTTCTCAACTTCAAATCTTCGTAACTCGATCATCGGAGCTCGGATTGACTTGTCGTTTCTTCTAAAGTTCTTGAAATTGAATTCTCTTCAACTTTATAGGTTGCTTAAACTCCGAACGATGGCTAAAAATTTATAAAATTACCCTTTGACTTTCCTTCTTTGACTTTGGTCATTGCTTATCCAGTTTCTTTCTTCCTCAATGCTTCAAATACCTACTAAACTTAGGAGAAATACACGAAACTATATGTACTTGTTAGAAGGAGTTAGTGTCAAGGAAACGTGATAATTACACTCATTTTTCATTATTCGAGATGGTAAAAGTCTCTAAATTAAGGGGCTAAATTCGAAAGAATTTGAACGTAATCAAACCCACCTAACTAAGAACTTTGCGCTTCCCGAGCAATGTAAAAGAATGTAATTATGGGTCAACTCTTAAAATTTTCATTTTATTTGGATAGATTACCACTTTCACGGGCAAGCGACTGCGTTGAGCGTATGCAACAAGCCTTTAAACCCCTAGGTCACCCTAGTAGGATGAGTTGTGTCTCGTGAGGATTTACAGTGAATATACCCACAAAATTCGACTCAAAGAAAACTCAAAATAATCAAAAATTGTATAATTTAAACTTTTTCAGAAAATAGTCATCACCAATTCATGTTCAAGAGTCTCAAATCATAGTGCGCATGTGTGAAGCCAGAAATTTAATCGCGAAATTCCACTGATTGACCATTACGTTACTTATTCGAAAATTCGTTTTGGATTCAAATTCTCACGGAGTTCTCTCACAAATGAATCTCTCGAAAATGTGGTTATTTCTCTCGGTGTGTGTGATATAAAGAGTAAATGCATTGGAACCAAGTTCATGCACACAAATAGAAAGACGAAATTCTATGGTAAATGAATCTTATCATCGGATTATGGCTATAGGGAAATGGGAACATCGCCTCTAATTCACACCATTAATTTGTTTTATTATCTTTTTGTGTTTTAGCTCTCCACGTGGTAACCAATTTTGCAATTTAGACTCGGTTAGGACTTTTTTGGGTTTTAAGGTGTAATGGGTACAAGGAAATGGGTTTGGGAAATTTGGAATTGGAAACTATTCTTAAGATGTCCATTAGTGCTTTTCCGGGCTTTTGCTCATTTTTTTATGATTTTTCCATTTTTTTCTGTTTTTCACGTTTTTCTTTTCTTGCTATTTTTGTTAAGCATTTCTATTCTTTTTTACCCTTTTTGTTGCACTTTTCGAACTTAAATTTTGACTTGTCCAACTTTCTCAATTCCGGGCCAATTGGGAGTTTTCAGGTCGTCAAACGAAAGGAAAATTTTTATTCGGCTCAAAACGGGTTGCAAAAAAGGGTCCTTTTTCCCAGCTTTTTCTTACCAATATTTTTGGGTGACAAACAAGGGCCTACTTCATTGTCCAAATTACTAATTGCGTTACCATATGCATTTCGAGATTGTTTTAAGTTTAGAGACATCTCAGTGCATTTTTTGAGGCAACATTACACATTATTCCCTTAACTGATCAAAACAAGGGTATTGAGATCACGACGAATTTTTAGACGTCGAATTAGAACTTTGAGTTAACCATTAACTCGGATTGATTTATAAACTCACAAAAAAAAGGATAGGCTCGAATCTCATTGGGTTGGTTAATCTCCACATTTATTCGTTAAGTCGTCTATGTTCGCTCAATTTTCATCTTTGGTCAATTGTGGCTTTGTGTACTATGTTTTTACAATTCGAGACTTTAAACCGAATTTTAATGATATTTTTGAAAAGTTTTAATTCCAAGTTTTTGTTTATTTTGAAGAAAAATATTTTTTGTTTTTCTAAGTTTTTCAAATTTTTTAGAAGTTTTGAAGTTTTCTAATTTTTTTGGCATTTTGAAAATTTGTGAATTTTAGAAATACGCACTCGTCACCCCTCTAACTTAGACTTTTCCATTGTCCCCAATCAAAAGGACTAAAATCTAAATAAGTCAAAATAAGAGTGCGATAAATAAAACAAACAAATGGAGAAAATGTGGATTTTTATTTGTAATGACTGTGGTACATCAAAAGGGAAAAAGCATACAAACATAAAAACAAAAACAAGACAACCAAAACAATCACCAATCAAACATATCACTGGGGTGGGGGGTTAGAGCTACTGGGCTGGCTAGGGACATACGAGTCATAGAAAAAGCTTGGAGGGGGTCCACCAAATTTGAGTTCGTACATGTGAGTTTGGAGACGATGCATCATGCTCTTATCCCGTTGGTAGGCCGCTTGATCCCTATTGTATTGCGTGAGGAACCCGTCAAATTTTCCCTCCAATGCTATTAGGCACGCGTCCGTATCATTCTCAAGTAGCTCAAAATAATAATCGTCTTCTTCAACATCGGACCCCACCTCTTGGTCCCCCATTTCGACATCGGTTGTTGCTTCCTCCTCCTCGCTACTCTCATCCGCATCGGACTCTTCATCTTCTCGAGCTCTTAGAATGGCCCTTTGTTTCTTAATTTTAGTCCGGATGGTCTTCCCAAAAGGGTTTGGGAGACGAAGAGTCCCGACATGATGACCGAAGAGATAATCAACGAGAATGGAGGTAATGAACCGGGCATAGGGAAGAGGAGTAGCGCCCTTTTCATCCACCGCTGAAAAATGAACATCGCGGAAAATGATATGCGCTAGGTTGATCGACGAGGTACGATCAAATAGGTGGTACACAAGTGTTGCTTGCCACTGGCGCATGCCGGAGTCATTGGAATTCTGGAGGATGTTTGCGCACACCATTTGAAAAGTGAGGTGCGCTTTTTCGCTCAATTTACCCACCCGAAAGACACCCTTGTGCCAGACATCCCCGGGCGCGAGATGCTAAATGAGGACATCCTTTCGAGCGGTTGGGAGTTGTTGGGGTAGACAAAAGCGGCGGGATTGGGGACATAATTTTCAGCGAGCTTCTCGTCTATTGTCAGCAAAGAGAATGGGATGTGGTGCCCCCGGATTTGCGCTTCAGCCACGAACTCACCGATGCGTACGAGGGTGCCATAAAATTTTCAGACCTCCGCAGCCCAAACGGCGTTGTGAGCATTAAAATTTTAGGAGTTGAAACATACATACACGTCTTTTTCTTGATCATTTGTTTCATAGTAGCATTAAAATGTAGATCTGGAAAAAATGGCGAAAATGAATTTTGGTCAAAATGGCATGGTGCAGCAGAGGCAAGGTCTGTGGAGTGGCTCAGGAGGAGGGCAGTGGGTGGGGAAAGAAGCAGGAAAGGGAAGGCGGGGGAGGGGTGAGATGGTGGTGGTGGTGGTGGTGGTGGTATAATTAGTGTAACAACCTATCAAATATATGAGAATAGTCCTTTAAAGATAAATAAATTACAATATAAGCCCTTAAACTTTTCAAATTACCAAAATTCCCCCAAGAAGAACCAATATTAGTATTTACACCCTATCCTACCAATTAAAACCAAACTTAAACTAAAAACTTCATTAAACTCCATATACCTTGTACAAATTTCATAAACCTATAAGTTTAGGAAACTACACATAAACCCCCCAAACTTTCCTAAATTAGCAAAACTATCCCTAAATTTAATTCACAAACTACCCAAGGACCCAAATCAGAGCCAAACTTGTTTTCAGTTTATGCCATGATTTTGGCAAGGTGGTTGCCGTGTGGGCAGTTGTACCACATAGGTTTCCCATGGTACCCAAGTCCTCCCACACGGTACCATGGTTAAACTTAACCTTACCAAGGTGAAATCCCGTCTATCTTTCTTTCTTGGTGATCTTTTACCGATTAGTTGGACTTCTTCGAATATAAATTTGGTTCCAAAGGTTGACAGACCTAAAAAATTATGCAGTCTTACGCCCTATAAGTCTTTTTAATTTTTCTTCTAAAATTATTTTGAAAATTCTAGCTAATCGTTTGGGGCTTGTCCTTCCTAAAATTATTTCACCTTCTCAATTAGGTTTTATTAAATGAAGATCCATCCTTGAAAATGTCCTTTTAGCTTAAAAAATGATGTCGACTTTTAATAAAAAAAAAAGTGAGGGGTTCCAACATTGTTATTAAGGTTGATATGTTGAAATCCTACGATAGAATGTCGTGGTTATTCATTTTGAAAACTTGTAGGAGTTTTGGGTTTTTGGAGACGGTCATTGAATTAATTTGGAGAGTTATTTAGAATTGTTGGTATTCTATTGGAATGAATGTGAAAAATTGTGTGTTTTTAAAGCTGAAAGGGGAGTTAGGCAAGGTGATCCTCTTTCTCCCGCGCTTTTTGTTATTGCTGCAGGGGTGCTTAATAGAAAGATTCAAAAAATGATGGAAGAAGGGAAGATGGATCATTATGCTTCATCTAGAGGTTACCCGATTATTTTTTGTCTTTCTTTTGCAGATGATACCCTTATTTTTGCTAATGGATAGCGAAAATCTGTTAAAAATATGATGGAATTCTTGAAATATTATGAGGAATTTTCAGGCCAAATGGTGAATGTCAATAAAATTTCCTTTTATATCCCAAATAATGTTTCTACTAGAGTGATAAGTTCCATTGAATCTTGTATAGGTTTCAAGAAGAAAAAATGTCCTATCATTTATTTGGGTATCCCACTTTTCTCGGGTAGGAAAAAGAAATCATACTTCGCTCCTTATATTGATAGACTTGTGGAGAAACTAAATTTTTGGAATCATCAAAACATTTCTCAAGCAGGTAGACTTACTCTCATCAAATCTGTGGCAGAATCTATGCAACTTCACCTCCTTGCTGCTATTAATCCTCCAGGTACGGTTCTCCAACACATTAATAAACTATTAACTAAATTCCTTTGGGGTAAATAAGAAGACAGATACAAATTCCAATGGGTGGACTCGAATGATATTTGTAAATCTAAAGAAGAAGGTGGATTAAACTTATGAAGTATGTTTGACTTATCTCTTGCATATACTCATAATTTATGGTGGAAGTTTTTTAATGGGAACTCTTTATGGTCTCGGTTCATGCATAGCAAGTATAAAAAATTGGAACCAAATTATCTCAAAAGCTTCATTTCAGTTTCATCTCATGTTTGGAAAAGGATGCAATTGGTTTGGAAGGACTTTACAGAAAATTGGGATTTTCAATCCAAAAAGTGGGCTTTGATGAAAGAGGGTAAAAATCCGCCTGGCACTTGTGAGGGAAAAAGGATGTGTTCAATGATACTTTTCTTTCATATGGGATAAGAGAATTTGCCCTAAAATTTCAATGTTCATGTGGCGTTTACTTCATAAAGGGATAGCGATTGATGCGTAAGTCAAAAACATCCCTATTCCTATGCCTTCAAAATGTAGATGTTGTGTTATTAATAATAAAGAAGATAGCGATTATTTATTTTAGAGTGGTTCTATTGCACAATCTATTTGGCACAAATTCTCAAATATTCTTGGATTACGAATGAATTCTTCCAATTTAAACGGCAACCTGATGACTTGGTGGATTAATTCCAAGGGTGGGAAAATCAGAAATATTCTTTGTCATTTCCTTCCAGCTTTTATATGTTGGCACTTGTGGTGTGCAAGGAACAAATCCAACTTTGAAGGCATTCCTAAAGGAATCATCAATCACTAACCTAATTTGTGGGGAGATCAAGATGGCGTTTCGTATATTTCCTTCTAATGGCATCAGAACTAGATTTTGTTATGATATTTTAGAGACTTTATTAAACATAGGCGCTTTTATTTCTCATTCTTGATGTAAGCCTCTACCGGGGGGGTTTTCCCCGGCTTTATTTATATGTATTCTGGGAGATATGACTCCAATTTTAAAAAAAATAATAAAAAAATAAAAACCCTCACTTATTAATGTAAAAACGTATCCAACCACAATGAAAATCACAAAGAAAATTTTGATGTTTTTGTATCTCTATCATTTTGTGTAGAATTTTTGTTTTTTTATTTTTATTTGGTTAAGTTTATGCATATTCCTAGTGTATAAATATGAGTTTACATGTAAGATTGAACGTAAGAATAGCACTGAAAAGGATTGAATATTATGAACCTCCATTAAAGCTTGAGCTTTAATAGTGGAACCTGTAATCTTGACTTTCAACCAGTTTCAAAGTGAGAGAACTTGAGCTCTGGGCCTAAGGAACCTAGGTGCAAAGCTTAATTGAAAAAAGATGAGTTTTAATACCCTAAATCAAAGTTTGAAATTTTCGGACCTAAGAATTTCATAATTCAAATTCAAAGGCTATGGTAAACCAAAACCATTGAAATCAAACCCATTCGATTGCATTTTGAGCATAGAATCCAAATATCAACATGTCTTAGATCGAATTATTGCCTAAAACTACGAATGTTAAAGACAAAATTATGTCATTTTAAAAAAAACAATAGCTCGAACGAGTCCACAAAAATCTTTGAAACGAATAGGGTTGGATTCCTATCAAAAAATTATACAACTTTCATTCAGTAATCAACCTAAATGGTATTCTAAAGCGGTTTGAATATAGGTCAAACTTTTTCAAATCCTAAAGTCAACAAATCGAAGGTAGGAGATTAAGTGGGTTACATGCGCGAGAGTGGAGTCAAACCCAAGCGCGTTTGGAATTTAACCTAATGCGTGAGGGGGCGTCTCTAATTAGAAAAATCTATTTTTTTTCTAAAAAAATTATATTTTAATTCTGAACAAATTGGTATATTACATCGCCCTGTTTGGATTCCCAGAAAGCAAATTCTCGAGAAAACAAGTTCTTAAGTTAAATTCAAAACTTTTAAAATTCACTTAACCCTCTAACATTTTTCAACTATTTCAAAACAGTCCCAAATTTTAAGTATAAGTCCCTTCTAGTAAATACATCAAAATTGTCTCTTTCCAGCAAACCCAAATTGAAAGAGAAAGTAGAGAAATAATTAAAGTCATGAACTTTTATAAACTACACACTTCACCCCAACCTTAAATTTTTCACTGAAAATCTAACTTATTTTCACTCCAATAAATACTGTAATTTCACCTTTATGCATGCACTAAATATTTATACTATTATGATTTTAGAATACCAGATTCACTCCCGTGAATTAGACGACTAATTTCCAAACAACTGAACTTAAAAGTAGGTGATTCTATTTTACTATTAATTTTGAGCTTATAACCTTTGGATTACTATATTATTTACATCATTATGTGATAGACCCCTGAACTCATGTTCTCATTTACCGTGAATATTGATTCTACATTTATCCAATTAAATCCTAGCCCGATATATGCCTATAGTCTATTATTTCAGTAAACCCTGATCTCGGTTAAACCCCTAATTGCAGCAAACCCCTGCAACTTATAACTTATTATTTCAGTGAAATCCAGTGCCATACCTTTTAATTCAGGGATTAGACTTTGGTATACCCACGGAAGCTCTATATGGCCTATAGGACTCAGATACTGAGTGTCTAGTTTTATTATTGCATATGTACACGTGACACTCTAGTTAGTGTGCCTAGTCGTCTACTTTTCCCAAATATATCGGTTCGATGATTCAACGATTTTGGATGATATTATAAGAGCATTGTTACGCAATTGAAGTCCCTATAATCGATAATTATAGGTTATCATGTTATAGTCTGGGCCCTTATCTCTATAACTTGACAACTTATCCAGTTATAAATCGCCATACTAATTATACATATCAGCAAAACTCCCAAGATTCCCTGTTCATTACTGTTGATATCTCACTCTGTTTCAGATCATTATAAATTAATACATAACTCTTGACTTTTAAGCAAACTCACATATCTAAATTTGTTATAGAAATAAAATTATTTACTTGGCAAACTTTTGCTTAATCATATTCCTTCCAGATGGACAGTGAACTAGAAGAAGGAGAAATACCACCCGCACCTAATTTAATTTTGCCAAGGAAAATATTTTCGGTAATATACGTATGTGAAGTAACAAGCAAAGATGGCATAACCCATTGGAACACTTTTACTAGAATGTACCAGCGCCTGTGATCATATAAGTCCCCTGTCGTTTTATGTTATAAAAAAATCGTGAGAGTGTTTTATTTCTGTTTATGAGGACTCCAATTATGTAATAAGATGCTACGCATCCAAATAAATAAAGCTTTATTTTTCTTCCGCTTAAATTATAGCTTACTATTATTATTGTTACTCAATATCACTAGGCATAGAATTGCAAATGAGATAGTTACGGTTGTTTTGATTTTTTAAGTTTTAGAGAGAAAAAGAAGTGTAAAGAGAGAAAGATGGACAAATATGAATTTAGTCAAAAAAATGGTTTAAATACCTTTGACTTGAGGGTGCTTGATTTTTTAGAAGTCATTTATTTATCAATTTATATGTAAAGTGATAAAAAAAAACTCTCCTTGTACCACTTCCCCCTCTAAATGTTTGACGCCATTGCATATAGTTTCGTCAAATGTCTTTTCACGTTACATCTTTAAAATACTTTCTTAAATCCTCCAACCTTTACAAGTTTCTCTGTTTTGTTGATTCTTTGTATGTTCTTCCATCTGCTTGTGTTATTTGTATTCCTTTCTCAATCTTCATAATCACACCATTGTATTACGTTTATGGTTAAAAATATGACCCATTCTCAACCTCCACAACTAATATTTTAAAGAAATATAATAGTAAATTACATATATTAGAAGGAAAAGAAAAGAATGGATGGGCATAGTTGATTCTTGATCTTGATGTCTTATAATTACTTCATCCTTGGTCGTTTGCAAGGAGATTTATTTTATTAATATTTGTTTGAAGCGTATGGATATAATGAGAAAGATGGGTTATTGGTTGAAACCAAAAACTTATATGTTGAGGTGCTTGTCTAAACCTTGTATTTCTAGAGTTTTTTTGTTCATGTCTAATGCCTCTCAAGTATAGAACCTTTGGTATGCATGGAGTTTAGTGTTTCCTAAGATAGAAGAAGATATATTTGTTTAAGTTGATTAGTTTAGAAAGCTAGCAGTAAAGTTGGTCCATTTTTTTGTGGTCGACATGATTTCTTGTTGTATGTATCTATTGGCCGATTTTCGATGTGGTTTATGCGTGCAATCTTGGTTTTTTTTAGTGTTATAGAGATATTTGGCATTTATTTTATGTTAGATTTGTTGTGGGATCGGTTGTATTTATGGGTTTAGGCCATTTGTTTAGGCTAAATTTTTGTTTGTTCCAGGACCATAGTTTTCTTTTAGGATTGTTCTTTTAGTTTGGGGGGGTTTAGTCCTATATCCAAAGTTTTTTTAGGCTCCCTTTTCATGTATTTTTTTAACTTGTATTAAGTCCCATAACCACCTAAAACCTTCCTCAACCGCCTTGTAACCGCCCCTCTTTCTTTTTGTAGTGAATGACACTTGTCCCTTAGTCGTTACAATGGAACCAATAACTAAAAAATAAAAATATGAGAGTGGGTACAAATGAATTTTTAAAAGTGAAACTAAATACCTCTGATCCTTTATTCTTTTTGGGCCCATTGGTTAGTTGTGTTTGTTGTTTGGGTTGAATTGTAGCCTAAAATTCTCTTTTTGTATTCTTTTTTTTTTCTATTTAATGCACTTACATATCACCAAAGAAAAATACGTGTTTTAGTGGCTAGCATATAAAACCATAATTATGATACAAAAAAACTTTAATAATACAATTGAGCATATATATGATTTATCATTCCAAATAGTTATGTGCAACAAATCAACGTATAGTACGTTTGACTTTATTATTTAGAGTTTACCAACATATTGTTTACGCTATAAAAAGAGAGGTGAGGTTTTAAAGTGTTGGAAGGCAATGGTCCGAATGATTTAAATAAAATTGAGACTAAATTACAAGAAGGAAAAATGTTAGTCATCGTTTTGTCTTTCGATCTCATCTCTCGAGTAATTGTAAGTGTAATATTGTGTTTTATTTGTTTAAGTAAATTGTTTCTTTCTAGGCATGTAGTCAATATGTGGGGAGATCCCCATCGTGGGAAATTCTCAAAGTATACACAAATTGATGTAAAATACACACATAACAAGAATGTACGTGCCTCATAATAAAGTAATAGCATTAGTGAGTGTTAATGAATAAACATATATAAGATATGGGACATTAATCTCAAGTTTTTACCGGATATCCACATTTCAAGAAGAAATAGTTTCGATAATAGTTTACGTGGGGGGGGGGGGGGGGGGGGGGGGATCACGTGCAAAAAAGATAAAGGGCATATGTGTCAAGAACATATTTTGATATTAGCATTCAAATCCTCACGAGAACTTCAATTTTTTTCTCTTAGGGCCTTGGTGATATTACATCACGTGCTTATGTTCATAAATTATTTTTCTTCGAGATTTTCATGCCCCCAACTTCAATCCCCCCACCCACCCACCCATCACCACACACACACACACACACACACATGTATCATGATATTTCTTTGGTTCATTTTTATAGGTTAGGGAAGGAAAGAAAATGTTTAAAAATGCCCTTGGGACTAACTTTGCTCGAACATCATTTTATTAAGTACAACCACACACTTTATCAATAAACTAAATAGGAGAACAAGTTATGTAAAATCAGTCAACTGGGCAAGGGCATGGGAAATTAACCACTGACAAATGACCAAACACTTTTTTCTAAAACGAGTCATTTTAGGTCCTATTATCACTTCACGTGTTTTCCATCTCTCTTGCCTCTAAACTCTTGCGGTTATAAAAGGGTAGCGTAAAAGGGTATTTATTAAGAGTGCTTCTACAGGGACTCAAAATTGGGACTAGAAATCGCGATTCGCTGACATGGCGTATCGTAATTCGCTGACCTGGCGTGTCGCGATTGGTAATGTCGCAGGCGCAGACCCACATTCATAAGGGACCAACCAATGACAACACGCCATATCAGCGTGAGTCCCAATTTTTAGTCCCAATCAAGAGTCTCCCAACTATTTTCCATTTATTAATCCTCTCATCGTCACAATTCGTCTTAACTAAATATTTTGCTACTAAGAGACACATTTTGCGCCTAAAATAAATTTGCTTGTTTCGTAATTCAAGGCATTAAGGGCTACCTAAATATAAAACCATAAAAGGGAAATTTATCACTAGTTAATCCCAATTCAAGATATAAGTAGATTTACAAACCAACCTTACTACCCAAAAATCACATGCCCAGAAAAGAAGGGGTACCTTTTCAATACAACTTGATTAATTTTCATCAAATGACTAATTGTGTAGCCAAAAGAAATTTAGGCCTATCGATTCATCACATGGATTATTTATAACTCAAGATATCCAAAATGGCAAAAAAATCATTTTAGGGAAAAGTAGAACATAATACATTACACCCTGCAATTGTATTATAATGTCATAAAGTTGTAGTTGGTATTCTCTACAAGATATATATGGTTATCATTATACAAAAAGGGTATTTTCCCATTAACGTCCAACATTTTTGGGATGTTAATTATTTAGTCCCATTTGTATAGATTCATTTGCGGTCACTCTCGTATTTTTATTTTTCAGTTTTTGATCCTATTATAACAAATATGAAACAAGCACTACAAAAAAAATAGTCTATTGGGACTGATCTATTAGGGACGGCTTGACCCTAAAACTAATTATTTGGAACGGGCAAAATATCCGTCCTATATATTTATAATCTTTGGGGACGGTTCAGCTCTACCCGTCCCAAATAGTACATAAAAAGGGATTTTAAGGAACGGATATTTGACAGTCCCTTTTAAATGGCTCCTTTAAGGTTTTAAGGGACGGGTTGCTTTTATTTTTCCAATTCATCTACACGGTTCCTTCCCCCGCCCCCCTCAAATTTCATTTCCCCCTAAAAATCACGAGTAATGCATTTTCTCTCTACCCACATACCCGCATCTAAGCTCATCTTTCACTTTCCCGGATGTTTCTCTCTCTACTTGCCGACAGTAAATTCGGCTATTTCTCATCGTCAGTATTATTGGAGTTCTCAACGTCTCTCACCCAGCCTAGTCCACTCTTCAAATGTATGTTTTTGTGTATCTATATGTATATATGTAGTTGTAGGTGTATATCTCATATATATTAGCTAATAATTTATTTTTTCTGTGATAACTAAGTTTGAGCTTTTGTTTGTTTCAAAGTAGATATGGCTTTTGATTTACTTGATTGTCTTGACATTATACTCAAACCCTAATTTGATGTGCCCTAGTGGGTTAATTTTTTTATATGCCATCTAATTCCACTGTTTGTTATAGCAACTAGATTTCATTGATAATTTTCTTTAATTTATTTTACAACTGAACATATTGTAACTGAAAATTTTGGGTCAATAAAAGACTTGTTCTTTCTAATATTTTTTTTCCAATAAAAGGCTTGTAGTGGGATGATAATCATCCCCATTTTTTTAGATTATTAAACAAGGGGTTTTTAAACTCAGTAATTTCCACCATTGTTATGCTGAATTCTTGCAGAAATTAGCTTTCAATTCATTTATACTTGTTCCTTTTAGGGTTGTGGTTGTTGTCATATTGTTGTTTAGAAATGTGCATTTGGACAGTTCACAAGTTTCTCTATTGTTGAAAATATCACACTTGCAGTTAAGGAAACTAGATGTTCAGTGTAGGATTGCTTCTAGAAAGGTTGGATTGTACATTGAGAGGTCCATTGAAGCTGCATATAGGCGGGTGGGTATATATATATATGTGTGTGTGTGTGTATTATATATTAATGCTACAAATTCCGTTGGTGTTAATTAGATGAAATTGACATGCTACTTGAACTCTTTCAGGTAACATATAACATAGATCTCACATCTAGAACAGAAAGGACGCATCCATTGGCTCGGCTTGAAAATGAACTAAGATTGATTTCTGATAAAGAGTTCACAGAATTTTACCTGGTCCTTTGTCATTCATGTCCAGAAGCGGGGATGATTGCAGCCATACTACTGCACCAAAATTTTGGAGAGAGATGGGCTTGTTTTCAGTAATAACTCAAGGGAATATTCCCTATCTTGCTGGTGTACCTTTAGGTCCAGTTTGATTCCCTCGATAGGAAGTTAGATAGGAAAATTTATCTCCCATGTTTTATATTAGGTTGGATGGGATTTGAAGTTGGAAAACTTATTTTAATGGAGTCTCTTATTACATGTGTTTTAGGATAAAACCATTCGACCTCATTATTGTTATAGATTGTGCTTCATTATTGTTTCTTCGAGTTTTGCAAAATTTTGCATTGATTAATTATATAATGGATTTCGAACAAAGTAGGTACATTTTAGTAAACAGAAGATGATTGTACATATAATGGACGGGGTGATCACGGAGGCTGAGTTTCAGCAGTCAGTGCGGGCTGAGTAGATATAAGATTGAGTGAGAATTAACTTGTATTGTATATATGATTTACCTCTTATTTTATATCTAATTTTTGTTTTTAATTGACATTTTTTTTTTATATTTTGTTGTTTAAACAGGGCACCATGAAGTACCAGGACGTCACCCGAAGCTGGGGTCGGAAGTTCACCATAAGGACACAATTAAAAGAACCGACAAGTATTGACAATAAGTGATGTAGTTCACCACAAGGACTGCAGCATCTCTAAAAATATATACATTGGAATTGGAAGAGCCAAGATGGCAATGGGCCCCAACAAGCTTCAGTTCATAAGGGTGTGCCTTCACAGCATTTAGAAACCATTGCAACTTCTCATTTCTAATGCCAAATTTGGAGTTCTTATTCCCAGTCGCAACATAAGGATTGACATGAATGTCTACATCTTCCAAACAATAGCTTCAGTGCTGCAATCCAAGCAGTAGCTTTAGTTCTGCAGTCCAAGCAAAAATTGGTTTGTACCCTTTAATATATATTTAAGTTATTTCATTATTTTTTTTTATTCTTTTCACTTTTCGAAAATCAAAACTTGCTTCCCATAATTCTTCTTCTTCTCCTGTGCGGTTAGAGTTCACGCAATTGAACCAACTTTGGAATACACATTGGTATTCACGTGAGGTTATTAATGTTTAAAGTGGAATCAACTTTGGTATACACATTGGCAGTGACGGAGCCATATTGTAGGCTGCATGGGCAAGTGCCCAGGTCAGCAATTTTGGGGAAAAAAAACAAATTTGGGTCATATGTGAAATATAGGTGAAGACAGGGGCAAAACTTAAAACCTCTAATAATATACATCCCATTATCTTAACCTACATTTTCTATTTTTCGGACCAAAAGAAACCCAAAGAAAAATAGGGCAGTAGAGCTCTGCTCGTCTCCGACTCCGAGTGCTGCTGCTCTGCTCGTCTCGGTCCAGCTCCGACCCCTGCTTGCTGCTCAGCTCGTCTCCAATAGGCTGCTGTTGTCTTGTGCTCTGCTCGTCGCTGCCTCAAGCTCCACCCAGACACCACCCCTGCTCGTCTCCAACAGGCTGCTGCCTCCGGATATTGTAATGTAAGACTCTCTTCCAGATTTGCCCCAATTGTATTTATTTACTATTTGATATTTACTATTTAGTATTTAGTTTAAATCTAATATGGTGTATTTTGATAACTTTTTATTTTGTACGATAATTTCAAGATATGTTTATCTCTTTCTTAGTAATGAATTGTTATTGTATACAATTTTTATTTATTTGAGTTGTAATTGTCTAAAAATATAAATTATCAATTAAATATTTGTAAAAAAGTAAAAATAAGCCTAATTTTTTTTTCGGGGGCGGAAACCCCGTCTATACACTGTGCCCCACCAACCCTTAATTCCTGGCTCTGCCACTGCCCATTGGTAACTTAAACGTTGAATTCTTAAAAATCCTACTCCTTATTGTAGGCCTGTGTCGGTAACTTAATGTCTAACCCTACTTCTTAAAAGTCCTTTTGAGTCATGATGAGTTATTGTAATCCTGTTTTGATTTGGATTCCAATATTAGTATATATTACTTTTTTATTACATCATTTAGTTATTTTTCTGACCACATGACGCAACATTATGCTGTAACAGCAACTTGATAGTCCAACTATTGACATTATGAATCAGTTTCTATAATCCTCTTAATATGACATGTAGAACAATGTCATAATGTTTTGTGTTTAATTAAGTTTATGACTTTATTTCTGGAATTAGTTTTGAACACTGCGAATCAGTTTTGAACACCTTAAATTGTTGTCCCTTTTCCATTTGAATTGGTTTTAGTGTTCATGTTCATGTTGCTATTGTTATTGTTGTTGGTTTAGTGTTCATGTTGATGTTGTTGAGATGTTTATAGCAGGACATATGCTCGATATAAACTATTGTTTTGTGATGTATTTCAACCCCCGATACCTGTTTGGGCATAAACACGTAATATTGTTTTGTGACCCCAAAACCTGTTTGGGTACTGATAAGTTTGGGAAGATAAGTTTGGGATTCAGATTGTGTATGAACATGTATTAAAATGTTTGATCAGGTTTTGAAGTTTGTATGAACATAATTTTTTCCTTCTTTGGTATATGATGTTAATATTTATTGCAAGTAGATATTTGATGGCATCATGTTTCATTTAGAGATAGTAAATAATATCACACACATGCTTGACGTGCTCTTCATTTCAGAATTGATATAGAATTTCATAAACTAATTATTTGAATGCCAATTACCTCTTTTTGATAGGTAGTACATAGGGCACCCCATCTTCTAGGCGACGAGGTAGAGGAAGTGCAAAACCATGAAAGGGATGGAGCAAAAACAACGAGATAATTGATTGGAATGTAAACTGTCAACCAATTGGTGATAATGCTTCAAAGTTGGCAACTCAGTTGGATCATTGTCTGAAGAAAATCGAGTTACAATTGAAGCGGTTCAAGAACCACTTAAAGGAGGACTATTGTAACAAATTTGAGACATATGAGGATCGAATTGAAAATAGACCCTCCCATGTTGATAGCGATCAGTGGGAGAAGTCGGTGGAACGTTGGGACACAGAAAAATCAAAGGTATTAATCAATTGTATCTTTCACCTAAAGTTCTATTTGTTCCAATACATCTTTTCAATATATAAGTTTAATTTAGTTTCATTCTCTTGCAGCAAGTGGCGGATCAGAATTCTCAAAATCGAACAAACCTTTGTTTTCATCCTAAGACCGGGAAAAAAATCATTCCCACGAGTAATAGAAGAGGTTATCCATGTCATTTGAATTTTTTTTTGCATTTTTACATCTTTAGTTTGAATCAACGCAGTTGTTAATGTACTTATTTTTACAATACATTAGATGAAGACAAAAGGTTTGCAAACTGATAAACTTGGGGTTTGGAGATATACACTAAAGTGAAATGAGTCTTCTAGTGATCTGATGGATCGGTCGATAAAGAGGTATATACATTTCAACTATTTTTCTCACCGTCTAACTTGGAATAGTAATAAACAGTTTCATTTGCATACGAGCCATTTTATGTGCTCATTTGGGCTTTTGTTGTTGTTGTTGTTGTTGAGTTGCATTTTAATGTTAAAACAGGTTGGTTTTCATGAATAAACAAAGAAAACTTGACCGAATTTTTTTGAAAATAAAAAATGATTTAAAAATAGTTAACATGATAACATACGGATTACCATAGTTGAATATTGTACTAAATTATGTTTATTTTCTCTTTCACAGGTTCGGACATCATTTGGAACAGGCGTTGGCCATCTCTATTTTTTGGGTTTCCTGTCTTCAAATTGGTTATTTGATATTTTTGGGGATGATTGTAGTTTGAATCATATAACTTATGTTTTTAGTTGGTTGTTTTACTTTTCGGAGATGTTATGTTGGAAACCTTAAATATGAATGAATGAATTTTCAGAGTTTCGTTGATCTTTTATCATAACTTGTACATTTGTTGATATTATGACTAATATTGAATGACGCTAGAACCTTTCCTAAAATGTTGTCACAATAGAAATTTTGGTGGCAATTATGGTGGCAACTTTTTAAGGGACGATTAGCAGTGTCCCGAATAATATTATTAGGGATGGTCAGTCTCGTCCCAAATAATATTATTTGGGACGGCCAGCCCCGTCCCAAATAATATTATTAGGGACGGCTACATCCGTCCCTAAAATGCGTCTACACAAAAATTTATTTGGCGGCAATTTTAGCGCCAACTTTTAAGGGACGGTTTTTGCTGTCCCAAATAATATTATTAGGGACGGTAAAATTCGTCCCTAATACATTTGGGACTCCCATCAAATGTGACCATGCCTTGCCGTCCCTAAATTCGTCCCTAAAAGTCTTTAGGGACGGATATATAGTCTTTAGGGACGAATTTTACCCGTCCCTAAAAGTGTTTTTTTGTAGTGAAGTGTCATTCTCTGACAAAAAAAATGAGTTGTTACATAGAAGTTATGAGTGATGTTTAGTGGTTATGGAACTTGTTAAAATTTTAAAAAAACATGAGAGTGAAGCCTAACAAATCTTTAAATATGGGATTAAAGCCAAAAAACTACACATTTTTCTATGTTTGAAAACAAGATATATGCAAATAAACAAGCATAAAGCTGCTAATAAAACATTCAAGGTAATACTTATCATATATGTGTTGGAAATTGATGAAGGAATTATAATAATTATGAATCCAAGTTACTGCAAGGCACTTTCCAGGAACGTTGTCTTTTAGGAAAATATTTCTCCCCTTCCAGATGGAGTCTGCGAGTGCACAATGGAGTTGAAGTAGAAATTTGCCTTCGGGATACAATGCAGTGATGTTTCTTGTTTGATTCAACCTATGTACGATTTGATCAAACCAAGAACACTCTTAAATGTTAACTTGATAATGCCATAAGGTAGAGGACGGAGAGAGGAGAACAGAGCCATTTTCGGTGTTCAAAACAGAGGCCTGGAACTCTTTTTATAGCCATTTTGGTGGCCGTCCATGAACAGTCACCTCCTTTCAAGTCTGCGATTCAGCAACCGTTGAATCAAGCCTTTTCGAAATTCCTTTGATCGCACGGTCTAGATTTGGCATCTCATCGTAAGTGAATGGACGCACCCTTGTATGAATCACCCCGAGTCAATCTAACGGTTCAGATCATCCCGTTTGGATTATAATCCCTTAATCAGATCAATTAACTACAGCCGTCGATCTGGTTGACTTTGACAAAACTTTAGGCTCTCACGCTCCGAGGGACGATGCGCACGTGCCAAGTGCACCCAATCGCCCTTTCGCACGCCATGTGTCACGATTGGTGGTGCTTCGCACCACCGTAAAGCACCATAGCATAGCTTTTTTTACTAGAAGACCAATAGTCATCTTTTGTCCTTTAGTTATATACCCTTCCACTTTCTTGTAAAGTTTCTATGTGGAACATTAAAACCATATCCACCTTATTTACACCCATTTTTCTTTAGCTCTCTCTCTCTCTCTACTAGAAGACCAAATATAAAAACTCACTTACACAATATAAATACTAAATTATATTTCAAAAATAAAACTCAATAATACAATGTAATTAGTTATATTATTTTGAAATTCCAACAATCTGTTTGTAAAACCTTAAGTACTATAGGGTTTAAAACCAACAGACAAAAAAAAGATACAATTACCCAAATAATGAGTCCCTTTCTCGGTGCATTTGTTGGTGCTCTTTGTTATGTATGTTGGTAATGCTTTGTTTGAAGAGTAAAGTCTTTCAGCAGTCCCTTACCTTTTCCTTGGTCTTAATTTAGTCCCGTACATTTCTATTATCTCAATTTAGTCTCTCACCTTTCAATTTGGTTCAAATCAGTCCGTTTCTTAACACCCGTCCAAATGACTAATGGCATAAGGGCCATTTGAGGTATTTTGGCAAAAAAAAACATTGTGTGATTGAGCAAAGAAAAAAAAGGAAGTTAGGGTTTTTTGGTAGTAAAAAACCCTACGATTTAGGATTTTGATTGAGCAAAGCAGAATTGTATGATCTTTAAACCATACGAATCATGTTTGGCTGGGAGATTAGGGTTGATGATGATCCAAAGACAAATTATGGTTAATTTCTCATTTAATTAATCATGTTTGATTTCTATGTTTTTGGTAATAAAAATCTTTCATTGTTCCCATCCAAATTTTTTTTTGCATACGATAGGGAAGGATTCAAATCAGTTTACTTTGAAGATTCATCATGGTGGTAATTCTGGAGAAATGCCATATGAAAAGTATGTTGGTGGTTTTGTTCATTACATTGATAATGTTGATCCTGATGAATTTTCTTTAATGGAAATTTATGTTATAGCAAATGCTTTAGGTTATCCAAATGTCAAAACTTGTTGGTATAAAGTTCTTTCTTTAAATATTAAGAATGGATTGAGGATACTAGAGAGTGATACTCGTGTTTTACAAATGTTTCAATGGGTTCCAAATCATAGGTTAATAGAAGTCTTGTCAAATGAGGGTGTTGATGCTAATTGGGAGGGAGTGGGAGATGAGGATTTAAATGTTAATGTTGAGGAATTTGATGTGAGTGAGTCAATTGATGTTCAATTTTAAGTGAATGAATCAACTAATTTTAGTGATGCCTTCTCCTGTGATGGTAAATATTATGATGTTAATGTGAGTGCAATTGAATGTGAAGTCAAACATACTAAAGTTTTTACATCAAACTATTCTGATTCAGATGATATAAGGAGCATAGATTCATCTGATGAGAATGAGGAAGGGGGAAACCTAAATTTTAATCATTTCAAGCTGAGAAGGACTGGAAAATACTAAAATTTTCACTAGGGATGACATTTCCATCAGTTGCATCCTTCAGAGAAGCTTTTAGGAAGTATTCAATCTTAAACACGAAAGTAATTACATTTGTTAAGAATGATAAGCTTAGAGTAAGGGTTAAATGCAAAGCCCCTTGTGGGTGGTTGCTACATGCATCCAAATTACCAGGTGAGTACACATTTCAGATTAGAACTATAAATGATGTTCATTCAAATTATAGGCCTGCTTCTCAAAATAATAATGTGACATCTTGGTTGGCTAAAAGCTATTTGGACACTATTAAGTCAAATCCCGAGCTTCCTTTCCTAGCATTTAGAGAAACTGTCAAAAGGGAACATACAGTTGGTGTTACAAAGAGACAGGCTTATAGGACTAAGATGAAGGCCAAGACTGTGATAGATGGAACTCATAAGGAATAATTTAGAGTGATTTGGCATTATTGTAAGGGGTTGAATAGGGCTATGCCAGGATCTACAATTATTGTTGATAAAGAGGATTGTATAGATGAAGAAGGGATAGTGAGAAAAGATTTAAGAGGATATATATATATATATATATATATATGTTTACAACCATTGAAGCAAGGTTTTTTAGATGGATGTAGACCAATAAGTGGGTTGGATGAATGCTTTCTAAAAGGGCCATTTCTAGGTAATTTATTTTTGTATGCCCTATTTTTATGTACCCTGTTTTTTATGTCCTGTTTTTGTAGCAGCATATATGATGAAATGTATCCATTGATGCAGGTCAATTTTTATCTGTTGTTTCCATTGATGCAAATGATAGAATGTATCCATTTCCATGGGGCGTATTTGAAAAGGAATACAACGAATCGTGGAAATGGTTTCTTTAATGTCTTTCAAATGACATTTCCCTCTTCAATGAATGGACATTCATTAATAATCAACATAAGGTATATATTTCATTACTAATTTCGCTAATAAGTTAATGTTGGTTAGTTTTTGATATAATGTATTGGGTTGTTCATTTGATAGGGCCTAGTTCCCGCTTTGGAAACTAGTTTGCCACATTGTCACAATAGGTATTGTGTTAGACATCATCACAACAATTTCAAGAAAAAGCATAGAGGTCAACATTTGAAGAATTTATTTTGGCATTGTGCAAGAGCAAGCACCATGGAACACTTTAACACAAGCATGGAGGAGCTCAAACAATGTGATGAGGATGCATTTAGGTGGTTAGATTCAGGAGTAAACCCAAAGCATTGGTCTAGAGCTCGTTTCTCAACTTTCCCCAAGTGTGATGTTCTAATTAACAATCATTTTGAGGTCTTCAATTCATTTATTCTTGAAGCAATGGACAAACATATCATCACTTTATTAGAAACAATTAGAAATCTATTGATGGTTAGGATTACAAAGAATAGAGAAAAGATATCGAAACATCCAAGTATTATTTGCCCTCGAATTATGAATAAACTAAACAAAAATTTTGAGGATTCTGTAAATTTTATTTGTGAATGCACAAGTAAGTCACTATTTCAAGTTAGTGGCCCTCAAGTGCAATATGTAGTGAATTTGAGTGACAAAGTTTACACTTGTAGGAAGTGGCAACTAAGTGGAATTCCATGTGCTCGTGGAATTTCCGCAATTCTTTTTCATGAGGACAAGGTTGAGGACTATGTCAATGAGTGTTACCATACATCTACATATTTGAGGACTTATGAACATATCATATGCCCAATAAATGGACAAGATTTATTGCCACATTCTGGGAAGATGCCTTTAGTCGAGCCCATTGTGACTACGCAACCTGGTAGACCGAAAAAAAAGGCATAGGTAGTATGGAGAAGGTAGAAAAGTGGGAAAATTTGGTAAGTGTGGGATGGAAATGCATTTCACCCAGTGTGGGAATAGTGGACATAACAGAAAAGGTTGCAAAGAGCAGGTTAATTCAACAGCTGTAAGTTTAATGTTGCTCACACTTTCTTAAGTAGTTTATTATTACACATATCAAATTAACCCTAAAATTAATATGCTTAATATTTCTTCCAATGATATACAGCTCAGAAACCAGTGTGTTTCAACCCACCAAGGACAAACAATGCAAGTGGAAGCACTCAAAGTCAACGCTAGTGTTTTCATTAGATTTTAGATGGTTGAGGATTTTTAAAATACCTTTTGAAATGTCAAATGGATATGTATTTTGGACTTTTTGGATCCAACTATTGGATATGTATTGAATTTTATTTCTTTTTGGTGGATATAAGTTTATATGATATCATGAACTAAAAGCCTATTTTGTCCAAGGCTATTTTGATGCATGGTTATTTTGTTTTGTTTCTTACATTCTTTTTCCCCCATTTTCTGTTATTTTTCAGTTACCAAAAGGTTGCATTAGATGTATTATATAATTGTCTAAATTTTTACAGTCAAAGTGAAGTGTTGGGTCTCACTTTAGTCCCTCACCTAGAATACCTCAAATGCCCCTTATAATGGCCCTTATGCCGTTAGTCATTTGGATGGAAGTTAACTAAATGACTGATTTGAACCAAATTGTAAGATGAGAGACTAAACTAAGACAATAGAATGATAAGGGACTAAATTGAGACCAAGGGAAAGATAAAAAACTACTCAAATACTTTACTCTTCTTTGAATTTCTTTATATGTTCTTTAAATTTTTTTGTGAAGCAGATGCCTTGTTTCTTACTCTTCAAGATTTATTTCTTCCTTCATGTATCCTTGCGTGAGTAAAAACTAGATAGTTTAAAACCAACAGACAAAATATATACTCATAGGACACCAAATGTGATCAGAATTGTTTTGATACATGGATTGAAAAAAAGATCTTCAATCAACTCTCTTATTCAGTTTCAATATATAGTTTGGTGGTTTTCTTAAAATTAAGTGATTCAGTTTCAATATATAGTTTGGTGGTTTTCTTAAAATTAAGTAGCTCACTGATTATCAAATTGGACTTTCGTACTATTATATTGATTTTTATATATATTTTGGTACGTCTTTACAATAATTTAACCACAGACGTCACATTTTACAACAGAAAGTAGCAATTTTCAAAAAACAATTAGGATCCGTTTGGCAATTCAATTTCAATTCCGTTGAATTCAAATTAGCCTTCCAATTCCAATTCCAAGCCTTGGAATTGGGTTGCCAAACGTTCTCTTATGGTTGTACCAAAGTCACAAATTTGACTATTGACCAGATACCATATCGCATTCATCACCATGTGTGTAAATTTCTAAATGTGTGCTCGCGCACTCTAGGAGCAACATAGCTCTAACAATGGGAACTGCATCTATACCATACTAGCCTCTAAATATGAGAAACGCATTAGAGATGTTAAAGATGGAAGCAACGGTTCAACCATTTTTTTTCTAGCATCCAGCAATAAGAATCTCTGTAACCCAACCACACAAGTCCACAAATCTAAGAGTCCCTGCTATTTTAGAGTTAAAGAATTCAATGCAGCCTGGAATTTGTTGGGCTAATGTTGCTAATAACATGTTGAAATTGGTCCTACCTATATTATGTGGAGCCAAAAGCCTCGTGCTACAGGCACAAATTAAGTCTATATATGTTGAGGATATAAACTTACGCTTACGCTGTAAATTCATATTAGACAATCTAGTTACGTAAATATTGATAAAGAAATATTTTAAAAGCAGTGTCACTTGTACTGGCATAAAAGGAAAAATACATCAAATATTTTCCAAAAGTGGCTAATATTAATGGTTTATCTCTCGTATATAGTTAATATATCCACTATGCTATGTTGAGTGATGCTAAACTTCCAAATTTTTATTGTGTCAAATTATCTATATTAGTAATTTCAGATGTAAATTAGAACATTATGTTAGTCTACTAATCTAAATTATGAGATTCATATGTAAATTTACCAATGTGGGATTTCTGAAATCTACAAAAGCTCGAACCAAAGCATTTCATGTGTGTGTGTGTGTGTGTGAGAGAGAGAGAGAGAGAGAGAGAGAGGTTGATCATCCCAAAATATCAGCAGCCTCGAATCATTCCAATCACATCAATAGTCTAAAACTTTTAGAAGGGCGGGGAAATAACAGAAAGGGCAGTGGAAATTCAATCTGTCTTTCTAGTTCTGAAAGTAAGGCAAAATACAGCAAAATCTGTTTTAAAAACTGAATATTGAACGAGTCTTAAAAACTTCCTTGTAGGGTAGGCATCAAATGAGACATCTGTCATCCAAAAAAAAACATTAAAACAAGGCCAATGTAAGAAGACGAGGAAAAAAACATAGAAAGAAAATTGCAATCAATTGACCTGTGCATATTCATCTAAATAGATTATGATATTCAACACATTTGCAACAGCTACCTAGGATTATTTATTTATGTATACTAAACCTCCTGATGTGAATGGGGTTTCTTGCAATAACGTGGAAGTTCAGGGGACAAGGGGTGTAGTTTTAACTTTAGCCTTTTAAATATGAATTTGGTTTCATGAGCTGCAGACAACAATTTGATGAAAAAATGGAACTCTTGGGTTTTCAACGAATCATACGTTTACAATTTGAAGTAATGCTCGTTTGCAACACGTAAAAAAAGTGTGGAACACTTTCCCTTGTATCTTCTCTGACTGACAATGAAGCACTTGCATGTCTAATAAACAGCTTCATATATTCCTAATTATCACAATATAAATATACATCGGACTAAAACTCAATTAAAGGATACTACTTCAATACCTTATATCACTATTGTCAATGTTTAAAAAAGCACAAAAATGACTTTTTATTATAAATTTCTGTAATATTATAAATTTGCTTTAAAATGACTTTTCTAATGATGATTTCCATTCGATAGATGGCTCGGGAGCAACGAATGATGTAACCGGAATATATAAATATATACTGAAATATATTGAATATATATACTGAATTTATATATGAGTATATATATATATATATATATATATATATATAATAATGCTCCTGTGCGGACTAGTCCGCATTTTAAGAATGCGGACCGAACATGTGTCACCTAACGGTGCGCCTAGAAATTATCGCCTAAATTATAGGCACACTCTCTCTCTTTTCTGGACTCACCACCAGGTGACACATGTCCGGTCCGCATTCTTAAAATGCGGACTAGTCCGCACAAGAGCAGGACTGTATATATATATACTCATATATATATATATATATATATATATATATATATATATATATTCAAAGATAAAATTGGTTTTTACCTATAGCTCAGGTTCACTAACTTTTTACTAAACAAATAATTCAATAAATAAAGTTCTGAATTTTAAATTAAATAAATAATTGGATTTTTTAATGAGGAGATGGGTAGATCTAGGGTTGTGCTTCGGTCGGATCGGAGCGAAAAATGCATCTTCGAAAAAAATTCCGATTTTTTCGGAAATAAATAACTATTCCAATTTTCGATCCGATTTTTTCGGGAAATTAAAAAAATTCCAAATCCGAAAAATCGGCAAAAATCGGAAAATCACAAAATATATTAAAAATCCAAAAATCTCGAAAATTCCAAATTTTCAAAAAAATAAATTATAGATTTTCAATTACTCGAAATTCTCATTTTAAAGAAACAAAGGAAATGGCTTAACCCAATATGTAAATACACGAGGATTTAACCCATTTTTTCATTTGTGTAGAAGTTAGAGGGATACTCTCCTTTTATATAGCATATTTTGGAGCCCTCTCCCTCTCACAACCGCAGTGGGATATGGAAAACTTTCAAAAGATCGAAGAGAAATCGAAAATCGAAAAATAATTTCGAATAAATCGAAAAAATCGGATAGGCATAGTATCGAAAAAATCGAAAACTCATAATTATTTCAGATTTTCAATCTGATTTTTTTCGAAAAAATAAAAAATCGGCAAACTAAAATTTCATTCCAAATTCGAAAAAAATCGGATCGAAAATCGGAAAAATCGAAAAGTTCGAAGAAAAAAAAACACAGCCCTAGGTAGATCCGAAAAGTCCCCTCACCCAAATCCCAACAAATTCCCTCAACAAATTCATTATTCGAAATACAAAAACCGTTCAAAAGATTAAGCATGGAAAGTATAGCATACATACCTCAAATCAAATACGGAGTTCGTTGTTGGTTGATGAAGTCCTCAACAGTAACACTACAAAATTAGGAAAAACGGACAAATTAATTCTCCGTGCAAAAAAATTTAGAGAAAAATTGATAATTAACCAAAACTTACCCGTGTGGGGACATACGTTCGTACAATAAAAATTTTAGATTGGAAACCACCACCATATTAAGTTTCAAACAGGCCTCTGGCCAAATTTCTTAAGCACTCTCAAAGATTTCTCGATCAGACTTTTCCCCCTTGGGGTGGAACCTGTGGTTCCGAATTAAATGGGACAAGGCATATCTAGTGTCTTTGTCATATTTCGAGTACCTGAACATCACGTCCCATGGTGAGCCAAGTATAATTCTGGCCCACCACTTGAGTATCCCAGTGTTTGAATTGAAAACAAACAGTTTGGAAAGTAGAGGGTTTGGAAAGTTATTGTAGTATACATCATCACAGTTAATATGTTTTTCAGCACAGTTGATTTTTCAAGTTGTAGATAACACGGATCCTGATAAGATTCATGGAACTTCCAAACTTTCTGGGTGGATCCTTTATTTCCCGATCAACACGTCACGGCCTTGCGATTTTAAAGAAGAGTGGATGCCTACATCTTTGGGCATCCACTCTTCTTTAAAATCGCAACGCCGTGATGTGTTGATCGGGAAATGAAGGATCCACCCCAGAAAGCTTGGAAATTCCATGAATCTTATCAGGATCCGTGTTATCTACAACTTGAAAATCAACAGTGCTGAACAGCATATTAATTGTGATGATGTATACTAGAATAACTCTCCAAACTCCCTATTTCCCTGACCTACCCATCAAAATGACCTTATGAAATGCCTCTCCACCACCATGAAAACAACCACTAAACCCCTCCCGATTTTATAAATCTCTCTTCAAACAACTCATATTCATATCCATCCTCTTCAAAGCCAGATTATCAATATACTCATATTGTGCAAATCGCGGGTGGTTGACGACATTTTGGGAATGATACTAGTGACAAAAATGTGGGCCAAGGACTGGCCAGCGACGGAAAGGGTAGAGAAGAGTTTTTTGGCAACGGAAATAGTGGCGCCTGTGGAGGTGGTTTGAGAGTTGGGAATGGATGTTTTTTTTTATTTGGTTTGTCCAAGACGACGAAGGCGGTGTTTCTTTTGTTTTTTTCCCTTCCGAATGACGGGTTTGAATGGGTTGGTTATGGTGAGGGATATGAGTGTGTTTCAGGAGATGGGTTGCTGGGTTTCCTGGCTTAGTGAGGGTGGTGGGGTATAGAGGTTGAGGGCGGGGCAGTGGGTGGTGGTGGGTGGAGAGAGAGAGAGAGAGAAGTCGTGGTGGTGGTGTTTTGTGAGGAGAGGGAGATATCGGTTTGAATTTTTGGAAACCCATATATAAACTGTGTAGAGTTGTTTTCGTTTAATTTTTGTTTTATTTTTGAGTTGATCGCCCGCACAAAATATATTTTTGTAAAAAAAGCACATATTTTTAATTTAATCAATTTAGTTCCTCAATTGATCATTTACCAAGTATTCTTTAATTTTTAAAAGTATGCACTAGCCCCCCTCTCCCCTCAACTGTCGGAGCTTCGGCGGTGGGGGTGCGGGGATGAGGGCGGGTAAATGGTTTAATGTGTTCTTATTTTGAGTTTTTCATATGGCGAGGGACTTATTGGAACAAAATAAAAAGATTTAAATTAAAGGCGTAGTAAAAAATGCTTGAGAAAATGCTCGGTATATGCCCTTTAAGTTTTGACTTTTTTAATTGGGTGTGGGTATTTTAGTCAATTTATGCTAAAAAAATGGAGCTCGAAAAATAAGTTCTATTTAGATCAAACATTTCCTTAAAGGTCATATTAAACTATTTTTTCTCAATTGGTCATATTTATACATGTAGTGAATATTCCATACATGTTTACAAACACAACATATTGAAGCTACAATCTTTTATCATGAGACCTCTTGGAGCAAAACAAAAATCGCAGAACCTATTGAATTACATACTCAGTAAACGAGACTAATTAGCAAAAAAACTAAAAATATGGTTAATTCGAAAACTATTGTTAACTGCAATAAATCGGTAATTAAAGAGGTGGGTTTATCGAATATTTTTCTTATAAGGATGACCCGTAAATCTAAGATACATGAAGGGCGCTAAGTGCAATTTACCCTAAAAATTAAAGAAACAACACATAATTTTTAACCAAATAAAAAAAGTTTTGACTAAGGAAAACAAGTTTTAAAAAAAATAATCTTCATAGGACTATCAAATCTGTGAGAAAACTTTGTCATCTTGTGTAAAATTTGTCCACAAATTTGCCAAAAGGATGGCAAAACATGTATATGGACATGGTATCCATGCGAAATTTATCATGAAAAATATGGGTTATCATACATACAAAACGTTGAGCAAAAACATCATTTAAGACTATTTGTCACGTTTTGTCAGAACAAATGTGACCTATCAAACAGACCCTAAGCTCCATAGACAAGTTCCACGTCACTATTACAATTTAACAAACCAACTTTCTTAACACAGAGGATTAAACACCCACACAGACATCGGCAGGTGGAATATGAGAACCAAGAAGAGGAGCAAGTGAAAAAAAAATATTTCCCACCCCATAAACGATATCTTTTTTAATCGTGTGATTAATTAACTAAATAAAATGAAGGGTGTCATGTTATATCTTCAGTAAACTTCTAAGGTTATCTTACCTCAAGAGTGTTTCAAATCAAATTTGCTTTAATATCATTCCACACCTCTAACTAAGAGTACTTCAAATCAGATATGTGCCCCTATGTCGGAATGGAAGAGTTTCATGTTATATTAGCACTACAAAAATCTTAAACGTATTGAAAGCAATATCATTGCAAAATTGAGGTAAAACTCAAAGATGATTCATAAATGAAAAACGTTACGGGCACAAAGAAAGTGTGCAAAAAACTTACATGAAATGATGTGGCAATATATGAAGTGTTGTACATTGTTAAAAAGTGAGTAATATACAATACTCTATTCACTTTGTACAACTGTTTATGTTTGCTTTCTTTATACCTCACAAAAATACTATATAAAAATTACCAAAATTTAACTAAACAATAAAAATTTAAATATTAAACCATTTAAATGTAATGTAAAATAACCAACTATTCTATATTGAGATGTGACGAGACAACATAAGTTAACTACATGGTAGAATTTTATTAGCCTTAAATGCTCACGTACATCCACATTGCACCCATATATCTACCTGATACAAAACTTAGCCCATAAGACTAAATAAATATATGATTTGCAAAACTAAAACCCGACAGATAAGTTCTCTCAACAAAATCAAGTTTAGTGAATAAATCTAAAGAAATATATGGTTAAGAATTTAGCCCATGACCCAACATGCCTAACTACATACACAAATACACTAGCTTAATCACAATTTTAAAAAATTATTATAATATTAAATCTTGAATATTCATCTATGTTAGACACCTCAAAATACCCACCACTAAAAAATTGCTCGTAAAATAATAAATCTAAAACAAATTATTTAAATAACTTTTAGCAAGATATATGGGTAATTGTAGAAGACCCTCCTAAAAGAATATAGAAATATTCAACATTAAAAAGAAAAGGATGATTCACAACAAAATATGAAACTCGAATTTAAAGTTATAAACTTAGAAAAAAGGGTTAAAATTTGATATTTATAGTTACACATAATGTAATTGATGGGGCAACTGTGAGAAAAATAAAAATAAAACCTCAAAGAATCTTTTATAGAAATTTTAACCCCAAATTAAAGACTCGCTAAATAAAAAGCAATTCAACCCACATTAATCAACAACAACAATAAACACACAAAACCCACAACTAATCAGCATAAAAAGAGACCTTTTAGAATGGGAGAAACATAATATGAAATCCCATGTTTCCATTTTACAAAAACCAGACTTTTATTAGAATTTCACCCCTAAATTATGATTCGATAAATAGAAATCACCCAATAATAAATTAAACCCACATTACTGTGACACCCCGCCTAATTAAACATCGGGTGATCAGGCCTTCATTAAATTAAAACAGGTTTCTCAAATGGTTCATTCTTAGCATCACTGTCGAAAACTTTTTAATTACTAATCCCCTAAGTAAAATTAGACCGGTGCCAAATTTTATCTTTCTTTAAAACAGATAAATCAACCAAACGGAACAAAGTACAAATAATCATGTACTGTAATTCAAACAACAAAGTAAAAGTACAACAGAACAAAAGTATTACCGAATAAACCATCGGTTAAAAAATCCCAAACAATCAATAGAATAACCACTAGTCTGAATCTAACATCTGAGACTAATACCGGACAACAAGTCCATACATAGAAGAGTGCGAGATCCTGTGCTAGATCTGAATGAGAGATATCGTCTAGTCAAATCCTGTAAGCATCCACAGTACTACAGCTCCGAGTCTGGAATGGAATCATCACACATGGCGTCCCTGTGGCTGGACACCTAAAAGGTTTTAAAAATATTTTATAGCAAGAGTTAGTACTCAAAACATTTTGAAAATATTTAGCAAGCGTTTATCACAATATAAAATGCGGTTATTGATTACACATGTTAGGTTCTCGTACACTCTCTTGAGTTAACTCACCCCTCATCTTTTGTGCACACCTAACGTTCTACACTTAGTTTATCTAGCCATACTTCTCAAGCTAACTAAAACCAAAGTAGTGAACTGAACTTATCTGTACCCAAGTTCCAGTACCGCCCATACAGTAAAACCGTTTTACTAACATCTCGCGTATGTTAAATAATTCCCAAGTAACATTTAATCTATGTTATTTCTCAAGACTTCTCAATTAGTTTCACTACTAGAATTACTACAGTTCTCACAATTGTTAACTTTCCCACTTATGTAATTAAGTTTCACTACTTGAATTACTAAATAGATTTTCTCTATCTAAAGGTGCATTTCGTAATTAAGTTTCACTACTTAACTTACCATTTCAGTATGTATCTTTAAATACATACTATATATCAATCTACTAATACACGGAAGTAAAATATCGTCAAGTATATATATTTCACACATAATATATACTAAATATCAGTCATTACTATTTTGCCCTTTTTATACACGTAAAGGACTCTTGGTTCGGAATGATTCATCGACCCCAAGTAAGAATTGGTTCGGAATGATCCATCGACCCCAATTATTTTTTAAAATATATATATATATATACACATATTCTGGTTCGGGACTCTCTCATCGCGACCCCAGTTCAAAGTTTGGTTCGGCATTTCTCATCGACCCCAAACACATAATAACTTTATGTTAGTATAGAATGTCTCATCGACCCTAACATAATTAATTTAGGTATAATCTCACTACCTAAAAGATCACATAATTCAGTAGGTACACGCCCGACCTATTAATCATATACGTACGTAATATTTTAATCTCATATATCTACCGTACAATATTCTCTTTACGATTTATCTCATTAATCGTATTTATTTGAGTATTCACACAACTCTAAGGGTCCTAGTTACCCCTTACATATAATTTCAGTAGTTATTTCTTACCCTACTGGTCTATTACTTAAATTGAATTTACTTCGCCCCGTAACTCAATTTCCGAAGTCCCCGATACTCTACTAAATCGGATTATTCTCCTCGATCCGTAATCCAAGCCCTACACCCAATGGCCTTATTGGACCTCAACAATATACCTACTGGTCTTATTCTTACTCCCAAATAAGTATAATGTAAATCCTAGAATACTCATTCATTCCCGAACTCAACGAAGGATTAAACACAAAATTTTCGAAAAACAGCTTTCGTCGATCAATCGACGGCTGGGTTCGATCGATCGATCGAACAGGGGCAGACGCAGTCTTCTTCTTCGTTAAGATTTTTCCTCCATTAACAAATCTTCAAACTCCATTATAGTCCACCAAACTTTAACCCAATGATCCTAACATATTTTCACATATACTAGGACAGTTTCTAACGTGTCAAATACATCAAAACTCCAATTACTTTAAAGAATTAATGAATTAAAATCCAGAATTTCTTGAAACCCTAGTTATGGTGTTCTTCCCATATTATCATTCAAAATCCAGATTTTTATTCCGAAAATCATCAAGTCTAATCTGAATATTAATTCTCTACATAGTTTAAATCATTCTACATGCGATTCCTATCCCAGCATGCATAAATATCATCTTTCTCCAATCAAAATGTTGATTTAAACAAAACTATTCAAAAACCCTACACATGGGTATTATAACTTTATAATTTGCAATAAACAACTTGCCTTATGATCAGTAGGGTCTGATTTCGTGGTTCTTGTTGATGATTGATGATCTTCATCCTTCAATCCTTCTTCACCAACAAGTTGATGGTAGGAATCCCTTTGAATCCTTCCCAAATCTTCTTTTTGCTTTTGAAAGTTGTGCCTCTCTTCTCTCTAATGGTATTGGTGTTGTCATGGGTGTTCTAACCCTAATTCATCTATCATACGGCTGATATAAAACTCTCAATTTCGTAGGTCTCCATACCCTCTTATGTTAAAAGACTAAAATGCCCCCGAACGGTCTCGGTTTAGCCCAAAATTACCCCGGGACTCAACTAGTACCCCCGGGTATACTATTTTGACTAATTTGACCCTTCCGGACTCTTTGGTGACCTCTAAATTATCATTTGAGTCACTTAAAAATATTACTCGTTCTCACCCCAACGCGGTCTATACGCGTTAAGTAACTATTTACCACTCACACTAAGTAAATAAAATGATGCAATATATACCGGTATCTATCTTTCGATTAATATACCATAATTACAATTTTAAATAAAACTCTTTAAATTACTACTCTTACGTAATTTAAATCAAGTCGATATTTTCTCATTTAATTCTCCAATCTAATTAAATGGAATATTTGGAATATTCAGAAATACGGGGTATTACAATTACTCAACAACACCAATAAACACACAAAGACCATAACTAATTAGTTAAAAAAATAGATCTTTGAGAACAAAAAGAAAAAAAATATACGAGATAAATCGACATAACTTTACTCGAGAGGAGTTATGAGGTGGTTTGGCAATGCTTTAAATATTCAGGGGTTATTTTTTAAAGATTTTCATTTTAAAAGTTTTTAAAATATTTTTAAAATTATTTTAAAGGAATTTTTTAAAAACTCGTTGGCTCATCAGATTAAACCGACATGTCATTCAAACAAGATTCAACCGTTCATTAGAACGCGAGGTTCCCACATTCAAACGAAATCTGGAACGTCGCCTTTTGGGTTTGCTATGGAATGTCATAAGAAGTTTCGCTGGAAACCTCTCGAATGAGATGGGGTAAATCATTCGAACGGGGTAGCAGTTCGTTCGAACGAGTAAGCGTGTTTTTTATTTTTCATTAAATATTTTCTGAATTTTTAATCCATATCTTTTTATAGAAAATTTTCCAATATATAGAGGTGCAGTATTAGACTTTTCTATAAGACTTTTTAGAGTTGTTGTTTTTTTAATAAAACACAACTATTTTTTCATCCAAACTCCTTGTATCTTTCACTTTTCCAAATCGAGAAGAACACAAGGAAGCATGACGTGCACCACGTCTAAGGAAGAATGATATACATTCTAGCTCACTCGCAAGGGTTCCAATGTTGTGAAAGCTTAAAAGCGACAAATATCACCACATACTTTGAAACTATAATTACGCTGAAATTTGATACTTTTAATGAATTTTATGCTAGATTATCTGATATAGTCAATTCTAGTTTTAATTTGGGTGGGAAAATTCATGAGACGAGAGTCGTGAAAAAGATTTTGAGATCCCTGTCGTCCCGCTTTATCCCTAAAGTCACGGTTCTTAATTCGCTAGGGATTTTAGATATTCTTAGGTTAGATGAACTCGCAGGATACCTTCAAACTTATGAAATAGACATGTTTTCTAAAATTCAAAAATCGAAAAATGGGATTGCTTTGAACGCACAATCTAAAAAGAAAGAGGAGGTCTCTTCTAATTCCGAATTTGATTTTGATATCCATGATCTTTCTCTTTTTGCAAAAAAATTCAAAAAGTTTCTCAAACTAGTAAAAGAAATTCGTTTAAAGAAAATGAAAGTTTTGAGATAAATAAAGATTTTAAATTAGGCAAGAGATAATTTGAAAAAACGAGATGTGAGTACCCTAAGAAAGAAGAGGAGATATGTTATGGGTGCGAGGATAAGGGTCACAAAGCCCACGAGTGTTCTACGATGCTAAAGAGACAGGTCAAAGGCAAAACCATTTACAATGCCACTCCTAGTGGTAGTGAGGTCGAGTCGGTGAATTTGTGGGACGAATCACCGCATGAATGTAACTTCACCATGTTCATGGCTAGTCATGTTAATACATCGAGTACGTATCATGATGATGACGAAGTTTCTAAACATGATGACCTCTATAGTGTGTCTCATTCGGGAGAGAGTGAGGGTGATGTCGATTTGAGTGAGGGGGAAAGTGGCCTTCGTCGATCCTACGACGAGCTTTACACCGAGTCCTTTAAAATAAAAATTAGGCGCTTACATTATCGATACATTCAGAGTTAAAAGATTCGAGAAAGAGCGAGTCCTGAGTGAGAGTTTAGAGAGAGTTATTTTAGCGGAAAGGGAACATGGTGACTTAAACAACAAATTAGCTAGTCTTACAAGAGATCTTTAAGCTTCATTGGAGACTCATGAGAAACGTGAAACTCTTGTATCCCAACTCGAAAAAAGATCTCGAACGTGCCCGAGAGGTCAAGGTTACTATAGATAATACATTGAAGAAGGTAGGAAAGATATTCCTCAGTCCCACTTTAGGTTTAGGGAGAGGCGAGGAATAGGTTGCGATGGTACATCCACTTCCCATTTCGCACTGAAATCGGTTCCTAAGTTTGTGATAGATCCTTATAGGCCTTGACCTAAACCATAAAAGATAGTTAAACCAAACTAGTGAACCAAGGTATACCCAAACAAGTCTATATTTGCACCCATGGTAAAAAGAGAGGTCACCTTAGGGAATTTTGCTACAAGTCAAGAAGAATTTAACATAAATATACTCCGGCGCATCACTATAACGACTTTATTAGTCTTAGAGAGCAAGTTGAGCTCTTAATTGTTGTTTCTCAAAGATATCAAAGGATGTCTATCCCTTTTTATAACGCTTCCAACGCCACTTCTAGAATCAATAATGATAAGGGCAAATAAAAGGTTACCTCCACTTGGGTACTTGAGCAAGATAAAAAAGCCCTTGTTGTTCACGTTGCTTTCAAAGTTCGAGATACTTTCCAATGGTATTTTAATAGCGAGTGTTCTAGGCACATAACAGATAATAATTCGTATTTTACTAACCTTATGGATCACAGGAAGGCAAAAGTCACATTTGGAGATGGGAGTGGGTCTAGCATTTTAGGACATGATTGTGTTGAGATACAGGGAATTCCCAAACTAGATAATGTGTTTTACGTCAAAGGGTTGAAAGAAAACTTAATTAGCATAATTCAACATTGCGATGCAAAATTTATAATAAAGTTCGACCATTCGAGGGCAACGTCTATAATCAATCCTGTTAATTATTACTACAAGGAGTGAGGACCGACGATCATTGTTATGGGATCATTCCCAAGTCATCATTTGTGTGCAATAATGTCACCGTCTCCTCTAAGGTCCTTTGGCATCAACGGATAGGTCATGTGACTTTAGAGATCTTAAGATATTAGTGATGAAAGACCTAGTGACTGGCTTACCATTGCTTAGGAAACCAACTTCCTCAGTTTGTGGTCCTAGTCAACAAGGAAAACAAATTTGAAGTCCCCATCATACATTGAATACCATTTCCACCTCTGATGTGTTGGAGTTGATACAAATCGTACGGACAACATTGGTGGTAAGATATACATTCTCTTAATGGTCGATGTCTTTTTGAGATACTCTATCATGGAGTTTCTAGGATAAAAGTCTGATGTGATTGAGTTCCTAACAACCAAGTGTCATGTCCTATAAAACTAACACAGTGTCACTACTAATCGGACACGTAGTGACAACGATACTAAATTTAAAAAACCCACAGTGGATATCTATTGTGATGAATTGGACATCAAATACGAATTTTTGGTCGTTCGTACTTCTCGACCAAATGGGATAGTTGAGAGGAAGAACCAAAAGATTCAAGAGATAGCTAGATGCTCGCTTCTTAGGAAAAATGTGCCTAGACATTTTTGGGTAGAGGAGATTAGTAACACATGCCATTTGGTGAATAGGGTATATCTTCATCCATAAACATTACACAGACCATATGAGTTGTTGATAGGGAAAAAACCCAGCCTATCGTATTTTTGTGTCTTTGGGAGTCCTTACAAAATTTTGAGGGATAGAGATACCTTAGGAAAGTTTGACTCCCTCAGTGATGAGGGGATATTTTTAGATTATTCATCATCGACTAGGGCTTATAGTGGGTTTAGTTATATAATCTCTAAGGTTATTGTGTAAATAAATATCACGATTAAAGACGACGAGCCACTGATGTCGATTGACCCTAACATCGAGTGCAAGAACAATGCACCCCCAGTGATGATCTCATTATTCGTCATAGTATATCGGTGGACCCCACTCTTGATTTATAGGATCCACCCTCTTGAGTTTGAAAGAGTCATGACCCTTCTATTATACTTGGTGATCCTACACTAGGTGTCAAGACTTGCGCTCAACTTGAGAACGTGGTTAGTTACTTTTACTACACCTCCTTAATAGTGTCCAATGGTATGACACAAGCATTGAAGGACGATCATTTGATATGCAATATGCAAGATGAGTCGCTTCACTTTCACAAGAATGATGTATGTGTATTAGTCCCCCCGAGCTAGCGAGTCTAATGTGATTGGTACTAAGTGGATTTATAAGAATAAGATGAATGAGAATGGTAACATAGTTCGCAATAAGGCTAGGTTGGTCACTTAAGGTTGCACACATATTGAAGTGTAGACTTTGATAAGACATTCACTCATATTGCTAGGCTTGAGTCCGTCCGCTTACTACATGCCATTACATGTCATCTACAATTCATGCCATAGGAAATGGATGTCAAGAGTGCCTTACTTAATAGCATTCCATATGAGGAAGTGCACGTGGACCAACCAAAGAGGTTTGAATACCCAAAGCACCTTAGACATGTCTTTTATCTTAATAAGGCCTTGTATGGTTTGAAGCAAGAACCCCGTGCTTGATACGAGAGGCTCACTTTTTATATCTTAGCTCATGGATTCAATAGAGGGGGAGTGAATATGACGTTGTTTATAAGGAGAGAGAGCGGTGTGATCTTGGTTTCCCAAGTCTATGTGGACGACATAGTATTTGGATCCACGTAATGTCGACATGCTCATACGCTTGAGTAGGAGATAAAGAGTGAGTTTGGGATGAGCATGATTAGTGAGCTTGCGTTCTTATTAGGTCTCTAAGTGCATCAACTTGAGGATAGGATATTCATATCTTTATCCAAATATATTAGGGACCTAGTGAAGAAGTTTGGTTTAGACCCCACTAAGCACTCACGTACCCCTATGAGTACATCGACTAAGCTTAACAAAGATACTTTAGGCGAGGATATAGATTAAACCCTTTATAAGATCATGATAGGTAGTCTTCTCTACTTGATTGATGGTCGTCTCGACATTGCCTTTTTTCGTTAGAGATTGTACGCGCTACCAAGCGTCCTCGAAAGGATCTTGCTTGCACTTAAACACAATATCAAATACATGAGTGACACTATTTCCTACGGTATTTTTTATTCCTTTTGTAACGATGACTATTCATCCACCTATTCAGATGCCGATTAGGGAGAGAATGTTGATGGTTGTAGGAGCACCTCGGGTGGGTGTTTTTTACTTTAGGAGTGCTCTTGTCTATTGGTTGAGTATGAAGCAAAACTTAATTTCTTTGTCCACAGTGCAGGCCGAGTATATAGCCGTCGGGGGTTATTGCATACAACTCTTATAGATTAAGCAAATGTTGGGAAATTATGGGATTACCCAAGGCACAATGACTATTTCATGTTGTAAACGAGTGCAATTCATATATCCCGTAATCCAGTTAAATATTCTAGTTAAAAGCACATTAGGATATGCAAGCATTTCATTCGTGATCTCGTTGAGGAGAAAGTCGTGTCCTTGAGCTTTGTGAGCACTGAACATCAGTTAGACGATATTTTCACGAAATCTTTAGATGCACTTAGATTCAAGAATCCAATGAAGTCTTTGGGTATTTGTTCTTTTAATTGAGTTCGGGTACTTTATCCAGTGTAGGGTGATTATCATGTTCATATCCTTTGTCCTCATTTCTAGATTGTATTTCTTTATATTTCTATGTTTATATATTTACTTTGGAAAAATCTTGAAAAATCCAAAAGAATTTCATTTTTTTAGGAAAAAGTTTGAAGAAATCCAAAACGATTTTATTTTAGATAAATGTGTTGAAAAATGCAAAATATTTTTTGTATTTTCATTTTTCACCATATATGGATGTTCATTTAAGATGTTTGAACCACCCCTTCCTTCCATCCATTTATGTGACTTTTCATGTTGTTTTAAGACATGACTTCATTTCATTAGTGCGCTCAATAAAGTTGTGCTAGCATCTAGTTGTTCATTGATGGTTACTTTCTTCATTTTAGACTTTTTTACCACCTTTATTGCACACTTGCATGGACTTTTTGAACATTGTACTTTCTTATCATGTTTCGAATACAGTGTTCCCATCTCAATAGTGTTTAATAAGAACCAAATGTAATAGAGATAATTTGTGATAATAAGAACCATTTGCAAAAAGAGCCTAAAAATTAACGACACATAAAAACAAAAGTGCCAAGATCATTTACTTCATCAATGCTTCGCTATACATGAGCATTATGATATCTTCAAAAAAATTGAGAATGATTTATTAAATAGGTGAGACTTTGATGGTGTTATAAAGTAGATGATCAATGGGTTTCCACAACGAACTCTCTTGAAAAATATTTAATAGTTTGGCGTTATTGATTTGAGAAACATTTAAATTCATGTCATGTTGCATAAATCGAGTCAATTTCATTTTGTTTAACATTCTTACACCTAAGGTTGAAATTGAGTTATTGCACCTATGTATGAATGTCTGTATTGATTTGTCTATGGAAAATTTCACACAATTAAATTTTACTTTCATGATTCGAATATTTTAATATTATTCCATGGCGTGATGTATTTGTACTTATTTATATAGTTTATACCTATGGTGTTTATACTTAAAAAGTTTTAATATTTTCAAAAATAATTGGCGTTCTCCTTCGAAATTTGATCGCATGTGCCTATTGATTATCTTTGTGAAGCTATTTCTTTTAGATTTTTGTGATGCTAACATTTCTGGATTAGTTCCTAACCCTTTGTCTATTATGGACAAAAGGGGGAGAATAAATTAAGGTGGGTGGGGGTGTTATTATTTTTTAAAACTCGTACGCATCACGATATTTATTTTGTCTCATGTTTGTCGGTCATTCCGCCTTGATGATGATTTCATAGACCACACAAGATAAAGACTTTTAGTTGAAGACTTATATATCTATGCATTTACGTTTCTTGATTTTAGGGGGAATTAGTTGTATTAGTCTTATTGGTCAATTTGAGGGGAAGTTTATTGTTTCTTTAAACTCGTACAGGTCATGATATTTCTTGTCTCATGTGTGTAGGTCCTTCAGCCTTGATGATGATTTCATAGACCAAATAAGATGAATACTTTTAGTTGAAGACTTATACATTTATACGTTTTCATTTATTAATTGGGAGGGCATTAGTTGTATTAGTGTTAGGGGCCAATTTTGGCTTTGGTTTGTGTTTTGTACCAGAATAACCAAAGGGGGAGATTTTTAAGAGCAAGTTTGATAATTTCTCAATTTATTTGTATTTGGTTTATCCCGTTACACCCCCACTGTACCTTCATGACCATTCTCAAGTCTTCGAAGATAAGAAACGTTGTTAACATTAGAAAAGATTGAAGATCGTTTATCATAACTTTACCCGAGAAGAGCTATGAGGTAGTTTGTTAAAGCTTTAAATATCCAGGGGTTATTTGAAATGAGTTTGCATTTAAAAGTTTTCAAAATAATTTTTAAAGAATTTTTGAAAAACTTGTTGTCTCATTAGAACGAACTTACATATCGTTCAACGATATTTAGTTAGTCGTTAGAACTAGGTTCTCACGTTCAAATGAGACTTAGAACATTTCCTTTTAGGTTCACTCTATAATGTCGTTTGAAGTTTCGTTGGGAACCTTTTAACGAGATAGGGTACATTGTTCGAACAAGATGGCAGTTCGTTCGAACGAGCATGCGTGTTTTTGATTTTTTATTAAATCTTTTCTAAATTTTTTATCCTATATAAATAAAAATGTGGGATTAGATTTTCTACAAGACTTTTTAGATTTCTTTTTGTGATCAAACTCTACTGTTTTTTTCATTCAAAAACCTTCGATCTTTGAGGAACACTTTTCCAAATCGAGAAGAACACAATCAAAGTTCTAAAAATCTTTTAAATATTTCTCTACTGTTGATTTGTGGAGTTGAGGCTCTACGGATGTAGAAGAAAGGAATTGAGATTTATGAGGCTGATTGGTGGATACCAAGGTAAGATTTACTTATTGTGGGTAGTCCTGGACTGTATTATTTTCTGTTAAACATTTGAAGACTCCACCGCATTATATTTAGTGGATCTCCAAGTAGTCTGTAAGTCGTTAAGTGTCTGTATTTTCATAAACAATGTTGAATTAAAGGTTTTGCACGAAAGGGTTTTTTCGTAAATCTTCTTCCCATTTTGTTTTGGTTTGTAATTTGACTTAATTTAATATTGCATGTTCACTTTAAGTTACATCGAGATAGAATTTGGTTAAAAGTAAATTTGTGTGCTTGGCCTAAGATACAAATAAATCTATATCACCCATGATTTCTCAATAGACATGTTCCACATCACTATTATGTTTTAACAAATCCACTTTCTTGTAAATCTTAACATATTAAATGACATCAGGAGACAAAGGTGTAACACCCCGCTAAATTCTGGCGTCGACCACCACCAAAATTAAGCCGAGCGTTAATAAATTAAATATCAACCTTAGCACGTGACAGATGTGAGACATATAAATTTTAATCCACAAGTTAACGATTTTAAATAAATCCCAAAGATTAAGGACATTTAACTGATTTCATCAAGGTGCGAGATAAATTCCGTTACATGCAATCTCCAAATAATCTTAATTATCACAATAAATCAAGACCAACTGAAATCTTTTAAGACAACTTTGGAACCGAAAGGCCCAATAAAACCCAAATATTAGTTTCATAATAAATACGACTGAAGAAATAAACTATAATATAATTCCAGCTGCACTTCCAAAGGGTCTCTAAACATATTTATGCAGCTACTCCAATTTAATTCCTGAAATATTAGTCAACACATGTGTCAGAGCCAAAGCCCTGCGCATAAATACCGACTACTCCTTTCAATTAGGGTCCTTGAACCCAGACAATAGTGCTATACATATCGACCATAACAATAGAATATTTTACTTAAAAGAAAGTCTACAATTCTTAACAATTTAATTTTCTAAGTACCCCCAAGGTTTAAATGTGACAAACCAATATTATTTTAAATTCAACCCAAACCCCATGATGTTAATATTTCTGAATTAACAGGATGAATTGTTCTCACTTTATTATTAGGTATGGCGGTCCTCCCGTCGTGGGTGATTTACACCAAAGTAGATTAATATTACCACACTTCCCCTTGTCAAGACCGTCGTCTGACCCGATTTTAATCTGCGGCCCTCGACATATGACAAGGTTCATCCCATTGTCAAGACCGTCGTCTGACCTGTTTCGGCCCTCGACATATGACAAGGTTCCACACACACACACATCCCCTTGTCAAGAGCGCCGTCTGATCCGTTTATATCCTACGATCCTCGCGATATGATAAGGTTCCACACACGACACGACATAAACATCCTCTGACCCGGTTAAACTGTCGGCCCTGGACGCATGATGTCGCCATTCAATTTTAATACCAGTTTTAGTCTTGCGGTATTAATTTCCCAAAATTTCTCACACTCACTATTCACATAAATTTTCCCCAACCTTAATAGTGATGTGAAAATCCTCAAAATAATACTTAGTCACAAAAAGTTCCCAAAACACAAATTTCATCATATAATAAATAATTAATGATTTTATCAATTTAGATATCAATTCTAGGTTATCACATCAACGGTAAAAATAGAGAATTTGCCCCCACCCCAATTTATATGACCCGCATAGATTTATTTTAATTAGTCCCATACCTAATTACCATAAATCACAAATAATGCCCACTTTATTAGTCCCATACCTAACAAGTGTACTATAACAAGGGGTGAAAACTAATTATCTAAAATACCAACATTCTCGAAATATTCAATATTTTAATATTTTATTTTTAACATAATCAACAATTTGATAATATTCTCAACAATACTAAATTCCCAATAATTGATTTTTAATCAAAATATGGGGAAATTAGGAACACGTATTTATTATGCTTTTTTCGAATTATAACTAGTCATAAGCTCCATAATTATTATTTATTTTCTAGCACAAGTAATTTAATTATTTTAAGGATTTACATAAACATCCCAATTTAATTACTAAGAGGTCCTCTATATGTCCACAATATTATTAAGGGTCCTCTATATGTCCACAATATTATTAAGGGTCCTCTACATGTCCACAATATTATTAAGGGTCCTATACATGCCCACAATATTATTAAGGGGTCCTTTACATATAAGTGTCCATAATATCACCAATAATCCAAATAACAACAAAATTATATTTATTTGGTATAATTAAATTATTTTTACAAAATAACCCCATAATTATTTTCTTCAATATATTAAGTTCTTAATTTCTTTTAGAACACATGAGTTTTAATGGAGGGTATAATCAAGACATATATCACTAAAGGAAAAGAATAGGGTAACATGCCTGATTTTTCGGATGTTGAAATTGACAAAAGATTCGGGTTCTCCTCAAAAAATCGATCGAAAAACTCTCTTGCACCACTTTGAAATAATTCTTTTTTGACCCCCCAAAAATAAGCTTTAAAACTATTTTAATGGTGTTTTGGGTTTTGGAGGTGGAAAATGAAGAGAGAATGGTGTGTTTATAATGAGAGAATTTAAGGCCTATTTATAGTTATTTGGGAGTCACCATGACAATTGGATCAAAACAAGATTGGATGGTTGAGATGGTGTGCCACCAACCATTCCCACCAACCACTCCCACCTACCATACTATTAATTCTTATTTTATTTTATATTTTACTGTTTTCACAACTTAAAATAGCTTTAAAACAGGCCTAATGATATTTTTGGAAAATGTCGAAGAAGAGAAAGTTGATCACAATTAAATTTTGAGTCAATAGTGAATTTTTCAGAATTTTCTGAGCACTTTTAGTTTTTTCAATAAAATAATAATATTTAATTTATTTATTCATTTTTCGATTTTTGACCCCATAGAACTCTTAGACCTATTTTTAGCATTCAATAAATATGGTCAAATTATTTTTAACCCCAATAAAACGTTCTACAAAAATCACGCAAGTTCGCGTCCTGCGCGACACCTGCTGACAAAAGTCTAATTTTATTTAAAAATACCCATTTAAAAATCTAGTTGTTACATATTTCCCCACTAACAAGAAATTTCGTCCTCGAAATTTGACGAAAACTCAAACGCATAAAAAAAAATATAAGGCTCACATATGCCTATCCATAAAGTGCCAAAACCGGGAGCCCATACGCCCAATCCTAGCCGCACAAATCTCACGATCGAATATATAGTGCATATCACCTATATATATACATAACTATGAAAATAATGACGTAACACGCGCTCTCGCGAATCAGTACCTGATTAAATAGCCAAAAGTAATCTAAACACCAAGGTCCTCAAATTTCTTTACATCACAAAAATCGATACGTACAATAACCAACAATTGCACTAGCAATATCCAAAATAACTCTCATCTCCAAATCACCTCCAAAGATACTCGTATATATATTATTAATCCTAACCTCAATACCACAATCAACACAAAACTCCAAGTCATTCTAATGCTAACACATCCTTCTCATCGATATTCCTATTTCCAAACTTCGCTAACACGTATGCTAGAACCACTATCTTAGAAGGTAAAAATCAATAAAAAGGGGATCAAAGATTGGTAACGCGGAAGCTAAACAGACTCATAATCTACAAGACTTAAGACCATGCTCTGATACCATCTGTAACCCCCAGCTAAATTCTGACGTCGGCTGCCACCAAAATTAAGCCTAGCGTTAATAAATTAAATATCAACCTTAGCATGTGACAAATGTGAGACATATAAATTTTAATTCACAAGTTAACGATTTTAAATAAATCCCAAATATTAAGGACATTTAACTGATTTCATCAAGGTGCGAGATAAATTCCGTTACATGCAATCTCCAAATATCTTAATTATCACAATAAATCAAGTCCAACTGAAATCTCTTAAGACAACTTTGGAACCGAAAGTCCCAATAAAACCCAAATATTAGTCTCACAATAAATACGACTGAAGAAATAAACTATAATATAATTCCAGCTGCACTTCCAAAGGGTCTCCAAAAATATTTATGCAGCTACTCCAATTTAATTCCTGAAATATTAGTCAACACATGTGTCAGGGCCAAAGCCATGCGCATAAATACCGGCTACTCCTTTCAATTAGAGTCCTTGAACCCAGACAATATTGTTATACATATCGACCATAACAATAGAATATTTTAATTAAAAGAAAGTCTATAATTCTTAACAATTTAATTTTCTAAGTACCCCCAAGGTTTAAATGTGCCACACCAATATTATTTTAAATTCAACCCAAATCCCACGATGTTAATATTTTCGAATTAACAGGATGAATTGTTCTCACTTTATTATTAGGTATGGCGGTCCTCCTGCCGTGGGTGATTTACACCAAAGTAGATTAATATTACCACACTTCCCCTTGTCAAGACCGTCATCTGACCCGATTTTAATCTGCGGCCCTCGACATATGACAAGGTTCATCCCATTGTCAAGACCGTCGTCTGACCCGTTTCGGCCCTCGACATATGACAAGGTTCCACACACACACACATCCCCTTGTCAAGTCCGCCGTCTGATCCGTTTATATCCTGCGATCCTCGCGATATGATAAGATTCCACACACGACACGACATAAACGTCCTCTGATCCGGTTAAACTGTCGGCCCTGGACACATGATGTCGCCATTCAATTTTAATACCAGTTTTAGTCTTGCGGTATTAATTTCCCAAAATTTCTCACACTCACTATTCACATAAATTTTCCCCACCCTTAATAGCGATGTGAAAATCCTCAAAATAATATTTAGTCACAAAAAGTTCCCAAAACACAAATTTCATCATATAATAAATAATTAATGATTTTATCAATTTACATATAAATTCTAGGTTATCACATCAACGGTAAAAATAGAGAAATTGCCCCCACCCCAATTTATATAACCCGCATAGATTTATTTTATATAGTCCCATACCTAATTACCATAAATCACAACTAAGGCCCACTTTATTAGTCCCATACCTAACAAGTGTACAATAACAAGGGGTGAAAACTAATTATCTAAAATACCAATGTTCCCGAAATATTCAATTTTTTAATATTTCATTTTTAACATAATCAACACTTTGATAATATTCTCAACAATACTAAATTCCCAATAATTGATTTTTAATCAAAATATGGGGAAATTAGGAACACGTATTTATTATGCTTTTTCCGAATTATTACTAGTCGTAAGTTCCATAATTATTATTTATTTTCTAGCACAAGTAATTTAATTGTTTTAGGGATTTACATAAACATCCCAATTTAATTACTAAGGGGTCCTCTATATGTCCACAATATTATTAAGGGTCCTTTACATGTCCACAATATTATTAAGGATCCTATACATGTTCACAATATTATTAAGGGGTCCTTTACATATAAGTGTCCATAATATCACCAATAATCCAAATAACAACAAAATTATATTTATTTGGTATAATTAAATTATTTTTACAAAACAACCCCATAATTATTTTCTTCAATATATTAAGTTCTTAATTTCTTTTAGAACACATGAGTTTTAATGGAGGGTATAATCAAGACATATATCACTAAAGGAAAAGAATAGGATAACATGCCTGATTTTTCGGATGTTGAAATTGACAAGGGATTCTGGTTCTCCTCGAAAAATTGATCGAAAAGCTCTCTTGCACCACTTTGAAATAATTCTGTTTTGACCCCCCAAAAATACGCTTTAAAACTATTTTAATGGTGTTTTGGGTTTTGGAGGTGGAAAATGAAGAGAGAAGGGTGTGTTTATAATGAGAGAATTCAAGGCCTATTTATAGTTATTTGGGAGTCACCATGACCATTGGATCAAAACAAGATTGGATGGTTGAGATGGTGTGCCACCAACCACTCCCACCTACCACACTATTAATTTTTATTTTATTTTATATTTTACTATTTTACTATTTTCACAACTTAAAATAGCTCTAAAATAGGCCTAATGATATTTTTGGAAGATGTCGAAGAAGAGAAAGTTGCTCACAATTAAATTTTGAGTCAATAGTGAATTTTTCAGAATTTTCTTAGCACTTTTAGTTTTTTCAATAAAATAATAATATTTAATTTATTTATTCATTTTTCGACTTTTGACTCCATGGAACTCTTAGACCTATTTTTAGCATTCAATAAATATGGTCAATTATTTTTATCCCCAATAAAACGTTCTACAAAAATCACGCAAGTTCGCGTCCTGCGCGACACCTGCTGACAAAAGTCTAATTTTATTTAAAAATACCCATTTAAAAATCAGGGTTGTTACAAAAGGCTTAATCACACACAAAGACAGTGGCAAAAAGAATATGAAAATGGGGAGGAGGAGCATGTGAAAAATAAATATTTTTCGAACCATAAGCCTTATGTTACTTTTAATTGTGTGATTAATTAACTAAATAGAAATGAAGATTGTCGTGTTTATTTTATCTAAAGTGTAAATGTTGTCTTACCTGGGGAGTACTTCAAATAAAATTTTCTTTATAATATTCCACGCGTCTAACTAAGAATACGTCAAATCATATATTTACCCCCATGTCTGAAAGGAAGAGTGTCATGTTATATTAGCACTACGAAAATCTTGAAACCTATTAAAATCAACATCATTACAAAATTGAGGTAAAACTCAAAGATTATTCGCAAATGGAAAACGTTACGGGTTCAAAGAAAGTGTACCCAAAACTTGCACGAAGTGATGTGACATTGTAATGAAGTGTTGTACATTGTTAAAAAGTGAGTAATGCACTATACTCTGTTGCATTGTCACATCACCTTGTACAACTGTTGATGTTTACTTTCTTTGTACCTCACAAATATGCCATACAAAAATAACAACAATCGAACTAAACAATAGAGTTCAAAACGTAAAACCATTTAAGTGTAATGTAGAATAACTAACTGATCTATATTGTGATATGATGAGACAACATAAGTTAACTACACAGAAGAGTTGTATGGACCTTAAATGCTCACTAACATCCACATTGCACCCACATATCTACCTGACACAAAACATATCCTACAACACCAAACAAATGCATGATTTGCAGAACTAAAACCCTACATCCAAGTTTAGTCAAGAAAATCACATGAACTGAACGAATCAAAAGAAATATATGGTTAAGAATTTAACTCATAACCTGTAACACCTCGTATTTGTGACCATTAAATATCTAATTAATTCGGATAAAATTTAAATTACAAGTGTGTCGTAATTTAATTTAATTAATTATTGTGTGTTTAATTAAATATTAGTCAGGAGAGATAATGATTAAAATAAAAAGAATAAATTTACTAAGCGTGTAGTAAATAATACGTGACTAATATTAGACGTCGTAATGAGTTAAATGGTGGGATTTTGTTATATCTCAACCAGGAGTCGGGTATAGACTATGTTGAGGTCGAGATGGGGAATTGTACTAAAGTGACTCGAATGACAATTCTGAGTGCACAGTTGATTCCGAATAGGTCGAGATAGTCGGAATAGAGTATCCAGGGATAGTAATTGGGTCTCGGGACATTTTTAGGCATAACCGGACCCATACGGGGGTGTTCGGGTCATTTGAGGTGGGCCCATTAGCCTAATTTTGGGATTAACAATATTAAACCTAAATTAGGGAGTTAGTGGCAGCCATAACTCAAATAGAAAAGTCCTAGATCTGTAGAGAAGACAAGAGGGAGAAAGTAGGGAGTTTTGGGGAGCCAAATCAAGAAGAATTGTGTGTTCTTAATCAATTTGTCTTCTACCTCAAAGGAATCAGACTCTACGAACCCAATCAAGCAAGTGGTTAACTTGATTTCAATCTAAATTGCGGTTTTTTAATTCATATCATAGTGGTTGTAATCTAATCCGTTTTTGGGTGGGTTACCGTATAAAAATAGGTTTTCAATAAATGGAACACTTTGTGAAGATTAAAAGTGAAATTGATGTTGCTATATAATTCTAGGTTGCAGAAATCGGATTTCTATGATAAACCCATTAGAGAATGATGTCTACTTTTAGATTTTAGAATCAAATTGGTAAGCGATTGAATGGAACCCGGATGTTAATGTGTTAAGTAGTTGATTATTAAAGGTTTCTAGGATGATTAGAACCTGTTTTTATATGGATTAGATGTTGATTGTGATTGGGCGAATATTTGAGAGTAAATCAAAAGCTTAAGAGTTTAACAATGGTGGAAAACATAATCGAGGAAGGAGACTGTGACCTGCTCGATCGATCGATGGATTTCATCGATCGATCGATGAGCCTCGAAATCTGGCAGTGCCGCTAGTTTTTATTTATTTGGCCTTGATTATTTTGGGAACTTTTAAGGTGAGTTTAATTAGAGTTAATTAAATGGAAAATAATACCTAGAGTTTTAAGAGATGGATCTTAAGGAGTTAAAAGTTAAATAAGGGTGTTAACTTATGAAAGAAATTTTTAAGTACTAAATGCTTAAATGTTATATACGGACTGAGTGAGTGAGTCCAGGCATTGTAGTTGAGAGACACTACTTTAATAAATTAATTAAGGTGAAATTAATTAATCTAAGAGTTGGGAAAATAGACTCAGATATTTTCTATTTTCGGGCTAGTGCTATGGGAGTTAGGCATGGGTTAGCCGGGTTTGATGCAATTATATATATATATATATATATATATATATATATATATATATATATATATATATATATATATATATATACACACACTAGCGGAATGCCCCTGCCTGAAGGCACGGAAAAAATTTCAAAACGGCAAAAATTTTGTTCCCCAGCAAAACATGCAAAATACATGTTATGAAATACTCAAAATGGATTATAATTCCACCGTTTATTAAAGAAATACCTAAAATAGTGTCCACATTAATACAAAAACTCAAATTCAAATAATACAAACAACTTTTATACATTTGAAACCAAAATAATACATACAACTTAAATTGGATCATAAAAACACACTTACCGTAGGAATATTTAATCTTTTCGAGCAAATCAGATATACAACCTTTTCGAACAAATGCTTTCCCGTCACTTAAAACTCTGAAATTTGAGAATATGGAGGGTTGGGAGGAATGGTCTTGTAATTCAACCAATGTTGGAGAAGTTTTTCCTCGCCTTAGTCAGCTTATTATAAGTGGCTGTTCGGAATTGGTCGAGCTTTCACTCCCAAGGCTTCAATCTCTTGTGTCGTTGAAGATAAAAGAATGCTTAGAGGTGGTGCTGCAAAGAATCGTTGACCTTGCTGCCTCAATAACCAAGTTGACAATTAAGAATATCCAAGCACTACCTGTGCTACACGAACCGCTTTTACATAAACTCGGAGCACTTGAAATTCTGCAGATTAAAGGTTGCAAGGAACTGAGGTGTTTGTGGCAAGGAGAAACTGCAATGGAAAATCTAGTAAATCTAAAAAATTTAGTAGTTCATGATTGTGCGAACTTGTATCCTTTGTAGAGGAAGAAGAGCAAGCGTTGCTGCCTCCGAGTGTTGAATATGCAGATTTACCTAATCCTGCTAACAGTCTCAGCCTCAGAAAGTTGATGATCAGGGGGTGCCCGAAACTCGACTTCTTTCCAATACCAAATATGTCACCTAAAATAGAAAAGATGAGGATGATGATGATAGAAAGCTTTTCTCAACTTCAAAGTTTAATGATCAAAGACGGCTCAACTATGACGTGGTTTCCAACAGGACAGGAGTTACCCATAACCCTCGAGTACCTAGTTGTGGATTGTGAGAAATTGGAGCCAGACAGCGAGAAATTTTGGCCACTCAACAACAGCAGCAGCTCGTCACTCATATATATTGATATCTCGGGTTGGGTGAATCTGAAATTCTTGCCCGGGTGCTTTCCCCGCTTCGTTCATCTCAAGGAGTTGAGGATAATTTCTTATCATGGTATAGAGTCATTTCTCATATTCAGATTGACCCATAAAAGAAACTTCCTCATATTCAGATTGACCCAATTAACTTGTCCTGGTAGAACTAATCCGTAGCCAGATAGTGGGATTTTAATAAATTGGTACCCCAAAAGATTATTACATTTCACACATTGAACATCTGCTACTGTGAGTCAACCAATCTCTCGCTCCCGATCATCAACTACCACATTAACAACATCATGAAAGACGTCTCCTTCCGGATCATCTGGTATTATGTAACCGCTATACATAAACCTGTTTGGGTCAACAATGTGAGTGTCGCATGTATGACAGACATAGAAACGAACTTCTGGATCATCTTTATTGAATTAGATGTTAAATAGTCTTCCCATTGTTGAACTGACCATAAGGAAGTGACCTAATGCATTAAAAGAAATAAGTACAAATGAAATTTGAGTAATTAAATAATTAGACCAATTCATAAAGAAACTTCAATCTCTTATTCTATAATTTCCAGTAGATATCTTAGTAACTTGTTCCAAAGCCTATAGAACAAAAAGAAGATGAAGTGTGACAATGACTTGTTAAATTATTGAGCTCGGCTTGATTAACTCATACTCCAAAAACTATATAACAAAATCAAGTTACTTTAGCTCGGGTCAATTATAAGTCAGAACCTAATTTGAGATTGTCTATGGAGTTTGAGAAAGCAAGTTTGATCACATTTTAAAGCTCAATATGTTTAATGAACCAAGAATTTGTCACTTCATTACAGCGATTGCTAAGGGAACCACAAAAGTTATGAGAGACAACCACCCACGTATACAATGCATTAAACAAAATTTACCATCATTTTATGCATGTTTCTGGTGCCCCGCATAATTTTCCCGATTATCTTAATTAAGAAAGAGGATAAGTTCGAGTTTCAGACCTGGCCACGGGGATTACTCTTCTTCTCAGCCCATGTGCGATTTGGTAGATAAGGGGCATTATGTTGCATCCTTCCATTTAGGTTGATATTCTGTAACACCTTGGTCCTCTTCTATAGTCCTTTTGCTTTCCTTTGCCTCTCTCATTTATGGTTGCTCTTTTATAATAGTTGTCATCTTTTAGAGGCTTTTTGATCTAATTTGTCTCCTGATTTCTGGTTGTTCTTCTAAAGATCGTCGCTTTGTTTTTCTTCCTGCCCTTCTGGAAGATCTGCATTCTACGCTTTAATGTCGTTGTTGATTAGATTTGAGATGGATTCTCTGGTTATGCTTATTAATTTAGCAGAAAATTCATTTATGTGAGTAGCATATATCATACATAGGCCAGTAGTCAAACAAAAATCGGCACCTCCATATAGTAAGAGATGAAAAATAGAACAAAGCCCGTAAAGGTTCATTACAATCAATTTAAGCAAACCAATAAAGTGTGCTCATGTATGACTCAAGAGCCCATTAGAAGGAATAAAATCGAGTAAGATACCAATGAAAGTGTAAATACTATCATAGTAGGAGACAATTGTATTTATTCTTCTGCTACTATACTGATCTTACATCTCTCCATCATGTCATACTATCATAGCAGCAGACAATGCCTTAGAATGTTGAATTTGGACATTTTGTCAAATACCTACACTATAATCTTCTACCATTTTTCAAAATACAATTCATATTATAGAGTAAACATAATAAATAAATAAAATAAAGATAAAGAAAAGCCATGAAAAGTCGAGTAAACTCACCTGGACACTGGTGACATCCCATTCAGAGGTTCCAAATCTGAAAACCATAAAATATACGCACGCGGGCAAAAACGAAAAAAAAATACAATGCAAAATGGCAAAAAATTTGTGTAATTGATTAGACATGTCACGTGGTCGAATTGATTCGTGTTCGTGTTGTGGGAAGTTTGTAAAATATGTTGGCACCTATAACCCACATTGTCAATTGTATGCAACATTTAGTTGTAAAAAACAGAGAAATTGCTACAAACAGAGATGTTTTATCGACATTGGCATCAACTGGATGCAACTGTATCAACATTGGCAACTATATGTAAACATTGGCATCAATTGTATGCAACTGTATGCAAACAGAGATGTAAAAATAGAGAAATTGTCAACTGTATGCAACTATATGCAACATTGGCATCAACATAAGATGGGACTACATTTTTAGTATTATACACATTATAATTACATTTTGGTAATGGGGTGGAGTCTCATGAACCAAAAACTAAAAGTGAGAATATTAAGAAAACTGGTAACTGCATAAAACCTAAATTGGGATCAAAACATCATTCATAAAGTTCCTGAGGCAAAAAAGGATGAGATGCAAAATGAATTGATTTTTAAAGCTATATGTGAAAAAAATTGTATTAAAATTACTAAATGGCATATGATGATCTAATGGCAGCATGATCTTATTGTGATTGATAACTAAGTAACCAAATACACATGTTATAGTGTTGAAGCAATATACCAAGTCATAAAAGGGGGTCACATGAGCATTACCATAAAGATGGGGGTTGTACCTAAAGCAATCATAATGCAATTCATGTGCCTCTGTTACAAATAAATAACACAACCCAAAATACTACGGGGCATCCTGATCTCGAGATGGGTCGTCCCGATCTCGAGATGACTTTAGGGTATCCTGAATCTTTTCCTTTATCCTTAGATCGGTGGGCCCTCTTTTTGGCCTTATCTCCCTCCCTCTCGTAGTCCTCTCTTTCTTGTTCCCATTCCCGATCAGAATCCCTCCTTTCACGTTCCCGAACCTTAACTCTTTCCTTTTCCCTCTCCATCTATTTGACCCTTTCCCCACTTGCCTATGTTCTGTGATCGGATTTTGGTTTTGAAATTGCTTCTTCTCTTGCCACTCCCTCGAAAACCATGCCTTGTAAATCATCACATCTCTTCTTTGAAACTCGAAACATGTCAAGTGTTGCTTTTAATAGTGAATCATGTCTAATCATTCCACCTAAGTCCTTTTGTAGTATAACACTGCTGCAATTGAAATAAAAAGTGAAATCCATTAGCAAAAATCACATATTTTTTTGTTTCCATGAATGTAATAACATTAAATATACCAACAAAATAACATTACATACACCAACACAACATCTTAACATCACAACATCCTTATACATGTGGTAAAAAGGATGACAAAACCACGAATAACAACTGAGTGAACCAACTAACCTAACAAATCAAGAAAGAAAATAGGACAAGAGGAAGAACGCACCTCGGTAAAATGCTGAAAAATAGGATAAGAGTAGGCCCCAGTCTGAACTCCATAAAATGCAAAAAAAAAAGCCCCTTAACCATGAGCCACTTAGAAAGTCACCACATTCAAAGATCTGTAAAATATCAAAAGAAAACACCAAAACGATATGGACATTAAACCTATAAAGATGTGCAAAAACTCAAAAGAAAACACCAAAATAGTAACACTTAGAAACTCAGGTGGTGTTATGGGTTGAGCTTAAAAAAAGAAGCAACTAACAGAGTGTAAAACCTCCAGCAAAAAAACTATAAATTAGAGATTTATGATTCGACATCCCAAAATTAGAAAAGAACTTATAGTAAATTCAACGATAAACAACAAATAAGAACAAAAAACACACATTTCCAAAACCAAATTTGAACCACCAAATCCCAAAATCACACAAAATATAATGAAAGATCCGCTAAATTTTGACATTGAGGTTGATTGGGCAACCGAATATAACATTATAAAACCAACAGGACATAGACCCAACACATACAAAACAATTTTACAAAATTTATAATGATTTAAAAAACAAAATGAGACATATTACCATATTCCAAAAATCCGAAGAGCAGTTGAAATAAAGTAACAAAACTCTTAACCCTGAATTTTATTCATGGATCCGCAAAATGTATTGGACTTCATCCACAAAATATAATCTTCCATCTGCATAGAGCATAAAAACAACAAAAAAGCAAGATATATTACCAAAACAAACTTTTATATAATAAACCTTTAAATATAAATAAAGGGAATACATGGTGTAAAGTATACCTGGGGTTTCGATAGATCTGAGGGAAAAAAAGAACATGAACAAAATTACATTTGAGAAAACGAACTCAAACATTGCTAAGATAATTAGGACTAAACAATAGACGTCAATGAGTTTACCCAGATCTAAAAAACTTACTCCATAAATCAATATCTCCCCTAAAAATCGAAAGGAAAAAATGTCAGATCTCTAAAAAGAAATTAGCGCTAACACAACCCAAATGATCAACACAAAAATAAACAACTATAAGCTAATTACAACACTAACATGATTGAAAGGAAAAAATGTCAGATCTAAAAAACCTACTCCATAAATCAATATCTCCCCTAAAAATCGAAAGGAAAAAATGTCAAATCTCTAAAAAGAAATTAGGGCTAACACAACCCAAATGATCAACACAAAAATAATAACTCTAAGCTAATTACAACACTAACATGATTGAGATGTAGTAAAAAATGATTAAATCAATAACCTATGATTCAAAGATTAATAGATGAAAACATTACCTGATGATGGAGATGGAGATGGAGAACCGAGACCCAAAGATGAGCCGAGAGAGAGAGGGAGAGAAAAACGGGGGTTAAAAGGGGAGGAAGCTAAGATGAGATAAAAATATGTGTGTAAATTTTCTAATTTCGCCCTTCTTTTGAATTAAAGTAAGAGATGAAACCAAATAGTAGTGAGGCAAAAGAGGGGGGAACAAAAAAATGAAAGGTTAAAAGAGGAAAATGCAACAAAATAATCTCAACCCTCGAATTCTTGCATTGGTGGTTTAATCCTAGCCTCTAATTAGCTTATGATCTTATTGAATAGTGTCCAAATTCTACTACTTATTATATAGATATACGATTAGTGTGATAGTATATATATTATTGTGTGCTTATTAAATATCGGTTTTAGATATTTTTATATATGCATACCCCTCTAGTACTGTCATAGGAGGTTGCGCAATGTGGATAAATCCCCTGACTAGTGAACCCAGGGAGAGTATAATCCTCAGGTCATAGCGTCCATTATTTTATGTTGTGATTATTTTCAAGGTGAGACGCTTTGGGTATGATTTGGTCTCACACTCGGGAAAATATGACCATCTCCATAACGCTTATCATTTTAATGCCTGATTCGGCGTGAGCTAACCGCCTTGTGGTATCTAGGTTGGATTGAGTATACCTAGGGCGATATCATTTTAGAGAAAGCATTCGATGAGTTATTACTCGGGAGGATGGATATATATACGGCATGTGTGTGAATGTTGTAGTATAATTATATGTATATAATGATGTCGAATTTTATATGTGGGTAAAATAAATGCAGTGAAATTGTATTATTTATATAACTAGTGAGACTGTTGTATTATTTTATTAGACATGATAAACAAAGTTATTACTGGAAATGACTTATAGATCAACAAGTTTACTCGGGCAAGAGTAGTGTGTCATGAAGTGTTCATAAAAAGGCTAGTTAGACGGGGTAGTACAACTAGGAGGGTTATAAAAAAAGCCTTAGGTGTGCACTTTAGATGAGGGGTGAGCATTATTTCAAGGGAGTGCGACACTAGCTTAAATATGAAAAGTATTCATGCATTTCAATTACTGTAAACTTAATCACTTGAAAATGTTTTTCAAATGTTTTGTGTTCTAACCCTTGCTACTATCCAAAACCTTTTAGGTGTCCAGCCACAGGGACGCCGTACTTGATTATCTATTTTAGGAATACACAACTGCAACACATGTGGATGCATGCAGGAGTTGGACTAAACACATCATTTATTCATTCCTATATTAGGAATCTTATGTCAGTATTTTATTTTGGGCGTGTTGCCCTTGAGTACTTATTCAATTTATTCAGTTCAGATTTGTATTGGGATTTAATTGATATCTATTGGATTTATTTTGGATTTGAATTTGCAGCCGATGGTTTATTCGGCAAGTCATTTATGTATCCAGTTTTGTTTTAGACTCAGTGACTGTATGTATGGTTTAGTTGATATTTATTCCGCATGTTATTATTCATTGAATGAAAGATAAAATTTTGGCACTGGCTTAATGAACTAATAGGTGATTAGTAATTAATGTGATTTTCAACAGTGATGCTAAGAATGAACCAAATGAGAAATCTCTTTTAATTTAATAAAGGACTGATCACTCGGTACTTAATTGGGAGGGGTGTCACATAACCCAACATGCCTAATCACATAAAAAAACATACTAAGCTTAATCACAATTTTAAAAAATTATTATAATATCAAATCTTAAATAATTATCTATGACAAACACCTCAAAGTACAACTCTACTCTCTAAAGACTCCACCTTTATATAATATAAACGCGGGCTATACCCTCACTCAGGACGAGACATCAAAAAAGAAACACATCCCATCCTGGAATAACAAACATGATAGCCTTACTATAACAGTCCACTATCGCTCCAATCATCGCTAACCAGTACATGCCCATGATATAATATACTCTCACCTCTCTAAAAATGAGTAAATCCACTCAAACATATCCTCCCAGTGTCCACACACGCTCCCCCTACAGATGGAACAAAAGATAGCCCCGCAACCCAATGGTAAATATATAATCATAATAAAAATAATGATGTTAAATCCACTAAACTCGTCACACGAGCGATTCTAAGGCTGACAAAAGACTGTGACGCACCCATGTCACACAAAGCTCACTCTATTTGCCCATTGATAGAAAGTATACTCTCAGTTGCTAATGGCACTGGTAGTTCAACTGGTCCATGAGCATAATACAGACGTCCAACTGCCCCTGCCTTGCAAAGGCATTAATGGTAGAATTATCGGTTGGGCTAAAAGTTATTGCACCCGTTTCCCCTACTAGGCACCCTATTCCTGACCTTTAGCCCTGCTCGGGCATGCATGTCGTATGTGGACCTACTCCCAACATACAAAACACCTCCTTGTGAAATATGTCGGCCTCTGGCCCTGGTGAGGCTGCCATTGACTCTGCCCTGATAACCTCAGCCTCTTGGCCACCTGCCTAAATCCCCTGGACCTGTTAGCCCTGATGGGTGTACTACTGGCCTTGATGGCCTTTATTGAAGTTGTCGTTACCCATCCTGAATATCTTATTAAAGTCCCCCTATTGAGAACTCACTCATTCTTCCTTGTTGTTGTTGTGGTGCCCCATTAGCACAGTTACCTCCAGTCTTACTGTGTTGGTTAGACTCCCCAACTCTCTTGGCTCCCTTCATATGGTAGTTGTGATCTTAGTAATGAAGACGTGTGGTATTGATGACTTTAGTATAAGTCTTCAATGTTGGATTACCTAACAAGTGTTGTCGAATCTTCCACTTGAGTCCACCAGTGAACTTCATCATCTTTTTCTCCTCCGTAATCACCTCATTTGGCATAAAGTTTGCCCAATGGGTAAATTCCTCCTTGTAATCGACCACTATCTGACCTTTTTGTGATAAGTCTAGTATTTGTCTCCGCATCCCTATTTTAATAGCATACGAACAGAACTTGCGGTCGAATCGCACCCCAAACTCCCCAATACTCATGGTATCCCTGTGTCAATCCGAATATAATTATGATTAATTATGATTAAATCATGCGTACCTTATGTGATATGAATAATGTGCTATTAATATGTATAATATTAGGTTATTATATTTATTCTAAACCTACCTTAAAAAATCATGAAATATCAAACTAGTTATAAACATGAAATTTTAAAGTTTTTGGTAGGAATGTTCACGTTGAAGACTAGTTTTGACCCTTACAATATAACAATTGACTTAAGGTAAAAACTAGATAGTTGTAGATATATGAGCTAGAGTCATAACACAACAAACGGTGTGTTAAACGGAGGTCCAACAAGAAGTTATTCCGAAATTACAAAATAATGGCAAATATGTCCATCCTTTAAGTGGTATTTTGTCTTACTAGCACAAAATGTGTTATGTTTTGATTGGTTGGAAGGGGGGTATGGTTTAGCCAACTTAAACCCCTTATAGTTTACTACTTATTCAGAATATTTCAACCATTAAAGTGTTTTATCTTGAGGAAAGAGAATTGTGAAGTTTAGGAAGAAGGTGTGAGGAGAAATTGAAGAAAAATTCATAGAAAATTACATAAAGACCCTAAGGTAAATCTATCCATAAATCTGTTTTTTTTGTATTACTGATTGAAATGATAGAAATCATCATTTGTTTACTAAAATTTCATGCCTTGATGTATATGTATGGATAGAAGCAAGTTTATTGAAAGTTGAAGATGTAAACCCTTTATATAGCTTCGATTAGAAACCTTGTGTATTCAAACTTATATATATATTTTGTATACTCACTGGAATTGAGAAATTCTAGTTGGATAAGAATCTAGACTTACATATGTATGACATATCCGAAAATCAGAATTTATCTCCTGGTGGTTAGGCCTTGGTGATGGTTTGAAGTTGGTACAAAGTTGTTGTTTTAATAAATTGTTTAGGTATGCCCTGAGTTTGATAAAGCTTTTGACATAACGAATGAACTCTGAAAATTATGAAACTTTAATTTTGTATTATTCAACATGTTTATTAAAAATGGGTGGAAAATCATATAAAGTTATGATGTAGAAAACATATGAAAATTCTTGGAAATTGACTTAATGATAGATGAGCCTATAGGGCAGATTTGTTATGTAGTAAAGAAATAGGCATATCTTGCTCAAGAAAACTTGAATTGATGGGTCGTCTTTTGTATTGGAAGCCTAATATGATAAGGATTAAATTACCAAAAGAAGAAATTAAAGTATATTTGAACTATTATTTGGATATTTTAAACATGTTAACGTGAATTTAGATGGAGCTTAATTTATGATAAATGATTTGAATGAAATCATATGATGCTTATGAATTGAGTTACGTTTAAGTTATTCCTTGGATTATTAATATTATTATGATGATACTAATATTGTAAAAATGATAGGAAGGGAAGAAGAACCGGTTGAACAAGGGACAAACAAAGGCAAAGGAAAAGCCTGTTAAGATGCCAAGGTGAGTGTACTTATGATTGTTTCATATATAGATATGAAAATGATATGTTGGATTTGAATATAGCTCTAAGAGTGGATTGGTTTGAATACTTCGATATTCAGGATTTATTTGGATTTTCAAATATCCAAGATTGCTTGGGTCTTATGATCAAGGATTAGTTTGAATACTTAGGTATTCAGGATTTGTTTGGATATTCAAATATCCAATATTGTTTGGTCTCGTGATCCAAGATTGGAATTGGACAAAGATCCAATGATTTGTTTTGTCTTATAATAAGTATTTGTTGGAACTTATATTCCAGGATTTGTTATTACCATAACGGGCAGGATTATTTGAATTTTATATCCACAGATTTGATATAAAACTGTTATCTCATTGCAGGGAAGGAGTACATCACCATGCTTAATGCTTAATGTTTATATTTTAACATTTTTTAGGTTTGTAAACGGTTAGCTAGGATACCATATGATCAGTGATTTTAAGAGATGCACCGTTAGGAAGAGCTGGGGTTTAGATATGTGGATTTTGTTATTGTCACACCGAAGATTTTACTATACTCACACATTGTATATTTTAAGTTAGCATGGGTTGATTTGATGATTATAATAGTTAATCATAGTATTGTATTACTACTAACCATGACTCTGATGTTGATTACATTATGGTACAAGAACAGTATTATGTCCATTATGTACATTATGCATGAAAATATTAATAAATGAATTATGTTTCCAATGGGATGAAGATTATGATTTAAATATTATAACAATGAAATGATTATAAGGGATTTGGGTTTGGGGTGTGACATTTAATGGTATCAAAGCGTCTATGTTGTTAATTATGGATGCGTGTGATGGTTAGGTGGCAGTTATTGGTTTGATTTGATATTGTTGAATTATTTATGTACTAACCAATAATTTAGTATTATAAACTATTTATGTTGGTTGTTAAAACTTTGTTTTTTACAAATAGTTACAGATGGAACCTGGGAATAGACAACATAGAGAAGAGGGAGTAGCTTCTCATACACATGAGGATACTGAAATTGAGCAGAGTATAACAGGAAGAGCTATAGAGCATGAGCAGCCTACAGAGATGCAAATAATGGCACATGAAATGATGAGGATGGAAGAGCAACAAGAAATAAATATGGCATTAATGGAAGAATAACAGACTAGATATCTGGAATCAAAGATTGTAGATAGAATCGAGAAAGAGGCAAGGAATGAAATTAAAGATTCCATCCATTAAAATTTTTTGAAGTTGAATCCTCCAAAATATTCAGGGTCAGTTGAACCTACAGAAGTTGAGATATGGGTAAGAGATCTAAAGACTATCTTTGCAGTGATGAAAGTTCCAGATAATCAGAAAGTGAATTTGGTTGTGTTTAGGCTGAAAGGAGAGGCTAAATGTTCGTGGGAAGCCAATCATTGGTGCCTAGGATGGAAGGTACTAATGTTATTACTTGGGCTGTATTTATTAAAGCTTTGTATGTTAAGTATTTTCTTAAAGTTTATAGGAGGGAGAAGATGAGGGAATTTATAAATTTATAAATTTATAAGATGAGGGAATTTATAAATTTATAGGAGGGAAAATGGCTGTGAGGGAGTATGAGGCTAAATATACAAATTTGTCTATATTTGCTACTAAGTATGTGGAACATGAAGAAGAGAAACGTAGAAAGTTCCAAGAGGGGCTGATTTGGCCCATTCATAATAGGGTGGCTACTTATGAATTAGAAGATTATTCTTCTTTGGTGAATAAAGTCATTATACCAGAAATGCAAATGAACCAAGGGGTGACGAGTAGAGAGAGTTTTAAGAAAAGTAGATTTAACTCATCTCAGTTTAAGGGAGGTGAGGGTGGAAGTGTTAAGATGGAACATCATAAATTTCAGAGAGGCGGTGGAGACAGTGGTAGAGGTCAGGGGAGATTTGGTAGAGATACGAGGGGTGGAGGATCTTTTAGTTTAGTTAGGAGGTCAGGAAGAGGTGAGGTCCCAATGGGAGTTGTTACATATTTCTTTTGTAAAGAGGAAGGGCATTATAAATCATAGTGTCCTAAGATTAAAGGAATGGAATGCTACCATTGTTATAAAGTGGGGCATGTTAAGAAGAATTGTTCGCAGTTGGTAGAGACTCCAGCAACATCTAGTGAAGCAGTAAGCAGAGTGTTATTTCCAGGCAGTGGAGTGAAAAGTGTGGCCAGAGAACAAGCTAGAGGTTCCAGGCCATGTGGACAAGTCTTTATGATGAAAGAGGCTCAGGTTACTCCAGATGTAGTGATAGGTACACTTTCTATTACTGATAAAAATGCTTATGTTTTGATTGACCCCGGTTCCACACATTATTCCATGTCCTATTCTTTTGCTATATATCTGAGTAGACCATGCACTCGTTTAGATGTGGGTTTGGGTATCTCCATACCCATGGGGGATATGATCATAGCTGAATATATTTTTTGTGATTGTGTTTTGACCGCGAGGATTAGAGATACCGTTATAGACTTACTTCCATTGGATATCTCTGATTTTGATATAATTTTGGGAATGGATTAGTTGTCTAAATATCATGCATCTATGGATTATTTTTATAAAGAAGTTGTTTTTAAATGTCCGGCAAGTCTGAATTTTAATTTGTGAGGGAGTGGAAAATTGTTCCTAGTTGCATTATTCTTGCTATTCAGACTAGAAAATTGTTGAGTAAAGGTTGTGAAGGTTTTATTGCATATGTTCTTGACACTAGAAATGGATATTTATAATTAGTTTATGTTCCTATTGTATGGAATTTTTCGAAAGTGTTTACTAGTGAGTTGCATGGTTTACCTCCTGAGAGAGAGGTTGAGTTTAGTATTGAATTGGCGTCGGGTACAACCCCTATTTCTATGGCACCGTATAGAATGGCACCTATTGAATTGAAAGAACTCAAGATTCAGTTGCAGAATTTACTTGATAGTGGGTTCATATAGCCTAGTGTATCTCCATGGGGTGCACCAGTCTTATTTATGAAAAAGAAAGATGGTACTATGCGTTTGTGTATTGATTATAGGCAACTAAATAAAGCTACAATTAAGAACCAATACCCTTTACCTCCTATAGATGGTTTGTTTGATCAGTTACAGTGTGCTAAAGTAAATTTCAAAGATAGACTTACGATCAGGTTATCATCAATTGAGGGTAAAAGAGAGTAATATTTCTAAAACTATTTTTTTTACTCGGTATGGTCATTTCGAGTTTCTTGTGAGGTCATTTGGAGTAACAAATGCTCCAGCAGTATTTATGGATCTGATGAACCCCGGGTACTACATCCTTTTGTTGATTAATTTGTGATAGTTTTTATTGATGATATTCTGATTTATTCACGTGATATGGTTGAACATGAAAAGCATCTCAGAACTATTTTGAATGTGTTGAAAGATAGGCAGTTGTATGCTAAATTTAGCAAATGTGAATTCTGGCTATCATAAGTTGTATTTTTAGGCCATGTTATTTTTGCAGATGGTATATGTGTTGATCCCAAGAAGGTAGAAGCTATTGTAAAATGGGAGAGGCCTAATAATATGACTGAGGTGAGGAGTTTTATGGGTTTGGCTGAGTATTATAGGAGGTTTATTAAGGGATTTTCTTCAATTGCCTTGCCAATGACTAAATTAACTCAAAAATATATAAAGTTTGAATGGAATTCTGATTGTGAAAATAGTTTTGAAGAATTAAAAAAGAGGTTGGTAACTGCACCCGTTCTTACTATTCCATATGGTGGAGATCATTTTTTTATTTATACCGATGCTTCACATCATGGGTTGGGTTGTGTTTTTATGTAGCATGCTAAGGTTATTTCTTACGCTTCTAGGCAGTTGCGTACACATGAACGTAATTATCCTACACATGATTTGGAACTTGCTGCTATTGTGTTTGCTTTTAAATTATGGCGTCGTTATTTATATGGTGAGTGTTGACGCCACTAAAATGACAGTGGCCAAAGCCTACGTCCACTGTTATTTTATTCTCTGGGGTTTACAATAGCATCATAAGGTGTAGAGAGAGAAAGGATGTGTATCTTGTGTATGGGGTTTCTAGGTTCTCCCCGGATCTCCCGGATCCCTCCCCTTTTGTCTAAGGGAATACATGTATTTATAGTGATGGGAGATAAAGAGATTCATTGTATGTAGACATTTATGTCTACATTCAACGAATCTGATTGTTGAATTGTTTGGTATGCTATGTGTTGTCATCTATTAATACAGTATAAATGTACATTAAGACTCATTAAATGCGCTGTCATCTTCATTAATGCACATTAAATGCATAGTCATCCTTTGATCTTCCTGGTTAGTATGCCGACCAACTCTCCTCGGGTGCCGACTAACTCTCCTCGGGTGCCGACCAACTCTCCTCGGGTGCCGACTAATTCTCCTCGGGTACTGACCAACTCTCCTCGGGTGCCGACTCACACTCCTCGGGTGCCGACCAACTCTCCTCAGATTCCGACCAACTCTCCTCGGGTGTCGAATATTGCCACGTAGGATGACATGTGTCCTTTTCTGATTGGTCCTCGTAGATGGAGAATTTTTGCATTAACAGTGAGGTATGTGAAATTTTTTCGACCAATCAAAGCCTTGAGTATATATTTACTCAGAAGGAGTTGAATTTGAGGCAGAGGAGGTGGATGGAGTTAATTAAAGATTATGATTGTACAATTCACTACAATCCAGAGAAGGCAATTGTAGTTGCAGATGCTTTGAGTAGAAAGACTCCGAGTAGGTTATCTTGCATTCAGTGTGCTAGAGTTTCTCATATTATGGAGTTAAAATTGATGGGAGTGGAATTACAGCTAGCAAAAGGGGACAGATTCTTTTCTCATGTGAGGATGAGGCCTTTATTAGATACCCGTATTCGAGATTTGCTGAGTCAAGATCCATTTCTTAAGAAGAAACGACAAGATGTCAGAGATGATGAGTCTAATGATTTTTGTATTGTTAATGATGGAACTTTATTGTATAAACAACGATTATGTTTGCCTAATATGGATGGATTGAAAACGACAATTTTAGTTGAGGCGTATAATTCAATTTATACTATGCATCCTGATAGTACTAAAATGTATAGGGATTGAAAGGAGCATTATTGGTGGAATAATATGAAGAAGGAAATAGCTGATTTTGTTGTTAGATGTCTTATATGTCAGCAAGTGAAAGTGGAACATCATAGACCTGCAGGTTTGCTTCAACCATTGCCAATACCGAAATGGAAATGGGATCATATAACGATGGATTTTGTGGTTGGGATTCCTCGATCTCAGAAGGGGTCAAATTTGATTTAGGTAGTGGTGGATAGGTTGACTAAGTCAGCTAAATTTCTAGCAGTATATAGTTGATAGGTATGCTAGGTTGTATGTTAATGAGATTATTCAATTGCATGGAGCACCTGTATCTATTATTTTAGATAGGGACCCTACTTTTACATCTAGATTTTGGGATATTTTGCAGTATGCTATGGGTATTGATTGAAGGTTTAGTACGATTTATCATCCTTAGATAGATGGGCAGTCTGAGAGGACAATAAAGATTTTGGAAGATATGCTTAGAGCTTGTGTGCTTGGTTTCAAAGGTAATTGGGATGAATATTCTTCCTTGATAGAATTTGCATATAACAATAGTTTTCAATCCATTATTGGTATGGCGCCATATGAAGCATTGTATGGTAGACGGTGTCGTACACCAGTATGTTGGGGTTAAGTTGGTCAAAGGAAGATAAATGGTCCAGAATTGATTGAAGTCACCACTGAAAAAGTGAAGATTATTCAATATAGAATGAGAACTCAAAGCGGGCATAAGAGTTATGCGGATAAACGGAGGAAAGATTTGGAATTCCAGAAAGGGGATTTTGTGTTTCTTCGGATATCGCCATGGAAAGGAGTTATGAGGTTCGAAAAGAAAGTAAAGTTAAGTCCGCGTTACATTGGACCTTATAAAATTCTTGAGAAAGTCAGGATGGTTGCCTACAAGTTAACATTACCACCGGAGTTATCCCGATTACATGATGTTTTCCATAATTCTATGTTGAGAAAGTATGTAGCGGACCCTTTACATATATTGGTAGAACAACCTATTGAGTTGAAGGAACACTTGAGCTATGTGGAAGAACCACTTGCTATCGCGGATAGGAAGGAACGAGTGTTGAGATCCAAGATGATCATACTTGTGAAAGTTGTGTGGAGAAGGCATTCCATGGAAGAAGCTACATAGGAGAGTGAGGATAGCATGAAACTGCGTTATCCGTATCTGTTTGATTTGAACAACCAAGGTATGTCGATTTCGGGGACGAAATTTTCTAACGGGGGGAGAATTGTGAGAACTCGAATATAATTATGATTAATTATGCTTAAATCATGCTTACCTTATGTGATATGGATATTGTGTTATTAATATATATATAATATTAGATTATTATAATAAGTCTAATCCTTCCTTTAAAATCATTAAATATCAAATTAGTTACAAACATAAAATTTTGAAGTTTTTGGTAGGAATGTTCACGTTGAAGACTATTTTTGATCCTTATAATAATTGACTCAATATAAAGATGTTGTATATATATGAGCTATGGTCGTAACACAACAAACGGTGTATTAAACAGAGGTCCGAGCAAGAAGTTATACTGAAATTACGAAATAAGGGCAAATATGTCCATCCTTTAAGTGGTATTTTGTCTTATTAGCACAAAATGTGTTATGTTTTGATTGGCTGGAAGGTGAGGCTAGTTTGGCTGACTTAAACCCCTTATATTTATCTCCTTCTTCAGCATATTTCATCCATAAAAGAGTTTTTTAGCTTGAGGAAAGAGAATTGCGAGGTTTAGGAAGAAGGGGTGAGGAGAAATTGAAGAAAAATTCATAAAATATTACGTAAAAGTCCCTAAGGTAATTTTATCCATAAATCTTGTTTATTTTTTTGTATTACTGATTTAAATGATTTAAATCATCATTTGTTTGCTAAAATTTCATGCCTTGATGTATATGTATGGATAGATGCAAGTTTAATGTAAGTTGAAGGTGTAAACCCTTTATATAGCTTCGATTAGAAACCTTGTGTATTCAAACTTCTATATCTTTTTATATACTTACTAGAATTTAAAAATTCAAGTTGGAGATGAATATATACTTCCATATGTATGAAATATTCGAAAACCAAAATTTATCTCCTTTTGGTTAGGCCTTGGTGAGGGTTTGAAGTTGGTACAAAGTTGTTGTTTTAATAAATTATTTAGATATGCTTTGAGTTTGATAAAGTTTTTGTCATATCAAATGAACTCTGAAAATTATGAAACTTTAATTTTGTATTATTCAATAAGTTTATTAAAAATGGGTGGAAAATCATAGAAAGTTATGATGTAGAAAAAATATGAAAATTCTTGGAAATCGACTGAATGATAGATGAGCCTATAGGGCAGATTTGCTATGTAGTAAAGAAATAGGCCTATTTTGCTTTAGAAAACTTGAAATGGTGTGCTGTTTTTTGTATTGGAAGAATTATCAAAAAGAAATTAAAGTATATTTGAACTATGATTTGGATATGTTAAATATCTTAACAGGAATTTAGATGGTGCTTAATTTATGATAAATGATTTGAATTGAATCATATGATGCTTATGAATTGAGTTACATTTAAGCTACCGTTTGGATTGTTAATATTCTTATGATGATACTAATATTGTAAGAATGATAGAAAGGTAACAAGAACCGGTTGAACAAGGGCCGAACAAAGGCAAAGGAAAAGTCTGTTAAGTTGCCAAGGTGAATGTACTTATGATTGTTTCATATATAGAATATGAAAATGATATGTTGAACTTGAATATAGCTCTAAGGGGGGATTGGTTTGAATACTTCAGTATTCAGAATTGGTTTGGATATTCAAATATCCATGATTATTTGGGTCTTGTGATCCAGTATTGGTTTGAATACTTCGGTATTCAAGATTTGTTTGGATATTCAAATATCCAGGATTGTTTGGGTCGGAATTAGACAAAGATCCAATTATTTGTTTTGTCTTATGACAAGGATTTGTTGGAGCTTATGTTCCAGCATTTGTTATTGCCAAAACGGGCAGGATTGCTTGGATTTTATATCCATAAATTTGATATAAAACTATTATCTCATTGCAGGGAAGGAGTACCTCACTAACCTTAATGCTTAGTGTTTATATTTTAACATTTTCAGGTTTTTACACCGCCAGCTAAGATACCATACGATCGGTGATTTTGAGAGATACACCGTTAGGAAGAGCTGGGGTTTAGATATGGAGATTTTGTCATTGTCACACTGAAGATTTTACTACAATCACACATTGTATATATTAAGTTAGCATGGGTTGATTTAATGATTGTAATAGTTAATCATATGTTGTATAACCCCTAATTATGACTCTGATGTTGATTACGTTATGTTACAAGAACAATATTATGTTCATTATGTACATTATGCATGAAAATATTAATAAATGAATTATGTTTCCAATGGGATAAAAAATATGATTTAATTATTATAAAGTGAAATAATTAGAAGGGATTTGGGTTTGGGGTGTGACAATCCCTCTTCTCAAATGGGGTGACTGACTCCCACTACTACAATGCCTCTGCCACAAGCTTAAAAGTTACGAAAATATGTTTTTGAGTGTCATTGTACTCAACTATGCCTAAATGTCATCGAATATCCTTCTTTCATTGGCTGGCAACAACAACATCCACACTCCCCTAAAACTCTAGATGGCCATTCTGAAGGGCCTCTCGAACTCTATACCACACTTACGACATTGGGTGGGTCTGGACGATGGGTGCTTCTAATTGATGTGGCTGGGCTTCGGGGAAAAATGTTGTGCTAAGATAGTAATTGCGACATTAACTTCCTTTGCAATAATAGTCGCGACCTCTACTACGGTCACTATCCCCTGAGGGTCCTACGGCTCCGGCTGAGCCTCCTTCTTTATGGCCCTACTAGCGGCATATGCTGTTCGTCCTCCTCTCTTATTGTTTGGCATATAAAACAAACCAAAATTATATGAGATTCACTTCAATTATATAGTATAGTAGAAGAATGTAAAAACACAATATGAATCAATAATTATAAGCATAGTGCTCTACATCAAAGAAAACGCAACACGAGCAACGTAGCAAGTCCACATAGATCCTAAAGACACTAGAACATGATACTCTTATACCATCTGTGACAATCCGCCTATTTTAAATCCTGGGGATCAATCCTTTACTAAAATATAACTGACATCTCAGTATGGATCATTCTCACCATCACTGGCGCAGTAATAATAAAATATAAAGAATACAAATAATTCATACAACCACAATAATAGACTAAACATAGTTTATAATAAATAATAAGGGTGAACCGATTAAACCATTAGTCACCAAATAACTACACAGTGTAAACTGAAATAATTGTTGAATACAAGTCTGATAAAATAGTATAAGTCTTCAATGCTATAAAGTTTAACATCTACGCGCAACACGACCAATATTAAATACGGAAAAAATGATCCTATCTAGAACATAAATGGATGAAATGTCTAAACAAGGATCCAAATCCACCATTGGTAAGAACAACATGTCCCTGTTGCCCCGACTACTATCACTGTGCACTTGAGGCGTAACAAGAAAAATAAGAAAAGATAGGAATATGCGTGTCATATCCTGTAGAATAAAATATTTTTTGCAAGTAAATAATTATTTTAAACCATTTAAAATCGTAGTGTATTACTTCAAGATTTACATGTCACACTCACTTAAGATAAGCCTCACCTCTCAACTACAATGCACACCTAACGCGTTAATTTTAATTATCCTAATCAACTACCCGACCTAACTAGGATATACAGTTGTTATCTAAGCCCAACCCCATTAATATTCTCTATTATCTAAGTCTAACTACCTCCACTAGGTATCCATTTATAAACACAATTTTAGCAGCACACTTGCTATAATTCGAATAATCACGAGAACAACACACATAGCTACACGTGTGCTATAAATATATATACACATTATATCATATAAGCATACATATATATCGCTCACTATATACGTATAATTGTATCCACAGAGCTCGGACCTCACAGATACATTCCTCATGTGTTATCCAGCCCTAAGCATCATGCCTCATACCGAGCCATCGGGTCAAAATCTCACGACTGATCCCAAACAAAAATATATACAACGGAGGTGATAATAAACATACGCCTGGGATCACAACCATACCACATCACACCCCATTGATATCCAAACTAATACCTATACTCACACATGGATAGTGGTTATGCAATAGTCCTATGAGCTGGGGAATCAATCCGACACATGTTGATCAACGCCAGGGTGGACTGCCCACTATGCGCAACCTCCTACGATAGCACTCTCGAGTAGGTATATTTAAATAAAAATGGTAGCATACACACATATATATACACGTTACTCTAATATGTATATATAATAAGCACCACACTCATACACATATCCCACCGTGCACAGTTCATCCAAATCCTGAAGTTTCACTCTACTTTCGATTTAATTACTTAACTAGTCCCTTACTCGGGCACCCTAATTAATTACTTAATTCTTAGTAATAACTTTCAACACAAATATATTTTTAGCTAATTATCCACTCACTTAGATAACCTCCCATATATTCGCTTGAGTTTATTAGAAATCTTTGGAACATTCCCAAGATCTAATTGACCCTAACTCATGGGTCATCCGAACCAAAAACAAAACCCATTCGAATGTCAAAACATACCTCAATTTCATCAACTATGAATTCATATCAATCAAGAGGATATGTTAACGAGGTTTTATGATTATTATAAACACAATCGTGCCTAATATAAAGTCCATCCCAAAATTACCAATGAAATTTTTGGTCTCGGACACCCATCCGTACAAAATTCATACCTATTTCAAAAAAATCAGAAAATACGAAATTGGCAGCCACACGTAAGTAACGAAAAGATATAACTCTATGACCCAAACCCATGGGTCATTCGAATGAATACCAACCTCGCTGAACGAGAAAGCCTACCTTGTTCCAATAAGGTTCTAGTGAGATTCCAGAAAATGAACCTGTAGCCCTTTCTCTCAGGCGGGATTCATCCCCAACATCCCAACTTTTTTTCTAGGGTTTTCGATACCCAAATTCTCATAATTTAGTTCGTATATTATCCATTTAACCTACTACCATCAATATAAACATAAATCTACCATAGAAAATATCCCATATTCAAGATTTAAACTCATCTCTTAATTTAATCATCAAGATCTTATCTTCCATCTAAGTTCATTCTTCCCTTCCATTAAAACCCATATTTTTATCATTATAAACCCACACAAATTTGTTCATCATTCAAGATAATGTAATCATTATCAATAGGCTTTTCTGATAATCATCAATTCAAGTTTTCTATAATCAAAACCCCAATTTTTTAACATAAATCAAGAAAGTAATTAATATTACAACTAAAATGTGACTTAAATCAAGTATTTACTTGTCTTAATGGATTACAAATTCGACGTTCTTCAATCCAGGTTAAATCTTCCATTCAAGATCCTTCCTCCTTGCCTTTTTTCTTTTCTTTACAGTTCTTTTCTCTTAACCTCAAGTGTGAAAGATGAAAGGTGGGTTGTCATCCACCTTCCTAAACCCTAATAAGCATTTTCAATAGTTAAATCCATTTTTTCTCTTTAATTAATAATATAAAATTTCCTTCTTGCCCTTATACGACCCTATTTATGTCTAAAAATCCCATAAAACCCAAACGCAACAGCCGGGGTACCTATTCTGGACTATTTCGACCCTTCTTGGATCACCGGTGCACTTGAAAAGGTCATTCGGGTTACCCAACTCTAATAATGACAACTTTTTATTATTCGAGTCCGACCTGTGTGTACCCTTCACGTCTCCCATAAATTATTGATCCGTCGATGTAACATCCTATCGACCCATTCCCACTTTCAACCTTGCTAACACTCATCGCGACCTATAATAAACCATATAACTATTTAATTAACACATTTGTGTGAAATAATAATTCCAATAAATACTAATCCTTTATATCGTTAATTAATATTTGCTAATTTCTAATTTAATTTTCTCTCCATTAAATTAATAAAACAAAGCAATTAAAATTTATAGGGTATTACATTGCCTTGGAAAATTAGTTTGGTAGCTAAGTCGACCTCCTTTTTGGGAAAAATTAGTCTAGTTGTCATCTTCTCGTTGGTCGATGAGCCATACCTTATTTATAGTATACAAATGCCCCTAAGCCTTTACTCGCTATTAAGGTTTGAAGTAAATTAAGTGAGTAGAGTGTTATCTGAGATGTCATCGACTCATTTCCTAGTCAAATTATGAAGATCTTCTCGGTTGTTTAAAAACATTCGCTCGGCGAAGGCCAATCATAATGACTTGTAAAAAATTGGATTTTGGATATGAGCTTGACACGTGTCAAGCACAAGGAATGGCGTTTGGTGCAATTATGTTACGCGTTCCTTGGGCAATGCGTGTCATTCTGAAAAGCGTTAGTCCCCTTTTTCCATGTATAAGATCATGCCCTGGTTTAATGGGGGTAATGATTACCGCCTAAAAGTATAAAAAAACAATTTCAAATCATTTCAAACTTTATAAAGTTATTTCCCTTGCACTCTATCTTTCTATAGAGATAAATGTCCTTCCTCGTCTTTAAACCATTTATTCTCTGAAAGTTATTCCCCTTTTTCTACCATCTCTGACTGATTCGTTGATTAAAATGCTTTTTCGATGAGGGTTTTGAGTTTACTTATGACTGTTGGTAAAGCTTAAGCAGTTTTTGAGTCATTTTCTATATTTCAGGTATGCAAATTCCCTTCTACATTTCATCTAATATTTCTACAATTTCTTCATGATTCCATCCTCTTTTTCTTATTTGTTATTGGGTTTGTCTACTGTTGGAATTTGATTGGAGAGTTGCATGTATTTAGGTAGCCTTTGATTTGGTTAGCCTAGGGTTTCCATTCTGGGCCTTTTTTTAGGTGACAGCCCCTTTACTTGTACTACAAGCTCATAAGTTAGCCCTTAATTTATGAGATTATTCATTTATGATTGGAGATTATTCATTTATCATTTATCAATAGGTGGTTAAATCACCTTTGGGAATTAGATCTGCAATTTCCAGGTGTTTATGCTAGAAAATTACTAACACCTGTTCAAATCATCCATCCCCAGGAAGATCCTACTCACCCTAAGTACACTCCCTAAGCTCCTTCATCGGCTAGTTTTTCTCCCTAACTCCCAATCCAAGAGTTTAATTCACTAAAATTTATTGGACCAGTAGTTATTGAAGAAGTCAATCCCCAATTTATTGGTAGGAATTATGTCGGCACTAATTACTAGGAACGTGTTGCTAATCTCATTTCATCTGAAGTATAGGTCATGTTTAGATCCCCACCCCAGCCTTCAGATTATCATATTCTTATGCCTCCCTTTGAGTAAAACACTTATGGGATCTCTAATTCATACGAACCAATAAATACAGAGGCCAAATACTATGTTTGTGACCTCATTAAGGAAGGTATGTTTGATTAGAGGGACCATCATGGTGTTACCATTAACATCAAAATGAGATTGCCTAGTTGTGATGAAAGGATTTATGATGGGCATAATGCCGCTGAAATTTTCTTCTCCATGTGGGATTTACAAGTGAGGGTTCGGTTGACCTTTCACCCTGTCATATGGTCATTTCTAAAGGATTATGGGGTTGCTCCTAACCAGCTTCCTCCAAGTCTATAGAACAATCTTAGGGGCTATGGTGTATTAGAGGGATAATACTGGCTTCGATCTCTTTCGCGATATTTTTAGATACGTCCGTGAAATAAAAGATACTGTCAAGGCTCTTTAGTACTACTAATTTTCTCCCAATAAGTCACACTTGAAGATGGTAAAGGTTGTTCAGACAAGCAACCATAGTTGGGAAAATCAGTTCGTCTTCTTGAAATATGATTGGGAATATCAAGCACATGTGGTTATTCGGTCTTGTAGCATTCCATGTGAGTGGTGTGGGCCAAACAAAATTGGTAAATACTTCCTCCCTTATTTATTTTCTAGTTCCTTGTCAATAACTATGTACTAATATTTTTTGTTTTCACTTTATTTTTCAGTAAAGAAGGCTCTTGAATTTCTCCGCATCATTAGATATTTGGTGGAGAACATTTGCATGCCAAACCTCCTAAGTCGGAGGAAATATTCTCTCTGCTTATAAAACTTTATCTTAACACCGTCGAGTAAGAAATAAGGTTAACACCGATGCCAAACTTTGAGAAGGTGCTCAAAAGGTTAATGAAGAGCTCACCAAGACTAAAGAAGATTTTACCAAGTCCAACCATGCTTTTGTGATAGAAAGGAGATCGGGGATACCAAATTCAAAGTTTTCATTGACCACAAACATAAAGACAGTTTCCTTCTTCATACAACGCTAAAATGAACTGAAAAAGAGGGTCGTCAAGCACTTCCCTAACATATTTGAAGAAGTGAGCAAGTAGGAAGGTGATGATGATGAAGACACATACTTAGAAACTAAGAACTAGATAGAGGAGGACAAGATTTCTATTGAGAGTGAGGAGACTAATCAAGATAATCAGACCATTACTGAGGATACCACTCTTCTCATACCTTCAGATTGCTCAAGACATGGCTATGGTTGATGCAACAACTGTCACTATTCCTCCGATCACTCTAGAGGTCGAAGGTTCTATTTTCATCTGACTTGTCTCTGTGAAGCTTTTTAATTTTTATTATTATTTCTTTAATAATATTTTCCAACTTTTATGACCATTGCCTGTGATCACTTAACACTTTGTTAATTTTTAACTCTTATATGTAATGATCATTTAAATTTTTGCCTGCTTATCATTCTAGAAGTGAAATTATTCAAACTTCTTGGTTGCATGCATTTTTTATCTCTTTTATTTTTTGGCCAAGATATTAGCCCCCATTTGTAGTAAAATGTTTTAACAAAATATTCTAGACAAGTAAATGATGTCAAATCTTTACATCCTCCCAACTAGTTCCAGTATTATGGTCCTGTGGTTATATCTTGTTAACCTGTCTTGTCGACTTACTGGTTGCTTAATTTTGGATAGGTGTATGGTAGTTTAATCTTAGAATTATGTGGTCAGATCCTGCCAGCCTGATCTTTCTTACCGATTACCTGGTGGACGAACCTGAGTTGTCCTGACCTAAGATATACCATCGCTCATACCAACTTATTGGCCATATGGGAAGATCTTATTATCCTAACCATGTGTCGGTAATAGTTTTTGAAGATAACCAAATTTACCACGATCGATCTTTGCATTAGTCATCGATGTGATTGCACTAGATTTTGTGGTTTTGGCTGAACTTCTTGATCTTGACCCGTTTATGGTAAAAAAAATTATGAAGTACTTTTTTATCTTAACCTGCCTAAGGCGAGGTCATTCAAGAAGAGCTTCTTGATATAGTTATATCTACGAGGTCATTCATGATGTGTTGTTTGGTTTTATTCTAGTATTATTGGCTTTAAGATGTATTTGACCTGAACTTCTTGCACATCTCTCACTCTGATGGAATAACATTGAAAAATATATAAAATCTTAAAATGACAACACGTAAAGGAAGAATTGATAATCCTCATTGATCATTAATGTTTGATTACATGGAAATGAAAAAAGTGTTACATAGTATTTTTAATTCTAATTTGATCTCCATCACTGATAGTATTTCCTCAATTGCTCTGCATTCCATGGATTTTGGAATTTTTGTCCATTTAAAGTCTTGATTATTAAGTCCCAGGTCATACAACAACATAAATTATGTATGTACCATGCCAATTCGGCTCCAGTTTATTATTTTTTTATGACATTCTCAAGCACTTAGTCCCCTTACTTCAATGTGCTAAGTTTTACTCGTTTGTTATGGAACCGATCGATTTGGTGTTGGTAGGAAACCACACAAACAAATTCGCATTCCTTAAATTTTTCCATAAGATCCAAGTATAATCTTCTCAACACAATTTTTGGTTGATTAAATTTCGAGGACTCTGTGTCTAGTCAATTCGATCTCGAAAGGCACTACTACTTTAATTCCAAACTCTAACATAAAGGGGGTCTAACTAGTTTTTGTCATCGGTATTATTCGATAAGCCCAAGTATGTTGCACAGTTAATTAATACAGTTCCCTTTTGTGCCATCCAATCTTCTCTTCATTTCATCTAAAAGGTTCTTATTGGTGATATATGTTTTCCCATTACACTGAGGGTGGGCATGTGCAAAGTACAGTTTCTTGATCTCCGACCTATTGTAATATCCTTCAAGCTTGTCTTTGTCAAACAGCATACCATGGTATGACATCCCATACTACTGAAGATATTTTTACATATAAAATGGAAACTTTCTCGTATGGAATCTTGACCAACGACTCAACCTTTATCCACTTAGTAAAGTAATCAACTGTGATGGTCAGGTACTTCAATCCTCATTGATCACTAACGTTTGATTAGATGGAAATGAAAAAAGTGTTACATAGTATTTTTAATTGTAATTTGATCTCCATCACTGATAGTATTTCCTTAGTTGCTCTGCATTCCATTGATTTTTTAATTTTTGTCCATTTAAATTCTTGGTTCTCTAAGTCCCATGTTATACAACAACATAAATTATCCATGGACCATGCCAATTCGGCTCCAATTTATTCTTTTTTTATGACATTCTCAAGCACTTAGTCCCCTTACTTCAATCTGCTAAGTTTTACTCTTTTGTTATGGAACCGATCGATTTGGTGTTGGTAGGCAACCACACAAAGAACTTCTCATTCCTTAAATTTTTCCATAAGATCCAAGTACAATATTCTCAACACAATTTATGGATGATTAAATTATGAGGACTCTGTGTCTAGTCAATTCGATATCGAAAGGCACTACTACTTTAATTCCAAACTCTAACATAAAGGGGGTCTAGCTAGTTTTTGTCATCGGTATTGTTCGATAAGCCCAAGTATGTTGCATAATTAATTAATACAGTTCCCTTTTGTGCCATCCAATCTTCTTTTCAATTCATCTAAAAGGTTCTTAGTGGTGATATCTATTTTCCCATTACACTGAGGGTGGGCATGTGCAGAGTTCCGTTTCTTGATCCCCGACCTATTTCAATAGCCCTCAATCTTGTCTTTGTCAAACATCATACCATGGTTTGACATCCCATACCTACTGAGGATATTTTTACATATAAAATGGAAACTTTCTCGTATGGAATCTTGACCAACGACTCAACCTCTACCCACTTAGTATAGTAATCAACTCTGATGGTCAGGTACTTGAATCTATCTTTTATATTTGGCAGTGGGCCAACGAGATCAATTGCCCATATAGAAAATGGTCATGGAGATATAATCAGCACCCAGGATGCCCCCGGTCTTCTATGTATCACTGCATAATGTTGGCACTTTTCATAATTCTTTACTTAGCTGGTGCACTGTTCTTTTATTTTCGGACAATAATACCCTTATGTGGCGACCCGTTTCACCAATGATCTTCCTATTGTGTGGGATCCACACGAGACCTCATGGAATTATTTGATTTAATTTAGGCTTTAGTGAGATGAACGCATCTCAATAGTTATATAATGAATCCTTATCTGAAAAACTTTCCTCTTTCAAGTAAATATCTTGTCGCTTTGTAGAGGAGTCACCTTGCCTCATTTGGATCTTGCAGTACCGCTCCGCTCTTTAAGTATGCTCAGAATGGATCCATCTAAGATGTCCCTACGTCTAACTCCATCACCATCACATGTTCTTCTTTAATGATGTATTGGAATAAAATGTCGACTGAAAATGTTCTCTAAAGTTTAGTTCTTGTAGCAAATGCCAAACGAGCATGTGTATCTACTCGGGCATTCTCATCTCTTGGGATTCTGACCATCTACATGGCGAGAACCTTGACAACGTCATTTTCACTTTCTCCAGATACATTTTTATAGACTCCTCTCTTACTTTATAAATGTTCAGGACTTGGTTCACTACCAACTGAGAGTTGCCATGCACTGACAACTGCTCTCACCCAGTGATGTTATTAGTCTCAGTCATGCGACAAGGGATTCATATTTTGCTTTATTGTCAGAGGTCTATAGAAAAAACTGAGGTCATACCCAACGTCCACACCATAAGATATGTCCATAATTAGGCTTTCTCCATTTTCGTTGGCATATGATGAACCGTCTATAAATAATTTCCATGCGGGAGGATCTTTTTCAAAATTTCCCTCAACTAAACATCCATCTTTTAACATTTTTTCATTTGCTCCAAGTAGTGAGATCTTTCTTCTTACCGAGCTAATGAATCTGGTCTATCACTGATCTGCTTGACTGTGTTTTTTACTGAGCTCTCTTTCGTAGAAGTCTGATCGGTTGGCTTTAGTCTTGAGCTCTATTCCATAGAAGTAAGCTCAGTCGATTTCACTTTTGAGCTATCTTCCGTATAAGTCTTCTCGATTAGCTATATCCATAGAAGTTTCCTCGATATTTTATCTTTATAAATGAACTATGCTATAGAATATTTTTTTTATCCTAACCCTATATTATTGTTCTGGGCTCATACGTAATGTCATACTCTCTTAGTTCTACAGTTTATGACATCAGTCTACCAGATTTCTTCAACTTGTGAATGACTGGTGTAGAGGAAGGTCAGTATATACTATGATTAAATGAGTTTGAAAGTATGGTTTCATTCTTCAAGAAGCTTCAATCAAAGTCAATGCTAACTTCTCCATTCTTCGGTAATGGATTTCAAATCCAAGAAAAAACTTGATAGTATAGTATACGGGCTTCTTAACTCCACCTTTTTATCGAACCAACGCCGAGCTAACTACTTACTGAGATACCTCCAAGTACAAGTAAAGCTTTTCACCTAGGATTAGCCTTGAGATTAAAGGCACATATTCTAATTTCTTCTTCAGTTCTAAAAAATATGTTTCACACTCGTCATTCAACTAAAAGGTCTTTTTAAGAAACTTGAAAAATGGAATGCACTTCTCAGTTTCCCTCAAAATAAATCAGTTTTGAGTAGGTACTCATCCTATTAGGCTTTGTATGTATTTTTCATATTTAGGAGGCTTTATATTGATCAAGACCTATATCTTATCAGGGTTGGCTTTTATGCCTCTATGTTTAATGATAAAGACTAAGAACTTTCCTTCTCGAACTCCAAAAAGCACACTTTATTGGGTTCAACTTCATTTGGTACTTCTCCAACTAGTCAAAAGTTTTCCAGAGGTTACTGATGTGATCGATTGTCTTCCTACTCTCCATCAGCATGGCGTTCACATACACCTTTATGGGTTTTTTAATATGCTCCTTCAAGAATTTGTTCACCAATATTTGATATGTTGCACCAAAATTTTAAGCCCGTAGGGAATAATATTATTACAGTAAGTACCTCAACTAGTGATGAATGATGTCTTCTCCATATATTCAGATTTTATCATAATCTGATTATACCTCTCGTAAGCATCCATAAAACTGAGCAGCTTATGCCTCGCAATGACATCGACCAGCTAGTCAATTCAGGGAACAAGACAATGGTCTTTAGGATAGGATTTGTTGAGGTACGTAAACTCGATGCACAATAAAGATTTGCAAAATCAATTTTGGGTACTTGACATCCTCAATTAAGTCTGCCTTTTTCAATTTGTCAACCTCCTCTTAGATAGCCACGTTATTCTCCTCTATTAAAAACAACATTTTTTCTTGATGACCTTCGCATCGATGATAATGATAAGATCATGGCATACAATAGTTGGATCAATCGTTGAAATGTATTCATAACTCCAGGCAAACATGCTTTTCTTATTCCTCAACAAGCCTAACAACTCCTCCTTTAGTAATGGATCTAGCGACGAGCCAATATGAACTATCCTCCGTGGGTGCTCATCGTCTAAAATCACTAGTTCAACTTGCTATATGACCTTACCTTTGACCATATTATATTCATCTCTAGGATCTAAATTCTCAATCTGATAAGTAGTGGTTAATTTCGTCCGTTCTTCTTGATCAGCCGAAGTGCAGTAGCACTCACAAGCTTTTATATGGTTTCCCTTCACCACGCTTAATCCATTGCCAGTAGGGAATTTTTGGCATTAATTAATAGTGGATGAAACTACTTCAAACTTTTTCAGGCTGACCCTGCCAAAGATAATGTTGTAGGTTGAGTGGATGTTCTCGTCCAAGATAAAAAAATGTATTATCTCTTTTCGGTAAGTGGGACACATGAAGACTATAACCTCCGGTTCGATAGTTCCTAAGGGGAATACCTTTTCCGCATAAAAGCCAATGAACGGACCATGGTACGCCTATAGCTTCCTATTCTTCAACCTCATGTTTTTAAAATAGCTTTAGTATAACACATCTGGAGAACTTCCATTATCTACTAGAATTCTTACTACTATGTTTTCATGGACCATCATGGTGATTACTAAAGGATCGTCGTGAGGGTAAAAAATAAAAGATAAATTGTCTTTTAAAAAACCAATAATGAGTCAATCCCTATTTACCTTTCTAGGATGAGATTTCGTAGTGTCGGCTAGATTGATTTCCTTAATACGAGCACTAGCATTCACCTCGTTGAGGTAGGTTTTCATTTTTACTTATTTATCTCCACTATCAGCGCCATCCCGAGCTATAAAGTAACATCCAAAGGAGATCATGCCAACTTCATTCACAGGATCCTTAGACTTCTTCAACAAACATTGATCACTTTAATCATTTGAGTCCTTGTTTCGACCTCATTTTTTCTCGTACAATTTTTTACAAGGAGACCTAAATCGTCTTCTCGGCTTCTACTTGTACCTTTTTATGATCCGACACCGTTATTAACATGTTTTGCTAGATTTCCTACTTTAATTAAGGTTTCATTCCCATTCTTTAAGGCTAAGAAATTATTGGTGTTGTGATTGTGATATTTGTGGAATTTTTAGTATTTGATCTAATCCATGTGGTTTGGTAGAGCTTTCAATTTACCTAGGCATTTTAGTTTTGGTAATTCATCATATCTCATCGAGGATGTGGTGCAAAAATATGTTTAGTGGGGTATATTCATCAAATATCTTCACCTTATCATTAGACTTGTCCTTATTCTCAAAAGTTTTTCCAATATCATTAGATTTTTCATGGCTTAATTCCTTCACCGATATGGCCTCCTTGTCATTCATAATCTTACTTGCCTTGGCAAGAAATTTAGCCATTTTTCTCGAGTTAACATCCACTAAATCCTCATAGGCCGTAAACCACTCATGACAGTCGTGATTGCTTCCTTCTTTGCATAATCAACCACCTCCAACTTCTCGGAATTAAAGCATGTGATGAATTCCCTCATGGTTTCATCCGCCTTTTGGCGAACACTTAACAAGTGTATCACCCTTTTGCCCAGTTTCGTTCCAAAATAGAAATTACTGAGGAAGAGGTCGTCTATCTGCTGAATGTTTAAGATTTTCCCTCTTACCAAGCTATTATACCAAATTTGTGCCAAATAAGTGATGGTGTTTGAGAAATCCCTACAACACATTTCACCTGGGATACTGTTACACATGTAACATCGGATATGATTTCCCATTGTACTTGGGAGTTATAACTGGTGGCTTGAAGTTAGTAGGTGTTGGAATGCCATTTTATTACAACCTTGAATGGTGATAATTGAACAAAACCCATCTACTGTGGGTTCTTTATCTTTATAATATCCCAAGATAATGTTTCGGATGCTATACTAACTCCTTACAAAATTGTTCTTCCTACTCGACCTTCACTGTGATTATCTTTCGTGCCTGGCCTCGAGTTTTAGTTGATCTCTCTTCCTAAGAAGTCTTCTCGACTTTAGTCGATCCTCTGACACTTGGATTTAAATTGGACGGGAACTTAACACTTTTGGTTTTAATTTTTCTATAATTTTCTCGGCACTCCTAGGAGCTATATACTAATGGCCCTTAGAGCTTGGACCCATACGATCAAAGGTAGAACCTAGACGATCAAATGCAAACCCTCTGCTGAGTCTTTCTAATATGCTTGTACGTTCCATGGAGTAAGTTAATTCATCCTCATATCCAGTTGATTTGATGGTGGATGTCACTCCTAGACGATAAAACTTATCATCTTGTCCTAATCTAGAGTATGTAGACCTACTAACTTTGCCTCTTAAGCCTAAATTCATTTGTATTTGGTTTTTTACTATTTAATTATTATATGCCTGTGTTCTATTCCTGTGATGGGCTGAAGATGGCACCTCTCACCTTCTATCGGAGTTTTCACCCCCTGCTGGGGTAACTCGGTTCATTTCGGGCCCATTCTATCCGACCAGGAAACTTTGTGTCAATTGATTTACACTCCCTTGAATATCCTCCTAGTCTTTAGCTAGGACCATTAGGATCTTGTGTAGGACTCCCATACCCACGGGTATGGCTGTAAATCAGGATGGGTGAGCCGGGCTTGGGGTTGCTCAGGCTCGACCCGAACTCACTTACCCATACTCAAGTCCGAGCTCGACCCGAATTATTTTTTCCCACCTAGGCCCGAACTCGTCTCATAAATATTACGAGCTTCGGGCCCGATTTCGGACAAGCCCGATTTTAATTTTTTTTGTTAAAAAAGTTTGAATTAATTATTTTTTCTTGTACTTCCATCATGGACAAAATTACACATTAAAATCTAATTTATATTTCATGAAATAAAATATATAATTATGAAATGTATTAAGTTAATAAAAGGGAAATAAGAGTGAAAACCTATAAATGCCTATTAAATTTCATACATTTAGCAAAATTTGATCATTAACAAAGGCCTATTGTGACTTGAACAATTATTAAATCAAATACCCATAATGAGATTAACAATAAAATCACAAAATTGAAAATCACAAGTAATCTGATGTATTATGACAAATGATTTTTTTTTAAAGTAGTAAATGAAATAAAAAACGAAACCTAATTAAATAATGTTAACATAAATATGTTATATTATATAAATTATTTATTTATTTATAAATATGAAGTTCGGGCTTCGGTAACAATTCGGGCTTCGCAAAGTTCGGCTCAAGCTCGACCCAAAATTCATTCGGACTTGAAATTTTGGCTCAGGCTCGGCTCGACTCAAACTCAAATAAAGCTCGACCTGAAAATAGCGGGCCGAACGGGCGGGCTTCGGGCGCTCAATTTACAGCCCTACCCACGGGCGTAAAGGGAGGAACTACTTTAGTGGCCGAACAACTTTATGGGTTATCCACCATTCTCAAATTATGTCCAAAAAATAGAGTGTCATAATACCAAAAACAGAGTAGGAAAATTGTGATAGCAAAAAATGCAAAAAAAATGAATTTTAAGCAGGAAAAAGTAGATTCGATGGTGGAGTGAAGGACCTTAACATAATTTAAAAATGATTTATTGAGAACAACTTTAACCCATCGAAACCTAGATGAATTGGAGTGCGATTCTATGATTTACTAAAAAATGGGTATCCCCGAGTTTAAAAAGTTGACAATGGTGAAAAATAACAAATAGCATGTCGTTCATCACACACATCGCAATATGTTATCACATAAAACTAGTATGTTGATTTAATGTTAGCAAGAATATGCTAATTACAAGCTATAACAGATAAACATATACAAATCAGAGAAATGTTAATCTAGATAAAACAATAGAAAAATATGAGAAAAAGAATATGACCATATTTACATGGTTTGGCCCAAGGAGGTGCCTACGTCCACATGTATAAGTGAAATAATATTATTTCAATTGGAAAAATCAATGGATGAAGGTTAAATACAAGCTCTCAAGTTCACTTTGAAGTTGGACATCATAACGATATATGGAAAATATCTCGATTCCCACCGATAAGAGTATGGTGTGTTATTTATAGGGTATTAGAAGAGAAAGAATTGAGAGGGATGATTGTTATGACTTTATAAGTTAGGCATCATGCCTTGATTAGTTAAACAGATGCACACATTTTATGCAAGTGAGAGATTAATCATAAAGTTTATTATAATCACATGGTGGAATATTTACATAACTCCCCCACATGGGATGTAATGTTGACATTATGTAATCACACGGTACATGCTTGCTTTGACAAAGTTACAAAACAATATTAAACTATCGTGAGAGGACTGGGCTAAGTTCACTATACGTGCTATTGGGGTCAACCACAATTGCCCTGGTCGACCAGGTTGGTAGCAAAGCCGACCTCCATTCTGGGAGAAATGAATACAACTATCATCTTATGATTGGTCCAAGAGCCATACCATATTTATGGTATAACAAGGTACAAAATCTTTTGGGGAGATTCACTATCTGATGAATCTCTTTGCCCATTTATTTGAATGTGTCCTAAATTTTTATTTCATAAGGTTATGTAAGGATTTTCGTGAGGCTAAAGGCTCCCTTACTTGGCTATGACTCCTTATGGTATACCTCAGGGGTACGTGTAAGAGAGACATTTAGATATACCCGAATGTACATTGATTGGGCCTCATAATACCTCTTGGGGATAGTATGTGGGAGAGCTAACTCGATATAATTGAGGCACGTGAGTGATGTTCACTGATAGCATACCACTTCGTATATTCCAAGGTTACAAGGATAAGAAGAGTGGAAACTATCGCTAGGACTTGCATTGTTTATACTCAAGCACATAGAGAGGTTTCCCAGGGTAATGGGGTTTATAATGATATGTAGATGTTACTTGTGAAATAATGTGCGTCTGCTGGAAAGTCTTTTATTTTTTGGCAAGAGACATTTTCAATTAAGATAATTTATGTATCATGGCATTAATGTCACAAACAAGGTCAATGGATGCCTAGGGTGTATCCTTATCCCTACGAGAGCATGCAATACCAGTGTTTTTCTACCTAGTCAAGTATTCACAGAGAATAAGAGTAAATAATAATGAATAAAATATACTTGAATGTACATGAATAACATGTTGAGATGAATACAAATATACATTAAATTTATTTTAACCATCTTAAAAAAAAAATCTATAATGGAGCGGCATTGTGAGAACTCAGACCCGAGGCAAGGCGCCTTTCTTCTGCAAAGCGTGCACTCGTGCATCCTTTTAGGATGGGAATATGGTGAGCAGGGGTCATTGGAGGTGATGTGTGGTCATCGCCTTATTTTCTTTGAAAAAATATGGTATTTCCAGACTATTTTGACCAAAATAGACCAAAGAAGGGGTGGGCCATCATAAATATCTAGTGATGGCAAGTGGTTTGCGTATTTAATTAGAGATTTAAAAAATTCAGGGACTGGTTACAGATTGGGAAGGTGTTAGGTACCAGCCCCACCCTTTCGGTCTCAAATGCAGATGTGAAGAATTTATATCAACATGTTATAGTATAAATAAAATAACAAAGTGAAATGTTAAGTATGTACTTATATTGTGCAGTTTAGCGTGGGATGTGTGCGCTGATAATATAGACAATAAATATGTACAAAGTTGGAATTTTTCACTTGAACAGCAGTCCGAGTGATCCCGTGTACTCGTTCGGAGCAATTCAAAGTCCAAATAGTTCACAAAAGGACCAAGAAAGTCGACCTCTTATAATGGCTTGATGCGAGAGATCTGAATTCTCAAAATGTAAAAAATTTTGTGTCCATGAAAGATGCTTGGATGAAGAGGGTTCACTCATAAAACCACTTTGATGGAGAAAAAGTGTTGAGACTTACAACATTAACAACAAAATAGTAGATAGATACCCCATATCTAGTGATCCTTTAACCTAGACGAGAATATTTCATGTTTTAATGCTTTTTTTAGTTTTTGAAGATGAAATGTAAAAAGGGTGAGTATGTACATGATTTGACTGTAATTTTAAAGATCGAGTTTCTCTAACATACTGACGTATCTGCCGTAGGCAGAATCAATGTCAAGTAGTTCAACAATAACCCTTAGGGAGAGATCAATCCTTATATATCATGGGAACACACGAAGATAGTTGGGGGTGGTGTTGTATCACTACACCACCCTTTTATATGAAGGCTTCATAAAAAGTATGAGATATGGAGCACCTAAAAAATTACATGTGCCCATTTCCTTTTCGACGGCATTCTGGGTTGGAATCAACTCTTTTTTAGATGAATATGAGGTTGATTTTAAGAAAAAGTACATTTAAAAGGAATAAAAAGGTAAGAAAGAGGGAAACGTTTTTTTTGTTGACAATGGGTATGGATGATGAAGAAAAAATTTAGAGCTAGAAGTTAGACTTTTAGATATATGCTTATGAATCGGAGAGATTTTCGAGGCTTTTACGGAAGAAGATAGATTATGGGGAGAAACTCATTTATGGTGCAAAGTTAATACCCCTTAACTGGTTCGAGGGGGCTTCCTTTTATAGGCATAAAAACAGGACTGATGACCAATCGATCTAGGGTACTATGCGCCCTTGCCCGACCGATTAAGCACTTTTTTCCTTTGGTCCTTTATGGTTTGGGCCTGACTTTTTTTGGTGATTTTATCTTGATCTCTCATTAAGTATTCCCATGAGTTTTATCTAGCCTTGTATCTTTCAATAGGCTTTGGTACATGATTACCCATGTGGAGTAGAATGGGGTATCTACAATAAGCTTCATCTGGTCCAGACTCAAAGTTTTTCCTTTGTGGCTTCATTTTAATGTCTACCATACCCAAACAATTTAAGTATATATATATATAGTAATGTTCTCCAAATAATATCAAGTCATTTATAATTCATCATGAATTACTCAAAACTTTATATCTCATATAAAATATTGTGGATCTAAACTTTTCCCATTTCATATGATTTTTTCAATAAATTCCTCATATAAACACGATCCACGTATCACTACAACAGCACTCAATTTACCATGCTTAAAAAACATGTAAAATAATCATTTTCTATCATTAACTTGTTAAATAACATAGAAATCTCAAGATCTAAATAAGAAGCATAGTAGAAGCATAACATTGGAAAATAAGAATAATTACGTAAATAATATTGCAAAAGGAAGAAAAGTTATGTAAATAAGATATCGTCTAAGATCTAGGAGATAATCTTACATACAATAAATGATTTTTAACGTGTATCTTTTCATTATAATTACATGAATTTAACAACTTGTTATTAACTTGTTACCATGCACAAGGTATTTTTTGGCAACTTACGTACTATAAACACGTACAGGGGGCCTTAGACTAAACAGTTTTGCAACTGGGGTCAATAATTGTATATGTTTGTCTATAAGGGGATTAATTAGTCACACTTTTAAAATTACATTCGTAATCCCCCCAAGTCATTGTCTTTTGATTATTTATAATATTTTAATTGACACGGGACATGTGTCATTCTCTATGAAAATGAAGATGGGAGGTTATAGGCTGTTACAGGATGATTTAAAACTTTGGTTGGGAACTCTTGGGGGTTTAATGACGACCGTAGAGAGAGAGAGAGAGAGAGAGAGAGAGAGAGAGAGAGAGAATAAGAGATTTAGGGTTGGTTAGAGAGTGAGGTGTTAAAGTGTGTAACTTTAACTTGATATAAGACAGTGTGTGTGTAAGTTATTATATATATATATATATATATATATATATATATATAAGCGGTCCGGTCCGGTCCAAAACTGCTTTTTAAGACCCAAGATCGAGACCGGACCGATTTATTCGGTCCTGTGTAATTTTGGACCACATTGAGACTGCATTCATAAAAACTCGCAAATGTAGGTTCGGTTCGGTTCGATTATTTCGGTCCATTCGGGTTTATTCACACCCCTACTAAGGTGTTGTTAATCGTTCACATATTGGTAATGTCACATAATATAGGAAAATCGTAAAGGTATGGTTTTATGTTTATAATATTTTGACGTCTCAATTATTGGTAATGCTAATATAAATATATCTTAAATTTGAGACATTCATTTACAAGTATTTTGTGATATCATGCCTACAAAACATGGATGTTAGTGTATTCTCGAGGATATACATGTGGAATTTTACAAATTATTTGAGAGTGTTTGGGATGTTAACATGTATTTTGTGTTGCCCGACAACAGTTGAAGATATGTTCATACACATCCATCATTTTGGGTGCACTTAAAAATTTCATGCACTTGTCTCCTTCATACTTTGAACCACGTGTAAAATGCCCTTAAATTGCAGAGACTATGTGAGATAAATCCATTAAAAACTCAAAAGACACCGATGGGTCAATAAAAAATCACATAATAAAATTTGAGTATCATATCTCCAAGAGAGCCTCTTTATACCTTTCTTACTCCCTTTATTCTCATGTTATAGTCGAAAAAAAACCTTTCTCACGTATGTAAACACCCCATTCTCGATCGGTCTTCAGACCATGTATGTGTTTCAAACATCATCTCTTATAAGGGATAAATCTAAAAGGAATCACCATGGAATCAACACACTCCCACCTCCTTTCTATAAATTCAAATGATTGACTTAAGACCCTCTCACTCTCAATCGTGCCTCACTTTAAGTGCCAAAGACATAGCATTTCTTTATTCAAACAATCCACACTATATGAATTAGGCATACCAAACTCATTATCTGTGAAAGTTGTAAATACGAAAGTTATATATATATATATATATATATATATATATGAATTACCTTTCCAACATTGGAAATACTGCATTAATCGAAGTTAAAATCAAAGCCGAAAGTCTCTTGAATTAGACAATTAACACTACAAACACTTTGTGGGCATTTTGGACATATCGAATCTATTTATGTGAGAAATTATGAAGTTTATAAGGTGTATATATTTTAGTTATATAACCAACAATGAAACCCATGCATCAATAGGTATTTTGAGTTGAAACTTATGCTCAAATTATGAAATTACGACCAAAGTGGGATGCTAGCCATGATTTTTGGCCGCGCGCCCGTCCACCCTATTTATTCGCACAATCGTCAATCCTCTTTAGTCGTATCGCCATATATCCTCTTTAGTCATGTTTTTATTTATCCATACAATTAATCAATTTGTTAGGTTGTGCTATAAAAAGCACTCTCTAGTTAAAGAGAAAGGGGAAATGGAATTATAACTTCTCAAATCTTTCTGATTTCTTTAAGAATCACAATATTGCCTTGCTTTAGTTCTCACAATCATTGTTTATCATGAATACTTTAAAGTTACTTTCAGAGTCCAAGAAAAAGTCCCAGGTGTAACTTGTACCCATAAAATAATACTCTCCACAAAACAATATCGTGTGGCCTTTATCAATTCTTTATTTACTAACTCAAAATGTTATGTCAATAGATACTAGTTTGGTGTTACCACGCAACCCAGGATCCTCCAAGAGTCCTAGTGCATATCTTTATATGGGTAGCATGGGTATACAAATAATCTTACAATATCCTCCTTTGTTTATTCCATGATAAAATATAAAAACAAAAAGATTACATATGGATAAAAGCAAAACTATACCACTATGACAATAATGACACAAGCTCGACCAAAGTCATACATCACCATATCAACTTATAATCAATAAGAAACCACTTCAATTTTTGTAACTCGTTAACCCATCATAGACTACAAGATATATCATGATACTTATGTATATAAAATGGCTAACTATATATAATTATGATGTCCAAAAGGTATGTTAGTAAAATCAAGAGACATCTTAATTACTAAAAGTATATCAACGCCTAGACAAGCATGCATTCATGAATATCACATTAATGCATTGCACTTCACCCCGTGAAGTATATATGCTTCCTAAGATATTTTCATTCAAGAGTCCACATTTTAAATCTCCCCCTTAGTGTAATCTTCTCTTTATAATAATTTCTCCCCATATTCTGTCACGGTAATTTACAAAGGAAAGTAATCATTACAAAAAGAATATTAACTCAAGAAATGGGTTTAGTTAAAGTGAGAAAATGAAGTTGACATAAAGAGATAGTAAACATGCATATACTACAAACATACGTGGTTCAATTCATATCCCATATAAAAAAGATAAGACACACTCATGCATACATGATATACTTACAAATATGATAAAAATGGATAGACATGTGAATAACATTAATGTAACCCGACATATGATATATCATATTGCATCAAATTTATAGTTGACGAGGACTACCATAGAGTATCAATAGAAATAATATGATAAACCAACAATTGAGATTTAGGATTACATAGATATGATCAATACAAACCAAATGATCCTAACTAAAAAATCAACAAGTTTAGCAAAAAAACTTCAACAGAATTAACCCAAAAGAAAAGACAACCATTATCACAAGCATCACGACCTCAAACCGAGTAAATCTTCATCGTATGATCTGGCATAATAGATAGTGATAAGGAATCTAATTTTACAGTTGAGACCAGCGATGGTCCTTCTTATTCTACTAAACTCTTGTTCACTAAAGAACACAATTCTTCCTCTGCTAATGTACGAGCCCGATTGGACTCAATAAATTCATTTATATATGGTCATAGAAGATCCATAGTATATCGACAAATATAATCCATTTGTTCTATAGACAAGTAAAACTGAGAAATAGTGGATGATGATTCGGATCCAGATGAGCTATCTCTAGTCCTATGTCTCGGGCGACGTGGTCATGGGCATGCACCGTGAAAGTGTGCACGCCCTTGGGTTTCCATTCTCTTTATTTATTGTCGTTGTTGTTATTGTTATTGTTGTTGATATTGTTGTTCTTCTTCTTATAATAATAATAATAATAATAATAATAATAATAATAATAATAATAATAATAATAATAATAATAATAATAATAATAATAATAATAATAATAATAATAATAATAATAATATTATCATCATCATCATCATCATCATCATCATAATTATTATCTTCTCTAATCATTAACCTCTATCACATCATCATCATTCTCTGGTTATGGTACGGGATTACCACTTTTCCTTTTCCCTTTATGAACATTTCAGTTACTTCACTTGCCATTAACTTCACACACACACACACACACACACACACACACACACATATATATATATATATATAGGAGAAGGCTCACCTACATCATGCTCTATACATCATCCATACATCACACCTATTTCTAAGCCTTAGAAAACTTTATTTTTTAAATTTTTTATTTTTCTCTTGAAATTAGCCTTCTAATTAACCCATGTTAAAAAAATTAGATCAAAATACATATTGTAGCTATTTTTAAAAAATATACAAAAATCTTCTCAAAATACCTTATTTATAAGGGTTTGCGCCAGCAGTTTTTTGTGATTTTTTTAAAAATAGCTGCAAAATGTATTTTGACCTAATTTTTTGAACATGGGTTTATTGGAAGGTTAGTTTCAAGGGAAAAATAAAAAATTTGGAAAAAAAATTCTTAGGACCTAGAGCTAGATGTGATGTATAGTGTAGTGTATACATCATGATGTAGGTGAGCTTTCATTTCTCTCTCTATCTATCTATCTCTCTCTCTCTCTCTCTCTCTCTCTCTCTATATATATATATATATATATATATATATATATATATATATATATATATATATTTCTTGTAAGTAAATCTCTCAAATTTAAGATAGGGTCTCACATGTCCTTTACTCAAAACATGTCTTCTCACGAGGAAAACATATCATTTTCCAAGTTTATCGAAATATCGATTCCAATTTTGAAAACGAAAGTGCAATAGAGGTCCGGGAGTGTTGTATAATGGGTTATAACAAAATATGCTACCTAATATGATCATATGGATGAGGTATTAATGATATGTAAATTTCTCCTGTCCCATTGGTATCCTCACATAATGATACCACAAAGCATTTTTTTGCCAAAACTTCTCCAGTGGCCGTTTACTCATGACCTTCATGAGGGTACCCCTAGCATTTTAGTCTCGAAAGATAGTAGTGTCAAGAGATGATGTTTTATTACATTGCAATATTAACATCCCTTATAGTAGAGTGAAAAGATGTCTTATGTTGGTCATTAAATTTTGTGTTGGCATAGAATTCTCTTACCAAATCAAGAAAAACACTCTTGTTCTCGTGTTCGTGAAAGCATACCTGAAGCCATCCCCTATTATTGAATTATTTGTACATTGTAGACATTATCTTTATAAATATTTTTCTAATAAATCGAACATTAAAATCGAACTTTTCTCGAGCTAAAGTATCTTGCAAAGTGTCGTTGTTGTTTAATCGTCAAAAATCTTATTGGCTCATGTTCAGGGTACATGGAATGAGGACGCTTGGTAGGTGAAGTGATTGTCAGTTTTTGGAACATAATCAAAGAAAAAAGAACATATATACTCCAAATTATATTTAAATTATGTTTAACCCCAAACGAACGAGGAAACTAGTTGAAAAATTGGGCAGAGTTTTAAACTGATTTTTAACATTTGGGAGGTTTTTATGAGTTTAAAAACCAAAGTTAAGTAAATATCTTTGACAAGCAATCACTTTTGGTGATGAAAATCCATCAAATTTTCATAAAACCATCTTCATGTAACTAAAATATCTCAAGAATTGAAATATACTCTACCATTGAAAGTTGTTTGCACAAAATAACAAAAATCCTCAAAAGTTAGTCAACTTAACCTTAAGAGAAGAAATAAGTATGTCTATTGAAGAACAAGTGATTTGGATCTTGAATATCTTGGAATAATAATAAAATAACCCCATTAGAGTCTGGAGGAGTTTTCGGGATGGGGAAAGTGAGTATTCATTGCTACAAAGAGTCTAAAATGAAAGCATTTATTATTTTAATAACTTGATTCGTTGCAACGACAAAACTCTCGTGGGTCGTAAGGGAATTCATTGGTGCGATAATCAACCCATTGATACCAGTGAGATATGATTCACCTTGACATGAGTTATGAGGAGAAGTCAACTTCTATCTTGGATGATAGGAAGAATACCCTTCAATGCAAGGTTATTCCTTTAGTGCCTGTCCAGTAGGGCACCACAATGTGACGAAGTTGACATAGGAGAGGGAGTATGATATGTTAGATATATCCATAATGTAACAGATGGTATCAGAGCAGGGTCTTATGTCTCGTAGGTTATGAGTCCGTTTAGCTTCCGCACTGCCGATCTTCGATTTCCTTTGATTGATTCATACTCTTTAAGGTAGAGGGTCTAGCATACGTGTTAGATGTGTTTCTTGGAGATGTGAAGTTTTGAGTTAAGGACGTTGTAGGCATTGAGTTTAGAATTAGTAAGCTTGATGTGAGGATCCTTAAAATGGATTTTGGAGACGATAATTATTTTGGAGATTTTAGTACAGATGTTAGGTATCGTACACATTGATTTTTGGTGTTGAGATTTAATTTGAGGACGTTAGCATTTTGATGACTTTCGGAGATGGGATCGAGTGGGGGATTTGTGAGAGCGTGTGGTACGCCGTTATTTTCATAGTTATGCGTATGCATATAGGCAATATATATTATTTTGTTATTCGTGGGGAAGTGCGCGTAGGATTGGGTGTATGGGCGCCCAATTATGGTATTCTACGGGTAGGCATATATGAGCCTTATTTTCTTTTTGCAAGATTTACGTGTTGATGTGTATGCTTTGTCTAATTTCGAGGACGAAATTCTTTGCTAGTGGGGAAGTATGTAACACCCCGTGTTTTTATTTATTATTTTAATTAATTAATTAGAATTTTCAGAAAAAATAAAATTTTGAATTTAATAATTTTTATTGGCTAAATATGTTGGTTATAATTTTAGAAGAATAGAACTTCAAACGAAATTGTAATCGGAATTAAAATGGAGTTTTAATTGCATTTTTATTATATAGAATAGTCCTCAAAACATAAAACTCTCTAAGAGTCCTCGGAGCATAAAACTCTCTAAAAAATATTTAAAAATATTGAACGGTCTGATCGAGCTAAATTTTTTTGTAGCTTTCTCTCGTATTCAGCTAATTCTTTGTAAAATTTCATCTAATTCCAACGGTCCGATCGTCCGGAATAAATTTTTTAGTGTTTGTATCTTATTAGAGTTCTATTAGGATTAGGTTTCCTAATGACTATATAATGACTCTAATTCGTGGGGGGACTTCTCATAATCACTTTTTCTCAAGTTTTTCACCAAAGAACACTTCTAAAAATATTTCCTCTCAACCATAATCATCAACCTCCAACATAATCAAGGTTTTGTCGCCAGATTTGAAGGCTTATTTGGGGTTTAATCAAGATTGGTCCAAGAACATTTCTTTGCTAATTTTTCGAGAGGAATCCAGATTTCTAATTATATTTTCAACACAACCTTCACAGGCATGAATACTCTATTCTTTTCCTTTATTATTATGCGTTTTAAGTGTCGCCTAAACATTTAATTACACGTTTTCTTAAAAATAATTAGTAATTTAATTAGATAAAGTGGATACTAATTATGGGGCTATTTTTATAAAATCTTTTAATCTGAATAATATTCATAACCCTTTGGGTATGTAGGATTCATGAGTGATTTTGGGTTTTATTGGTGTAGGTTGCATGTAGAAAAACCCTAGCTTTAAAACAATTGACTTTTGGGTGCGTATAACTCATGTAATACATGTAGAGAAAATAAATTTTGGTTTTTGATGTATATATGATGAAAACTTTGTATATTTAATTTAAAATAATTAAATGAGATTATTTGGGTATTGTTGACGTTGTGATAATTAAATCAAAGATTTAATTGAATTGGACAATGATGCGCAGTTTTATACGTTGACTAATTATTCTTGTTGGGATGACTTGTTGGTATTATTAAATATCATTGTGACGACGAGTTGTTGGGTATTATTGCTCTCCCTATATTTTAGAATGCCTTCTAGGAATGGACTAGTAAGGAAAAATTATCACGGTTTTATTGACTTAGGGGTGGGATGATTTTTATTACTTTATCGTCGTTACGCTAGTCTAGGTATGAGACTAGGTTATGATTTATGTTAGAAAATCCTCCTATACATAGGTTAGGACGTACTGATAACTTGGGGACCCTTAGGTATGGGACTAAGGGGTATTTTGAGGATCTCACATCGATTAAAGGGTGGGGTGTTTATAAATTGTGAATTGAGAAATTGAGAACTAATACCTAAGATAATAAGACGGGTATTAAAATATATTGGCGACATAATCAGAGAGGGCCGACAGTTTAAACGGGCCAGCCGGCGTTTTATGTCGTGTCGTGTGTGGAACCTTGTCAATCAGCGAGGGCCGACAGTTTAAACGGCCCAGCCGGCGTTTTGACAAGGGGATGTGTATTTTGGTGGAGAAATCACCCGAGGCAGGAGGACTGTCATAATAAAATGAGATTATAATAAAAGCTGGTTAATTTAATTAAATCAACATCGTGGGACTTGGGAATTTAAAATCATATTGGTGTGCCTTTATAAATGGGATTTTTACGGGTAGTTAGTGGTTTATATTTATCGTGTTTAAATTAGTCCGTTTAATTTAAAATATTCTATTGTGATATTTATTGCGTATAATGCTATTGTCTGGATTCAAGGATCCTATTTGAGGGGAATAGTGTGCATTCTTTCTCGGGGCTTTGGCTCTGACCCATGCGTTGACTAATCTTTTTCAGGATTAGAATTGGAGAAGTTGCATAAGATTTTTGGAGATTATCATTTGGAGGTGCAGCTCAAGCGGATTTACTTTGTTGTTTTGTTTTAGCTTAGACTTTCCTTTCAGTCGTATTTCATTATGAGACTCAGTTAAGAGAATTATTGGGTCATTCGGTTCCAAAGTTGTTTATGGGATTTATTTCAGTTATTCGGAGATGGATCTTTATTCAGATTTTTAATCAATCATTATTGGAGATTGGATTTTCGAAGTTAGCATGTGATCGATCTTTTATCGCTTAGTTGTTTATGATCATTTGAGGTTGATTCAATTATTTATCTTATGGACTGATTTATTTATGTCTCATATCTGTCTCATGCTAAGAATGGTATTTTATTTACTCACGCCCGACTTAGTTTTGGTGGCGGCCGACGCCAGAATTAGGCGGGGTGTGACACATAACTCTTTTAGTTATCTACGTATCGAATTGGTTTCCACATATTTACATTTGCCATCAAAGTGGTATCCCAAATCATTCCATGAAGTACCTCTTGGAGAAACCCACCTTATCGAGATGTATGTCCCGATGGTTACTTTTACTAGTTGAACTCAACATTGTCTATGTCACAAAAAGGACATCAAAGGAAGAGCCATCTTTAACTACTTAGAAAATCACCCCATGGAAGAATTTGATGTATAAATCACAAAATTTATCAATGAATAAATTCTATGCAATATTTGTGAATAGCTTTGGTGGTAATTTTTGTAACGGAGCCACCAATAAAAGGGATATGGCATTTGGATACTGTTAGCTTCACCCGATGATTCGAATAATCCCATCGCTAGTAAGCTAATATTCCTTTGCACTAATAACATGATTGAATATAAGTCATGCGTGATTGATCTCAAAATTTCTTTCGAAAGGGGAATTACATATCTGAAAGTGATAGAGACTCAATTTTCATTATAGGATAGGTTCTCTGAAAATGGAAAGTCAAAAGATGAAAATCTCCTACCTTTCCTAGCTCACCTCGGGGAACTATCCTTAGAAGTAAAAGACATAACTTTCCAGTTCCTCTCCCATTCCACATATAGCATCACCCTTGTATGTTCAGAAACGGTCCAAGATAACCCACTGCTACCGCATAGACCTCATCATCGAGGAATACCCAGAAAAAGTTGGACTCTAGTAATATGATATTTAGTGCATTCTTAAATATTTTCGATACCTTTAAGGGGCTAACGAGAAATATCACATAACCCTTTGTTAACTCATATCTTAGTACACCATTTTTTATCAAACCGCATTTTAGAGAAAATTTTGATGGCACCTACTTATAGTGCATAGCAGGGGATGCCATTGAAGTGATCATGCGAAAAATTCAGAGTGGGGAATGCATACTCAACATGAACGATCACATGTTTTCCAAGAAGATCATTCGACAAGGGTAGTATTGGACCACTATGGTCAATGACTATGAAGCATATGTTCAAATATGTCTCAAACGTGCCTCCCCGAGAGTTATATAACATTTTTCATGGAATTTTTAACTCGGATGCATAAACGTCATTGGGAAAGTCAGTCCCAACTCATCTAATGGGCATAAATTCCTTTTGGTCATTATTGATTACTTCACCAAATGGATCAACGTCGAGTCTACGTCGTGTTCAAAGCTTAAAAAATATCCAAACTCATTCGAAAAACTATCATCTGCTGCTATGAGGTCCCTCATGAGTTTGTGTCTAAAAATAGTCTCCATTTCAAGGTAAAAGTCATACAAGTGGTTGAGGAATATGAAATTCAGAAGCACAAGTCCTCACCATACATACCACAAATAGATGGGCTTGTTGAAGTTGAAAATAAAGCTTCAATTTCATAATTAAGAACATGACCGAGAGTTATCAAGATTGGGATGGAAAAATCCCTTATGCCCTCTAGGGCTACCACACATCCATCATAATGCCCACTGAGACTACCCCATATTTCCTAGTTAACAACATGTGAGTTGTCCTACCCGTTAAGCTCAAGATACTTTCCCAATGAGTCATGCTTGAGAGCCAAGTGAGAGAAGTATATTCGCACCGAAACATCTAAGAGGAGTTAACAGTCTTGGATGAGAAGACACTAAGATCACTATACCGCGTATAAGGGTATAATCGTCGCATCACATGATCATTCAATAAGAAAGTTAAAGATTGTGGTGCGCGAGAAGGCGACCTCACCTTCAAAGAAATTTTAGAGACCATCAGGGACCCTCAAGAAAAATTCAAGCCCAACTAGAGAGGGTTATACCTTATGAAGAAGATCTTATGAGGCGATGCATTTATACTAATTGACCTTAGCGAGGAAGAGACGATAGACACCCTAGACTATCTCAAAAACTTGTATCTTTGATTTTATTCTTATTGATCTATTCATTTCTCACATTTCTTCTATTCTAAAAAACTTCTTTTCCCCATCCGTAAGAACTACATGGGACCTTGTCTTCTTAAAACTATTTACTAAAAAAAACCTTTTAATTCCCATAGAGGTACATATGCAACCCGTAAAGTAACTTTGGGTAGGGTCCTTTATTTTTCATTAAATGATCTTCTTTTCTCTCATCAAGAGGCAAAGATCTTTATCATCATTTTAAAATGAACAAAAGTATAATGTATGCATTAATGATTAGTATAGATAAGTCCAATATAAATGAATCTTTCATAAAGGCACATAAAAAATATGCGCAAAATTAATATTTATTTCATAAAGACATAATTTATTCAAACTAAAAGTGGAACATGAAAAACATGAATTCCCTCTATTACAAAACCCAAACCAACACGAAACCTAAACAAACACAAAACCTATACTAACAACAATCCAACATAAACACCAAAACCTACATCAAAATTTAACCGACACCAAGCCAAACCTAAAACCATATTGGCCAAGACATAACCATTTCGCACAACATAAACTCTCACTAGATACCCATGCTAAGATTTAGAAGGACTAGCCACATCATCATCACTAACATCATTCTCCTCTTCCCCCCCCCCCCCCCCCCCCCGTAATTTCCATTATAGGTCCATACCCGCACATGCTTGATGCCACGTTACATTTTGAAAATATTTATAGGATCCACCGCACCACCTTTAACTATATTAACCATAATGAGCAACTATTGACCAGATTCATCTGCATATACCTTAAAAACATAAAAGGGTGTATATCCATCTGGAACCTCTCTACAAGCCATACATACATCATCACATGACTTCCTCACAAAAAATGTAGAAGGATTTGCCTTCAATTTATCAAGATTGTTTTGGTTCTCAGCTAGAATGGTAGCCAAAAAGTTGCAATGACACCTTATCCATAAAACTATGGTGCAAACCTGGGTGTCCAAACCCATACCAGCTGTCACTCGAAAATAAATTGCCAGGTAAACACAGAGAAATAACTCCACTATACCCTAGAATTTCGGCATCTTGGTAATGTACTGACTTGGACACTAATATAAGTCAATTCCTCCATGCACCATGAGTCGTGCAAATGAAGATGAAGTATGAAACATATGAACGACTACATCCTGCAGAGATCAGTAAAAATTTGGCATGGTTTTTGGAATATGAATGTGTAGACGCAACATGGAAGAAAACTCTTCATAGGTCAGACAAACCACATACAACTCAAAGTGGAAATTCTGGTCCTTCAGATACCAATATTATAAGGCCACCTCCAAAATCCCCCGCTTATTCTGACGTTTGTGCAACAAAATGACCGGACGTAATATTAAAGATGCAAAATCAACTTCATACAAATGCATGTCCTCCAAACGGTTGAGATAAGAAGAATACCCACAGTAAAAGGAAAAATAATTTGAAGAAAATACTTTAAAGTAAAAGAAAATAAATGGAAGGATAATGGTGATATTATAAGACAATGTTTGTCCCCTTTATAGTAAAAAATGCCCCATAAAGTGATAAAGAAGCTTAGATATAGAAGCCACTCATGAAATGACTGTACCATCACAACATCAAGAGAATACAAAAGGCTAAAAACCATGTACATGGTACTAGCATGCCGATAGATAGGTTAAAGGCATGTCGATCAGCACCCCTATTTAGGATTTTTACTTTTCCTTTTTATCTCATTCTTAATCAAAATGAACCCCAATAAATGATTTCCACCATAAAAATATCCCTGTTGTTTTTCGTTTATCCTAATAAAAAAATTTCAAATAAACCACATATTTGTTAAAATTTCATAAAACCCTCAGTGGAAAACTAGAACTGCATGTAAAATAATTTACTTAATCGAGATAATCAATTAAAAATTTTCCATTATGTGTATTTATTGATTTGAATTTCATGTATATTAAAGAAAAGAGAAAATAACAAAAAAAGAAAGCCAAATTATCGGGATATAACCCAAATTTTCCTCCTAAGCCAACATACACCATCCATTATTTCCCACAGAAAAAATACTTCTTGTGATTTCCAGAGGTGAGTCATTCATCCCAGGATTTGGAAGAGAAAGGGATGCAATCATCACAAATGATGGATGCCGTGCAAGCATGAGTCAACATCCGGATATGCTTGGCCACTGAAGCCATCCATTCATGATAATATTTCCCTTAAGATATTCATACTGATATAATATGACATGAAAGAAACAAAAGGTATTAAAGAAATATAGCATAGAGATGAACTCAAAATTCATAAAATCAATAAGAGGGTTGAACATAATTACCCCTATATGGCCATCCTCTATCGGCTAAGGGGTAAATTCTTACAAATCTTCATATGGGAAATGGGGGATATCCAATATATCCTTCTAAAACATCCGTAGAAATTGGGATGCCATCCCATACTCACAAAGTGGAGGAGGATTAACTGCTTTGGTACCACTACCGAAAGTCTGACTTGGTGATCTAGGAACCCCGTTACCTCCCGCCTAAACCTCGAAGACGACTCTTTATCCATATCATATGTTTAAAAGGGAATCAATCAACTCTCTATTAAATCTATATAGTCGTACATCAGTACCGTGTCTATATACGTAAAGTGGCCCTCTCATATCATAGACACTGCTTGCGCCTCATTTGGTAACCTCGGATTTGAGGACCCATTGATGGAACCTCCCAATCTCCTACCACCATCTTCCTTATCATCCTATACCCAAGTACTAGCCATACCAAAATTCATACGACAATAATCAACGCATCTGTGTATGAATGTCAGTGACCCCCATGTCCTTTATCACCTCAAGACAAGGGAATAACAAAAAAAGATAATATATAAAAATAATAATAACTGTTGTGGCCATCCCTTTTTTCCTTTCCTTTCTAGGGGAGAAAGGAGGTGATGGTCTCGCTCCCTTTCTCTAAGGAGCGCTTCGGCCGTCATCGATGCACTGTAAAGAGATGGAGTCGCCAGCCTATTTTGTATAAAACAGGTAAAAGAAATGTTACCGCCTCGAGAGAACGGCATCAAAGACTAACTGATGCTTACAAAACCAATAGTTCAGAGGTTCGGGGCTAAGTTACGAAATCGAAAGGTGTTAGGAACCCATCCTGCCCTTTCGGTCTCTCATGGGCGTGTATTACTATTTTCCTTAATTTTTTTCGTAAAATCTCTCTGCGTGTATATATAGATAGAGATCGAAATATCTCGACTCATATCATGGATAAGATAGAGTGAGGTCATTTATAGGAATGTCCCAAAATAATATTCAGAAAATGCGATGTATGCGTTTATCGAGATATTGATCGTTATGATGAAACGATAATATTTGTTAGATAAGAAGCGCAAGTATTAATAACAAGTGTGGTATATATGAGTAATAGAAGGAAAGGGGTGAAAATATGAAAATGGGAAATTAGGACTCGAGTCTCGAGATTTCTCCCGAGACGCCTACATAGTCTATAAAGCATCAAAGTCCACGTAGTTCGCATGCGACATAAGGGTGGGGTTTATCCCATAGATTCAAACAGGAATTTATTATATGTCTACAGTGTATGTGTAGAAAAGTTATTTTAGTTATGAGAAAATGTGGTGAATACTCCCATTGGAATTTATAGGCATAACCCTATTTTCTTTGTTTTGTTTTTTTATAGAAAATAAATTATGTGCAATATAACTAATAAAAAGGTATATTAATGAAGATGATCTAAAGAAGTAAAATATTAAAGTAAGGAATAAAGTAATCTAATGCAAAATTTAGAGAATTTAGAAAGTGAAGGATTGGAGTTTCTTTGGAGATCTTGAGCTTAACCTTTATCTTTGATGATCCTTCTTGAAAGTTGGGATGAATGTTCGATGAAAGAAGTAATTTTTGCTAAATTGGGTATGAGAATGATGGGAATGAAAGGTGGAAAGGAATTTCACAAGGAAACTTCACTGATTGCAGGAGAATGATGCTGAGATCACTGAATTGACGGATATGAGGTTTGTTGAGAGTGAGTTCATGCCCTCTATATATAGGGTCAGGGGAATGACAATCTTCATATCCTTAGCCCTGCCAATTGGCAGGTAATCCTAGATACACCGTCGATAGGCAGGGAAATGGACCTCCCATTCGGTAGTCTCGTGCAAATTATTTTGGAAAAACGGTCGTAAAACGCAATCCGTAGATCCAAATTGCGCACGGGGCCTACCGTTAGAACGATAATTCAGAGACCTTCAAGAGTCCTTTGGTCCTCTCCCGGCCCAGACTTTGGGTCAAACGGGGCTCAAAACTGCTCATCGGTCCTTTAGACAGGAGATCGTTGGACGGTAATGGATCGTTCGTCAAAATCGTAAGTCAGAATCGCGCATGGGATGGACCGTTGGAAAGTTTATGCGAGGTACTATGACATTCCAAAGATATTCATTCAATTTGGGGAGTTGACTTTGGTTAAACGGGGCTCGAAAATTCCCAGTGACCTGTCAGAGTAAAACAGGTCATTCACCCGTACCATAAGACTGATTCGTGTATGGGACGGATCGTTGGAAAGGGTATTTAGTGACCTTTAAATATTAATTCAGCCTCATTCGAGCTAAAGAGTTGACTTTTGTCAAACGGAGTCCGGGAGTGCCCAGTAACCTCCGAATCAATTTTTGAGGGAAAATGGGTTGTTCGTCCGAATGATTATGCTGTTTAGTGCACGGGATAGACTGTTGAAAAGGGGTTTCAGTGCCCTTTTAGGAAATAATGAGATTTCACTCTGACTATAAAGTTGATTGAGGTCTAATTGGAGCCCGAGAGCCGGATTGGTTTTCAATAGTAAAATAGTTTGTTCGTCTGAACTGTTATGAAGACTTGTGCACGGGGTAGACCGTTAGAAGGTTATTCAGAGCCCTTCGAGGATTCATTGAACCTTCGCTCTAATGATAGAGTTGATCGAAGTTAAACGAGGCTCAAGAGCACCCGATGGCCTCTAGATCGGTACTCGGGGTATTCCCTAGGTTTTGTAATGAAATGGCAATGTGACAGGGACCTAAGGAGAGACTTAGGGGGATATAAAATGTGGTGTCTATAGAGACCCTCGACGGGTGAGCTTTGAACATGTGAAAGACGTCGAATAGACACCACATGATGTTTTAGGAAGAAAGTCAATTTCGAGGACCTAAAGGAACGAGGATGATCGATTCAGTGGGTCGAGGTCGATTCTGAGGATCTTAAGTGGGAGCAATTAATTTTGCGGGTCAAGGTAAATTCTGAGGACTTTAAGTGGGACTGACTAATTTTGCGGGTCGAAGTCAATTCTAAGGACCTTAAATAAGAGCGACCAATTCTGTAGGTTGAAGTCAATTTTGACGACCTTAAGTTTAAAGTGATTAATTTTATGGGCCGAGGTCAATTCAGAGGACCTTAACTTTGAAGTGACCAATTATGTGGGTCGAGGTTAATTATGAGGACCTTAAGTGGGAGCGACCAATTTTATGGGTCGAGGTCAATTCTGAGGACCTTAAGTTGGGGGCGACCAATTATGCAGGACGAGGTCAATTCTGAGGACCTTAAGTAGGTAACAACCAATTCACGGGTTGAGATCAATTTTGAGGACCTTGAGTTTGAAATGACCAAATCTACGGGTCGAGGTCAATTATGAGGACCTTAAGTGGGAGCGACCAATTTTATGGGTCGAGGTTAATTCTGAGGACCTTAAGTTGGGGGTGACTAATTCGGCAGGCCGAGATCAATTTTGAGGACCTTAAGTAGGGAACAACATATTCTAAGGGTCGAGGTCAATTCTGAGGACCTTAAGCAGGGATTGACCAATTCTGTGAGTACAGGTCAATTCTGAAGACCTTAAGTAGAAGCGACCGATTCTAAGGGTCGAGGTCAATTCTGAGGACTTTAGGTAAGAGCTACCAATTCTACGGGTTGAAGCCGATTCTGAGGGCTTAAGTTGTGGCGACCAATTCTGCGAGTCGAAGCTAATTCTGAGGGCTTTAAGTAGAGTGCGACCAATTCTGAGGGCCGAAGCCAATGCTGAGGGCCTTCAATGGGATAGTGAGGAATAGCTCTCCTGGGGAATTTCTGTTTGAGACTACATTGGGTAGGAGATACTAATCCAAGGACTAGATGTATCCCCTCTGAGGGGAGCTTTTTGATTTCTGTTGTGTTCCTTGGAGGCGTTGCTGGAGAGATATTCAATTTAAAGTTCCACCGGGGAAGTTTGATTTGAGAATTTTGCTGGGGAAATAACTCTGGGACTCCATTAAGGAAATGTGTGGTTAGGGGAAAAAATTCGGTTTGGGTATTTGAGAGCTTGAAAATGATTTTCTTGGCAAATGAATGTTTTAAGTTTATTTGGTAATTTTAGGAATTTTTTGGGAAATTTTTAGGATTTTTAGGTTTGTACGAAATTTCAAGGAGGTGCCGAGCAACAGGGTGTAGGGGTGCAAAATGGCAGTGGCACGGTGTTTTGGACTACCTCGAGCAGGTGAAGGGATGGTGTTGATTGGTATGTGGTCAGGGATCGGCATGCCCCTTAGCCTTTCATAAAAAAGGGCAAGATTTCTTCATTTTGCATAGCTCTCAGATCTTCTATCTTCCGCCTTTCTTTTCTACGAATTGTTCAAGCATTATTCCTCCTTCAAGACTGGGAAATGGCAGATTTTTCAAGCAGTGCGATCCATATGGAGTGGTTGAGTGCTTATGACTGGTCTAATTTGGAGTGGTGGGACAGGGTGTCCCTAGTGCTCGGTAATGAGAATACCTTTGACTTATTTGATCTGGTTGCTAACGAGAGGACTCTTTCACGTGAGCCTGCGCACCATTGATCATCAAGGGTAGTGAACCCTAGTGATTATGTAACTATTAATGACCTTTGGTATTCTCTTTGTGTATTTCCTTATTTTTTTAAATTTTGGTAAGTTTTTTTCTTTCTGTTTTGACAGACTGATATATCTGCATCGCGCCTGGGTTCTCGGGGGATGACAAGGTTCAAGAGTGTATGGGAGCACCTTCCTCCGACGGTTTGTTGGGTGGTTTCATCAGCTGGTTTTGATAGTTTGGTGACTGCATTTAATAATATGCCCCGTTCGACGATTGTTCTCTGTTCTTTGGGAGAGATGTGGTGGGATATTACCCACACTATGCATTTTAGTTTTGGGGAGATGACATTGAATTCCATCGATATGCAGCAGCTACTAGGGATTGGTTGTGAGTGGACCCAGATAGAGGTGGATCGTTCACTGAGGGTGACGTCGGTGGCTGTGGAGGCGACATTGGGTAATATGGGCCACATAATCTCAGGGGACTCGATCCACATTTTTACTTTCCGAAAGGCACTTTTAAGTCGGAAGATCAATGAGACAGATGAGATGCAGGTTCGACAGATGGCCCGTTTATTTATTCTTTTATTATTGGGAGGGTTTTTGGTGGCGAATAGTGGTGACATCGTCCACTTGTGGTTTTTGCCATTCTTGAGGGTGTTCTCAGATGTCCCTCGCTTTTATTGGGGGAGCCTTACTTTGGTGACCCTTTATTCATCTTTGAATACATTCAGTTGGTGCTGTCGGCAGACTTTTACTGGCGCCACGTACCTTTTAGAGGTATTTTTCTTTTGGCATTTTCCTTTACGCATTTCCTTTTATTTCTCTTTTTGCTGATAGCTGGAGTTTGTCCTTTACAGACGTGGTTTTATGAGGTGATTGGGCTCAATGCCAATTTAATAGGTTTTAAGGATGAGTCGGTTAGGGGTTTCTGCCATATGTATAGGTGACAAAAGTCTAATCGGCACTCGAGGTAGTCTCTCTCATTGCTAGTGGTATGTCAGGTCTTGAATGGCCTGACGAGCGATCGGGTAAATTCTTCTTTCTTGTTAAGACCACTTTTCTTCGATGTCCTCTTTTTAGGTATTTATTTTTGGCTGGTAATCTTGTAGGTGACCTTCTATCCCCAGGGAATGGCCATTTAACACATGAGGGTGATCGGGGGGAACATGTAGCCGCGTCGACTGCTGGTGCATGATTTCGGCTACTTATGGTATTTAGGGGAGATAGTAGTCTGACAGGTGGTGGAGAACGAAGTAATGGTTCCATTTGCTTCTTCATAGGAGAGTATAGATCGGGTAGTGGGGGTTCTTCAGTTCGTCGCTGGGGAAAGTGCGCACGCCGCCGAGATGGGGGATCATAGAGAGAGAGAGAGAGAGAGAGAATGTTTTTGGGGGGGTTTCGGGCTGAGTCCCGTTGTTTTTCTTCTTTTTTATTTTTCTGCAGAAGAAATGTAATGACATCAATATATATGGAATGTAATGGGATTTTATTTATCTTTGCTTAGATGACTTAATTTACATGCACTTTTTACTTTGCTACTGACCGTAACAAGGATTAAAATGACTTTAAGCTGAAATTTATTTTGAGAAAGGATAAGTAAGAAACATAGGAAGATTTGGCTTGATTCAAAAATAAAATTTATTTTATTGAGTTTTGTATTTTGACAAAGAAGTAAAAAGTGATTTTTCTAAAAATAGGGGGGATGTTGATCGTCATACCCCTTGTCCTGCGTATCGAGAGGTCAGCCCAGTCCAATCGCCCCAAGGCTTGATTGCACTTTCTTCAAATACTTTGTCCTTGATGGGATAGAGTTTTCATCTGGATTTTGTAAGGCCTTTGTATTTAGCCAAGTTTTTCAAGTATAAACAGGGGTAAGGTGGAGTGTTTTCTTCAACCATCCAAATTTCCTTTCTTTTGTCTTACTTCTTGTCTATCATTTCCAAACATGTCTCTTCTCAAAAGCATTGAATTCACCTCTTACCTAAAAAATTTAGAGGTTACGTACTCGTATAATGTAGACTATGATGACTTCAACATGCGTCGGATTTCCTTATGGCTTAATCGACCTATTGAATGGAATATGTTGATGGCGATGGTTCAATCTGGTACCCCGAAGATCATGTTTTTCATTTTGTCTTGGACGAAGTCTGGCCGACTTATGAGGAGTTTTCCGCTATACTGGGGGTGAATCCCAGTGTTGCGACGACCATACCTAAATTCTCTCAAACTCCTCGAGAGCTATTAGCAGGACTTCTTTATATTTTCCCTCGGCGGCTCGTTCATTGGTTACGGGAGGAATGATCTCTCTCCCAGTTGTGTTGTATTCCATGCGTTTGCAGGATATTGGTGATGCGGGCTATACCGGGGCCGTTATCCTTGGCTTAACTTCAAAGTTACTATCGATTATTGGGGACCTACTGGTGGACCCTTAACTTGCTGCCAATACTGAGTGGATGTCATATCATCACAATCCTATGGTGGTGATATTGGCAGAGACCTTGAATGGTCTAGATGCTTAGCGATAAGGCCATTCTGATTTTTTGAGGGGTAGCCTTGTCATGCTATTCACATGGCTGTTTGAGATATTTCGCTTAGCGGTTCCTCCTGGATATCCCTTGGCAGTTGTGCTGAATTTCTTCACTCCCTATTTTATCAGCTTTATCTTGAATATCGAGAGATAGGAGAACTGGTTAATGGAGCATGGGGCTCAATGCCTGCGATGGTCAGTACCCTAGTAGGGGGAGTTGCAGCCTATTCTGAAAAAGGGGAAATATCAGTATGTTCAATTGGTTAGCCTCTGACAGACCTCTTTCTATTTTCCTTGGTGGCTCCTGGTTCAATTTGGATGGAAATAAATCATGCCACCTCGGACACTAGACTTTTTCTTGTGGAGGTTTTGGCGGATGACATGTGCATGCGCCTGGGCTCTTTGTGTGAGATTCATCTTCCATGGATCCTTCCTTCCTAATCTATTGGCAAAGTTTGGCATGTTTATAGAGACTACATGAAATGGTTGTAAAGGAAGGTAGTGGCTGAGGGACCGGACAGAGATGGTTTGACATATTTGACACCATGGAGGGAGGTGTTGTACTTTTCCCTAGGCTGGTCTACGCTTACCATTTCATGGAGCCTCTTCGGCATTATATTAAGGGAGGGAAAGTTTGGGGGCCACAAGATATAGATGATGTATGGAGTTGGGTCCTCTGGTAGCTACGGGTAGGATTTTCTAGGGAGTTTTATTTTGTGAAGCTTTGTATGGTGTTGTGTTTGGTTATGTGTTTAGTTTATTTTTAGGAGGGGTTTGGTTAGCGGAGGAAGTTATTTGACTCCCTACGCTGATACTTCATGTAATTTGTATTAAGATTTCTTAAAATGGAATAAAAATATTTTTGATCATCTAGTTGTGCCTCTTGATGAGTTTTACATTTGAATTATCTATACTAATCGCTAAGGCATACATAATCCTTTTGTTCATGTAAATGATAAAATGAACTATCGTTCTCGGAGGTAAGAAAAGAATAGCTTTTTATGAAAAGGAAGGGGATCATGCCCATGTAAAGCGTATGACCTGCCTACGTACCTCTGAGGGTTTTACAAAAATATTGAATTTCATTTTTTGAAAGCAAAAGGTTTTTAGAGGATCAGGCCCCACATAGTTCTAAGTATAGGGAAACGAAGATTTTTTTAATAATAAAAGGGAGATGAGAGAAGTCGTAGCACAACAAGATTTCAGACTAAGGGTAGAACTTTTTATGATGGTCCAGGTTGACTGAACGCGCTATCTCTTTTCCATCAAGGTCAGTGAGCATAGTGGTGCCACCGAACTGGATCTTGTTCATGATGTAGGGCTAATCCAATTTGGCTTAAATTTCCCTTTAGAGTCTCAGACGGGTTCTGCGATTTCTTTAAGGGCTAAATCCCCTTCTCGGATACCACGGTCCTTAACTCTTTTGTTGAATGATCGCAGTATTCGACGATGGTACCCTTGTGTATGATACATAACTTTTAGCCTCCTTTCGTCCAAGAGTGATAACTAGTTAATTCGGCTTTGATTCCAGTATTCTTTGCTGACTTTGCTTTCAAGCATGACGCGTAATGAGGGAATTTCAAGTTCAACGGGTAGGACTGCTATCATGTCGTATACCAGAGTGTAAGGGCTATCCCCAGTATATGCTCGAACATAAGAGTGGTAGCCCCAGAGGGCGTAAGTTATTCGATCGGCCCAATCTTAACAACTCTCAGTCATCTTGCTGATGTTGCTTTGAGGTTCTTATTGGCGGCTTTAACTGCACCGTTGGTTTGCGATCGGTAGGGAGAAGATTTGTGCCTCTGGATCCTATACTCTTCGACCAATTCTATGACTTCTCCCTCGAAATGTAACCCCTTGTCTGACACTAGCTCATAGGGTACACCGTATTGGCAGATGATATTATTCTGGATGAACTTGGCGACCTTTTTGGCATTTAGCACTGTATATGACTCAACTTCGACCCATTTGGTGAAATATTCGATGGTAACCAAGGAGAATTTAATGCCCATTAGAGGATTTAGGTGTAAATTTCCCTATGATATCGATGCCTCATGTAAAGAACGACCAAGGAGAAGTCATATTGTATAGTTCCCTTGGATTCAAGTATTGGAGATTGGAAATTATTGGCATCTAAGGCATCTCTTGACATAGGTGATGCAATCCTGAACCGTGGTAGTCCAATAATAACCCTATTGGATAATCTTCTTCGCGAGTATATGGCCATTCATGTCGGATCCCCATTCCCCGCTGTGGATCTTCTGCATCATATCCTCAAAATCAGCCCTTGTGATGCAGTGTAGGGGGTCCATCGAAGTTTCTTTTGAACAGTGCTTTATTGCAGACAATGTACGAGGTGTCCAGTTTGTGGAGGGGCTCGATCTTTTTTATTAAAATTTTGGGGGTACCTATCGTGATTGAGGAGGCACTAAATATCATCTTCTAAGGACCCGACTGAAGATGAGGGAATAATCTTCGTAGACATCCAGGCATTTCATTCCTTTCTTGAGTGTGACTTTTAGGCCTACTGTGCACACCTCGTATTCGGTCATGTTGTTGGTGCAGGAAAAATCTAGCTTGATGGCAATGGGAGTATGAGAGTCATCTGGGGCAATTAGGAGTATCCCAATGCCATATCCTTTCTCGTTGGCTGCGCTATCAAAGAACATTTGCCACCGAAGGTCTTCTTGGGAGGTGCAAAGGATATTTTCATCCGAGAATTCGAAAATCCAAACATCGAATCCTTCCATAGGGTAGTCAGCGAGGTAATCAGAGATAGATCTTCCTTTTATGGCTTTTTACGTGACATACACGATATCGAATTCGACTAAGAGCATCAATCATCGGGCCATTCGGCTAGACAAAATAGGTTTCTCGAGTAGGTATTTGATAAGATCCATTTGGGATACAAGTCTGATGAGAAAAGCGAGCATGCAGCGTCATAATTTTTGAGTGACCCAGACAAGGGCGACACATGCCTTCTCTAAGGAGGTGTAGTTGACTTCGTACCCGACCAATTTGTGACTAGCATAATATATGACCCTTTTTATGGAATTCTTCAAGGTATTAGGCTAGTAAATCCCTAGTCACGGTGTCTGTTTTCGTCAAGTATAGGATTAGAGGGAAACCAGACTGTGGTGGAATGAATACCGGAGGTCGGATTAGATATTGCTTATTTCGGTCCAAGGCTTCCTGACAAGCTTTGTTCCAGATTTTGGTGGAATCATTTTAAATGAGTTTAAATATGGGTTCAAAAATGGACATCAAGTGGCTGATGAACTGTCTGATATATTATAATTTTCTAAGGAATACCCGGACTTCCTTCTCCATTTGGAGTGGTGGCATTTCGAGTATAGATTTCAGTTTGGCAGGGTCTGCTTCAATTCCCCTTTTGCTAACCATGAATCCCAAAAGCTTTCCTTTAATGATGCCAAAGACACATTTTTGTGGGTTAAGTCTCATCTGGTATCTTCGTAGTCGTTCAAAGAATTTCCAAGAGAGGGAAGATGCCATTCCCGAGTCTTAGACTTGATAATAATATCATGTATGTAGATCTTAACTTCTTTGTGTATCAAGTCATGTAAAATGGTTGTGGCAGCCCTCTGGTAGGTAACCCTGCATTTTTTAGTCCAAATGGCATAACGGTGTAGCAAAGGTTCCCCAAGGGGTGATGAATGTGGTTTTTTCTTGATGATCAGGGAGCATCCTAATCTAATTGTATCCGACAAATCCATCGAGGAATGACTTGAGAGCGGGACTGGACGTGTTGTCCACAATTATGTCGATATTGGGTAACGGATAATCATTATTCGGAGAGGCCTTATTCTAATCTTGGTAATTACCGGACATGCGAACCTTTCCTCTGAATTTTGGGAACGATTACGATGTAGGCTAACCATGTGTGATATTCAATTACTCAAATGGAGCCTACGTTCAACTGTTTGACCACCTCTTCCTTAACCTTGACTGACCATTCGATGCGAAGCTTTCGCAGTTTCTGTTTGACCCGTTTGCATTTCGGGACAGTTGAAATTTTATGCTGGGCTATCTCGATATCAATTTCAGGCATGTAATTGTAATACCATGCGAAGATATCCATGAATTATTTCAGTAGTTCTTCGAGTTGCACGCGCTCATGCTCGTCAAGGATGGCCCCTATCCTAATATTGCGTAGTAAGCAACTAAAATCGAGATTAATAATAACCGTTTAATATTTATTAATTTGAATGCGGTTAAGTTATTTGTTATTAACCTTAAAATCATCATCATCAAGAGTTTGATTAGAATCGAGACAATTAATGTAAGGCAAAATAAGATACTCAAAATCCTTGTTTATTATATTGTTGAGAAAAACATCGTTGAGAACCTCGTCAAAGGATGCCTTGATTACGTTGTTATTAGAAAATGGAGGAACAACAGAAGAAGAAGAAGAAATGGGATAGACATCTAGGTTAGGTTACATTTTAGCAGGTGGTATAGGCACAACATTTCAATTAAAGAGGGATGCATTAGCAGCTTTGATCAGGTTGGACGTGTCCTATGATGTAGTGCCTGAGTGGATTATGCATAGTGTCAGCCCCAGTGTTTGCAGATCAAAGGAGTCTTTGGAATCATTTTCCTCAGAAATCTTAAAAAAAACTGTAGTCTTCGGCATGATTGGTTGCACACAGTGCTGGGAACTTTCACCCCATGAGTAGTTATTTTAGAAGAAGATATCCATCCCTGGTTTCATTTTCTTATCCACATGATCATACCATGGTTCGGGAAAGTCGAAAAAGGGTAGGTCTTTGCCTTCTCTTATAAATCTCCCATTCAAGGAATCTCTTGAGACAGTCTTTGTAATTTCTAGTCTTTTCTTCAACCGAGGTTGGCGGGGCATATTGAGTTCTTCTGATGATGGTTGATAACCCAGGCCATATAGAGGAAATTCCTTCTTCAATACTATGGGTGTTAATATTCCCTGTTGTCATAGTCCCAGCCCTAGTCAGGGCATTGAGTGCATGTTTTTAAACATATTTATCACATTGACATTGACGTGGGGGTTCTGCTCTAGACAAACTCTATCTTTGAAATCATCCCCTGTTGGGAGTGGAAGTGGCTCGGCTCGAAAACTAGATAAAAACATATCATTCTCCCTATTTTGTATCGCTAATACCGAATTACTGGTGCTCGAATTCTCAATGTTATCATCATCACCCAAGATGGTGATAACCTGCCCATTCGTGAAGAACTTTAGTTTCTGATGGAGAAAGGAGGATACCCCTTGATACTATGGAGCTATGGCCATTTGAGTAATAGGTTAAAACAAGTCGTTATATCAATGACTTGCAATTCAGTAATGGGATTTATAGGGCCAGTCCCTATTGCAAGCTTTATGGATCCCATCACTCCCTGACGCGTATTATCATAAGCACATACCATAGTGAAAGTTGGAGCAAGGTCGCTGACTTTCAATCCCAAGTAGTTGAGGGTTCTGAAAGAGCAAACATTAAGTGCTAATCCGTTGTCGACAAGAAAAAATGGGACTGTCTTCCCCATGACCGCGATAGAGATATTGAGAGCATTGTTGTAGTTTAGACCAAACTTAAGGATTTCTTCCTCGGATAAGGAGAGCATTCTAGTAGAGGTTAGGGATCCGACTAGGTTCACTGCTTCCTCTGGCGTGGTGAAAGGAGGGATTGTGGGCCCGACGAGTAGTTTAATCAAGGCATTTCGGTGCAGCTGAGAAGACATATAAAGCCCCCACAGAGTGATGTTAGCTTGTGTTTTCTTCAGTTGATCGAGGATCTTTCTCTCCTCGAGGGTCATTTCTGTTATAGGGAGTTTCTCAACACCTTTTCTCTTATCAGTTGTTATTGATTAAGGGTTCGGACCTTGGTAGTGTCATCCAGATCTTGTCACGTGGTTCACAGAATAGGGGAAAAATAGAATCCCTGACTCTTTATCTATCTCAGGCTGTTTGGCCACCTTATTGATATCTCTTAGCAGTTCTTCAAATGATATCATTCTGTATACAATAACTATCAGGTTAGTCTATTCTGGGCTTTGCTCTTCATGTGAACTGTTGAATTCATCCCCCCATCAAGTGGCAATGATGTCATCCTTCCACGAGAAGTCATTGCATTCTACAACCTCGACGGCCTCTTCGTATAGATCCTCCCACTCAATAGGGAGATGCAGACATGCAAGGACCAGACACCCTTGTAGTTTTAAAGCATAGAGTAGCTTGGAGATACTATAAATTTCATCGATTTATCGGAACAAGTCTGCCATAATCTGGACGACATCATCTAAACTGACTTCATTGGTAGGTATCGCCCAATTATCTGACTCTCGAGCCCACTTCTGAGCTTCCAAGGACAGTGTGTTGAACTTCTGGCAGTCAATGGTCATTTCTGAGGGCAATTTCATCCCGAACCCTAGGAGATGATTTAGTACCACTGATAATTCCATGTATTTTCCTCCGGAACGAGTACGAACAACAATGCATGCTCTTGTAAGAAGTGGCAGGGCCTGGTCGGAAAAATAGGTAGGATGTAGGAGAAACTACGGGCAAGCTTTAGGGGTTTAGGGTAATATACATGTATAATGGGTGATTTGTTGGGTATAATCTGCGTAGATGGGTCAACTTATGGGTCATCTTCTAGTAAGATGGCATTTTTATAATTTGGAAGTGGGTTGCGAGTAGTGTTTGTCTTAGGATTGGCTGGTGGGGTAATGGTACTCCGATCAATCAGTCCTTAGATTATATTCCGGAGATAGAACCACTGATCAGTGGTATGGTCAGCAGTTTGGTGAAAATCACAATGGCATCGGGTTTGAAATTTTTAGGAAGTGGGTTTGTTAATGGACGAGGGTCTAACGACTTGATAAGATTTTGGCTCAAAACGGCTTGGTAGACTTTGGAGAGAGGAGCATGAAGCTGGGTATATTCTAATCTAACTGGGTTAGGGCGTCTTTCTGGTGCCCACAAAGTAGCATGCCAAGAGATGTTATTGATGGTTGAAACTGCAGTATTAACACGCTTATCATACTTTCTGGGAGTGAACTATCCAGATACTTTCTTCGTCTCAGCTTCTGTCTTGGCAAGACCTTCTTCAATCTCCACTCTTGCTTCCGAGAGGGCACATATATGGGGATAATACTGTTCTCCCATCGTCGCTTGGACATGTGGTAAGAAGTTTTTCTTCACAATACTGACTTGTTCTTCTTCATAAGATCGGTTAGTCATTTGGGCCACTTTTCCTCTCCATTTGGCTATGAAGTTACTGATAATTTCCCTCAAATTCTGATTAAGAAATTCTAATCACGGTGGGTAACCTCCAACTCCTCGTTATACTTGTACTATGACATGAATTCAAGAGTAACATCCTCCCAACTGTGAATTCTGGAATCCTCGAGGGATAGGAACCAACGAAGGGTGTTGTCCTACAAAGTTTGTTGGAAAATCTGGGCCATTATTTCCTTAAAGTCACTTAGGAGAGTCATGGATTGGTGATAAATTCGAAGATGAATAATTGGAGGCCCGCTACCCCAAACTTCTCAATGTTGGGTAGCTTGAATTTTTTCGGCAGCCTTGCTTCAAGGTATGGAGATATATGGGTATAGTCTATGTAGTTCCCGAAGATTAGGACTTGGTCAAACTTCTTGGTCAATAGCTTCGGGTCCTTATTAACCCCGTTCAACCCTTCTTCCTTCGGATCAATGGTCATAGGCAGGTTAGCCTCTGGCAGAGCATGATTCGGCATAAGGAGCAGAGCTGGCAGTGGCCCAATAGAAGGAAGGACACGTGGAACGTGCTGGTACTCTTTGGGGACCCAAATAGGCTCAGGTGCGGGTGGACCCATAAGTCATGTGAAGAGGACCTCATGCTCTTCAGGAATAGGGACCTGACTGTGTTGTATCTGATGAACCTCGATTTGAAGGTTGTCAATCTTGGCGGTAAGTTAGGTTAGAACCGTTATCAAATTAGGCTTCACATTCTGTACTTGGTTTGCATTCTCCATGAAAAGTGGGTGAAAGCGGATTTCAGACTCTGAGGAAGTAGCAAGTGAATTGACAGAACTTCGGGATAGTTTGACAGAAGACCAGAGCCAATAGGGAGCCAGACCAAAAGTCGGGTATGCGATCGACTTGAGAAGGAAAATAATTCAATTTTGTTTTGAAAGAAAAGGGGGAAACTTTTGTTATTTAAAACGGAGGAAAATGCTTTTGACAATATTTTTTTTGGAAAGGGAAGGACAAAATGTTTTGGGTATTTTTGACAAAAGGTGGAAGAAATGTCTTAACATTTAAGATAAAGGGAAGGAAAATGTTTTTGGGTATTTTGAATAAAGGAATGGAAAAAGATTTTTTTGACACTTTTGGTATGGAAAGGGGAAAAACGAGAAAAGGGTCTCAACATGATTATTATTTATGTTTATGTTTTCACTTGTATTAGGTTTACCTAAATGCAAATGAAATGCCATATAGGACCCGAGCCTGAGAAAATTGGGTTTGAAAAATATGTAAAATAAGGTTTGACTTGTTGGCAGACTCGTGGACAGGGTCCCATTTTGAAAAAGGTGAAATCGAGTAAAAATTTAGGTGACATGCCGACCCAGCATTTTGGCAGAGTTTCAGGTAGTAATTGGCAAACTAAATATGAGTGCCTTAGGTTTGACACCTATACGAGGGTGATAACTTTGGGTTTTGCGTGTATGTCATTGTTGAAAGCCAAGTTAGTCAAAACCTTAAAATACCTATAAAATAATACAATCTCAAGTGTAGCGGTAAATAAGGGTATCAATTCACTTCCAAGGGGGTAAAGTGGGGGGGAACAATTGTAATTCACTTTTTATTTTCTTTTTGTGCTTTTTCACTTTTCTACTTTTTTTTTTTAGCTTTTTCAAATATTAAAACAATTGGGTGAGGTGATGATTTAAACTAAACTAAACTAAACTAAACTAAATGTGATAGGATAACAACTAACTAGAAAGTTACTAAAATGAAAAATGAAGTCTAAACTAAAATAAGAGATAAAGTGAGGTAAATAATTGTGAGAACAATCAAGGAATAGGATTACACCACAAATTTTAGCTATTCTAATTAATTAATTGAATTCTCCCAAATCAATATCAAAATTACAAATTAACTCTCGTTGCAAATTTAATTTTAATAGTAACCTTTTAGAAAGTTAAGTTTAACACCTCACAACTCTAGAAAAAATAGATCTACACTCCTTTTAATTAATCACCCGCTAGGATTGATCAATTAAAATTTATGTAAATCTTGGAAAATAAATTCAGAATTGAAATTCAAGTTATAATACCCCACTTAAGAAACCCCTGTCTCTAGTTCGAATCTAAAATGGGTATTATAACTAGAATTTCGATTTTCTCTCGAAAATCATTTACCCTCTCTCGAGGTGTAAATTTAAGGGAGAGGGATCAAAATTAACATTCAAAGGGAATTTTCAAGTAATCAAACTAATTAAACTAAAACAACATCAAATAAGGGTTTCCACCCACTTCTTGAAAGGGAATTTAGACTAACATGGTATCAAACATAATAAACAAATATTCAATAGGCATTTAATATAAAAGAGTAGAGAGAAGAATAATCAAACAAATCTCTTGAATTCAATAGGCTTCAATCCTTGAATGAGAAGCATACAACCCTCCAAGTGAGTGATCAACAAAGATATAAATGAAAAATTCACTCAACTTGAATCTCACACAATTATTTCACTGAATTTAAATCTAAAAAAAATAAAATAAAATAAATTTCTAAACTAAAAAAAAATATTATTTCTAACTTTCTCTCTAAGCTAACTCTAGGGTTTCTCTCCTCTTTATTCCATCCTTCCTTCAAAATGGTCTTCAACTCTCTTTAAATAGTAGGTGCCATGGAGCTAGGGGTAAATTGGGTAGACAAAGGTGCAAGAGGGTGTGTAAGGTATTGGGTTAGGGTTAATTAGGAAAAATGGCAAGGGAGCATGTGGATGGTGAGGTTATGAGAGAGGAGGTGAACGAGGGTATTTTGGACATATGGGTCAAATGGTTTATTAGACATGTGGGCATTTTGGTTTGTTGTGTTTTGGCACGAGGATAAAAATCGTGCAAGAGACTTGAAAAGGGGAGAAATGGGTTTTAAGTGGGTTTAAGGGTATATTGGGTAATGTATGAAAAGGTGTTTTAAATGGCATGTGGCTTTTGACTTGGTCTTAGTTTGGTTTTGGCTTTTGGTTGGCACATTAAGCAACTCACGATTTGAGCTAAAGGGGAAATGGGTTTTTGGTTTTCAAATGGGTTTGGGTTGATTGCCATGGCGGATTGAGTGATGGTTGGTTCAAACTGGGTATCGGGTTCAGCAGGTATATGGGTAAGGTCCGACCGAGTTCAGGCGGGTTAAGGACATGGGATCACGACGGAGGGTCGTCGGATTTTAGGATGAGGCAGGTGGGTTCTCTTGTTTGGTAGTATGGTTGTGTGTTGGGTTGAAAGGAAATGGGTTATGGAGGAATAAGGATGGTGATGGTGGTGGAGTTTGGTTATGGGGTTTAGGAGAGAGAAATGGGTTGTTGGATTAAAGGTTGAAGATGAAGGGAGTGATTTGGTGGGCGAGGGTGTATGGAAATTTGGTGGGGATTAGTTGGGTGTAGGTTAGTAGTATGAGGGTGAGGGCTGGTGTTGTGTGTTGTTTAGGTTAGTATGGTGTGTGTGTGTGTTAATGTGTGTGTTTAATTTGAACCCTATTAAAATAATGAAAATAAAAATAACTAAAATCCTAAAAAATAAAAATTAGTAAAAACTAAAATTAAAACTTCTAATATATAAAGTAAAACTAAAAGAAAAGAAATAAAAGAAATAAAACTAAAAACCTAATAAAAATATAAAAACAAAAGATCTGAAAAGTAATATATAATAAAACTAAAAATAAACTCTTAAAAAGAAAATGTAAAATCTAATAAAACTAATAAATAAATATAATCCTAAAAATTCCAATCCTAATAAAATAAGATAAAATAAAATAAAAACTAAAACTAAAAACTTAATAAAATCAAAATCAAAATAAAATAAAATTATATTAATAAAAATAAAATAGAAAAATAGAAAATAAAACCTAAGAATTCTAAATAAATCTAAAATAATCCTAAAATTAAAATGACTCAAACTAAAAATCTAAAAAATAATAAAAAGGGACAAACTAAACACACATATGGTTCGGGGTAGATTTAGGTCTAAGTTAGGGCTCGGGTTTGGTTACGGGAGATGGAATTAGCTCCATTCAACGTGCATTTACCTCGATATATAGCTTTTGACACCGCAAACGGACGTTTGACCTACAAGATAAACATTTAAGCACATAAGACCCATATTGTCGAGAATTAGCAACTAAAGTACATCTATTCGGGGTATAAAATGTATAGTTTTGGCAGAGTTTCAGGTAGTAATCGGCAAACTAAATATGAGTGCCTTAGGTTTGACACCTATACGAGGGTATACAGTTGTTGGGTTAATTGGAAGGGTTCCCCCCTTGGCATGAATTCCACGATATACATCTTGCTTTTGAGGGCAATTGGTACGCGTGTACAAGCCATTTATACTCCTGAGTGTACATGAATTGTCTCACTTTATACCTCGTGCGGATAGTACGTGTGAGAGCAAATTAGATATACTCGACGTACGTGAATGAATTCTCCGCTATATACCTCCTTCCATGACTTCGGTCAAGCGGTACGATGCAGGGGGAACAGTTCGATATACGTCTAAGGTACTTGGCTAATGGAGGTGAGAGTCATATCTCTTAGGCTAACTGCAACCTGCAGGACCAGTGCCTATCACGAAGTGACCCCCTAGTTACGGGACAAAATTTGGTTAATAGCCATGCTCTTTTGTGATATAGTGTGAAAAATGCATGATTCTGGATTATTACATTATGGAGAGAGTATTTCATTTGGAATGATGGGCACAATGCTAATAGGGAAGAATGTACAATAAAGTAAATCTAGCATGGAGATTATACTAATCATGGATATTGAGAGTGCGTGATGGGTGACAACCTACGAGTGAGTGTGTGGTAGTGAACCTAAACATGGATCAACTAAAAGTAATGTGTGATAAATGTGAGCATGGATATATAGAAGTGCGATAAGTGGAGGTGTGTGTTAGTGATACCTAAGCATGGATATTCTAAATGGTGTGTGCAATATGTGGGCATAAGTAATCCTACGTGTAAGTAGTGTGAAGTGTACATGGAGAGTATCAACAAGTGTGTGAAAAGTGGGTGAGAGGTGATATAAGCTTAAGGTAAATATATACAAGAAATAGAGGAGAAAAATGGAACATACATGTAGGTGCATACACACACAAGCAGAAAATGATAACACCCATGGAAGTAAAGTCTAGCCCTATAATGATAATCTTTTCCCTAGCGGAGTCGCCACAGTGGCCATCCTTTTTTTTCCTTTCCTTTCTCGGGGGAGGAAGGAGGTGAAGGTCTCGCGCCCTCTCTCGAAGGAGCGCTTCAACCGTCGTCGAAGTGGGGTAATGTAAAGAGATGGAGTCGCCAGCCTATTTTGCACAAAACAGGTAAAAGAACATGTTGCCGCCTACGAAACTAATTGTTCAGAGGTTCGGGGGCTAAGTTATGTAATGAAAAGGTGTTAGGCTGGCATCCCGCCCTTTCGATCTCTCATGGGCTTGTGTTACTATTTTCCTTAATTTCTCCATGAAATGTGTGTGTGCGCGCGCGTGTGTATATAGATGGAGATCGAAATTGCCCGACTCATATCATTGAAAAGATAGAGTGAGGTCATCCATAAGAATGTTTCTAAAATAATATTTAGAAAATATGATGTATGCATTTATCGAGATATTGATCGTTATGATGAAATGATAATATTTGTTAGATAAGACGCGCAAGTAAGAATAACTAAGTCTCTAACACAAGGATCTGAGCATCCTCGTGACCTAGCACCATGATACACATTCACGACCCCCGTCAATCTCCCATCACAAGTAACTAAGTCTATATTGGGCCAATTATTATCATGCACAACATTCACAAGGGCCATTTCTTCACAGAATCAAAACACAAATTCTTGGAGAAATTTCATTTTATATAGAGAGATATAGATTGCAAGGATTTGATATGGGAAACAAAATGCTCTCGCTCCCCTTTTGTTAAAGGAGAAGGGCCTTCCAATCCTCCTTCTCCTCCTAGATCTGCTCGTATCCTTGGCAATCTGTGTGCTCCTAGGGATGGCAATTTAACCCGACCCGTAGGAGTTCTGGCCCACCCTATCCCTAATAGGGCGGGTTTTAGAACCCAATTAATGAATTAGGAGCGAGTATGAGTTTAGAAAAAATCCGTTTATTAATTGGGGCGGGTTAGGAGTTAGCTTAATAAAGTCGTCCGGTTTAACTTATGCCTACATAAATACAATTTATATGTATGCTAATTAGAATTAAGATATATATATATATATATATATATACACACACACACACACACACTAAAAAACTCTTTATATGTATGTTAATTTTGTAAAAGATCTATGTGAAAACATGGATTGATAATTGTGGGACTGTCTCACATATTGAAATATGAACCATTATAATGTAATATTTTCAATTTTATTATTTTTAAAATTAACCTGACTCGTAGGGGCCCCGACCCTCCCCGTTTATTAAATGGGACTGGTTAACAGTTAATTTAAATAAAAACCGTCCCTCCCCGCCCCGTTTATTAAATATGACTCAGCATTCTAAGTCATATTTATGTTTGAACTAACAAACAATTCAACATAATAATAACACTAGGGGTGTTCAGAAAATCGAATGGACCGATGGACCGAACCGGACCGTCATGATTTTTCCGTTTTTTTTTTAATCTGTCCGGTCCAGGTTTTTTTTTTGCAGACCAGTCTAACCGGTTCGGTCCTCGGTCTCCCTTAATAAATACCCGGTCTGGACCGACCCGGACCGGTTACTCTAATATATATGCATTTAAATATATTTATACATATATAATATATTAACAGTATGCTGCACACACAAGTTAAGTTAGAAGGGTACGATGGTCCAAAAAAAGAAAGGAAGGAAATTAGAAAACCCTAACAAACAAACAACACACACACGCACACTTTTTTTTAACTTCTCTTCTCTTCTCTCTTTGCTGGAGACAGAGTCCAGCCGCCGCCCTTCCTTACAGCCCTTCCTTACAGCCCTTACATCTCCAGCCGAGGTCAGCGGTGGTTTCCCCTTGGGCCGCCCTTCCTTACAGCCCTTACATCTCCAACCGCCCTTCCTTACAGCCCTTACAGATCAGCGGTTTGATCCCCTGCGCCGAGTCCCCGACAGATCTGCGGCTTCCCCTGCACCCACAGATCTGCGGCTTCGCCGAAACCGTCTCCGTCGCTGCTACTGCCACTGGTGGTAAGAACTGATCATGGGTTGTTTTTTGTTCATTATTTATTTGTTTTGTTCATTATATGTTTTGTTCAAATTTTTATTTTTATTTGTTTTGTTCATGAGTTATTTTTTCAAAAATGGAACTGATCATGAGTTATTTTTTGTATTCAAATTTTTATTTCAAAATCTTGTACTTTTGTTCATTATTTTTTACAAAAAATAAATTAATATAAATGAAAAAAAAGGAATGCCGCTGCTGAAAATGAATGTGACATATTTTTGTTCATTACTCTTGTTTAAATTTATGCGGTATATTTTGTAGATAATGCTGCCCAAATGAATGTATATTTTTAAAAAGATTATTTCAATAAGATTGGAACCGACAAGTTTGACCGGACCGACCATATAAAAAATCGGAACGACTAAGCCCGAAAAAACGGTTTAATTGGTCCGGCCTTGGTCCTTTTATTTTTAGGACCGGTTTAATCGGCCCGGTCCTTAAATTCATTAAAAACCGGATCGGACCGGACCGGACCGCGAACACCCCTAAATAACACTTTAAAATATCATTTTCGTAATATTTTAGTGAGTAACGAATTTTTAAAACAAATAAAACATATGTAAAAAAGTTTATATGAATCAAAATAATAAAACATTGAAAAACTTCACTTAATTCGAATAATATATTTACACCGGAAGTATGATTAAAATAAATAAATTTAAAAAAAATAATTAATTACCATTAATAAATGCAACTTAGAGATTACAGTATCTCCATGTGTAAATTTGCATAAGCAAAAGATTCCCATAAAAAGCAAAATGCGTGAATATTTAAAATGTAAGAATATATTATTATTATTATTATTATTAAGATTTTCTACGAATTCGACATAGAAATAAGAGAAGATTATGGATCCCAGGAATTAATGCAACATCTTTCCACATCTGCATCAATTTCGAAGCATGCGTGATGGGCAACTGAAACATGATCAAACTTGATGTTAACTGGGCGGGCATCTTTCAGACTAAATCTGGGGGACAACTTGTTTTGGCAGACTTGGAACACGTGTCAGCCGAATGTGTGGCATGCTGGGAATAGTGCCGGATGGAATTAATGGCTTCCTGGCTGCGACGCTTGTGGCAGGATCAGACTCTGGGTTTGGAGACTTGAGCAGCGTGACCGTGACCGATTTCCGGATTTTGTGCCTTTGGCTTAAAAAAATAAACGAAATGCTTTTTTAAATCCTAAAAAATTCTTCCAAAAATTTATAAATGTTGTACTCTCCCCTATGAATTCCACCATAATATATCACTTTGGATGTGCTTCGGGGACTTAATTTCATAGTATGAAATTAAAATTACATTTTTTTTAATTCAAATCTTTTTTTGAATCCAAGATATTTACGGTTTTCAAACTTATCCTTTATTAATATTTGGAAATGACTCATAAGATTTTTGAAATTCAAACTACTTCACTCCTCAAAAAATAGACCATACAAGCCAATGAAAATGCGACACGTCAGCGTGTCTAAAAAGCGTGTGTAATTTTATGTGTCAGTGTAGAATGACACAAAATTAAACGATTGATCCCGAGAAATGAGGTGAGGCCCCAACCCATTCCACTTCCATTCCTTTCGCTAGGACAAGTGCTCGCTTGTTGAATATTATGAATGTCTAATATTTGGTTTACATACTTGGGTTGATATTTCTTGATTCTCGAGGACTTCAATAATAAAATCCTCCCATGGGACATGTAAAACCGGCCCTCGGTAAATAAAATCCCCACATGGGACATGTAAAATCGGCCCTTGGTAAATAAAATCCCTGCATTTTAATATCGGCAATAACAATTGTATTACAAGAATAACACTATTCTTATGCACAAAAAAAAAAAAAAAAAAGTGAAGTGCGTATCATCAAACAATACACCTTACCCTGGTTCAACCTTTTGAATAAATTATTCAATTTTATTTGTCGCATCTTCATTGAGGTATTTATATGTATTGACTCGTTCAAGCTAGAAGTGAGTTTCTTTATATTTTTGGCCTATTGTTGGCTTGCCGGTTCTTGACTTTCTCAGCTTCTGTTTTTTAATTGGGCGATTCTTTTTGGTTTCATCGGAATCTTTTTTATTATTCTGTCCTCTAGTAACATGCCATTTTATTTTGGGTATTTCGGGTATTTCTCTAAATATAAACCCTTTAGAGGTGGCGTCTAGTGTCTTCATTTCATCTTTATATCATCTTGTCCTTTTGGTTTTTCTATATTTTCTCTCATGGATTCTCTTGTACATTGAGGCTTGTACACGTGTAATTTTATATGTTAGTGTAGAAGGATCCAAAATTAAAGGATTGAACCCGAGAAATGAGGCAATGAGCCAACCCATCCCACTTCCATTCCTTTCATTAGGGCAAGTGCTAGTTGAATATTCCGCATAATTCAAATTATAACCACAATCTCCAAATATTTTTCCCTTTTTACTCTTTAATCCCCAAAACTTTTTACATTCTCCATTTGGCCACCGAACTTCACCATATTGTTGGGACACTAGCTAAATGCAAAAATAAAAATAATGAACAAAAATTTATGTTCATAAAATTTGAAAAATTACTAATTTATCCTTATTTGCATTTTTGTCCCTATAGTTAATATTTCACTCGTTTAAACTCAGAATTCAACCAAATTTCAAATAGAACTTTACTACCAAGATAAATAATTTAAAATTAGTTTTAAGTTGATAAAGTTTCTGAAAGTATGATTTTACCCCTAGGGTTTCTAAAATTATATTTTTAATTCAAATATTTGCCCCAGGGTTTCTAAACTTATATTTTTAATTCAAATATTTGTCAAACTTACATTTTCTTTCTTAATTACTAAAATAACCCTAAAATTTTATTAATTATGATAAATTTAGTCTAGCAAGGCCTAGATTTGGGTATAAAATATACGAAAATATGCATTTATCAACTTTTTTTATGAAAAATCCTCAAAATTATCAAAAATCATAAAACTCAAAATCCACAAAAAAGCACATACATCATAAAAATCATAAAAGTTCATGATTACACAAACATTCGAAAGCTATAAAAAATATCTAAATATGTCAAAATAATCTGAAACATTTTAAAATATTCTCATATCATCATGCATATCTTGTGAAACCTCTTTACACTCCTTAAGTCCCCAACATGGACTTTGACCCTAAAATTAAAGTCGTGAGTTGCATACATTTAGGTCCTTATAAAAGACATCAACCCTCAAAATTAGGTTGTGATCCTTGTATTGGTTCCACATACACTTAGGTCCACATAATAAATCTTGGCCCTCAGATATAGGACATGCCATTTTATTTTGGGTATTTCGGGTGTTTCTCTAAATATAAACCCTTTAGGGGTGGCGTGTAGTGTCTTCATTTCATCTTTATAAATGTAATCATCTTCTCTTTTTGGTTTTCTATATTTTCTCTCATGGATTCTCTTGTACATTGAGGCTTGTACAATCTTCAACTTCGAATTTCGTCAACGAGTTTTTTATTAGTGTTAAGCTGATATATTTAAAAAAAGTAATGTTAGATTATAAGCATTTTATGATAAACATATTATCAAAGAACATCATTATTTAACAATATAAAACGCGTGCAGTTTCACTTAATTTTGATAAAAGCATGTACTTTTACCAAAATTTGGGTGTATTTTGATAAAAGTACACGTGCGTACTTTATAAAATAACTGCTTGTACTTACTAAAAATATTCTTGTCCTTTAAAAATACATGTACTTTAAAAAAGTATGTGCGTGTACCTAATAAAAAATTCTTGTACTTCATAGAATAATGATGCTTTCCTTTGAAAATTAATCAAAAACACCTGTTCAATTTTTTCAACATGTGATTCTTCCCGATTTTTTCTCAACATCGGAATTTCGTCCTCGGGAGTTGTATTATTGTTTTCTTGATATATAAAAAATGTTAGATTATAAGCATTATTTGATAAACATAATGTCAAAGAACCATGAATACAAATACAAATAAATGAAACAAATAATAAATAACAACATTAATAACTGCGTGTACTTTATAAAAATTACATCTATTTTCCTAAAACATCATTATTCTACAATATAAAATGCATGTACTTTAATCTAAATACTGCATGTATTTTGATAAAAATGCGTGTAATTTTATCAAAATATTGCGTGTATTTTAATAAAATGCGTGTACTTTATTAAATAAATGCTTGTACTTTATAGAATAATGATATTTTTTATTTGAAAATTAATCCAACATCTTCATATTCTCTAGTGCACAATCAAGTTCTTAAGGAGCTTTAGATAGTTGGGTATTTTTTTTCCACAACTTCATTTTCAATGCAACACGCAACACTTTGTTCATCCAAATTCACCTTCTCAGCGTTATCAGAATCTCTTAATTCAAATTTTTCAGTATCCCTTGGTTCATAATTTCCAACAATCTCAAACTTTTCATATTGCATTGATTAAAGGTTCCTAATATCTTATGGTTGATCACTTCCCTTCATTTTTAAAGGAATCGAAATCACAAAGTTTTTAAGGGAAATATTACAATCTGATGAAAATGCATTGTCATCACCTTCTTCAGTAGCTTTTTCGGGTGATGAATCAATATGTATAGTACTTGCTTAAAAATATTTAAAGATAAATTAGGCCCTTCACATTGAGTTTTACTCTTTTTGATGCCTTTGTTGGTATCAACTTCACTTTCCATTGCACTGTCCTTACTTGTTGCTTTATTTGTAGTCTCTACCTTCATATTTGTTGAAACGATATCATTCTCATATAATCAATGACAAGTTCCATCTAAGTAATTTTGGTGTCTTCTCTTCCATCCCTTTAATAGGTGGAATGATATCAAACTTATCACATACCCAATACCGTGATCATACAAAAATAAACACGATATTAATATTTGTATTATGTAGTTTTCATAATTGGAATAACGCGTGTGCTTTTTAAATATCACGTGTATTTTCAAAGTACATGTGATATTTATAAAGTAATTATAACACCCCGCGCAATCTGGATAATGGGGTGGCCAGCCGTCGTTGCCAGACTATGTCCGGCGTCACTAAATAAAATATCATTCTTAGCGTGTGACAGATACAAGACATATAAAACTTATTCCACAGGGTAATAATTAAATCAATCCCAATAAATAATAATCATCAATGCGATATAAAATCCATCACCAGTCCCCAATAATATCCAAATTGTAAATTAAAAAAAAACTTCAATAAACTGAATCCATAATGAAATATCCGAATAAAAATCGTAACAACTTTGGAATCGAATGACCCACCAAATCCATAAACTCAGTTTCAATATAAATGCGAAGGAAAGAAAACTAAACTAAACTATTAAGCATAAATAAATAAACTCTCGCTGCACCTCCAAGATAAATCTTCAAATACTCCTATGTTGCTACTCCAGATCTAATACCTGAAAAAATATTAGTCAATGCTCAGGGTCAGAGCCCCGAGCATGAAAACCGATTACTCCCTCCAATTAGGATCCATTAACCCAAACAATAGCATTATACACGATAAATATCGCAATAGAATATTTTATATTAAGACGAGATAAATAATAATGATGTGAGTAAAATAAACCGCATATGCTAGAGCATGAAACTACTACCCAAAGTCCAACTTTAATTATCCAATTCTCCATAACACCATATAATCAATTTATTCAACGTTATTATTTTTCTCCTTTTATTATTAGTCGCAGTGCTCCCGGATATAAATGTTACACCATTTTCGTACTGGGACTCCCACTAATTTTCCTCATTTTAGTGCGGGACTCCCACTTAAAGTCTTTCATTGTTTGGTTGTGGGACTCCCACATGTGCTACACCACACACTTTCCCTCATTATGGCAAGTCAGCTAGCTATACTGTCAGCGCTACACACATTCGTGAGGTTCCACGCACGACATGTCACTATAGTCTGTCATCCCATTTAACTTTAAGCCCGCACAAACTCGTGACGTCGCGCACACCCACGACGATATAGCCAGTCGACCCGTTTAACTGTCAGCCCTGCACACACTCTCGCCGCAAATATATTTAAATACCCGTTTTATTATCTTTAGTATTAATTCTCTATTTCCCATCACCATATTTTTCTCTTTTATTTTCCCCAGCCTTATTATCGACGTGAGATTCTCAAAAACACTTTTAGTCCCATACCTAAGTGTCCCCAACACATAAATGCGTTATACCTTAATTATAGGATGAATTTCTCTCATAAAGTTTTTCCTAGTCTCGCGCCTAGGCTAACCAAATCAATGGAACGATATGAAAATCAACCCCCGCTCGGAATATCCCATCCGCAAAAATGTACAAGAACTAGTCCCATACCTAGAAAGTGTAAATCGCAACTAAGATCTACCTACTAGTCCCATACCTAACAAGCATCCTAAATTATAGGTGAGAGCATACTAATAAAATCCCATCGTCCACACGATGATAAATATAAATATCAATCAATCACATGTTCCAACAACACATATAAACAATATCACAAATTTATTTGTAATGGCACAATTTAATTAAATTTAATTAAATACCGTCGTCGTTCTTAACACTATTATTTCTATTTACAAGTTTTAGATTTATCAACATTCAAGTTTATGAAACACACCATAATCATCCACTTTTATTAACTATATAATTTTCATGCGTGTACACACGTCCCGAGTTCATTTAAATAACCCCATAAAATTTTACATATGATCCAACACCCATAATAACCAAAACCCAATACTCTATCCTACGCACCCAAGGGTTTCAAGTCTTATTTCATATTAAAACTTTTCATCAAAACAGTACCAAATTGAATTATCACTTTTCTAATTAGGTTCCTAATTTATTTGAAGAAAAACATGATTAAATATTTGGGTGACACTTAAAACGCATAATACTAAAGGAAGAGAATAGAGTATCTATGCCTGAATAAAAGTTGATTAAGAAATCTGATCTCCAAGATGTATTCCTCTTAAAAAGTTGACAAAGGCTCGTTCTTGACTCGTCTTGAGAAAACCCGATTAATCTTGGCAAATCGGGAATTGAAATTTATGTAGAATGGGATTGGGTTTAGAGGTTGAAGAAAATGTATAAGATGAGAGGCTACTGCTCTAAGGGTTGATGACAATATGTTTTAAAAGTCCTAACCCTGAGTTTATTTTATCCCAAAAATTAATAAGAGTTTGATTAGTAGAAGAATTCTTTACAAATAAAACAATCAGGCCGCACGTGATTGGCCGAATCGATTTGGCCCTGGGGCGAATCGATTCGATCGATCATATAGGCACGGGTCCGCTACTTTTAAATGCATACAATAAAAATCCCAATTAAATTCTCATTTTAACTCCGATTTTAATTCCGATTAAAATCATACTTTTCATATTAAAACTCAACATTTTTAATTTACCAAAAATAATATTTCCAAAATTTTATTTTATCCAAATTTCCAAATTAGTTTAAATAAAATTATTTAAATTTACGGGGTGTTATATACTTCCCCACTAGCAAAGGATCTCTGTCCTCGAAATTCGATGGAACGTAAATGCGTAAAATAAAATAAGGCTCATATATGCTTACCCGTAGAATATCCCAATTAGGCGTCCATACACCCAATCCTACCCGTACGTAATCCCATAATCGAACATACAATATATATCCAACTATGCATATCTATAAAAATAATGGCGTACCACACCCTCTCACAAATTACCCCTTGATTCTATCTCCTAAAAGTCATTTGCAGCGCTAAAGTCTTCATACCACTTTACATCACCAAAATCGTTACTTACGATACCTAGTATCTGCAGTAATATTATCCAAAATAACTCTCGTCTCCAAAAATAAATTCTAAGGATACTCACATCAAGATTACTAACTCTACCTCAATTCCTACTATTTCCTTAGCATGAAACATCCTATTTCCAAAATCACATCTAACACTTATGCTAGACCCTACACCTTAAAGAGTACAAATTAACAAAGGGTATCAAAGATCGGTAGCGCAAAAGCTAAATGGACTCATAACCTACGAGACCTAAAACCATGCTCTGATACCATCTGTAACACCCCGCGCAGTCTGGACAATGGGTTGGCCAGCCGCCGCCGCCAGACTACGTCGGGTGTCACTAAATAAAATATTATTCTTAGCACGTGACAAATATGAGACATATAAAATTTATTCAACAAGGTAATAGTTCAATCAATCCCAATATATAATAATCATCAATGCGATATAAAATCCATCACCATGCTAATCCCTAATAATATCCAAATCTCAAATTAAATAAAAACTTTACAAACTGAATCCATAATGAAATATATGAATAAAAACCGTAACAACTGTGGAACCGAATAACCCACCAAATCCATAAACTGAGTCTCAATATAAATGCGAAGGAAATGAAACTAAATTAAACTACTAATCATAAAATAAATAAACTCCAGCTGCACCTCCAAGATAAATCTCCAAATACCACTACAAAAAAAAATAGCTTTTGAGAGGGTGGCCTAACAGTCCTAAAAGATCATTTATCCGTCTCAAATACTTTTTGTGACGTTATTTGGTACGGCTAGGGGGGTCTTTTTGATAGGGGGTTATAAATACTTTTTGTGACGCCATAGCCGTCTCAAAAGAGTTTTTTGAAACAGGAACAGATCCGTCTCAAAAGGTCCTCATTTTATATGACCCTTTTGAGACGGCACAAGAGCTGTCACAAAAGATTGTTTTTGAAACGAAAATTAATCTGTCTCAAAAGATTACTATTTTAAAAAACCTTTTTGAGACGACAACATAGCCGTCTTTAATATATTTTTGGGACAGTTTTATCCATCCCAAAATAGGTGAATGGATCTTAAAGTTTTTGCACCAATATTTTATGGAGAATAAAATCTACCGCTAAAGTTTAATATAGAATTTAATTACATTTGAAACAACACAAACAACGAATAATCATAAAATGTAATACATAAGATGATTTTCAACCAACAGAACGAATCATTTTCATTCAACAATAAATATAGTTCTACAACCATCTCCAAATATTCATCAAAACAAGAATTATAACACTAAGTTCAAATATTTGACTTGATAACAAAAATACATTAATTTATTAATACTCCAAACACGAAATGCTTTTATCAAACTAATTCTGCAACACTGAAGCGTACGACCTCCAAAACCACTTATTAACATTTGCATGTTCTACAAAAATTGTCACCTGCATAAAAAAAATATAGTTTCGATTATGTCAGAATTAATACCCCTCGTCAACAATACAATGTGCAAAATGAATCAATATAGTATATTTTCATCATTAACAATATAAATATCCAACTATTATTATTTTTTTAAAAATTCGGCAGAGTCTCCTTTGTTTATTCATGAAAACCACAGGTAGCCAACCTGTTTTAAACATCAAAATTGATTCTAAGAATGATATACACCAACAGCAGAAAATTTTAACCACCACCATAAGAAATTCTCACCATCATAACAAATTTTCCCCACCGCCATTGAAAATTTAAGTGTAAACAAGAGAATTTTTCATTATATATATAAGTAATTATATGTATGAATTATATTGTATTACCTAGTCGGACTGAATCGTCGAGGTAGTGGAAGCTTGCTGAAGGGTAAAACTTTGGAACAAACTTTGCATTTCACTTCGCATTTCACTTCGCATATCATTCTTCATCTGTAATAAAGCTTGTTGGTTGCGAATCTCTAACTCTTCAAGCTCCTGTAGATGTCGAGTCTCTTGATCTTCAGCTTCTTTCTTTAACTGGTTAATTTCTTCCAATAATAACTGAGATGAACATCCCTTTGTCGACCTTGGCCTAATACCTGCTCCCTTTAGTAAAGCATATCCATGCCCTCCATATCCTACTACATCAGTAAAAATCTTGTTCCACACTTCTGAGTCATTTTGTTGCTCTTCTGGCAGCTCATTTAGTCGTCTTTCAAGCATTTTCTACCAATTGAATTAATATTATTATTAATGAACATAAAATAATTTTCAAGAACACAATTTATAACAAATATTAAATAAATCTTTCAATCATCTCTTACGAATTAATATTTATACATACCGCTCTATCCAATGATCCATCTTCAACACTAAAAGGTTTATTATTTGGAGCTCGAGTGGCTTTCCACATGCTAATATTGTCGACGGGCTCCCCCAGTTCTATCCTCTTAAAAAAACAATGTATGTATATTAATACTCTTATATTAAAATTAGAAATATTTATTATAATAAAAGTTCCAACCTCCTTGGCTATTTTAGCATGTGGCTTTCGTCCTGTCCTTGAGTAAGCACATTCAACTTCACGGTTCTTAGTGTTTTAATCGTCAATATCCTAAATATTTGAATAAATAAAAATAAAAATTATGATACTAGTGAAGAAGAATGTATGTATAAAATTCTTAATAAATGTGATATTTATACCCTAATCTTCTTTAGACCCCAGTATTTCACCAATTCAGGCCACTGATCTTTTTCGACTCGTTCAGGCGTATAACTCAATCGCTCTTCATCTGTTTGAAACTTTTTATAGTGATTCGCCTTAACTCCATGCTTCCATTGCTTCCACGCAAGTCCCATCCTTGCAAAGCAGATTTGTTTAAAACCTTCCGGTGCATTTGTGTTATTCTAAGAACAAAAAGAATAAATTAGTTAAAACTTGTCAAGCTAATGTACAACAGAACAAATAAATAAATCAAACTAATAAGTTACCTTCACTTCCTTCCAAATATTATCAAGTGCTTCCTCGTCCGCCTTGCTCCAATCCAACATTGTCAATGGAAATAAATTTCCACACCTTGCGTAATAACCTAAATGTGACATCAATTTACTTTCAAGTTTACAAACTGGCTGACAAAGTTCATTCCATTCCAATATCTTCTTTTTGTTATCATTCCATTCGAGCCAAGGTCTTGCCCCTTTTCTAACCCTTTTTTACTAGTAAGGGTAGCCATTGTACCTGGAAAAAAAGTTGATAAATTATGTTTATACATCTTGTTCAATATGAATATAAACATAATAGTAATACAAATGGAGATATACAAACACCGTGTAACACAGCATACCTGTAAGATCCTCACCATCTAAAGCGGATGGAGGATTGGCATTCCCAACTGAATTATCAATCTGCTCAATATTTGGGGAAAGTTGACTTGTAGGTGTTTGAAATAAAGAAACTTGAGCTCTTGAGTTGCGGTGTGTATTATGGTATGTTAATTCAATATTTGGGGAAAGTTGTGGTTGCATCTCTCTATTTCCATGGTCCCTTATGTTGTGTTGCAGGGAAGTAATTTGAGATGTCCTCTCTAAATCATTTCTCACTGGAGTTGTGAGTGGTTGCTTCTTGAGTAGTCTTTCCTCGCCTATGAGGTCGGACATAGTCAACCGACGACGACGACGATGCCTCAATGTCATGGATCTGTATATTTGCATTTATCATAGCAAGAAGTTACATTTCAGTTATATATCACATTTCAACATCGGTTATAAAACTAGTCAAACATGAAACAAAATATAAAATGATCGATCATTACATGAAAATGATCATGTTCATTTCAAAATCATTTCCAAGAATAAGAGGAGCAACTTAAACCCATTACTGATAAATACTTATTAATTTGAGTCATAGAGATCTTGATTTCATCCATATCTGTGTAAAACGAACAGTTATATCGAAGACAAATAAGTAATAACTAAATTGCGCACAATTTAGTAAAAAAAGAAGGGGTTGCACTCAAGGGTGCCGATTTATTTAAGGTGTTGAATTTCAACTATCCTAGAAGTCTCAGTATTTAAAAACTCATGAAATGTTTTTTATAAAATTGAGACATTCAAGTCTCAATATGCATATCTTTAATGGAAGAAAATATAGCTGATGAACATAAAGACTTTGTAGAATTAATAAAACCTGTCATAGATGTGCTGCCAGATTGAATGAAATTCAATGATAATGATTGATCAGTTTGGGAATCAGTGGATGAAATTGCAATTTACGAATTTAGAAGTTGCAAAAGTTGTTGGCATTGGTATGATGTCAAGCATATTTGAGATGTAGTCTCATTTTAAACTAATCAAATTATCTACTGATAAATTGTGTGACTGCCAGATGAGATGGAAATTTAAACAAAATGTGGTTGGATAAGATAATAATAAAGAAATCAGCCAAGACTGTTGCAATATTAATAATGATTTACTTGATGTTGAGTTTGCGTTTTGAATTTGATGAATGTGCTAGTAACCAAGAGGGCTTATCCAAGGATAATGCTGATCTCAATCAATAGCTGTGTGGAATTGAAATTCTGATAGCAGAAGTCTAAGCAAAATTAGGCATCACAACACTAAATTGAAGAGGGTAATAACTCCATATTAAACCAAATTCCTAACTTAAGTTCCCAAGAAGAAAATGAATTTCTAAGGTCTGCTACCAAGAATCAATCCAAATCTCAAAAAATACTCCGCAGCTGGTCTGGATTGGATGTGGCACCAAGGGTTTTTGGCAAGATGTAATTGTTGAAGATAAGCCTAAATATTGCAGGGGCTGTCCAAAAATGGTCATGATGTTGATTCTTGCATTAATACTCATACCATAACTGGTGATACAATAAAAAAGGCACTAAATTTGTAATTAGGGACAATCAGCAACCATTTCAGACTTCATCCGACATTGGTCAAGAAGTAAAACTCATTGCAACTGATCAAAATTACCCTCCTAAGCAAAATGCCCAACTGTTGAAGAAGAACCCTACCTCTATAATGCAGCCCATACCCCATGTGGTTAACTATAATACGGCTGTGGCAGACTCTCCAATGGAGAAGGCTCAAGTAAATAATGTAGCAGCTCAAGACCATTCCAAAATTAAAAACTCCCAATTACAGAAGAGGAACACAACATCAAATTGGCAGCCTAAGCTCCAAGCTGTTGCAGGTCACCCAGTCCATGATCATATTCACAGTCCTACTTCTGCTGCTCAAGCCCAAAATTCGCTACACATTGCTCATATGTCGAAGAATTACCCAACTCCCTTAAGGCAGGTCTCATCACAACCAAATAAAATACTAATTTGGTTGTGGTTCACCCTCAAGAAGCTGCAGAAGAGCTTTTCAAAGATAGAGTCTGCAGATTTAATAACCAGATTATTATAATAACCAATAAATATTATACCATGAAATATAAAATTCAAATTGGGGTCACACTTGGCCAATAAGAAATGGTGATTTCCCTCCTTGTAGAATTCCTTGAGTAGAAGGGATGGGTTCGGAGAATCCTCAAGCTTCCAGTTTCTCATCCTCCATTAGCGTACCAAAAGAAATATGGAGAGCAGCAACATACTATAAGAGTTTCTCGAATTTGTTTTTTTCTTTTATTACATTTTACAGTGGCGTAGTAGTATTGGCCGCTCCTTCCTTTTTTTGTTTGTTCATTTCATCGAAACTATTATTTTGTCACGGTTAAAAATCGTAACATGTTTTGGACTGACAAGCATTTGATGAATTAAGACCAATCGACTAACTAGGGCTGCAATCAAACATAGAGTCCCTACTCAACATTTCCTACTGAACAGTTTGTGGTTATACCAAAATTTTTTCCTATAAGAAATATCCATTTCAAATTTTCATTTACTCCAGTGTAAAAGTAATCTCAAGTTTAAATAAGTGAAAAATTATTTTGTAGTAAGTATGAAATTTTATACTTGTAATATTAATGTAATGCACAACATTTTCATTAATGCCACAAGCACATTTTATATGTTGATAGTTCAGTGGCATGAGGGTAACAGGGGGGGGGGGGGTTATATTTGTAATACATTATACGAAAACAACTGTTGAGTTCATTTTGTGATTTCTAGAATCCCAGATTGGTAAATTTTTATGAACTCTTAAGAAAAGGAAATGACAATATGAGATTTAAACGCTTAACATGAATTATGAGACTATATATATGCAAACTTACCAATTTGGGATCAGTCAGTTCAACTTTAGGCGATCGTTTTATGAGCGCGCTAATTTTAATTGTCAAGATCACTACACAAAAATTTGTACATTTGTTTCCTAATTGCAACCCTTGATTTGATACATCTGAAACATAAAGTGCTACTTTTAATTTTGAGACAAGATCATTTTTTTTGCCACCCAATACTCAAGAATATTTGTAATCAACGGTGGGATACCTTTGTCTAATGGATCGTTTATGTAGTTTTCCCAAAAGTCCATAAACCAAGTACACATGTAAATTAGGGCAGTGTGTACTGAGCACCATCGATCATCTCACTTGCTAAATCACTCACCTGAGCAATGTCGACAAGAGGCTGCTCAGGTAAAATGGAAGTATCCAAACGAGTATGTGCTTCTCATCTAGCTAACCTATATTCAAATAGATGGTCCCCTCCACTAAAGGTCTCTAAATGCTGATGAAGTTTAGGATCAATAACTTGAGTAATTGAAGCTAAATTGCTAAGTTGAGCCTCCACCCCAATGGACTTCTCGGTGTATCTGAAATTTCTTCGCAATCTGCGCATCAAACGTTCAAAACACCAAAATGCATCTACTTTATCTTCAAAAAGAATAATCATGGGAGAGCAAAGATCACTCATTCCTTGACATTACCCAATATATGTATCAAACCACGCATAGACCGCTAGAATATCCCAAAGTGTAGCCAAAATTTCTTTTGCTCATAAAACACTAGTGCCTGTCAGTTCGAACTACGTCGAGACCTATTTGATGTGGTGCAAGCTTCCATTGGATTACTTTCTTATCCTTAGAATCATATCTGGTTGACTCGTCAGAACTGTCCAATGCATCATTTTCTTGAGCAAGTAGTGATTGAAGTTACCTGCTAGGATTCTCTTCTAAAAGTACTATAGGATCTTGAATAGGTTCACCGCCATAACTGATTACAGGTGCAGTGATAAAACTGCCACTTCCAATAATAGGAAACATCCGGCGGCACTCTTCTTTCAACCGATCATATTGTGTCCTTCGACGCTCCCGTATCTGATCTCTTTACTCAAACGTTCTCTTGGGATCATAACAACTAAGTAGAAATTCCCACACTTCTCCTCTAATAGATGGATGGACCCACCACGATGGATTCGACTAAGTGTCTTGCCTATATCGAGACAACCTTCTGAAGTAAATGCTGCATCTCATTTTCGTACACTTAGGGTCTTGCCAGCCTCGATTTTAAACTTGGTTTTTGGAACATCGGTGCATTCTAGCGTCTCTCCAACACATTCCAAACATTTAACAAAACAACACCTCCACCAAAAATAAAAGCAAACAAAACCCACGAAGCAAAATAGCCTGTTCCATCACCCACACGGTTAAATGATCAATGTATAATGTCTTGAAACTATGGGAATGATGTGATTTGTTTATTTCAGCAATATAAAAAAAAAACAGCATTTTGACCAAATAATGTCAGTGAACCAGTTGTTGGTGAGCATTGCCAACAACTGTTCAACCACACCCCATATAATTGCCTGCTGGGGTGGTATCCTCATGAGCCGGGGCAACAGTCCCTTCCACAAGGCACGCAAACCTTCCTCTGCATATATTGTTGAGATAGAGTGAAACATACATTTATACTTCAACTCACCTCCGGATCGGGTCTTATGTTTCTTCCATAAGACCCCATCAAAAGCGTTCTTGGCAGTGAACATGGAAGCCTGGTTTGTACTGTTGCGCATAACAGTTGGGGCAGCCACTGCCCAGACCCCACGGAGGCCATCTTCTCTCACTATCACACGAGCACAATGTATGGTGCCCTTGTACTTTAAAAGATCAGTTCTCAACCATTTTTGCTGCTGCAGTCTAAATTTCACCACCTTAAAAGGTGTGACAATAAGGATAGCTTCAAGGACACCAGCACTAAAGCCAGAAAGAATCCTCCCTTGGTTTTCTAAGCAGAAAGGTATTTTTTACTTGGCTAAATCCTATAGTTTGGTTGGAAAGAGGACATGGGCATATTATTTATACTTTCGTGCTCACTCTCTAGCTGATAGCACCCTTAGAAAACCCGTTGATAAGGTAATGCTCAAGGAACAGATGATGTTATATAATGAGAGTAGATCCAAAAGTTGTAAAAAATGAAGTCAAACAAGTATTTTCCATGGAAAACAATGCGGGGAACAATGACCTGCCCGCTACAGTATAATGTATTAGATATCAAACAAGCATAATAGACAGCTGATGGGAGGAATAAACACAACCATATTTGACAAACAAAAAGAATTCTATTGTCTAATAGTTGGTTTCAATAACATTGACCCTATGACTGAGTTCGCAAATAAATGACTGTTCAATTTAAGAAATCTAGTTTGCTATTACTTTGATGAATCCACAGTAATGCATTGCTGTTACTGTGATGAATCCAGATAAATGCATTGACTGTTATATTTGAATCTATGTTACCATGGAATTATTATGGAACAAGAGCTGGTGAAGATGACCAACACCAATATGAGAATGAAGATTAAACTTGTAGTCAATGTAGCCATGAGATTTAGACTTTTTCGAAGACCTTTTTTTTTTGTTTATGCCCACATTTCTGAATAATACATTTTGCCACACAAATAATGTTGTTAATGTGGTCCACTATCATGAGTATGCCCCTAATTTTCAATTCGTTAGGGATTTTAATGTTGACGATTTATGGAATGTGGTGAAGCATCGAATGCAAGTGGTAAATTCTCACCCATACTTGTATTTTTTTAATTTTGTTAAAATATTTGGCATTATGCTGATGTCTTTGCCTTTCTTTCAAGGTGTGATGGGTGCCACCATCTTAAGGGAGAAAGTAACACCATCCCCAAATGCTTATGAGGATGAGAGATAGGACAATTCTATGCTCCTTACCCACCATGGGACCATGATTGAGGAACTGAAGACTGCGCAAGCTAATTATGAAAAGGCCTGAACTGAGATTAAGGAGAAGTATGATCAGTTTGTAGTGAACGTTCAAACCTTAAGTCAGTCCGAGGAACAGAATAAAAAGTTGAAGGAGCAGATCGACACTGAGGTTATGAGGCATAGGAGTTTGGGTGAAGCACTCAAGGTATGAGGAGCTTGTTCAGGGTGATGATGCTTTTACAAATGAAGCCCTTATATATGCTGAGGAGGAGGGTGTTAGGAAGTATAAAACCTTAATCGAATATACCTGGTGACCATCTTCTCAAAAAATTATGACGGGCTAAAGAAAAGTGTCATCACGCATTACCCTAACATTGCTGATGGCATATAAATGTGGGAAGGGGATGACGATGAAGCCCAGGCCTTAGTTACCGAGTCGGAGGTGATTGAGGTCGATGACTTGGAAGATAGTGATGTCGAAAACTAGACCATGGTTGAGGCCAAGAAGAATATTACTACAGCTGTACTCTTATCGCACCTGAGGATACTCTTGTGTCTGAAGTTGATGCTGCCTATGCTTCTGAGGCTTGAGTTGTCTGCTTTAATTAATATGTTATTCTTTTCATTGAACTTTGTTTGTAAACACTTCAAATAATTATCTCTGATGAATGTTTAACTATTTCTGTTTGATTAATGACGATAAGTCAAGTGTGTTCAAGATATTTATCTGCCTGTGCATATATGTTTTAACTTTCTGTCAATTATTTTGTTAGAAAAAAATTTTAGCCACCACTTAGAGATAAGTGTTTGTGCAAAATTATTTTTGGCAAGTAAACATGATCAGATCTCATTGACCTCCCAGTTAGTTATACTCTTCCAATCGTGTGTTTAAAGACATATTTCAAAAGATTAGAGATTTAGAGGATAATATTGCTCAATTGGAGCTGTTATATGATCAGGCTAGCTCGGATTCAAATAGAGAAGCCCTTAACCAAGCCCAAGCTAAGTTATTTGAAGCAAACAAGATCGAAGAAATGTATTGGAAGCAGAAATCATCAATTAAGTGGCTCAAAGTGGGGGATGCAAACACTAGATTCTTCCATGCCAGTGTTAAAGTTAAACAAAAAAAGCTGGGGATCTTCTCTATCAAATATGGTTCTAGGATTCTTTTAGCGGAAGACCAAGCTGTTAAATCTCATATAGTTAAGTACTTTGAGGATATGTTGTCTTCAAATGTGTCTTTAAACATGGAGGAAGTCTCTAATATCATCCCATCTATTATTTCTCCTGAGATGAACCTTGCCCTCGAGGATTTTCCTTCTGAATTAGAGATCTGTCAAGCTATTTTTGCGCTCAGTGATGATTCAGCTCCAGGTCCTGATGGATTTGGAGGATCCCTTTTATAATAAGTGTTCAACAACTATTAATTATAAAGCATATGATATAGCGAATTCAGTAATCACAAAGCAAATTCAGCAAACTAGCTGATTCAGAAAACTAACAAAATATATGTTCAGATATGCAGCAAACTATCTGTTCAGTTATGCATTTGTTATAAGAAACACTACTCAGTTATGCATCAGTACAAAACCAAACTAAAATGCTCCAGTTTAAAAACAAAAATAACTTGTTTATGACTATATCTCCCTCACGCATTGTCCCTCTAAATTTCATCTCCATCTTCGTCTTCATCTGCATTTGCATGTTCGTGATCATTAGCTTGGACAACACTAGTGTCAACTATTAATTCATCTCCATCCCTCACCCACCGTAAATTGTGATCTTCATTCAAATTTTGCATGACAAACGGCTCATCTCCATTAAGCAACAATTCTTCTCCAGTTTCTTGAACTGTCATGTACCTATCAAATTGGTCTCTTGGTGTCATGGGAACAACAACATGCCAATCTGTATCGATAGGGTCCTGCACGTAAAATACTTGTTCTGCTTGGGATGCTAGTATGAAAGGTTTGTTACTCTCTCGATCATCTTTATATTTCAAATGCTTGAAATTCACCAGCGTATAGTTAAACTCGTCAACTTTTGTACCCATGCAATTTTCAACCCAATCACACTTGAATAACACAAACTTCATGCCATTAAGATACTGAACTTCAATAATATCCGTTAGTTCCCCATAGTATGTAATATCACCCACAATGGGATTTTTATCCTTCCGGCTAAAATAACTCATTTGTTCGGCCTTTATAAAAACTCCTCTATTTTGAGTTTTCTTTCCCTTATCAAGTCTCTTTGTTCGAAATCTAAAAACGCTAACAATATAAGTGTTGAATCTGACCGCATCCTTAAGAGGAGCTAAAGACAAGCATTTGATTTCTTCGGATACTTGCACACCGTCATGTCCCAATTTATTAACCTATAGTATATTAAAGTAAATGTCAATATAAAAGTATAGTATTTATTCATAATTCAACTATTAGTTATGATATTTTTGCTTACATAATCCTTAAACCATTTGTGGAACTCATCGTTGTGAAGATGATTAACACGATGCTTTTGTGAATCTTGAGGATACTTTGATAAAAGTTCCGCAAGATGCTTTCTACAAGTAAACAAATAGCCATATGTCAATTCCACAAAAAATATAAAAATGGTTTTCAAAAACACCAATTACTTATAATAAAACTGACTCAACAAATGGCGCCACTGCCTCAGTGTTGGTAAGAACGTGCCGATGAGCTTGCATATACATTACAGAATCAAGTTCAAATTGAACTTTTTTCCCAATTGCACGACCATTTATATGCCCCCAGTCATCATTTCTAGCCGGTCGGTTAGACTTAGTTTCCACATCCACATACTGGGAACAAAAAGTCATGCATTCCTGAAGAATAACAGAGTTGGCAATCGAGGCCTCGGGATGAGCCCGATTACCAACGTAGCCTTTTAAAGTGTGGAGGTACCTTTCAATCGGATACATCCAACGGTAAAGGACACAGCCATTAATTAAGAGTTCGTCCGGCAAATGTATAGGCAAATGTTCCATCACATCAAAGAAATTCGAAGGGAATATCTTCTCAAGGCTACAAAGTGTAAGGGTCATCCGATCTTCAAACCTTTCCAAATCAGTTGCGATAACTGGTTTTGAGCATAGTATAACAAATCAATTGCTCAATTCAATCAAGACTTTGACAATATGAGTGGGAAATACCCTTCTCGCGGCTATTGGAAGTAATTTTTGCATTAAAATATGATTATCATGTCTCTTTAATCCCAAAATATTTCTTTCTTGCATGTTCACGCACCGTGAAACGTTCGAAGAGTAGCCATCAGGAACTTTAACATTCTGCAACACTTTTAAAAAAATATCCTTCTCTTTGTTACTCATCGTGTACTCTGCTGGGGGGAGGTACTCTAGATTTGACCCTCGTGGTTGAGGATGTATCTCTGATCTAATACCCAATTTTTTTAGATCTTTTCGAGACTGTAAATTATCTTTTGTCTTCCCTTTAGTACCCAACAATGTAAACAGGACATTATCGCAGACGTTTTTCTCAATATGCATGACATCAAGATTATGGAGAATAAGATTATCCTTCCAATATGGCAATTAAAAAAATATGCTCTTTTTTTTCCAACCAAATCTACATTTTCGAACTACCTGTTTACTTTTTTCTAACGCCTCTCTTTCCCTCCTTCTAAAGACATCCTCCATCTTATATTCACATTCAACGTCAATATCATTCAACTGTTGCAAGACTTGTAAGCCCAAAAGTTTAAGTGGGGATGGACGTAATTCTACCCTCCCATTAAATGGTGCCTTCTGCCTACGAAGCCTATGGCGCGAGTCTAAGAATCGACGATGACCCCAATAACAGAACTTCTTACCCTTATCTAATCGCATTGACTGGTGGTCTTCGTTACAGCAGGGGCAAGCAAATGTACCTTTTGTGCTCCATACCAATAACATCGCATAAGTGGGGAAATCGTTAATGGTCCACAACAACGATGCATGCAACTGAAAGAACTCCTTACTTGACGCATCATAAGTGCGTACACCATCAACCCATAGCTCAATCAACTCATCAATCAATGGCTGTAAAAATACATCAATCTTATCTCCGGGTCCTTTTGGTCCATCTATAAGAATAGACAAAATCAAGTTAGGTTGCTTCATGCACAACCACGGAGGTAAGTTGTAAATAATGAGGATAACTGGCCATGTGCTGTGCTTAATGCTCATATTACCAAACGAATTAAATCCATCAACAGCTAACCCAAGTCTAACATTGCGAATCTCCCTCGCAAAAGAAGGGTTTTTCTCATTAAAAGTTTTCCAAGAAGGATAGTGAGCGGGATGTCTCATTACACCATCGTCGATCCTTTCTTCAGTATGCCATTTCATTAAAGGAGCTGAATAGGATGACCAAAATAATTTCTGCAATCTCGGTTTCAAAGGGAAGTATCTCATTTTCTTTACGGCTACCTTCGGACCATGGACACCATCAATACTTAAGTCCTCATCTTTATATCGATAAGATCCGCATATGCCACACTTTTTAAGACCCTCGGTTTCATTACGAAACAACATACAGTTATTTGGGCGTGCATCCCATGTCTCGTACTTGAATCCCAAGTCTTTTTTTAGCTTGTTGGTTTGGTAGTAAGACTTGAGAATTCTAGCATGCGAAAACATCCTCCCCAAAAATTTCAATAAAGCCGTGAGAGAACAATTTGTCCAACCATGAAGTTGCTTCATTTGCAAGAGTTCAACAACAAATGATAATTCGGTAATCCCAGGCGAACAATTTTCATAAAAGTCGCATTGATCCTTTTTCATAAGAGTATAGTACTCTGGAACATCTCCGTCGGATTCAAAGACATCTTCGGTGTTATATTCCTCCTCACGCATATTGTCATGCGCGTGGGAAATACCTATTCCCTCTTGAACCATTGTAACCATGTTATCTCGAGCACTCAGTTCAACAGGTATATGTATATCATCAACTAACATATCATCCCCCAGAGTATTTATATTGCTGCTTACACCACCAAAAGTTTCTCCGTGAAAAATCCAAACCTTATATGTCTTGTCGAAACCATGCATCTCAAGGTGATCTCTCACAGTTTGTCGGGCGTGGTACACTCGATTTGCACATCTCTTATAGGGGCAATAGATTTTCGTTGTCTCAATGTTTTTATTAGCATATGCATAGTTAAGAAACCCTTTAATCCCATTAATGTATTCCTTTGAACACCGATTGCGAAAATCAATCCAACTTTTATCCATGGTTCCCATCTATGAATCTAAAAAAAAATGTCAGTAAATTTATATTTCATAAGATAAAGATAAAGAGATTAATAATGTTTTCGTAAGATGATGAAAAGCTAAAAAGATTAATAATGGCAAACATGAATTCCTAAAAAGATTAGCACATAAAAGGAGAACAAACACTACACCAAAAACAACATTTTGGCACACCCTGATATTAAAAATCTGGCACAGTTTAAAACTGTGCCAGATTTTGGCACGGTTTTATAGAGATTTGGCACACTTTAAAACAGTGCCAAAATTTGGCACTGTTTTAAAGCGTGCCAAAATTGAGTACACTTTACGAGGAAATAAAATACCTCAAAATTTTGGGACATTTTAGTTTCCCTCTTCTCTCTCCTCCTTCGTCTTCTCCCCCGCTCTCCCTTCTCTCTCCACCAAAAACCCAAGCCCTACCCACTGCTGCGTCGGCCCTATTCCTCATCGGGGTCACCTCCCCCCTTGGGTTTATCCCCTCCGGCGACCTCCCACTCCGGCAGCGACCTCATCTCCCTCCCATGATGACCCTGTTATTTCTCCCCTGTTCTGTCTAAAAGGGAATGGCGACGAGCTGAGCAGCGACCTCCCACGCCGGCGACGACCTCATCTCCCTCCCACGATGACCCTGTTCTGCCTCATCCCTACCTCGTTTCTGCCTCGTAAGGTAAACTGATTACTCATATCGTCCCTGATTAATTCCATATGATATGGAGCAAATAACAGCTCCTAAAAACACCGAAAAAGCTAAAAAATCCACTGAATTAAAAACAAATTTAGGTTTAGTCCCAAGAATACGAAATTATTTAATTTCACTTTTTTTTGTGGAACTTAATAGTATTTCAGTTAGCAAATGCCATTTAGCTAGAAAAATATTGATAACTACCATTCAATTCGATTGCCTATTTTTTTTAGATTTAACAGATAATTAAATTAATTACATCTCATACATTTCTAATTAAGACGTAATTTAAAAGTAATTTTTACTTAAGTGCTTAAAAAGGAAAAAAAATAAAACGGGTTCCCCGCGGGGAACCCGATACCCATTTTAAACGGGGACGGGGATCCCCGAACCCGTTATAACGGGGAACGGGGCGGGGACGGGTAATGGTTTTTTTAACTGGGGCGGGGATGGGGAGTTAAAACCCGACCCCGAACCGACCCGTTGCCATCCCTATCTTGAGGTGGGTGATATAGGAGGTGATTGTGTTTTCTTAGCAAGATCTGATGGGGGTGATGGGATTTCCAAGCACGTGAGGTGATTGTGTTTTCAAAGGCCCAGTCAGGGCACACTCCCTCCAAGGCGGTTGTCACCCCTCTGAGGTATTTCTCATATTAATTTTTTGAATGGGTTTTTTGTTTTGCAACAAAATGCATTTTTTTGGCACAAAAAAGGTTCAATGTGCACAAAATGCATTTTAGGGCATAATAATCTCATATTAATATTTAAGTGCTTAAATGCTAATTGTGCCTGTTCATGTTTGTGACAATGTTAATGTGCACATAGAGGGGTAAAGCTTGGATAGTCCAATTATTAGCTGTGGCCTGTTTCTCGCTAGCAAGAAAAATGGAGGAGATTGAAGTGCCTCCCATTGTTGATTTACAGGTGAGAGAAAAATTAATGTGAATATTTATTTATTTCATTATATATTGATCCATTTTCCTTTCTGATATGTAATGGGCATATGGATTTTTATGAGTAGGTACGAGATCCCAAATTTTTATTTGAAGGCAAAACCATACAAAGAATGGCGCTTCTTATTTTGAGAACCTTGAATGGAGATCCCAAGTTCTTTCATAGACTACTTTCTTAAAAAGATTAACCATGATCATCTTCCATCACAATCTTTGATCTCTAGATCAATTCAATACATATTAAGCACAATCAAAGGTAGATTATTCACTATATGCAAAAATGTGTTAATTTATATCGATACATATCCATATAATAAAGCACAATATAACGCGTGTCCTAATGGCACATAATGATACCTAATTATACTCATAAAAGGGACATGTTATCAATTTCACACACGTGTGTGTATAATCATATATGGGTACTGTAATATTAAAGAGTTTGATCCAGTGCTTGGTGGGAATTGAATGCAGGTATTGGGGAGGTTTGGAGATCAAAAGGTCAGCATAGGCTGCCAGTGATTTGTTTGGTTTTGTTTTACAAATGTTCAACTTAGGCCAGTTCCATCCAATCTTAATCAAGTTACTACAGGTAACTATTATTTAGTACCCATTCAATAACCTTTTAAAATGCAATGAATTATTTCTACTCAATATTTATAGTTTATCTTTTTCATTCTATAACTGATCATTCCTTTTAAAGCTTGAAAATCACTACATGGCTTACTTTATGAGCTTATTTAGTTAAATTGGTGGAAGGGACTTGCTGGTCGTTTGGTTTTGGAATTTGCTATTGCTGTTGAGTTTATTTTAAATGTTAAAACATGTTGGATTTAACAAATAAACAAATGAAACTATGTCAAAATTTTCTAAAATCCATAAACGTTCTAAATTGATTAAAAACATACCGTTAGAGAATATGACGATATAGGAGGCACGAACACCTCGCACGGGACCAATGTAACTTGTAGGAACTGACCGCGTAGTCCCGGGTCTCTCG